>CM061543.1:21879864-23094149 GCA_030864215.1 Capsicum pubescens
TAGAGGTTAGGTTTAGTTAACTTTTTAGATTCGAGAGTTGTTAGTGGTGTTAGGACTTTTGAGATATAGGGGTTTAGACTAGTACAGACACTACCTGGGACTAAACTTATGCTTGAAGATTATTTAGTACGAGTAATGGGTATCCTTGAGAGGGTGGATTCTACTTTGATTCAACATGCTACTTTAAGACTTCAGCATCCAAATGCACATTTGATTACATGTTCTCCTAGGGTTGATGAGGTTAACCAGAGATTGCTCTATATCTAGTGACCTTATTTTTTATGTACATGGAGGGATAAAGTAGATATACAGAGTTAATGAGGATAGATCCTCCTCGATTTGAAGGAGATACCAAATTCAAAACTTATATGTTCTTGTTTGGTTGCAATAAGAGGTTGCACAAATTGGGCTTGGTGGATTCTAATAGGGTGGATTTCACTTTCTTTTAGTTCTTTGGCCCATCTAGACAGTGGTAGAGGACTTTGGTAGAGAACAGACCGACTACATCACCTCTTCTCACATGAGATTAGTTTGCTCAAGAGTTTCTAGAGGAGTTTGTATAGAGACATGAGAACTTGTCGACCGGAGGCCTTGCAGATTTGATGATGATGGTGATATGCTTGGTAGAGGCCTGAATACTCATAGTTATTCTTGAAGAAGATTATATCATAGTGGTTGTTCAGGTTCTTCGGTCCTATCCTAGTGGGCTCCTACCTTTTTGGGTTGCCTCTTATATGGAGATCTCAGGCATTATAGAAGGGATTGCTCCCAGCTCAGATAGAGAGATGCTACACCATTTGCTCTGAGAGATGACATATTTTAGTGTCATGTTTCACAGGAGGACTCGAGGCAGGAGTCTATGGTACAGTAGCCACAAGTATGGTTTTGGTACTCCTTTGGTTTGTTTTAGTAGTGATTCATGAGTAGGGTTTTACATTCTCCTACGTACTTATTTATTTTGCATTGAGTCTTGATATGATTAGTTAGCTTTGTTGGATTTGTTGATATTTTCTATCCTATAAATGTTTTCTTAGTGGTGGATCAGGTATGTCGATCCTATGTTGTGACTTGTTTAAAGTATATCACTGGACTAGATTTAATATTATGAGTATTGTGGATTTTGGTGTATTTGAATATGATTTTCTTGATGGTTATGTTGTGGAATAGTAATGTATCAATTCTAGGTTTTGATATACTTTCAAATTGTAGAATGGATTGGACTTGTGGTAAGTTATTCGAAAGGTTTTCAAGTAAATATTTTTGGTTGGATAAGGGATGATTTTTTAGAGTTATTGTTTTATGATTTGTTACTTTCTCAGTGATTAGCTTTGCTTGCATGGAAAAACTTATGGATATTGATCACTCTTCAGTTAGACTTGAAAAAAATTGATTTATGAAGATCCTTGCCTTTTAATTTAAAAATATACTGAATGGAAAAGGTGCCTAATTTGTAGCATTTATTGCTTTGGAAGTTAAATGACTTAATGAAATATTTCGCTCATGAGTTTGATTTAGGGTATGTATTATTATTTCATGGTTTTTATGCTGGAGAAATACTGAATGAGAACTAAGAAAGGTACAAGGAACTTGTACATAAGGAATTTTGGTATATCTGAACTTATTATGGGTTTGAGTTAGAAATTTGAAGCCTTAACATGTGTAGTTCTTCAGTGTCTATGAAGAGTCTACTTGTGACTTTCCTAAGATTTGAGTTATAATTTAGACGTCCACAAGTGTGATATGATGATTTTTGTTCTTCTTTTATAGGTTAGTCATCCCTTATATGACAGCTTATGTATGTGTGTTGTCAATATAGACTCTTTGTTCTACTAGATTATTAAGAATTTTTGGTTGATTAAAGTTACTTCAGGGTAGAGGACTACATGGGTTATTACGATGAGTTACATAAGATTTTGGTCCCTTTTTGAGTGATCATGTCTATGGTATATGGAGTTTTATGGTGATTCTCGATTGCCTATGAGGGTTGAACATAAATATTTGACTATGTTATAGTGTCTTAAGAATGATAAGTGTGGCTTTTGAGGTTTTATGTGAATTTGATATTGACTTCTAACTAAGCTATGTTAGTTTGGGGATATAATTTTATCCGAGTTGATAATTGTGGTATCGACCTTGAATGGGTTTATTCAGTATATTAGTAGATGGTTATATGATTTCATGAACTCCTTGGCTTTTTGTGAGTCCAATGATGAATTTTGTTTAGTGGTGCCATTAGTGTCTCATGGTGTCATGGCCAGGTTTAGGTTAGCTGGTTGAGTTTAGAATTTCTAGCGTAATTGAATCATTGGGTATTGAGTAAGTTCGAAACTAAGGAAATTCGGCTTCATTAAGAATTTGGCTTTAGATGCCAGTGTTGTAACCTTGTAAGTCATTGTGTGGTAGATATCTGGTTCGGCAGTATATCGATAATTTTATAATGTAGACTCCACTTTTACGTGCTTACTTGAGGTTCTCGAGGATATTTTCTATTGTCTTGCTTGTATGTTCAAAGATGAATGTGAAATGTAATGGTGGATACAGTAATGACCCTTATATTGAAATTAGAATTTTCTGTATTTTGATCATTTTACCCTTTCTTGTGATTGTTTTATCTCATTTATGAGATGCGGGAATGGTTGGAATGATCCCCGATAAATTCGGAAGTGTCTTATCTGAAATTCTGATTTTGAACATCCATAGAGGGATTAGTTTGACTTCGATCAATATTTCATGATTCGAGTATCAGATGGTGATTCTGATAGTTTCATTAGGTCAGAAAGATCGAATTTCGATTGGTAGCGGGGTTGGTTCGAATTCGAAACTTTTATTTTTTATTTTGATCCTCTATTCAGAAATTAGTTTAAATATCCTATAAGAGGTCTTGGGGGTTAATTTATTCGGCCTCTTTTCATAAATTCAATGAATGTTAAGTGCGGAATGTCTTTCTCAAGCTATTAGTATATATGGTTTGGGTTTGGGAGGTTCCGGATGAGTTTTGAATATTTTGAGTGTTTTTGGCCCCGTTTAAGTAGAAACAATCGACAAAAAGGTTCATTATTAGTTTTAACGATCAAAAAATTATTTTTAAATTTATAGAATGTCATGCATGAATTATAGGATTGATCTGAAGAGTTTGGTGTAATTTCGATAAGATCCAATTTTATCGTGAAATATGAAATAATTCTTTAACGAGTACAAATAATATCTAACTGGGCAAACATGCATGAAATTGAGTCACAATTGAATGATTAGATTCGTATCATTATTTTAAAAGTATGAAAAAAAAAAAAGCGGTGCATTTCGCTATTGTACGAGGGATTTATGGCCTTCTTAAAGAATATAAAAGTTGGTGGTGTAAAAGGTTGTTAGTCCACACCTTTAGTTGTGGAAAAATAGACTTTTAGCTACGAAAAATAAATTTTAGCTATGGAATCGTACCTTGACATATATAAATTTCAGACTTTATCTCATTTTATATTTTTGATATTTTGTGAGCTCGTAAGCTCTATTTTTGGCGTTTATAGATATATTTTTCTCGTATAACCATTTACTATGTGATTTTACATTCACTTTTTTCATTTTTCAAGAATATTCATTTCGTATTTCATTATTCCTAACCAAATTTTACATTCAAAACCTCATTCCATCATTTCACCATTTTTAAACTTGAGAGCTTGTATTTGAGTTCTTCTATTGGGATTTTCAAGATTTCATTCGTGAGTATGTTTACTTATATTTATAATTTCTTTCATTGATTTCTTTACAAATTCATTTTAAAATTTTTTATTTTAAATTCAATTTTTGAATTTCAGCAGTAAAGCTTTAAAATGATGTTTCTTGGATTTAGACCTTATTTTTGTATTGGTTGAGTCGATTTGTACCTTCGCTAAATTTTTGGATTAGAGTCAACTATCAATGATTCTTGTTGAGTACAAGTGGTTTCATACTTCCCCTTGCTTCTCTTTTTTTTCTGGTTTTCTACACCCCATGAAGGTATTGGACCAAATAGCATTTTGTAGATTATTTTCTTCCAGCATTGATGTTGTGGAGATCAACGTAGTGCTGGCGAACTTCAAACTTACCCGAATTACTCTTTATTTATCTTATACTTACTCCCATTTAAGATACTTTAGTTATTGCTATCATTCTATATTTAGAGGCTTGTACTGATGACAACTAGATCTAGAATGTATTTTTAAGACTATCTCGTGTGTGTGAGAATAAACATCTATATATACACACACACTATTAGGATTCTTTTGTTCCTTTTGTTTCATCTTTTGACTAACTTTAATTCTTATTCCTTGGATTGGTTTGGACTTAATTGTCCAGAGGGTGTAACAAGTGTCGGCACATGCCTATTTGTGGATCGTGACACTTGTATGCACTACACTAATAAATTGTAATTAAACCCTCCTTCTCAATTGGTTCAAGGTCAGGAACTAATTATTTCATCTAACAATTTTTTGAGTGTGGTATATGATTAATGAATATATCATGATGCACAAAGATGATTCTCTAAAGTAGATTAAGTTATATATGTTAATTTTCCTAAAATAAGGGGGAGATAATAAGCAAGTAATAAATATGTGGTGAATTATCATCGATATGATCCCCAATCAAAAATAATTCAAGTCAAATGCTAGGAACATTTCAGACCTAAAATTAATCTCATATTAGTTGTAAATGCTCCAATTAGATGTCCCTAAAGGGAAAAATCTACGACACCAATGAAGCATGGTAAGGCATCGGTACGAAATGAAATAATCTTTGAGAAAAAAAAAGTAAATGATCATAATAAAGAGTTAATACACTCTTGAATAGCCTACTACATAACATTTCATTAAACCTTATGAGAAATTTAGTTACCTAAGAAAAATAATGAAGCGATGAGATTTCAATAGGTTATCTCTCACTGTGAACCAATATAAAATGATATATCATTAGCAATATCTTTGATACAATATAACACAATATTATAAAAGATTATGAGGATCTGAGTACTATGTTTATGTAAGAATGTTGACACAAATTTTTGTCAAGTGATGGAAGGATGCATCGTGGTAAGAATTATTCGATTTATAGTCTATACTCTAAAAGGTGTCATACATTAAATATTGAATATTTCACTAGAAAAAATGGATCAAAGAATTCCTGAAGTATATATAAGTTTCTAAAAGTTTTACTTATAATCCTTAGGCCAAAGTCATTGATAGGCACTCAAACTTGTTGTCAAAATTCACTTAGATACCTAAACTAAGGCTTGTTCCTATCAGGCACCTAAACCCCCTGAATTTTATTTCAATTAGGCATTTTTTGCCTACGTGGCACTGCGCGTGCAGTGCAAACGCAGAGGGCACGTGAAAGTATTTTTTTTATTAATTCACGAATAAAAAGATGTCAAATGGCACTAAGGGCCTCAAAGCTTTTTAATAAAACAAAATATTTATTTTTTTAAACACTAAAGACCCCAAAACAATTTTTAATAAAACAAAAACATTAGAGGGCCCCAATTTCTTTTTAATAAAACAGAATTAAAAAACAAAGCCTCCCCACAACCCCCCTCCCCCGATACCCCTGGCTCATCTTTCTCCCAATCTTCTTCATTTTTTTTCTTAAATTTTAATTTGTTCATCTACCATTAAAAGCATGTCAAAACCACTTCTAATCTCGAACAAATAGCTCCAAATCTGATTTGTAAGCTCCTTAAAGTGTACCCATGCTTTTGAAACAACACTCAACCAAAATAATTTAGAAACCTCACAGTCTGCAAATTCAAACTCAAAGATCAAATGTTTGTCAATGAAGTTATGTGATGTCTTCTTCACGAGATAACTCTCTAACCAGTACAAGCTTCGAAACAAGTTTGAGATGGTTGTAATTTGATTTTTGAATTACAAATTTGAGATGATTGTGATTTCAAATTTGGTTGTAATTTGATTGTTGAATTTCAAATTTGGGATGGTTATAATTTGATTGTTGATTTACAAATTTGAGATGGTTGTAATTCCTAATTTGATTGTAACTTGAGTATTTAATAGCTTTGCTATTAAAAATGGAGTAAAGAGTGGAAGGGGGCGGGGGTGGGGTGGGGGGGAACTAGTTTTTTAGTTAGGGTGGGGATGAAGAAGACGATAGTCTTCTGGGGGTGGGGGCGGGGGCTGGCACGGGGGTGGGGGTGTCGGGGAGCCTACTCTTTTTTTCCAGTTTTTTACTTAGGGGGGATGAAGAAGACGATCTTCTGGGGGTGAGGGTGGGGGTGAGGGTAGACGTGGGGGCGGGGGAGGGTTAATTTTTTTAATTTTAAAATATTTTTTTTTCCAGAAGTTTTGGATTTAATTGGATTTTTAACTTATAATTCTTTAAAAAAAATTTGTTGCCACGTGTTTTTTTTAGTATTGGCCATTTTTGCCACGTCAAGCGAGTGTATCACACACACTCTATGCCTGTCGCTGATTAGGCAAAAAATGCCTAATTGAAACAAAATTCGGGGGGTTTAGAGGTCTGATAGGAACAAGCCTTAGTTTAAGTGTCTAAGTGAATTTTGACAACAAGTTTGAGTGTCTATCGATGCCTTTGGCCTAATCCTTATGTCATAAATTGATTATTTGAATATAGTTGAAACTTCTAAAGATTTTTCAAAAGTTATAGATTATTGGATGAAATGAGAATCTTGCCAATTTGAATTGGAAATTAAGTACCATATCTTGTGCAATTAATGTATTTATACATCTTGCTATAACTATGTGCATAAAATAGTTTACTTTCTATAGAAATGTTGAAATATGATCACTTGCATATGGCAAATGAAAAGCCTCATAGAAATAAATTTATCTTAACGACTATTGTCAAGTTCTTGAATATATAAGATATCATATGATCGACTTAAAGGTTTAATACAAAAATATTATCTATTGTCATGAAGGATCACACATGTTGTACATGACATTCAAATTATGCTTAGATAATAGCTAATTATGAAGCAAGCTGAGAATGTGTGTTACTTAGGCAATGATATATACATCTCATTCGAGAAAAATATGATTTTAAATGTGACAAATTCATGATCTTATATGAAGATTATGCATTATGTGTAACCCAATTAAAGAGACGGATCATAAAAAAAGAGATAGCGCTTCAATAAAATTTTCTATACACATGAGCTTCAAACGAATGGTGACATCAATGTGCAACAAACTCTTTTTTTGTGACAATATGATTAATTTATTGATCAAATTTCTACTAACTACAATATTTTAGAAGATGGTACACAAAATTGGAATGTGAAGATTTAAGTATTGGATTAATGTTTCGATCGGGAGGAGTTAATACATGTTGTACTCTTATTCCCTCACAAAGTTTTGTCCCACTAAATTTTTCTTTAATGATTTTTAATAAAGCAATCAAAATACGTATTATTAGACATATGTACTCTTTTTTCTTGACAAGATTTTTTCTCTCGCTAGATTTTTTTCTAGTAATATTTTAACGAAATACATTATCATTGATGAATGTCTTCTTTTATGTTTCTTTGGAGAAAAGATAGGAAACCTAACTTTGGGATCAAGTCAATTTTTCCTTTAAATAAAAGAGATTTTCTTATTATAATTCATTCTCAACACAATCTCTCTTGAGGAATAAGAACTATTTTCTCCCTCTCTGTGATATTCTTCTTCTTTCATTGGTATTGTTTTAGACAGTAAGGAAATCTTTACATTAATAATGTACTTTATCTTGTTATAGCAAGTTAATTTTTAATATTTCTTCCATGCTACAATCATACAACAAATTATATTCAAGCATCATGATGTTATATGTTGTTTGTGTATAGTTTAAACTCTAAAAGAACTACCAATATTTTGTAGGTATTGCATGGGGAGATAATTCGGAAGCTTTTAATGATAAAGGCCTAAGTCCAATTCCATCTAGATGGAAAGGCAGCTGCAAATCCGCAGGAAATTTCACCGCTGCAAAATATTGTAATCGAAAAATTATTGGAGCTCGTTGGTATATAAAAGGAGCAATAGAGGCTAATGAATTAAATCAAACAATAGCTAAAAAATTAAATGATTTATCACCATTAGATGATAAAGTAGGGCATGGTACTCATGTTGCATATACAGTTGCTGGTTCTTATGTTAACAATCTGAAATACTATGGTGTTAATATGGGAACAGTACGAGGAGGAGCACCACGTGCACGGTTAGCTATTTATAAGGTATCATCATTAAATTGCTTGTGTAATTATCCTTCTCAATTAAAAGTTTGAAGTAATTTTATAAATATATTTAATCATAATTTCAACACGTCTAGATTTTATTCTCTTTTACTAACCAAGCACATCAATATTCTTAGCTTTTAAATAATACATTGATGAATCTAGCATATATTTTATGGATTCATCCAAATCCAATAATTTTGACTCGAACATCGTAATTGAGTTTAAAAATTTATAATGATAACTGCAAATAATAAATTATGAATTCAATAAATCAAATTTACTACGTAGAATCTATAAACCTATTATGTTCAACAATTCTCATCTCTAACTAATGGTTAGCGGTGAAAGTTTTGGACCCAAAACTTTTTTTCCTGAGCTCTAATTCTTGTCTCTAAAAGTTTACGATGTTAGAGAATCTAAACACAATTATATTCACTTATTTATAATATTTTTAACAGGTGGCCTGGAGTGGTATGAATGGAACAAAAATTAGTAATATCGATGTTCTTGCTGCTATTGATGATGCTATAAAAGATGGAGTTGACATAATATCAATATCTATTGGTGGTGGTGTTATCAACATTGCTGACATTGATGAGGATAAATTATTTGGAATAGGATCCTTTCATGCAATATCCTATGGCATATCTTTTATTGCTAGTGGAGGAAATAGTGGACCAGACTCTTACACAGTTGGTGCTACTTCTCCATGGGTGATAAGTGTGGCTTGTAGCAATTCCGACAGAGCAATTGTTACTCCTTTAACACTTGGCAATAACAAGACGATACTAGTAAGTTCTTTTGTTTTCTTAAAACTTTAATTTGAAGAAAAATATGTCAATAATGTTGGGTTCGGAATCGAGAGGGCGTCATGCGGAAGCTAATAGTTGCAAAAATATGAGACGATAATTCAGACAAAAAGAAAAACATACTAACATAATTATTATATAGTTTGGCCAGTTGGCCTACATATAAAAACCTAATATAAAAGAAAGCATAAAATTATTAGAGAGAAAATCTCCCCCTAAACAAACCTTTTTAAATGACTACATTGTGGATTCTATATGTATTATGGTATGAGAAGCGAGTCTTCTATTTATAGAGTTTCAAAACCTTTCCTCCAAGAAAGAGGTTTGCCAAATATGAAAATGGTTGCTTTGGAAGTAGGATTGATGATATCATATATAGTATGGTAGAATACAGTTTTATCATTAGACTATTGTTGTGTGTATTGGCTAAGACTTTATTATTTTTAAAATTTAAACTCTACAATTTTTTAAAAAAAATTTAAACAAAAACAACCCCTGGGGTCTTATTTCCATTTAAAATAGTAAATAAATAATCAATCTTCGGAGGGATTTGCAATCTAAACGTGACGGTTCTAGTACAGATATTTTTTACACTTTTGGTGTGATTGTAGGCTGCAGGACTTATTAAAGGGATGCAACAAGCCTTTGCTCCTTTGGTCACTTTTGCAAATATAACGAGGTAAGTGAAATGTATATTGCATCATCCAATTAATACAGTTTACAAGATATTGATATTGGCCAAGTTTTCAAGATGTCAAAAGTATAAACCTTCTGTTTATCCTCCTTTTGATAGATACAGTCGAGATTATTGGACCGATTGATATGTTGAAAAATTTTATTTGGGATCATAGCCAATTATCAATTGGATAAGTAGAACTTTGAATTAAACAGAATGGTTTATGTGTGTATTGTGATGTGAATAATGTTCTCTCTCATATGTTATTTATATCTCATTTCCTTTTTTATTTTTATTTTTATTGAATTTGCTTAGTATCATTGGTAACTACTTTGTAATTACAGTTTAGTATTCAATATAAGCTATCAGTTCTTTTGGATGAGAGTATTTTTGATTAGTTATAAACGGATTATTGCTGATATTTTTTAAAAAAAACGAGGTGTTTCGTTAAGATTTTCGGAGAAAATAAAATTATTTTTTAAGAAGCTAAAATAAATTAATTTTTTTTTGAAGTGTTTTTAATACTTGGTCAAATACTAATGACTGGTCAAAGGTGATTTTTTAAATTTGTTAGTCAAATACAAAATGTTCTCATGGAGAGAATTTTTTTTTTAAAAAAAGAAATTTGAAAGCAAGTTAGTTTTAGAAGTTTGATGTAACATACCATACCGCTCACTTTTTGAACTTTCGAATATTTATCTAATGGATTTTTGAGTGTTCGCAATTGATTACTGATTGAGCCATTGGAATGGATTGAGATATATATATAAGGATCTCAAGATATCGTTTCTCTCCGGAGGCTTTTCTTATGTAAAATTCTTTCTTTTTTTTTTTCAAATGTCGTAACTGTCCGACATTACATTTGTCGAAATTTATCTATAATTGTTAACATTAGTATTTTCCAATTTCAGAGTTGAAGACCTGGAATCTATTGCCAGTGGATTGAAAGGAAAAGTTATAATGCTTTTCTTTCCAAACAAAAAGGATATATTTCGTTCTTTGATGAAACTTAACAATACAGGAGTTTTGGCTTATATTTGTGCTACACCTCCTGTTGATCAAATCACTGACTACAATCAACTTGCTCAAAATCCTACACCATTCTTCATGATCGATCTCGAGCAAGGAAATCAAATTTTTGACTATTTTCAACAATGTATATCGAAGTAAGCATATATGTCTCTTTCTCCTTCTTGTTTTTGCGCTTTTTTCGTATTTTTGAATATTTTAAGATATATTTTATTAGGAAAAATAATTTTAGAAGTTAAGTTATTAAAAATAATTGGAGAAAAAATACCCCCTAGAGACAAAAAAGGAAAAAATGGTTTTCCTTTGCTGTTGGAAGGGAAGTCACATACAATTATCTCAAATCTTATCTTGATGTCATTATTTTTACTCAACACATAAACATTATTAGTAATATTCAATAATGAGTATACTTTTTTGGTAAACATTGTCCCGTGCTAATATTATTATCAATCTCAAATTAATTTATTTTATTTTTGAAAATATTATCCACTCTCTAACTAAATACGAGATAACATTTTTAATTTGAGAGAATTATATATTCTGAGAAATAATTAATTTTGTTTGATTCTTGTTATATTATAGATCACTGAAAATTGTTTCGTGATTTATAACAGCAATCATGATCCTATTATTAAATATGGACAAGCTAAAATTCTTGAGGGCAAGGAGACATACATAAAGGTGCCTCAATTCTCCTCAAGAGGCCCTAATTCTTTTGCCCCAGAAATTTTAAAGGTAAATACAGAATTATATATTGTTTGAATTTTTGAGATATATTAAATATGTTGTTGTTGTCGTTAGAATTTAAGTAAATATTATAGAAGCAGTAACTTCAGAATTTTAAGTTTAAATATATTATGAATGCAGTATCAACACCTTAAAAGTTGAACTCAATAAACTTAAATCTTGGATTCATATCTTCTCTAATTTAGCAATTTTTTTCGTTGAATTATTTTAGTATTTTTAAAAATGATTTATAAATTTACTTAAATATTATTACAGCCCAATATTGCAGCTCCTGGTGTTAATATACTCGCAGCATATCCTTCTCATCTCGGAGGAGATAATGGCTTCAAACTCATGTCAGGAACATCCATGTCAGCCCCTCATGTCGCGGGAATTGTTGCACTTCTCAAAGTTGCACATCCTGATTGGTCTCCAGCAGCTATTAAGTCTGCACTTACGACTACAGGTAATGTATGAATTTAAATGAGAGAAGTTTTAGAAAATTCCTGAATTTGTAAGGTTTTATTTAGTGAACACCTAAACTACTGCTTGTCTATAAAAAATTTGAAAACTTGTTATTTCAATGCATCACTTACCCCATTGTGGTTCAAAGACCACAATTGCATACACGGTGAAATAATGACCTATCTGTATGCGGATAAATAATATCATATACTCTTTCATCTTTACCCTATATCAAAAATCACTCACAAACTCCCTTAAAGCTTTTACATAAGCTTTTAGTGAAGAAGAAGGATCAAATTTTTGAGGTTTTCTCTGCTCCAAAATAGAGAAAAGTTGAAGATTTGAGTGAATATTTAATTTTTAAATTGAATTTTCTTCAATTAAGTAAGATATTATCTAAAAAAAATGTATTTTTTGTTTGTTTTCTTTGTGTTAAAATATGAAGTTATTTTTTTCGGTTGATGTTGCATACTAGATTTGGAATACTATTTCAATTAGGGATTTGTTTAAAGCATAGAAATCATATTGAAAAAAAAATATTTTGAGAAATTTTAAAAGTCACATAGGAGAAGGGAGAATAAATAGGAAAAGAAAGAGAGATGGGGGCTTTGAAACTATGACAACAATTTTAAGAAATGATGTTTTTTTATCTTTTACTGTTGCAAAATGATGATGTGGCAAATGTTTAACTCCATCATGCGCCTCCTTGAGTTTGTACCCACTTTTCGTGTCAGGTGGACTACAAGGAGATTATCGATATATTAAAATAACAAGTTCTGAGGGGTATTTAAGACAACCGATAGTTTAGATGTACATTAAATAAAATCTTACAAGTTTTGGGGGTAATTAAAACTTTTCTCAATTTAAATTATATATATTGATAGTAAAATGTAGGGAAAATGCATAACTTATTTTAATACTTTAATTTTACAGATATTTAAAAAAACCCTTAAATAACTTTCGCGTGAATTATATATTCACCTTAATAGCTGACGTGATAAAAAAAAAATTATAAAGAACATTTTTTTTTTAAAAAAAAAATGATGATGGTCCTACTAATTTAATAATATATAATAAAAACTAAAATAAATAAATAAATAAAAACATCCCCTAGCCCACCTTTTTATCTTCTTCAAAAATCCCCCACCCCCTTTCATCTTCTCTGACCTCCCCCCCCCTCTTCTTCTTCGAACCCAAATCGCTTTCATTCATCTTCTACAAACTTTCAACTTTTTCCTTCGAATCCTCCCCTTTCTCTTTCTTTTTTATTAGATCTTTATCATCACCTAAAGAAAAAGTTTTCATCTTGCTTTAAAAAATCTTTATTATAATTTTCAAATATGCAATTTAGAATATCCATTTAAAATAAAAGGCTCTATAAAAACTGAGAAGAGAAACTAGAAGTAATAAGAAGATAATAACTTTTAAAAAAAGAAATTAGATAAGGATAAATTCCTGAATAAATACTTACCTAAAGGTGCAATCTCAAAGTATACTAAATTACCATATCAAATGTCCTACGAAAAAGTTCCTATTTTTATGCATCAATTTAGCATAAAAGAACACAGAGTCTGTCCATATAACTAATACTCCTATATGATAACATTCCAAATAGGGATGTTCATGGATCGATTTGGGTCGGTTATTGATCAAAATTATAACCAAACCAACTTAGTCGATTTTTAAATTTCTAAAATCAAACCAAATCAACACAAAAAAATAATCGTAGTTCGGTTCTTGTCGTTTTAGTTCGGTTTGGTTCGATTTTTTCGATTTATAACTTTAGTTAAAGGTAAAAGTTGAAATTTTTCTTAAAAAAATCCACTTCCAACAGATGAGATGTCAACCGAGTGTTACTCCTCAACCTTGAAACTAAAATGTCAATTTAGTGTTATACTTAGGTAAAGCCGACGAACAACACCATATGAACGCTTCTACAAAAATATTTAGAAACTATATATAAGAGAATAATATGATAAACCCCCAAAAGGTAAACACATAAATCTTTTGCTCAATAGGGACCAAAAAAAAAGTTCAAAACTAGTGATTATCTATGCATGATCTAATGAAACTCACCTATAAAATTCCATAGACAACAAGATAATTTTCACAATTAGTATCATTTGTCATTCAAAATGTGAAAATCATATATAAACTCACAACGTACCATCAACTAGATGAAGACATATGACTAAAATTAAATTCATGATTAAAATTTAAAATGTAAATAAATATTTATATTTTATTAATGAATAATATTTATATATATATATATATATATATATATATATAACAAATTTGTTCATCTAGAAAAAGATGTTGGATCCCTGTCTGACAACCACATGTTTGTGCACTCGGCATTGGCAAATCAAATGGATTTGTAAATCTAATAGTAGTATTTGATACAAAGGTACACATGTCCATTACATAAAAAAGATTATCCATTTCCTTTTCTCAGTATTCTCGTCTTCAAATCGAAATATTAAAGAGAGTGTTTCTTTGACAGAAACCTTTTACTTCTCTTCAGGAGGAATGACTCTATTATGATCATCACCATTTATTATAGAGTCAACAATAAACATCAGAAATTCCCATTCTTATAGTGTTTTCTATTGTCTTTCGAACAACAATATTTTATACCGAGTTATTAACCTCGCAGTCCTCTTCAGACGAGGATTCAAACTCCTCTTCTTCTGTCGTGCTTTTGATCCTCAACAACTACAATATATATATATATATATATATATATATATATATATATATATATAAAAATAACTTTTATCGGTTCGGTTTGATTATTTTATCAGTTATCTTAGAGGATTCAAACTCCTCTTCTCCTTTGTCGTGCTTTTGATCCTCAACAACAACAACAATATATATATATGGGCAAAGGTACAAATATACCCTCGAACTTTGATAAATGGTATAAATATACCCTCCGTCATACTTTGGGTACAAATATACTCTTACCGTTAATGAAAAGGTACAAATATACCCTTATCACTAACGGCGGGACACGTGTCACGATCGTGTTCCTCCATTAGTGATAAGGGTATATTTGTATCATTTATCAAAATTCGAGGGTATATTTGTACCTTTTCCATTTTTATAATTTACTTTTTCCGTTCCATATTAGTTGATCATTTTATTAAAAATAATTATTTTATATTAATTGTCTATTATACTAAATCAAAAAAAGCATTGATTAAATTTAAATTATATTATCCTTGTAGTTAATTCATTCTGAAAGTCTTCACATTTGTTTATAAAGTTTTCAAGGAATTTTTTATGGTGTGAATTCATAAAAGAAAAACTTACCAAAATATACTATATTTAAAAACTTTTACCATTTTTAGTTGTATAATTTTAATATATGCATAATCTTACTATCTAATAAGAGGGAAAGGCCACGGAAGCAGGCAACTCTTCGTCAGCAAGTCTGCTACTCCTGCTTGCTTCATCAGCTACTTGCTCCATGATTTTACTATATCATCTCTAATTAATTATTATAAGTTATTTATTTATTAAAAAATTAATAATATCTAATAAAATATATATATAATTTTACAAAGATTAATTAATTCGATAAATTAATACTAGTAATAACTAACTATTCTTTGATGACAATATTTTCACTTTAAACATGAGTTTGTTTTTGTCAAATGGGACGAATAGAGTACTCTTGTAGATTAAACCACACAAAGATTACTCAATTTGATCCATTAATATAATTAAACCACACAAAGATTACTCAATTCGATCCATTAATATAATTAAACCACACAACGATTACTCGTCCCATTTTTAAAAAAACAGACTCATGTTTGAAGTAAAAATATTGTCATCAAAAAATAGTTAGCTATTACTACTATTAATTTATCGAATCAATTAATCTTTGTAAAATTATATATATATTTTATTAGATATTATTAATTTTTTAATAAATAAATAACTTATAATAATTAATTAGAGATGATATAGTAAAATCATGGAGCAAGTAGTTGATGAAGCAAGCAGGAGTAGCAGACTTGCTGACGAAGAGTTGCCTGCTTCCGTGGCCTTTCCCTCTTATTAGATAGTAAGATTATGCATATATTAAAATTATACAACTAAAAATGGTAAAAGTTTTTAAATATAGTATATTTTGGTAAGTTTTTCTTTTATGAATTCACACCATAAAAAATTTCTTGAAAACTTTATAAACAAATGTGAAGACTTTCAGAATGAATTAACTACAAGGATAATATAATTTAAATTTAATCAATGCTTTTTTTGATTTAGTATAATGAACAATTAATATAAAATAATTATTTTTAATAAAATGATCAACTAATATGGAACGGAGAAAGTAAATTATAAAAATAAAAAAGGTATAAATATACCCTCAAACTTTGATAAATGGTACAAATATACCCTTATCACTAATGGAGGAACACGATCGTGACACGTGTCCCACCGTTAGTGATAACGGTATATTTGTACCTTTTCATTAACGGTAAGGGTATATTTGTACCCAAAATATGACGGAGGTATATTTGTACTATTTATCAAAGTTCGAGGGTATATTTGTACCTTTGCCCTATATATATATATATATATATATATATAATTTTTATCGGTTCGGTTTGATTATTTTGTCGGTTATCTTAGAGTAAAACTAAACCACATACAGTGGCAGATCTACATAGGGTCCAGGGGGTTCGGATGAACCCCCTTCGTCGGAAAATTATACTATTTTTACATGATAAAAAAAAATCTTATGTATAAATAGTAGAGGTTGAACCCCCTTCGACTAGTCTGTATATGTACTACTAAACTTCCTCACTGAAAATCCTGGATCCGCCCCTGACCACATAAGTATCGGTTTTAAAAATTTAAAACCAAACCAAATTAAATATCAATTTTTTTAATCGATTTGATTTGATTTGCGGTTTGATTTGATTTTTAACCAATCCATGAATACACCTACTTCCTAGTTTTAGTGAGAAAATGATTTAACTTGCATCTATTATTTTATACTGTCAAACATATTTTAACCTATTATAAAATATTGTTTACATTATTTTCTAAATTACCAAATTAAGCTTATTATTATTAATTACATTCTGTTATACGTCACTTTAATTAATCCCATCGTGCTCAAAAGGTTTATCTATCTACTAAATGAAATTAATAGCATTGTATCAACTTATTTTTATTTTGCCTTTGGATACACAGTTCTACAGACATAATAATTCTACATTGGTACTCTGGGCATAAATATATAATTGTTTGAACAATAGAAGAGGCAGTTTACTCTAAGTACTCCCTCCGTCTCAAATTACTCATCCCAAATTTCCTAATTTGATTTCTCATTTTAATTGTCTTTTTTCATTAATCAAGAAGAGATAAAAAAAATATTTCATGTTTTACCTTTTGCATTAATTACTTTTTCTTCAAATTAAATTGCAAACATCATTTAATAGAGGTATTATGATAAACTAGGCATGTTATTACTTATTTTTCTTAATCAATGTATCATCTCAATTTGGGACGAGTAATATGAGACGGAGGGAGTAATTTTTAAGTTTTTTGGAGACATAAAAATTTACAAAAGATATACTAGTAGTTTTATATTTTTTTTGTTAACTGTGTAGCATGGAACGAGGACACATATGCAACTGAAATTTATGCAGAAGGAACTGGAGGAAAACTTGCTAATCCATTTGACTTTGGAGGTGGCATATGCAATCCAAATGGAGCAGCAGATCCTGGTTTAATTTATGATATGGAGAAAAATGATTATTCGAATTATCTTTGCAGTTTAGGCTATAGTTATGATAGGGTTTACAATGTAACTACGTATTATTCAGACAAGAAATATTCTACTTCTTCAGCAGGCATTGTGTGTCCCAAAGTAGTACCGTCAAGGTTGGATATGAATCTCCCTTCAATATCAGTTCCAAATCTCAAGGATTCAGTTACTATCAAGAGAACTGTCACCAATGTTGGGAATGTTAACTCTATATACAAATTAGTGGTTAAATCACCGAGAAACGTGGCTATTAAAGTAACTCCAGATGTCTTGAAGTTTAATGCCAAGAGAAAGAAGATCTCCTTTAAGGTAAAGATCACATCTACTTACAAAAGAAGTGGTAAATTTACCTTTGGAAGTTTGGCATGGAGTGATGGCAAACATTTTGTTAGAATTCCTATTGCTGTGAGAAAGCAAGTAGATGAATAAAGGAAAAGTACCAACTTTTATTAGATGGAAGTATGGGGTGGAGTGGAGTAATGACACACGTCTTTCTGTGTGCATGGGTTGGATCTAGGGGTTGCGTAACCCCCTCGATTAAAATTACATTGTATACATAAGGTAATTTTTTTTTATGTGTATATAAATGTTGAATCCCCTCAACACAGGACTACAGGTTGCCTTAGTGGTTTAGGAAATTCAAAATTCAATTTGAGGTTTCCAGTTCAAATGTCAAGCACTATATTTTTGCTTCTGAATATTTTTAATGAAAATTTTGAATCTACCACTAAATTTATGTATGAGTTTTTTTTTTTTTTTTCACAAGAAAGCAGGTGGATGTCCTAACAACTTGAAAAGGTGCATGGTGAGCATGATGTTCAACATCCACCGTCCCCTCTTCATCTCATGTTTTTAATGTG
This sequence comes from Capsicum pubescens, assembly GCA_030864215.1. Classification (NCBI taxonomy): domain Eukaryota; kingdom Viridiplantae; phylum Streptophyta; class Magnoliopsida; order Solanales; family Solanaceae; genus Capsicum; species Capsicum pubescens. Next base: position 21,898,445 of record CM061543.1, read on the forward strand.
AAAAATAGTGAAGTGAAAAGTAAATAAGATCGATTTAACATATGTGAAATATCGAGGAATGTTATTTTGTTTTGGGGAGTTCATGACTCACTATTGTTCTATGTGGCCTTCAAGTCGAATAATTTGAACTTTGGAATATTCACAGTCCTGTGTGTCTACAAGCTCACATACATAATGATAATTCTTGCCCAACTGTAATCTTTTAATCGACTCAATAGAAATATTGCAATGTCCGTCAAACTTCGTTATAGTGGTGGTGTTTGTCTGAAAATTTTATGAGTGCTATAGTGAGGTATTGTTATATATGTATACTAATATTTGATATTCAAATCTCATTTAGTTGTTTTGTGTATCAAGAAGGAAGAATGTATTTGGTCGATAATTAGTACAGTAGTACCATGGACATAAAGCACCTATTAAAAGATTGAACCATGTCTAGAATCAAATATATGGGCAGGGGGCCTTGGTTTCTCACTTCCAAGCACTAATTTTCAGAGTTCGGAGCCTAAAAGACAAGTTTTTTTAGTTAAAATTCCAAAATGCCACACCAAAACTGAAAAATTCCAAAACGGATAAGGTAAACATCTGTGTTTACCTTGTCCATTAAAAAATTAACGGTGTTAGTCCAAATGTTACAGTGTAAGGTAAAATGGTGAGTTTAACTTATAAGGTAAAATGGTGAGTTTAGCTTATCTATCATCTATATGTAAGGTTCGGCAAAGTGAAAGGTATTACAAGGTAAATTGAGTCGTTAACCTTGTAAGGTAGGATCTCATGTTCACCTTGTAAGGTCGGATCCCATGTTTACCTTGTAAAAACTTCAAAATTCTCGCTGCTATATAAAGAGTGTGAGCAGGGGCTTATTTCTTGCATCAACTCAAAAAAAATTACTAAACTTCATAACTCAAAAATTTGTTGAACCTTATTCATTCCTTACTTTAAAATGGATAAGGTAAGAGTAAATTTACATTGGAGTGGTGAAGTTTTGCATGATGGAGATTCGGTGCGATATAGTCGGCGTCCTATAGTGGTTCAATCCTTTCCTTTATCTCTCAAATATGATCGTTTGAAAAGATTGTTTAGGAGTAAAATAGGTATTACTAATCCAGAAGATGATGTGGTTATTTTTGGATGATATCCGAATTATTTTACGTCCAACGGACAACTAATATTTGGTGAAACTCCTATTTGGAATGATGATTCTTTATTTCTATTGTGCGAAGAAATAAAGAAAATCGAAGGAAAATCAAAATTTCAGTTACTGTAGACGCTTTAAGGTTGAGGAGTTCAGAGAGGTTATCCATAGGATGTGGAGGGGTAGGACAACGGGGCCTGATGAAATTCTGGTGGATTTTTGAAAGTTTGCTGGTGGAGCAGGTCTACGGTGGTTGACTGGTTTATTTAACAACATTTTTAAGACTGCGAAAATGCCGGAGGCTTAGAGATGGAGTACGATGATTCCGTTGTATAAAAACAAGGGTGACATTCAGAGTTACAACAATTATAGGGGTATTAAGTTGTTGAGTCACACTATGAAGATTTGGGAGAGGCTGGTTGAGCGGAGATTGAGGAGGGTCGTATCCATTTCGGAGAACCAGTTTGGGTTTATGCCTGGTCTTTCAACGATAGAGGCAATCCACTTGGTGAGGAGATTGGTGGAGCAGTATAGGAATAGAAAGAGGGACTTATACATGGTGTTCATCGACTTAGAGAAAGCGTATGACAAAGTTTCTAGGGAGGTTCTTTGGAGATGCTTGGAGGTGAGGGGTGTCCCGGTGGCGTACATCAGATCCATTAAGGACATGTACGATGGAGGGAAGACTCGGGTGAGGACGGCAGGAGGAGACTCAGAACATTTTTCGATCGAGACAGAGTTGCATCAAGGATCGACTCTCAGTCTGTTTCTGTTTGCGCTGGTGATGGACGTGTTGACTTGAAGCATTCAGGATGAGGTGCCTTGGTGTATGTTATTTGCAGATGATGTAGTGTTGATTGATAAGACGCGCGGGGGGGTGAATGAAAAATTGGAGGTTTGGAGGCAACCCTTGAATCAAGGGGTTCAAGTTGAGTAGGTCCAAGACGGAGTATATAAAATGCAAGTTTAGTGACTTGAAGCAGGAGGGTGGAGTGGTGGTGAGGAGGGTGGTGGTAAGAGGGACAGTTTTAAGTATTTTGGGTTTATGATTCAGGGGAATGGCGAGATTGACGAGGATGTCTCTAAACGTATTGGAGCAGGTTGGATGAAGTGGAGGCTCGCCTCGGGAGTGTTGTGTGATAAGAAGGTGCCCTTAAAGCTTAAAGGCAAGTTCTATGGAGTGGCGGTCCGTCCGGCCATGCTGTATGGTGCAGAGTGTTGCCCAGTCAAGAACTCCCATATTCAAAAATTTAAGGTAGCGAAAATAAGAATGTTGCGTTGGATGTGTGGGTTTACTAGAGGGGATTGAGTTAGAAATGAGATTATCCGGGAGAAGGTGAGAGTGGCTTCGGTGGAAGACAAGATGCGGGAAGGAAGGTTGAGTTGGTTTGGGCATGTGATGAGGAGGTGCACGGATGCCCCAGTTCGTAGGTGTGAGAGGCTAGCTTTGGATGGTTTCAGGAGGAGTCGAGGTAGGCCGAAGAAGTACTGGCGAGAGGTGATCAGACATAACTTGGAGTAGTTACAGCTCACTGAAGACATGACTCTAGATAGGAAGGTGTGAAGGTCGCAGATAAGGGTAGAAGGCTAGTGCATGCGTAGGTTATAACTAGTAGATAGGGAGCTCTTTGCGTAGACGGGTTAGTAACCCTAGGACTGGGTCCATGCTAGTGTGTCCTTTCTTATTCCGTATTTTCTATCTCTTATTTTCGTGTCTCTCTTCTTTCCATCTTCACTATTTCCTATTTTTACCTTGGTTATGTCACCCATCCTGTTTCATGTTTTACTTTGACCTTGTTAACTGTTCTTCATCTTGAGCCGGAGGTCTATCGAAAATAGCCCTCTCTACTTCTTCGGAGGTAGCGGTATGGACTGCGTACATCTTACCCTTCTCAAACCCCACTTGGTGGGAATACACTGGATTTGTTGTTGTTGTATAAAAGTTTGTATAATATATATATATGATTATCAATTTACCCAATAACCAAATAAATAAATAAAAAAAACGAATCAATAACTCAATAAAAAAAATTATAAAATCATTAAAAAATCGCTAACTCAATAACCCATTAACAATAAACCAATAATAACTCATTAACAATGTGTCAATAATATTTTTATCGATTCGATTTATCGATCAGTTTGATTTTTGCACAAACCCTACTCTTGATAATTTTCCTGGAATTTATTGGTCAAAGGGACAACTTAATTTTTAAATCGTACCCACTAATAAGCACCCTCTACCTTTCTTAGGATGGAAGCTAGTAGAGAGACGTAAGAAAAAACCTATTTCTTTTCATCCCTTCTTTATGTACAATACCAAATATTGGTTGGTAATCCTCCTCCCAGTCATTATGTCTTCAACTAGTATAATTGAACTAGTATCAAGTTCCAGTTTCTTTAGTCCCTACACGTTTTTTAACACCTAAATTTGTAGTAAAATTCTTGGTAATATGATTCAACTATCAATTGGTCACAAAATTTGTTTCCCTAAATGTGAACCAAGTAGAGCAATTGGTTCACATTTATGTGTGTGAGAGATGAAAGGTGATTGTCCATGATTATACAAGAGAATAATAATTTAACATTTGGCACATAACACCATCTAAAAGATTTCTTTTTCCATTTCTCGAATATGGCTCAACTCGGCCATAAATTTATCTTTACACATAAATCAGTCCTAAGTGCCTACCTCAAAACAGAGCTTCCTACGGACACCACCCCAGAGCAAGGTCAAAAATCTCAAATTTCATTTCTCCCATGCTCTCTCCTTTCACCACTAATAATATACAAGTAAACAAGGACTCCACTTCCACAAGACGAATTCCCAGCATTATCGAACTGCCAAAAAAGAAACCCCGTATCATATGCAACCGGAGGTTGAATATGTCAACGCTTGCTTAAACTGTGATCTCCGTTCTTGGAACTCCAGGCCCCATCTCCAAACACTTCCTCAATCATAGAGCAGGTTGGTAACAAATCAACTTCATCTTTAGCACAGCTTAAGTACCCAATGTCCCATTCTTTACCATTAGATGGCTCCATCACAAAATCATGCCCACTGCCAATGCCAACGCCAGTAAAATGACTTGCCCAGTGCTTAAAATTGTCAGACTTCACATGTGGTGGCTCTGAAGCAGCCCCAGCCGCATCAGTGGTACAAGAGTTATCGTGAACATCATGGTCACCCACTTCATTTGAATGGTGTGTGCATATAGGCTGAATATTGTGTCCACAACTGTTGTTATTATCAATCAATTTATCAGGACATGGTTCTGACATATTACTCAGGTCTTTCCTCCTGCTAAAGTTGGTAGCCTGATAATCTTCCAAGGTTGCAACACCAGCTTCCTCATCATGCGTTTGCTTTTCATTGTGACCATGATAATTTTGATATATTGGTGACTCAATCACAGAATCCTCGTCTTCATCTGTCATTTTAGCTCCCGTAGCAACGACATCGTCATCGATCTCCTGCCATTCATCATTATCACTGTCTATATTTAATGGGTTAAACCTGTTCTGCTTGGCACGCTTGCACAACATGAAGACATTAAAATAATAGCTAACGAGATCTCTCCTGCTCCTTGAAGGAAATTCAAGGGCAAGGTGGTTCCAAAAATTCTTGCCTACTGCTGCAGGATTGGAAAATACAACCTCATGAAATAATTCCTCTTCCTCTTCACTCCATTTCCCTGTCACTACCTCTCCCATATCATAAAAACCCAACCTAAGGAATGTTTCCTGACCCAAAGCTTCCTTAAGTTTCTCCCTTGCTTCCATGATGTGCAGTCGAACACATCCGAAGGAACCAGCATCTTCACAGGAGCACTCAATTTTTCCTGCTCCAACGCTCTCATCATGGTCTGCAGGTAAGTCCAATTTAGGCATTGGAATGATACATGTACCGGCAAGCTTATTTTCTTCACCACAGTGATCCACAAAATCTGATTCTTGTTCTTGAGATGAAAGATTCAGGTTTTCTTGAGTGCTCTCCTTCATGGATATATTTTTACTATCATATGCACCCCATTCTGGCAATTCGGCTTGGAAATCTGATCCAATGGGGACCAACTTTCGAGGAGGATTGCTCAAAAGAGGGGAATACACCTCCATTGGATGAATAACAACTCTGAATGGAGGATCAATATTGTAAAATTCCGAAGCCATTAATACGTGAAAAGGTGCCTCGGACCTGATGTCGTCTTCGCTGGTGCTACTAGTGGCCCAAGAAGAGTTTGAAGCAGAGCCATGAATGTTCGTCTCAATTGCTTTCTCAGAAGAAACAGGAACTTCAGCCACATCACAACTATCAGGCCTGTCGTCAGAGAAAACTTCGACTTTTGAAAAATTCTCCTCATCTCGACCTATCAAAGACCATCGATTAAGATCATCCAAAAAATAAGGAACCCACAAATTAATTCACATCCAAATGTGCTGCTAAAAGAGCAACTTTCTAATGACAAGCCGCTCGCCAAGAGGATATAAAGTTTGAGTAACTAAAACTACTCTCAACCAATATTCACAAAGCAGCAAAGACAACACACTGCATTACAGAAATTTGACATAATAACCTCTTCCTAACCTGAAGTATAAGAGTTGGGAGCCACTGATTCACACGGAAACTCTAAAAAGGAAACTAGCTGACTACTTGGTTCTACATGTCTCGGTTGCTTCGATGAAACCTCATACAACTTTTCTTCACCATACGGTCTTTTTTGCACCATGTTTAACTGCAAAAGGAAGTTAAAGAAGGTGTTAACAAGATTCAGAAAAACGAAATTGGGGGAGAATTAGGTTCCACACATTTGGATACATATATCAATGCAAACAATTCCTAATATGAAATCTTTTTAGTCATACATAAACACAGCATTAAGAATTTCTAGTTAAAGATAACAACTTCGATAACACCAAAATAAAAAAGAATTGACACTAACAAAATACTGCATGTATAATAAAAATTAATGTTACAACAACAGAAATTAAACTATCAATAGCACATAGCAAAGAACAAGATCAAAAATAAGAACACCCATAAGGCAATAAGCTAAGTTGCGCGGACTTTCACTCTTAATGCCGCACCCATGTTGGATTCTTCAAATTTACAGTACTTTTGAAGAATCCAACACGCACAGTTTGACTTTTTTAGAGTCCGAGAAACACAGATAATAATAATACGAAGAACAAATATAGACAAGACTAGAAATTGTTGGACTGTCAGGTAGACATAAGTAAAGAATCTCAGTAATGGTTGAAAAGGTTGTCACTTGCAGGGGCAAAGGGGACAGTAATCATTTGTCTAAGTTTATAATTTGTGACACGTGGCACATGTATAGTGAAAATGGAGTGGCTCAGAAAGTTTTATTACTGACTTATTATTATTGATTATTGATAATAATAATAATAATTAAAAAAAAAATCTTCAATTAAAAAATAATTAATTTTTTTGTCTAGACTTTACATGTGCAAAATTAAAAAAAAAAAAATTGTTTCAATAAACCCAAAATTTAAGAAGTCTTGGTAAAATTAAGCAAAAAAATCTTTCGATTTGAGCTAAAATTACAATCAACCGACAGTCTGATCCAGAAATCGGATGAAATATTATTTGATTAATTGCAATTTTAAAAAAAAAAAAAAATCAAAAAAAAAAACTAACCCTAGATCCCCAAATTCAGATCTAGTTTATAAAAAGAAAAAAAAAATCAAATCGAGCAGAAATTGATGCGATGTATCAATAAATTAAGCTGATTAAACCAAAAAAAATCCTCAAAATTTAAAAACGATTAAAAAGACCGATCTTTTTTCTTTTCCAAGAAATCCAACGATTAAACTCAAAATAAGGATAGAAATCAAATTAATTTCATGAAATAATGGAAGAATCGAACAGATCTGACGAAGAAAAGGGTAGATCTGAAACCCTAACCTGAGAATTCAATTTCCAAACAGATAGGGGCAAAAAAGGTATCAATCGATAGAGAATGAATCGAATTAGAAGAATCTGAGGTTGATTTGATAGTTGAGAAGGAAAATGGAGGTCGATTGAAGGTGAAGAAGATGAGAAATTGGAATTGGGGGAATTTTTTGGTTGACGAGAAAATAGAGGGTAAAGGTGGGTCAGTTATTGATGTGTCCGAAATAGTAACGTGGGTGGTCAAAAAAGGGCTCCGTAATTACAGCTAATTACGACAAATGCCCCTAGTTTTGGAAATAATTGCTGCACCCACTATAGGTGATTTAGATTTATGTGGGTCAAATCTGTGGGCTTAAAAGAGTTTGGAAAACAAGTGATAGTGACATGTACCCACGTGCCAAATTCTGTCAATAAGTCAAAAAGTGGGTTCGAGATGGATAAAGCGTACATAAATCTCACCATTTTTTAGAAAGAATAAAGTGATTGTTTTCAAAAGATTTTGGACTCAACTAATATTTATATAAAAGTATAGAAAATAACAATAAAAACATAACATACCAAAAAGAAGTAAAAACTATAACCAACTAATATGATAATTGAAGCACAATAAATAACAAAGATGGTAAGATAGGCCAATTATGATACAAATGCTGCAGTTGTTGGTAAAAGAATAAAATGGGAAACAAATGCAATGCACTGTGCGTGGGACCTATCCTGCTAAAAAATGAGATAACGCTCAACCATCTATAATATTCTATTTTAATCTGCGATTTTTGTCTTATCTAAGATAATTATATAATTATCACTTATAAGATAATTATAAGTAAATTTCTATTACAAGCATTTATTGATGATTTAGTAAAAATAATAAATAGTATATGTGATACCATTTAATTAAGCATTATGTAACTTCTTATCTAAGATAATTATATAATTATCACCAATAAAATAATTATAAGTAAATTTCTATTATAAGCATTTATTGATGATTTAGTAAAATAATAAATAGTATATGTGATATTATTTGATTAGGCATTGTGTAACTTCTTGTCTAAGATAATTACATAATAATCACTTATAAGATAATTATAGGTAAGTTTCCATTATAATAAGCATCTAGGGATGATTTAGTAAAAATAATAAATAGTATATGTGACACCATTTGATTAGGTATAAAATTGAGAAAGGGAAAAGGCTTAAATATACTACTGGACTATTAAAATTGACTCATTTATGTCATCCGTTAAAAGTTGGGCTGATTCGTGTCATCGCCGTAACAAAACTGGTCCATCCATGTCATTACTTTTAACAACTGATTTTTAGAAAACAGCTTTGTCACATGGCAGCATATTAGAGGTCCACATCATTTTTTTTAAAAAAATATATATATATATATATATTTATAAAAAAATATATAATTTTTTATTTAATTTTTTAAAAAATGATGTTGGTTACGAAGTTTATAGATTACATATTTCTATGCTTTTATTTATCAAATAACGAACAATAAATTTTGCATATAACTAATGTTCATGTTTTTTCTGGATTCTTATTTTTAAAAATAATTATATATATATTTGACCAATCTTCTAGGTATTTATTTATACATGAACCCAAAATATTCAAACCTGAAATTCTAGTTCATCATAACCATTGCTAGTCCTTATATGCAATGATAATAAAGGACGGAACCATATTCTTGTCATATTTTGTCAAATGAAAAAGGTGACCATATTAAAATGATCAATTCAAAGACCTTAAATGGTTAATCCTTCTTAACACTTCGAAAAGTACATGATAGAGAAAGAAAAAGAATGCAAAAATGTGAACAATTTCTTCTGTTGGTGCATTCTCTTTTCCTTACTTTTCTCTCCCTCTTTGTGTATGCATGCAAAATGTATGTAGTAAAGTATTGTGTGTGGATGTGTACGTTATCATTTATTCTTTTTTGATAATCATTTATATGCTCAACCATCTATAATATTCTATTCTAATCTGCGATTTTTGTCTTGTCTAAGATAATTATATACTTACCACTTATAAAATAATTATAAGTAAATTTCTATTACAAGAATTTATTGATGATTTAGTAAAAATAATAAATAGTATATGTGATACCATTTGATGAGTCATTCTGTAACTTCTTATTTAAGATAATTATATAATTATCACTTATAAGATAATTATAAGTAAATTTCTATTATAAGCATTTATTGATGATTTATTAAAAATAATAAATAGCATATGTGATACCATTTGATTAGGCATTCTGTAACTTCTTATTTAAGATAATTATATAATTATCACTTATAAGATAATTATAAGTAAATTTCTATTATAAGTATTTATTGATGATTTAGTAAAAATAATAAATAGTATATGTGATATTATTTGATTAGGCATACTGTAACTTCTTATTTAAGATAATTACATAATAATCACTTATAAGATAATTATAGGTAAGTTTCTATTATAATAAGCATCTAGTGATGATTTAGTAAAAATAATAAATAGTATATGTGACACCATTTGATTAGGTATAAAATAAAAAAATAAATCTTCTTCTTTTCTTAAATTTATGATTTAAATAAATCTTAGACATTAGTGTAGCTACAGATTATTTCATTAAAGATAAAATAAAAAAATTTAAATTTTGTTATTTCTAACTATAAAAGGTGACATGAAAATGAGAATTTTAAAGTAAAGTTATTTCTAATCATATTATAGAAAGATGTCATTCTTTTTTAGATTAATTAAAATGAAAATATATTGATATAAATTGAACAAAAAAAGTAACTTATTATTAGATGTCTAATAATCCTCGATAATGTGAAAAATATTTACATCTTGTGTATAATTTAAACTCTTTTCTCGAGTGTGAGAAATGTTTTTCATGTTCTACCTTTTTCAAATATAATTTTTTTTTTGTCACAATTGACATGAAATTCTTTCTTTTTTAGTCAATATCTTTCTACTTACTTCAGATACTTGAAGCTTCCTGAAAATAACTTGTATATTAATTTGTACTTATACGTTGTTTTTGTCCTGCTCAACTTGAACTTTTTTAAATTTCTAAAGTCTGCCTCCAAACCTCCAATCTGACTTTACCATCACGTGTCTCGTTAATCAAATTATGTCATCGACAAATAACATACACCGCAACTCTTCTTCTTGATGAATATATGTTGCATCGATTCATCCATCACAAATGCAAATAGAAATGAGTTGTTGATCCCTAGTGTAATCTCATCTCGACTAGAAAGTACTTTGAGTCTTCTTTCACTATCCTTATTCGCATCTTGACTTCATCATACATATGCTTAATTGACTTAATATACGCCTCAAAGACTTTAGCGTAAGTTTTTTCTAGATCAATTAACATCATATATAAATCGTTTTTTCTTTCTCCATATATTGTTCCGTCCTCCTCCTAATTATATGTACAGATATTGTAGTTAAACACTCTGCCATATATTCAAATCGATTTTGCTAACCTTGGGGATTCTAACTTTTTCATAAATAAACATTCACTATATGTGGTAAAATAGACATTCAGACATTCATTATATATGGTAATATGTTTATAACAGTCCCTCTTGAATGTCTAATTGATAGATAATATGCCTCGTTAGTAATATATTTACTAAAAAAATTCTGTGGGAAAAAAATCCAGTGAAGGAAGAGTACACATTTCTAACAATACGCATATAGGTTGTCTCATTAAAAACCTTACAAGAAAAATCCAGTGGAATAAAACCTCATAAGGAAAAAAGAGTACAACGCATATTAACCCTCCTAATGAGAATATCCTTGAACCTTTGCACCCCGATCTTGTGCACCATCTTCTTGAAAGTTGCAGTTGGAGGAGACTTGGTGAATAAATCAGCCACATTGTCACTTGAACGAATTTGTTGCACGTTAATATCACCATTCTTTTGTAGCTTGTGTGTATAGAAAAGTTTTGGCGAAGTGTGCTTTGTTCTATCTCTTTGAGTCTTTCCTTAAGTTGTGTTGTGCATGATGCATTATCCTCATATAAAATCATGGGTACTTTGTCACATTTCAAACCACATTATTCTCGAATGAGATGTATCATGGACCTCAACCACACACACTTCGTCTTGCTTCATGAATAGCTATTATCTTAGCATGGTTCGATGAAGTGGCTACAATAGAATGCTTTTTATATCTTGAAGATATAGCAGTACCCCCACATATGAACACATAGCTTATTTGTCGCTGGGCATTATACGGGTCAAATAAAATACTCAGCCTCGGTATAATCAACAAGATCGGGACTATAATATAATATTTAGAATAGAATAAGTTCATACGTTTGATCTTATTCCGTGTCTCCTAGTAGGAGAAAAACTATACCTTGCTAACATCGAAAGGCTATATCAGGTCTTGTAGTATTTACAAGATACATTAGTACTCCAATTGCACTAAGATATATAACCAATTCAATTCGGTATATTTCTCATCCCAACAAATAATTTATTGTTTTTTAAAACTCTCCAAGAGTTTCAATAATTTTTAAGTTATAAATTTATGCAATATAAGGATTATAGATAATCTTCCCAGAAACTTTTATATGCTTCAAACATTTTGAATCCTTAAAGTTTTCATATAAATTTTGTCAAGTAATAATATTCAATATTTCATGTATGACATCTTCTAGTGTCTGGACTGCAAATCAAACAAGGTTTGTGCTTTCCAAGATGCATCCTTTCATGTCACTTGATAAAGGTTTTTACGCAGTGGCGGAGCCAGGATTGACACCAAGGGGGTTCATAAGTGAATATACGAACTAACCGAAGGAGGGTTCGACATCTACTATATATACATAAACAATAATTTTAACCACGTATATATAGTATAATTTTTCATCGAAGGGGGTTACCTTATATGTAGCTCTGCCCCTGTTTCTACGTAACATATTTAAATATACGTAGAATTCAAATTCTCATAATCTTTAATAATATTGCGCCAATATTGTATCAAAGTTATTATTGATGATATATCATTTCGTATCGATTCGCAATGTGACATAACATTTTGAAATCTCATTACTTTATTATTTTCAGGTATCTGAACCTCTCATAAGGTTTCATGAAGTGTTATGTCGTAGGTTTTTCAAGAGTACATTGTCTCCTTGTTATGATCATTTACTCCTTTTTCTTTTTCAAGAATTTTTGCTTTTAGAATCGATTGATATACCATGTTTCATACATGTAGGAGAGTTTGTCCTTCAGGGACATCTAATTGGAGCACTTACAACTAAATACAACAACAATCTTTGGGTCAGCAAATGCTCTTAGCATTTGAACTTGAATTATCCTTTGAATGAGGATCATATTAATGATATTTCACAACATATTTCTTAGCTGTTTATTATCTCCCCTCATTCTAGGAAAACTGACATACATCTCAATTTACTTTAGAGAATCCATCTTTGTGCATCATGGTATATCCGTTAATCGTATACCGCACATCAAACATTTTTAGATGGAATATTTGATTCATGACATTGAATCAATTGAGAGAGAAGAAATAATCATAATCTATTAGTCTAATGCATACAAGTACTATTGTATGCAATATATCATATTTTAGACCAACACATGAAGCTTTGTTCTCATAAACAATGGTTCAACTATTTATCGAAGACATCCAATGTCAAATCAGCATTATCAAGATGACTTGTCTTGATTACACAATCTAAAAATTATGCTCTTAACTCAATTTATATTAAGCAAGTAACTTTATGAATATCAAACTACAGGTTGACAATAAACGTACAAGTGATCATCTTATATCGATGCATCTTAATAGATCATGTGACAGGTGAACGGGCCATATTCACCTTTATACTTTCCAGATTTAAGGGGTTCAATCCCAATATTAGTTGGTCCAACCAACTTATCATGAGAACAAACAACATGAATAATTCTTGAAGAATCTTCTAATTCTTTATTACATATCCAATACTCAATATGCATATCTTCGAGATGTCATAATCGTTCATGTCAGCTTATGAACTTGTTTGTACTAGTAAACTCTAAGTTTACAATGATATGTGATTTTGCTTTAGTAAATTTCAGATTTACTATTACATTAATAAATTTCAGATTTACTACTTTAGAAGTAGATTTTAAAATAACTCTTCTCAATTATTCAACCTCTTTCGGAGGTGAGTTGTGATACCATCATAATCAAATGCATGTTTGCATTAATAAGCTTCTCATTTTTCAGGAATGGAATATAATCGTATCTTAAGCCTATCAAATTATGATAGCTTATAGCCTATTTTTAGCTATTGCTAATTCAGGAGCAAATCAAGGCATAAATATGGTTGTAGTAAAATTTTCTCTAACATACCTTATAATCATAATAAGCGTGTGAAAATATTATCACTTTTGATTAGTATTATCATATTGTCCTGTAGTACCCCATATTTTGGACTAGACTGAAAATCCGTCATTCCTATGCATAGACGTTTCAAAAGCCTCGAATTCTATGTAAATTTAGTATTTTAATCAATTATGTAGTGTGGGAATCTATTTGAGTATGAATTTAGATCATATAGGTCTCCTAACTCAAGTACAAGTCGAAAGCTTTCCTATCGTTCAAGTTTTAGTGAGCGTCAAAACTTGGATCAACTTTAATTGACCATAACACGTTTTATATGAAAAAATGGGTGTCTTACTATATATCAAATGAAATATATTTTAATTAGCTTTCCAACGATACCAATTTCACCCAAATCCGATATCAGAGCAAGGAGTTATGTCCATTTTACTCCAGCATGTCAGGCTGGGAAACTGAGTGACGACATTTGTGACAAGCCGTCACGCCCGTGACAGCCTATCACCAATGTCGTCAGCCCTGGGCAGATTTTCACCCCCAGTGATGACATTTTATGACAATCTGTCACGCCCGTGATGGCCTATCACCAATGTCTTCAACCTTAACCAGAAAACCAAGATTTCACTTTTTCGTTACGACAATTCGTGAAGACCTATCACCAGTATGACGGCTTGTCACGAATGTCATCATCTATTTTTTTCCAGCAATTGAGGGACGTTTTTGCAAGGGTATTTTGGTCTTTTTCCTTCACTTCCCACGACTTAAAACCCTCAAGGAGCGTATTATCTTCCATTCTCTTTAGTTAAACATCTCAAAAAGATCTCTCATACACTCTCAACCACAAGATTAAGGTTTTCTCTCAAGATCATCTCATCAAGAGCAAGCCTAAGGATTTCTTCAAGAACCTTCAAGAAACATTAGATCTCTTTCAAGATCAAGTTTTAAGGTATGCGTAGTGTTCATCCATGGATCCCTTTCATCCATGGAGCTCAAGCATCATGTTTTAAATTATAAATTATGATTTCCTTGTTGTGTTATGGTTATAATCATGTTGATGATTGTTGTTTGGATTCAAGGTTGTATCTTGATGTGTTTTTCATGAAGCATGTGAGTAGGTTAGTTGAAACCTTTGAATTTTGGATAGATTAAGATTGTCAAATTGATAAGTACACCTATGCCCAAAGTTGTGCATGTAAGGTGTATGATAAAATGCCAAGAATGATAGAATCCATGTTTTTATGACTTAATAGTGCTTAAATGACAAGCCCATGTTCTATTCTTTATGACTCCACATGAACTCCACGTTATTGTTGTGTGTTATTGTTGTGATATGGAATAAGCATGATACTAAAGCAACGCGAGTATATACATGTTGTGTGCATCCCCTTCCATGTATAAGATGTTGAGAACCAAGTGTAGTATGAAATCCCCTACTTATGATATTGTGAATTGTGGACTCTATTCTTATGATCAAGTCAGTCAGGTGTGTAAGTTTTCTTCCATCGAGTCCTGAGGGTACTTGTACCCGAAATAATATAGTTGTGTGCCTAGTGCCATGTCATGTTATCACGATACTCTTAGTCAAGCCATGGTCTATAGAATTCAGTTAGTCATGTGACTCAAAAAAACTCAGAAATCTCAGCAGTCTCTGTAATTCAGTAACCTCAGTACTCAGTAATCTCAGTGATCTCAGTAACAACAGTATTCCTAGAGATCTCAATAATTTCAGTACTCTCTGTCAGTCCTCAGAACTCAGTGTGTTCCTTCAGTCAAGGGAACTCAGTAAACTTAGTTTAGCTCCGCTAAACAATACCACTAGTATCAGTTCAGTTAATCAGTATCAGTTCAGCTAATCAGTTCAGTTCAGTTATTCAATTTAGCTCAGTTATCCAGTTCAGTGTCTTCCAGATAGGAGTAGGATTCAGCACCGAGTGAGCCTAGGGATGGGGACTCAACCACTAGAAAGGACGGAGATCCTTAGAAGCAATTCCTAAGTTCCAGAACTACGTAGCTAGCGTAGGTACGAGATGTCACCTGTTAGATAGGACTGGCATATTCAGGGGTCACCCATTAGCATATTTATATATATAGGACTGATCCTAGGAGTCACCCGCTAGATTAGGACTGACTCCACAACAGTTGTCTTTACTGGTGGCGCGGTACTGACACCTTTCCAGTCAGGGCAGAGATTGGACCCCAGTCAGCTTAGCATGGGGCATGTCGGTTAGATGAATACATCCCACAGTTTCAGTTACAGATTTAGGACTGTCAGATACAGTCAACTCAGTTTAGTAGTACATATTCAGTACTGTTAGAGACAGTCAATCCTTAGCATTATAAATAGACTTTAAGATCACCCATTAGACAGGACTGATCATGTAACACCCCATACTTAATTACGTGCATTAGCCATGGTTATATGTGTTGGAGTATATGTATTGATCATAAGTTAGGTATATATGAGTTTAAGTATGAGTATTGATTATTTTGAGATGGTTTCAAGTGTATAATTTGATTATATGTGTATGAGAATCGACTTTATTTATACCGGAATTTGCTCGTCGAAGTTTCTATGCAAAGTTTATCGAGTTAGCTTTCCAACGATATAAAGATTTCTGAAAACAGATGAGTATCGGATATAAGTGAGCATGTTCGAAACTTGAAAACGGTGGACGCAATGAACAGTAAATGTGCAGAAATTTTCTGCACACAAAAGTACTGCAGCCAAATAGATTTTTGGGTCGACTTTAAATGATCATAACTCCTTGTACAAAATGAACTGTGTGATCTGCTATATATAGATGAGAATCCCCGAGAGTCTTCTTTCTAATGCAATTGATTTCATCCAAATCCAACGTCTGAGTAAGGAGTTATACTCATTTTACTTCAGCCTCTCAAAACAGATTTTTAGGGTCAACTTCAAACGATCATAATTCCTTGTACAGGACGAACTGGGTGTCCTACTTTATATGAAATGAAAGACCTTTGAATTATCTATCCAAAGATATCAATTTCACCCAAATCCGATATCGGAGCAAAGAGTTATGGTCAATTTACTTTAGCCTATCAAAACAGTCCACCATGGACAGATTCGGATTTACTTAAATTTTTTCAGGGCAATATGGTCATTTTCCATCACCTCATGGACGAAAATTGGTCATTATATACATATACTTAGCCTCATATCCATCATGTTATCATCCACCCTAGTCTAAGTTCAACTCCAATTATCTTGTGATTCAACCGTAGAAAGTCCAAATTGATTCCGTAGTTGTGTTCACCGTCTCGAGGGCTTCGAGAAGCACCCCTTATTTGTGCCAACAGGACTTCGAAATCAAAAGGGCCATTTTATGGTAAGGATGTAAATTATGTTGGTGTTATTTATATGGATATGTATATATATATGCATGTGAGCATAAAAAGTATGTTATTTGATTGTTGTTGAAAGATGATTGGGAAATGATGTTGGATTATGTTGAATTGTGAAGGGATTTGGTGTGATGATGTGGTATTGATGATTATATATACATATACACATAAACCTATTGTTCAAGTTGGTTTTTGGAATGTTTTGCAAATATTGGTTGTATGGAATTATGGAAGAGAATTGTAGTGTTGGGTTGCTAATACTAGATGTCAAACATTTCATTGTAGATAAGTGATTTGTAAAGGAGGGAAGTTGTGTTGAATTGGTATTCGAATCTACAACGAGGTATGTAAAGCATACTCTAACGATGTTCTTTGGCATGAAAACACCAATGTTCCATCAAGTAAGATTCTGAGGTTGTCCAAAAACATGTATTGTTCTACATTACCAACGAAGTTGTTTCCATTATATAAAGTGTCAAAATGTTTCATTGATATACCAAAAGGCTCCTATTTCATTGTTGTGATATTGATGATTCTGAAACACATTGTTGATGTACCAATGAGTCTTTATTACGTCGTTATTGTATAGAAGGTCTATTACTTGGTTCTTATTGATGTATCGTTGTTTCAAAGTATCAAAAATATGGTGGCAACCAAAATAACAATCTCAAAGATTAATTAAACTAAGTGATGGAAGTTCTCTCTTATCGGGTGGTATTCCAGGGGCATAAGCCTAGCATGGGTCGATCCCTATTTACGTGTTTATGGGTGGTATCCCAGGGGCATAAACCTAGCATGGGTCGATCCCAGTTGATATGTACTGGATGCAGCCTAATGGTCACAGTACAGTACAGTAATGATTACAAAGATGTTAAGAACGAAGGTAAAGTGATTGAATAAATTCAATGTACAGGTTGTCACAAGTTCTAGTAAGTGTGGTCCACTCCTATTACGATTTATTCACTTGTTTTGGATTTCTATTAAGCTTCTATATCATATGTGATTATCTACAGCTTTACATACTCAGTACATATTTCGTACTGACGTCCCCCACGGGGACTTGCATTTCATGCTACAGGCACAGGTACCTCAGCTCATTCACAGCATAGATAGGAGCCAGGTCATACAGCTATTGTTGGTGAGCTCCATTTTGCTTCGGAGTTTTCCGAGTCGGTTCCTTATGTTTTGTTATTGTACAAGAGTCATGTGTGGGTGGGGGTTTGTCCCGACCCTAGTTATGTCATGTATATCCTAGAGGCTTTGTAGACATAAGGAAGGGTAAAGTCATGGAAGTTTATATAGTGATGTTATATCTGTATATGTGGTGGCCCCGATGGCCAAGTATTATATATATATATATATATATTTGTGTGTGTTGTGCTGATACAAGTAATTAGATCCTTCTATATGCAACGAAGTGTTGTCCAAATTTTTGGTGACATGTATGGAAAAGTACAGGTATTTGAACGGGTTCTCCCGGGCCTTCTCAGCTTCGGGTGCCAGTCCGGCCCGATGGGATTTTGGAGCGTGACAAAAGTGGTATCAGAGAGGTTCGTCCTAGTGAGTCTACAAAGCCGTGTCTACGTAGAGTCTTGTTTATCGGTGTGTTGTGCACCACATCTATAAACAGGAGGCTATGGACATTTAGGAATTGTTTCTTTTCTTCATGTCTTATATCGTGCGATAGAGCTTATATTGTATATGAAGTCATAGTTGACCACTGAATTAGTTTGTTTCTCTTATTATAGTAATGATGCCGGTTATCAGAAGCAAGAATACCGGTAAGCAAGTAGATGTGGCTGCCGGAGAGGGGACTAGTAAGTCACCCACTATACCAGCTAATCAAAGTGAGGCTCCAGCTGAGCATGCATCAGAAACTTTCCCCAGTCTGGAAGAAATAAGAGGGAGGAGAACTATATCCCCAGAGCCACCTATTAATGTTGTTGATCAAGATCTTAAAAATGCAGTGCAACTTTTGACTCGTATAGTTGCTGGGCAAGCTCAAGGGCGAGCCATTCCTACTGCAGGTCCTAGTGGTATAGATAGGGCGGCTAGTCTTCGAACACAGGATTTTCTTAAGCTGGATCCGCCTACTTTTACCGGATTCAATCTTAACGAAGATCTGCAGGACTTTATTGATCAGATCCAAAGGGCCCTAGAGGTGATGCATGTATCGGGCAGAGAGACAGTGGAGTTAGCCGCATATAGATTCAAAGGTGAGGCTATATATTGGTATGAAGACTGGAAATGGTCAAGGGGCATTAATGCACCCCCAGCTACTTGGAAAGAGTTCAAAGAGGCATTTATTGATCATTATCTTCCATATGAGACTCGTCAGGCCCGTGCGGATCAGTTCTTAAATCTTCGACAGGGTAATACAAGTGTGAGGGAGTATAGTCTTCGATTTAATTCTTTGTCCAAATATTCTCCTAATGTTATAGCTACTATGGATGACAGAGTTCATCGGTATGTGGATGGATTGGATCCGTATTTGGTTAGGGATTGTACTATTGCCGCTTTGAACAAAGATATGGACATAGCGAGGATCCAAGCTTTTGCACAGAAAATGGAAGATCAGAAGCAGAGGAGAAGAACACAGGAATCAGAAAGAGGATATTCCAAGAGGGCCAGATCTACAGGAAAGTTCATGGCATCTCAAGTAGGGTTCAGACCACAGTTTTCTACTAGACCACCTAGGCCATTATCTTCTTATTCTGCAGCTAGTGCCCCACCACAGTTCCAAGGGTCCAGAGGAAATCAATTTGGGCATAGAAGTGAGAGTCAGAGTTCACGGATAGTGGGGTACCAAGGTCAAGGGAATATGAGTCAATCGAGACCTCCTCGAGAGCCATGCAATAAACGTGAAAGGTATCATTTGGGCGCATGTCGGATGGGGACCAATGTTTTCTTTTGGTGCGGTATGTCGGGGCATATGATGAGGGAATGCCCACGAAGGGACATAGGGGGTATGGCACGACCTACGGGTTCATTTGTTGCATCATCATCATCGATGCCTTATTCAGGAAGGGGTGCACAACTAATGGGTCGTGTTAGAGGTGATAGAGGACCCACCGGTTCTAGCGGGGCTCAAAATCGTACGTATGCTCTAGCGGATCGACAGAATTTAGAGGCTTTCCCAGATGTGGTTATGGGTACATTGTCTATCTTTTCATTCGATTTATATGCCTTAATTGATCCCGGTTCCACATTATCTTATGTTACTCCATTGGTTGCTGGAAAGTTCGAAAGAATACCCGAACTATTAGTTAAGCCATTTGAAGTATCCACACCGGTTGGGGAATCTATTATAGCTAGAAGGGTTTATCGAAACTGCATAGTAACTATTTGTGGTCGTGATACGATGGCTGATCTTGTAGAGTTAGAAATGGTAGATTTTGATGTTATAATGGGTATTGACTGGTTGGCGTCTTGTTATGCCACAATTGATTGCTGCACGAAAAAGGTATATTTCCATTTTCCAAATGAATCAGTCCTTGAATGGAAAGGTGAAATTAGCGCGCCAAGAGGTAGATTTATTTCTTATTTTAAGGCAAGAAGAATGATTTCCAAGGGATACATATATCATTTAGTTAGAGTAAGGGATACAGAAGCAGAGCCACCAACTCTTCACGCTGTTCCGGTGGTAAATGAATTTCCTGATGTATTTCCTGAAGATCTTCCAGGTTTGCCTCCTGAACGAGAAGTAGAGTTTGGTATTGATGTAATACCAGGCACCCAACCAATCTCCATTCCGCCGTATAGAATGGACCCAACAGAATTACGATAATTGAAAGAGCAATTGAAAGATTTGCTAGAGAAGGGATTCATAAGGCCTAGTATGTCCCCCTGGGGAGCACCAGTGTTATTTGTGCGCAAAAAGGATGGCTCGTTGAGGATGTGTATTGATTATCGGCAATTGAATAAGGTGACTATTAAGAATAAATATCCTCTCCCAAGAATTGATGATTTATTTGATCGGTTACAGGGCGCCAAGTGTTTTTCTAAGATTGATTTGAGGTCAGGTTACCACCAAGTGAGGGTCAAAGAGAAGGATATACCAAAGACAGCTTTCCGAACACGGTATGGTCATTATGAGTTTCTAGTTATGTCATTTGGGCTAACAAATGCACCTGCAGCTTTTATGGATTTGATGAATAGGGTGTTTAAGCCATTCCTGGATGTATTTGTGATAGTTTTTATAGATGATATTCTAGTTTATTCTAGATCAGAAGAGGACCATGCCAATCACTTACGACAGGCATTGCAGACTCTTCGTGATTGTAAGCTTTATGCAAAGTTCTCTAAATGTGAGTTTTGGTTAAAGTCGGTGGCATTTTTGGGTCATATTGTATCTAGTGAAGGGATAAAAGTTGATGCTCAAAAGATAGAAGTTGTGAAGAACTGGCCAAGGCCCACAACGCCTATGGAGATTCGTAGTTTTCTCGGGTTGAACGGTTATTATAGAAGGTTTGTTAAATACTTTTCTTCCATTTCAGCACCCTTAACAAAGCTAACGCATAAAGCATCCAAGTTCCAATGGAATGATGCGTGTGAGGAGAGTTTCCAAGAATTGAAGAATAAGTTGACTTCTACACCTGTGTTGGTACTTCTAGAAGGTACAGAAGGGTATACAGTGTATTGTGATGCTTCGAGAATTGGTTTAGGATGTGTATTGATGCAACATGGTAAGGTGATAGCATATGCCTCAAGGCAATTGAGGCCACATAAGAAAAATTACCCCACACATGATCTTGAGATGGAAGCGGTTATCTTTGGTTTAAAAATATGGTGCCACTATTTATATGGGGTTCATGTTGATATATATACTGATCACAAGAGCTTACAATATATTTTCAGTCAGAAGGATCTAAATCTGAGGCAGCAAAGGTGGATGGAACTATTAAAAGATTATGATGTTGATATTTTGTATCACCCAGGGAAAGCGAATATAGTAGCTGATGCGTTGAGTCGTAAGGCTATGATGGCACATATAGAAAGGCAAGGGATGATTAAAGATCTTCATCAATTAGCTAGTCTACGAGTTTGTCTTCTCGAAACTCTGGACGAGGAGCTTATTGTGCATAATGCCGTGGAATCCTCATTAGTAGCTGAGGTGAAAGAGAAGCAAGATGCAGATCCTATTTTATTACATCTTAAGGAGAACGTTCAGAGTGGTGCGACCAAGGTATTTGAGCTTACGCGAGAAGGAGTACTTCAGTGCCAAAACCGATTGTGTGTGCCGAATGTAGACGGGCTAAGAAAGAAGATTATGATAGAGACACATTTTTCAAGGTATTCCATTCATCCAGGATCAACCAAAATGTATCAAGATTTGAAAGATATGTATTGGTGGAATGACATGAAAAGAAACATCGCAGAATTTGTAGCTGAATGTCCAAATTGCCAATGAGTTAAAGTGGAACATCAAAAGCCCGGAGGCTATATGCAATGCATAGATCTTCCAATTTGGAAGTGGGACATGATCAACATGGATTTTGTTACAGGTTTGCCTCGTACAGCTCGGAAATTTGATTCTATATGGGTGATTGTGGATAGGCTTACTAAATCCGCACATTTCTTACCCGTTAAGACCACTTACACAGTTGAAGAATATTCTTAGCTGTATGTTAAAGAAATAGTACGATTACATGGGGTGCCAACTTCTATTATATCGGATCGGGGAACTCAATTTACCGCAAACTTTTGGAAGTCTTTCCAACGGAGTTTGGGAACACAAGTGAATCTGAGTACAACTTTTCACCCTCAGACGGATGGACAAGCAGAGCGCACCATTCAAACACTTGAAGATATGCTACGAGCATGTGTTATAGATTTTAAAGGCAGCTGGGATGATCATTTACCTCTTATTGAGTTTGCCTACAATAATAGCTATCATTCAAGTATCAAAATGGCACCATATGAAGCTTTATATGGGAGGAAGTGTAGATCACCAATAGGATGGTTCGAAGCGGGTGAAACTCTTATTTTCGGACCGAATCTTGTGTATCAAGCCATAAAAAAAGTCAAGGTGATTCAGCAATGGTTGAAAATAGCCCAAAGTCGACACAAGTCATATGCGGATAGTAGAAGAAGAGGGCTAGAGTTTTCATTAGGCGATTGGGTATTTTTTAAGGTATCGCCAATGAAAGGGGTGATGAGATTTGGCATGAAAGGAAAGTTGAGTCCACGATATATAGGCCCGTATAAGATTATTCGAAGATGTGGACAAGTTGCTTATGAATTAGAACTACCCCAGGAACTCTCATCAGTGCATCCAGTATTTCATGTATCGATGCTTCGAAAGTGCATCGGAGATCCGTCCCTTATTACTTCTACTGAAGATGTGCAAGTAACAGAAATTCTTACCTATGAGGAGATGCCTATTGCTATATTAGATCGTCAAGTTAAGAAGATGAGAAACAAAGAAGTAGCATCGGTGAAAGTACTTTGGAGAAATCAACAAAGGGAAGAGATTACATGAGAAGCGGAGGAAGCAATGAAATCGAAATACCCTTATTTGTTCAAAGGTGAAAAAGAAATGCAAGGAGTGGAACTGTGACGCTAACAAGTAAGTTTTTACATATGCATAATATCTATATGATGACGTGAATATCAATTATGAATTCGATCTTGTTTCGGCTAAATAACTACATTCACATTCGAGGACGAATGTCCTTAAGGGGGGAAGGATGTAACACCCCGTACTTAATTACGTGCATTAGCCATGGTTATATGTGTTGGAGTATATGTATTGATCATAAGTTAGGTATATATGAGTTTAAGTATGAGTATTGATTATTTTGAGATGGTTTCAAGTGTATAGTTTGATTATATGTGTATGGGAATCGACTTTATTTATACCGGAATTTGCTCGTCGAAGTTTCTATACGAAGTTTATTGAGTTAGCTTTCCAACGATATAAAGATTTCTGAAAAAAGATGAGTATCGAATATAAGCGAGCATGTTCGAAACTTGAAAACGGTGGACGCAATGAACAGTAAATGTGCAGAAATTTTCTGCACACAAAAGTACTGCAGCCAAACAAATTTTTGGGTCGACTTTAAACGATCATAACTCCTTGTACAAAATGAACTGTGTGAGATGATATATATCGATGAGAATCCCTGAGAGTCTTCTTTCTAATGCAATTGGTTTCATCCAAATCCAACGTCTGAGTAAGGAGTTATACTCGTTTTACTTCAGCCTCTCAAAACAGATTTTTAGGGTCAACTTCAAACGATCATAATTCCTTGTACAGGACGAACTGGGTAGTATACTTTATATGAAATGAAAGATCTTTGAATTATCTATCCAAAGATACCAATTTCACCCAAATCCGATATCGGAGCAAAGAGTTATGGTCGATTTACTTTAGCCTATCAAAACAGTCCACCATGGACAGATTCGGATTTACTTAAATTTTTTCAGGGCAATATGGTCATTTTCCATCACCTCATGGACGAAAATTGGTCATTATATACATATACTTAGCCTCATATCCATCATGTTATCATCCAAATTATTGAAGAATAAGAAACCCTAGTCTAAGTTCAACTCCAATTATCTTGTGATTCAACCGTAGAAAGTCCAAATTGATTCCGTAGTTGTGTTCACCGTCTCGAGGGCTTCGAGAAGCACCCCTTATTTGTGCCAACAGGACTTCGAAATCAAAAGGGCCATTTTATGGTAAGGATGTAAATTATGTTGGTGTTATTTATATGGATATGTATATATATATGCATGTGAGCATAAGAAGTATGTTATTTGATTGTTGTTGAAAGATGATTGGGAAATGATGTTGGATTATGTTGAATTGTGAAGGGATTTGGTGTGATGATGTGGTATTGATGATTATATATATATATATATACACATAAACCTATTGTTCAAGTTGGTTTTTGGAATGTTTTGCAAATATTGGTTGTATGGAATTATGGAAGAGAATTGTGGTGTTGGGTTGCTAATACTAGATGCCAAACATTTCATTGTAGATAAGTGATTTGTAAAGGCGGGAAGTTGTGTTGAATTGGTATCCGAATCTACAACGAGGTATGTAAAGCATACTCTAACGATGTTCTTTGGCATGAAAACACCAATGTTCCATCAAGTAAGATTCCGAGGTTGTCCAAAAACATGTATTGTTCTACATTACCAACGAAGTTGTTTCCATTATATAAAGTTTCAAAATGTTTCATTGATATACCAAAAGGCTCCTATTTCATTGTTGTGATATTGATGATTCTGAAACACATTGTTGATGTACCAATGAGTCTTTATTACGTCGTTATTGTATAGAAGGTTCAATTACTTGGTTCTTATTGATGTATCGTTGTTTCAAAGTATCAAAAATGTGGTGGCGACCGAAATAACAATCTCAAAGATTAATTGAACTAAGTGATGGAAGTCCTCTCTTATCGGGTGGTATCCCAGGGGCATAAGCCTAGCATGGGTCGATCCCTATTTACGTGTTTATGGGTGGTATCCCAGGGGCATAAGCCTAGCATGAGTCGATCCCAGTTGATATGTACTGGAGGCAGCCTAATGGTCACAGTACAGTACAGTAATGATTACAAAGATGTTAAGAACGAAGGTAAAGTAATTGAATAAATTCAATGTACAGGTTGTCACAAGTTCTAGTAAGTGTGGTCCACTCCTATTACGATTTATTCACTTGTTTCGGATTTCTATTGAGCTCCTATATCATATGTGATTATCTACAGCTTTACATACTCAGTACATATTTCGTACTGACGTCCCCCACGGGGACCTGCATTTCATGCTACAGGTACCTCAGCTCATTCACAGCATAGATAGGAGCCAGGTCATACAACTATTGTTGGTGAGCTCCAGTTTGCTTCGGAGTTTTCCGAGTCGGTTCCTTATGTTTTGTTATTGTACAAGAGTCATGTGTGGGCGGGGGTTTGTCCCGACCCTAGTTATGTCATGTATATCCTAGAGTCTTTGTAGACATAACGAAGGGTAAAGTCATGGAAGTTTATATAGTGATGTTATATCTGTATATGTGGTTGCCCCGACGACCAAGTATTATATATATATATATATATTTGTGTGTGTTGTGCTGATACAGGTAATTAGATCCTTCTATATGCAACGAAGTGCTGTCCAAATTTTTGGTGACATGTAAAGGAAAGTACAGGTATTTGAACGGGTTCTCCCGGGTCTTCTCGGCTTCGGGTGCCAGTCCGGCCCGATGGGATTTTGGGGCGTGATAGATCTCAACTATAGTTAATCAGTATCAGAATCATCAGATTTAAAGATCACCCACTAGATAAGACTGATCTCTAATTCAGTTACTCCATATAGAACGGAACTCAGATAGTTCCATCAGAACTCAGACTGTCAAATACAGTTTCTCAGTATCAGTTACATCGGTCTTGTTAATCATCACAGTTATATCAGTTATTTCAGTTGTCATAGCTTATGTTATCAGTATTCAGTTTCAGGACTGTTAGGCACAGTCAATCAGACCAGTTCTTCATAATTCGAATTGTCAGAAATAGTCATTCATCTATTCAGTATCTCAGTATCAGTAAAGTCATGTCGTCAGTATTCAGACTCAGTAGTCAGTATCACTACGAGTTCAGTTATAGTTGCTTATGCATGTATGTATTCTCACGTTCATATTAGTCAGTATTGTTTATGCATATAACCCTTTGCATTTAGCCTACCTCACTTGTATACTCAGTACATTCAGACGTACTGACATATTTGCGCTATGGTGCTTTCTCTTATGTTACACCATAGGTTCAGAGGCACGTGTTCCAGATCAGCAGTAGTATTCTAGTCGTAGAGGTGCAGTGAGTCCTCATCCATTCGAGGACGATATTATTTTATTTCATTTAGTATTTCAGTTCAGTTTTTCTAGACGGAGTTAGTTGGAGACATGTTCCTTCAACTCCTTACTCAGACAGTATTTAGAGGCTTTCAGATTTAGTTCAGATTTGATTCAGACTTCAGTTATTTTTGGGTATTTTCCACCCATATGGATATTACGTTTGTCAGATATTTTATTCAGTTGAACCTTATGGCCTATTGTTCATGTTTTTCTGCATTATTACGTCATATATTGCAGTGTACAGGTACAGATATCAGTCATGGGTTAGCTTGTGGTCCTTCGGGGTCATAAGCACCGTGTAGCATTTCGGTTCAGAAAATCGGGGGGTTACATGTCCCTCCATGCTTATATTCGTCCATTCAATCACTAGTCTTCTTTCAGACATATTATGCGCTACTACTACATTCACTTCAAGAATGGAGCAAGTTGTCAACTTTCAGATTTATCAGATATTGCTACCATATTCACTTCATGGAATTGAGCATATTAATGAAATATGTTTCATGACTTTTCACCAAACACCCATTATTTTGTCTTAACCATCATAATATCATCAATATGGTGTATTGAGATTGAAATTCAATATCTTATCCATATAAAGGCGTCTTAGGCTATAACTCAATGAGACTTGAATTCAACATTTTATCATTATGGTGCATTGGAACTTTAAACCCAATGTCATACCCCTCTTAATAAGATGAGACTTAAAAATTTATTATCATATATTTTAACAATATTGTTATTCATTAACAAATTTAAAGCATAAGTAGTTCGAAATCAATCATTTTCTCTCAAATCCAACAATAATTATAGCATTAGTAGCAAAAGACAAATAACATAAGAAGTTACTAACCTTGAAATCACCTTTTGATTTATAATCTCACCTTGTTTGACAGAATCTCGTGCTGATAACGTGCTGATAACGTGTTATGAAATATAAAGCAAAGAAGAAGAAGAATAGAGAGAGAAGAGAGTAATTTTTCTTTGAGGAGTTCTTGGGGGGTTAATTATAATGAAGGAAAAATCCTTTATTTATGAAAAAAACTAACCTTAGGGTGTCTAACTTTTTCATAAATAGACATTCACTATATATGATAATATATTTATAACAATACGAGTATTGAAGTAGTAATAAAAATAATATTTTATTAGACAAAAAGATATTCTTTCTTTGGTAGTTGATCCCACACAGCAACCAGAGTGGAGAAGTGGGCAAATGCAGTGGTCTAAAATATGGGCTGGGCTAACTAGAAAACTTACATACCTGGACGGGGTCAATGGGCGGTCATGAAGGCTCATGGCCTAGGCTGGTTACCTCCATTGCACTTAGGAGAGGTACCTGCCTAAGGTCGGCTCAAGTAGTCGAGCCTACGTCATAATTTATGACAGTGGGGGCTTGTGTTTGCGCAGCCCCTACCCAAATCTAAGTTCAATATTTGTAATTTCTATGCCTAACTTTTTGCACTAGCCCGAATTTCTTGTGTTGTGAGTGTAAGTGCAACAAGAAAGTCTAGTCAAAACTTGGCTAATTGAATTAGCTAGAGGGACTAATTAAGTGTACTACAGACCTAAAAGAAGAAATAAAGGTCTAGTCTAGAATATAGTTAGCACTTGCATGATTTAATTTATGGATCTAATAATTGACTTTAAGAAGTTGGTATTGTTTGCTTTCATTCCAAAGTAATAAAAGCTTCATACCAGCAGGTCATGGAAAAAAACAACTGTGGAGTTTTCGAATTTGAAACCAATGGAGTATAACAACGACTATTATGTCTCAGCCCAAACAAGTTTGTGTCGGCTATATGAGTCATCGATCATATTTCTCCATTTAATATGGAGTTGCAATAAGAAAATGGTCAACCTGATCAAAATATGTCATATTTATAATATAAAGTAATCATAATACCATTAAATGGGCTGCTGAAGTTCACATACAAAGAAGAAGATAAAAAGAGTTGCAGTTTAACCATACTACTGGGAAACAGAAGCTCTGCGCTTGGATGGAAAAGACAGGAATTGGAAAAAAATATGGATTTTGCTCTTATGATCCCAGGGGAAAGGGAACATTAATTTCCTTATGCCATAGCAGGCAAATCCTTGAGCCATCCATCCAAAGGTTTCCCAATGGAGTAGACGATGAACCCGATATCTCTGAGCTTCTGCACATTAACAGTGTTCCTTCCATCAAACACAAATGCAGGCTTTTGCATGCTATCATAAATCCTCCTGAAATCTAGAGTCTTGAACTCGTCCCACTCGGTCAAAAGACACAGGCCGTGAGCGCCTTTTGTGGACTCGTAAACATTCCATACAACATTTAGGTGCTTAATCACAGTGGGGCTCATTGGCTGGAGGTGAATTGGATTATCCCAATCAAACTTATTCATTGATAGATCCTTTCGGATTTGATCCTCGGTGACTTGTGGATCATATATGCTCAAATGAGCATTGTCTCCCAATAGGCCTTTGCACACATCAATTGCCGGTGTCTCCCTGGTATCACCTGTGTCTTTCTTGAAAGCAAATCCAAGGATAGCAATCTTCTTACCTGAAACTGTGTTGAACATAGAGGAGATAACTCGGTTAACAAACCGACTCTTTTGGTAGTCATTCACCCTAATCACTTGTTTCCAGTAACTGGCAACTTCTTGAAGACCATTGCACTCACAGATGTAAACCAAGTTGAGAATATCCTTCTGGAAACAAGAACCACCAAAACCAACACTGGCATTGAGGAATTTTGGTCCGATTCTCGTGTCCTTACCAACAGCATGAGACACCTGTGTAACATCAGCTCCAGTTGCTTCACAAAGAGCTGACATTGCGTTAACTGATGAGATCCTCTGGGCCAAGAAGGCGTTCGCAGCAAGCTTTGAGAGCTCGGCTGACCAAAGATTGGTGCAGATGATTCTGTCTTCAGGCACCCAATGAGCATAGACTTTCTTCAGAGCCTGAATTGCCTTTTGCCCATCAGGGGTGTCTCGCCCTCCAATTAGTACACGATCTGGATTAAAAAGGTCCTCAATAGCAGTTCCTTCAGCAAGAAATTCAGGATTCGAAAGAATTTGGTACTTGATTCCTTTGCTGTTATGCATGAGTATTTTCTCAATTGCCTCGGCTGTTTTCACTGGAACAGTTGACTTCTCAACGACAATTTTATCATTTTTTGATACATCAGCTATCATTCGGGCAGCACTTTCCCAGTATGTAAGATCTGCTGCTTTCCCAGCTCCAAGGCCTCGAGTTTTCGTTGGAGTGTTAACAGAAACAAAGATGATGTCTGCTTCAGAGACATGCTTCTCAACTTCAGTGCTGAAGAAAAGATTCTTTCCTCGGCATTGTTTCACTATATCTTCAAGTCCTGGCTCATAAATAGGCAGCTGATCACTGTTCCAGGCCGCGATACGGGCAAAAGCTATATCAACAACAGCCACTTCAATTGCAGGGCACTTGAAGGCAATGACTGCCATAGTTGGTCCACCAACATATCCAGCTCCAATGCAGCAAATCTTCACCATTCTTTCTGCAACATAAGAAAATAAATGCAAGAGTTAATGTTTCAGAATAACAATAAGACTAATCAAAGAAATTCGGCTATAATCCTCACTAAAATCTTAAAAGAAAATTTTCCTGTGAGTGCTGTCGAGAGGTCTAGACGAGCCTAAGTTGAGGAAAATTGACAGCGAGGATTCATATAGTCGACTAAAACTTGTTTGGATTAAGTTTAGTTGTTGTTGTTAATGTTGTCTAGAGGTACATCTTCACACACACACACACGTGAAATGAGAACCAAATGTTGCCTATTTTACCAATAAGTCATATTCCATAAAACATCTCTTTCTAACTGTCCAATTAGAAAACAACACCTTCTACAACTGTCTTAATCAACCTCCTTAACTAAATTTCTGACTAAACATAAATAGAGACATCAAATAAAATTGTTTTCTTGACTTTCTAGTCCAAATAAAAAGGTTACATCTTAATATAATTACTCATAATTATTCAACATCAGTTGACAAGGACAGTTTCAACCAGGCATACAGGAATTTCACAACAGAACAATGATGAACAGGAAATAACACCACCTTATTATCAATGCACTCAACACAAACAGGAAATAACAGAAAGCTACCTCAAGGATTCTCTTCTTGAAAAGGAAAAGAAAAGATGGTTTTGATTCTCTTTTGTAATGTTGTAATACAAAGGAGCCAAAAGACTTTTTGTTATGGTGCAAAGATTTCTACAAACCACCATACATATATATAGGCTATGGTCTAAGCTAAAAACTAAGTAAAGTGTCAAAAGTCAGACTTTGAAGTCTGGTGTGGAACATTCAACAAGTTTTCAAGAGGTACCTTTCTGTAACAAACTCCAGCTCCAACTTAAATTTCAATTCGAACTCAAACTTCAAAAATTTTTAGTTTTCATGGTCAAACGCCTAATTAGTATTGTTGAAGCTTTCTAACACATGAGAACCTTTTATAAGAAATAAGACCAAATTCACCCTTGAACTATGCAAATGATTCAAATTTACTCCTAAACTTCACTAAATTTGGATCATCAAAAAATGTAAGAGAAAAAAATTGAACTTTTTCCCTTTCATAATTTGTTATGTAAAAGAAATGATTAATCTATGTTAGGCTAAGCCAACCCAAAATTTTGTCCATTTTGGGCTAGGTGACCAAATTTTTACAAAAAGTCTCCCATCATATCTAGCTTCCTTTTTTATCAATTTATTAAGTAGGACTTTATTTGCAATAAATTTTCAAGAATATTCAAACTCAGTCTAAAAGGATGTCAAAAACAATTTCCTTTTTAACAGATAAACCAATTTAATTAACCAAAGGGAAATCAAAAAGTGAAAAAAGGTAGAGGGTGTGCAGTTTCATGTGAAAACTAAATCAAGAATTTTTATTTTTATTTTTATTTTTGTACTGGTACAAATATGGCATGAAAAAAGAAGCTTGAAGCTTCAGAAAGAATGTGATCATAATTCATATGGCTGGTTTCAACAGGTCATTGAGTAACATCAAAGAAAAATATTAATTATATATAAGACAATGTATTAAATATAGTTGAGAAAAGAAAAAAAGATCAAGAAACAAAATCATTATTAAAGAGCTTAATTTAAAGGCAACACAAAGTTAAGATTAACATGTTGGTACCTGATTAAATGGCCTTGTTTTAGCAACAAAAAATTGGTGCACCACAAAACTGAATTTCACTAAAATTTATTTTTTGCTTTCTACTTTGTTCTTATGGTGTTTGAAATGAAAATGAAATGTAATTTATAGAGGAGAAAATAAAACTACTCACCAAAATCTTTAAGGTAAGTAAATTTAGAAATTATAAATTTGTTTCCAACATTGTATAAGTTTTAATCAGATTCAAATTATTTCAATTGAAGCAACTGATTATGATGCATAAAGAGTTTTTTCAACTATAATATAAGAAACTTCTCCAAAATAATTAGCTAAAGATGAGTTGGACTATATATGATTACCTAGATATGATGGTCCTTTTAATCACTTTTAAATAAGACGATTACCAAATAGAAAGATTATCTAGTTGCTATATTTATTATAAAGTAATGAAATTTATAGTACCAGATTACATAAATTGATGAGATATGAATTTAGACTTTTTTTTTTTCCATTGTGTACCCTACCTATCCACATGGCCAGATTTGCAGTCCAAAAAATGGTGCATGTAAATTTATGATATTTCCGTAAAATGAAATATTTTATTTATATATAATTTTTGGAAATTGATCTATAATGTTACGTGTTGATCTCCAATAGTTATGAAAAGATTGAATGTTGCACTTGATTAAATGTTGGATTATTTATCTCCACGACAAGGAATGATTCCCACTTAATTTAAATTTATTTTTCTTCTTTTTTTAAAGTGATATATCATATTCTAAAAATTCTAAATTCACTATATTTAAGTAATGTTTGTATTTTATTCTTTCCTCGTTTATGAATTTTAGAGTGTTCTATTAATATTTGACATCGTTTGTCATAATTTAATAGTGCTAATATTATCAAGTAACGTAAGTAGGTTCGATCATAAATTCAAATATCAGTTTCAAGTTTTGAGTTGTAATCAAGATTTGATTATAAAAATTACACAAATTTTCAATAAATAGAATTTTAAATTTTAGATTGTGATTTAATTTATTTCTTAAAATATAAACTTGACCCCTATAAATTTATATTTTGTAAAAACGAAAAGATTCATCATATAAATTTTGAAAAGAAAAAGGTCAATGTGAATATATTCATGTGAAAAAATATCTTGAATAATTACAAGTAGTTATTACTATTATTGATTTTTTACTGGACGAGTGAATAGCTTAGAAGATTTTCAAACTCTTGCCTATTATCATTATGTCTAGAGGTATTCACGGTTTGGTTTTTAATAAATCGAATCGCGAATCAAATCAAACCGATTTA
This sequence comes from Capsicum pubescens, assembly GCA_030864215.1. Classification (NCBI taxonomy): domain Eukaryota; kingdom Viridiplantae; phylum Streptophyta; class Magnoliopsida; order Solanales; family Solanaceae; genus Capsicum; species Capsicum pubescens. The sequence continues at coordinate 21,931,546 of CM061543.1, forward strand.
AAAATTCAATATTTGGTTATATTTGATTTTAAATTTTAAAAATTGATATTTATGTATTTTGTTTTGATTTTTCTCTAAAACAAGCGACAAGATAACTGAATCGATAAAATATATATATATATCTCCATCTTGTTGAAAGTTATGAGATTCTAAATCATTTTCGCACTTTGAATGACAAATGATACTAATTGTGAAAATAATACCTTGTGTCTGTGATTTTATAGGTGAGTTTTATTATCTCTACTATAGAGAGATAATCATTAGTTTTGAATTTTCTTGTTGGTCCCTATTGAGCAAGAAATTTATGTAATTTTTCATATCGTCTTTTATACGTAGTTTTTAAAGATTTTTTTAGAAGTGTTCATATGATGTTATTCTTGGCTTTGCCTAAGTGTAACATTGGGTTGACATACTGTTTTCAAGGTTGGCTTGGGGCACAACTCTCGATTGACATTTCATATGTTGGGATAGATTAGTTTTTAAAAATTTTTGACTTTTATCACTAACCAAAGTTATAAATTAAAAAAATCTAACTAAACTGACAAGAATTAAATCCACAGTTATTCTTTTGCTTTAGTTTGGTTTGATTTCAAAAATTTAAAAATCAACTAAGTTAATTTAATTATTATTTTAATCAATAACCGACTCATGAACACTTCTAATTATGTCCATTTATTTTAAATTTTAATGACATATTTTCTTTATAATTTATCTTAAAAAGAAATATGACTTATCTATAATTAGAAAATCTTTTAGCAGATCTGGTTGTCCTATTTAGGCATGTGCACCATAAGGTGATGGAATCACATTTGATCAATAGTAATGTCATTTCTCCCTTCATCTTTCTTTTTGTAAAAATGAGAGATAATATTTGAGAATTTTCTTCTCTTATATTTTTTGTCAATCACATTTATTTATACAAGCTAATGAAATGAACCTTCTATTCTAAGCTAAACAAGAGCCCTCTATTCTAAGCTAAGCAAGTATCTTCTATTCTAAGCTAATGATGAAAGAACCTTCTATTGTTGGGTCATGTTCTTGTTTATAAAGCCTAATTGTTGACACATGTTGAAGCTGGTTGAGCTATGTTGATTGCTAACTATAACACCCCGTATTCAAGTACGTATATTGGCGTATTCAAATACGTGTATTGGTCTTATTTATATGGAATTAATTTTTTATTTTATTTATACCGGAATTTGCCCGTCGATGGTTCCATGTGAAGGTTATTGAATAAGCTTTCCAACGATATAAAGATTTCAAAAAACGGAAAGGTTTCGGATATAATCGAACACGTTCGAAACTATAAAACGGTGGCCGGAATATTTGGGAATAATAAATGTGCAGGAAAATTTCCTGCACACAAACTACTGAGGCCAGCCGGATTTTTGGGTCAAGTTCGAACGATCACACCTCCCTTAATATAATGAACTGGGAGATCTGAAACCTATGAAAAGAAAGATCTTTGAGTCTTCTTTCCAATGCAATTGGTTTCATTCAAATCCAACGTCTGAGTAAAGAGTTATAATCGTTTTACTTCAGCCTATCAAAACAGATTTTTAGGGTCAACTTCAAACCACCATAACTCCTTGTACAGGACGAACTGGGTGGCCTACTTTATATGAAATGAAAGCCCTTTGAACTATCCTTCCAACGATACCAATTTCACCCAAATACGATATCGGAGCAAAGAGTTATGGTCGATCTACTTTAGCTTGTCAAAATGGTCCACCAAAGGACAAATTTGACATTATTTAAATTTTAAAGGCATTTTGGTCATTTTCTATTATATTATGGACGGGAATATGTGTATATATACATGTATATGAGTTCAAAAACTCATTTTCATCAGCAATCATTGAGAAAGAACAAACCCTAGCCAAATTTGACCTTTAAATTACTTTTGATTCAACCGTAGAAATTCCAAAGTAATTCGATAACTGTGTTTGTCATCTCAAGAGCTTCGAACGGCACCTATTATTTGTGCAAACAGGATCGCATAATCAAGAGGTGAATTCTAAGGTATGAATATTGTTTGCCTTTGTTCTTTTTCATATGTATATGTGTGATAGAGGATTATATGTATTGGTTGTTATTGAAAGGTGATGGAAATAGGGTTATGGACTATTTTGCATGGTTTGGTTGTATCGAATTGTGGAAGGTGGATATGGTGATATACTATTGAATTGATGATTATTTATGTCTATGGCTCAATTTGGTTTAATGGATTGGTTGGAAGGATAAATGAATCCAAACTTGATATTGGAGGATGTTGTATGAATATGCATGGTATGTGAATGTAATTGGAGTATAAGAGGGTTAAAGTGACACCCTTTATGGTGTAATTAAGGCTTACTACTTAACCACTAGTTTGGTGAATTCAAATAATTGAATTGTGACGTTTGGTTGCTAATACTAGATTGCTATATATGTTCATTGTAGATAAGTAATCCGAAAAGACGGGAAGTCCATTTGGGACTAGTATTGAAGGTTGACAGTCAAGTATGTAAAGCATACTCTATACCATATCTTTGGCATGAAAGTGAACAATTGTTCTATTAAGAAAGTTTTCAAAGTTATTCAATAACATGTGATCCATAAAGGTTTTGTATGATGTCCTATGTTACCAATGAACTTGTTTCCACCCTACAAGATGTCAAGACATTCCAATACTTACTTGTTTTCCAAATCTTACATGTTTATTGCACTAATGAGTGTCAGAAGGTATCCAGTTACTCAAACAAGATCCATGTGCTATTAATGACTCCAAAACGTTTCATTGATATACCAATAAGTTCCTACTTCATTGTTATGGCATTGATGACTCCAAAATACTTAATCGATATGCCAATGAGTTATTACTTCATTGTTATTGCATTGATGGTCTATTTATATGTCTCTTATTGATGTATCATTGTTTCAAAGTATCAAAAATATGGTGGCGACCGAAATAACAATCTCAAAGATTAATTGAACTAAGTGATGGAAGTTCTCTCTTATCGGGTGGTATCCCAGGGGCATAAGTCTATCACGGGTCGATCCCTATTTATGTGTGTATGGGTGGTATCCCAGGGGCATAAGCCTATCATGGGTCGATCCCAGTTGATATGTACTGGAGGCAGCCTAATGGTCACAGTACAGTACAATAATGATTACAAAAATGATAAGAACGAAGGTAAAGTGATTGAATAAATACAATGTACAGGTTGTCACAAGTTCTAGTAAGTGTGGTCCACTCCTCTTACGATTTATTCACTTGTTTCTGTTTTCTATTGAGCTCCTATATCATATGTGATTATCTACAGCTTTACATACTCAGCACATATTTCGTACTGACGTCCTCCACGGGGGACCTGCATTTCATGCTGCAGGCACAGGTACCTCAGCTCATACACCGCACAAGTAGGAGCCAGGATATCCAGCTGCTTTTGGTGAGCTCCAGTTTGCTTCGGGGCTTTCCGTGTCATATCCAGTCACTTTTGGTATTGTATAGAAGTTAGTTATATGGCGGGGTGTGTCCCGACCTTAGTTAAACTATGTGTATTATCTAGAGGCTTTGTAGACCTAATGTACAGTCAAGGTGGTGTTTTGTTAATAGACGTGATGCTCCAACGGCCAAGTATTGTATATATATATATGTGTGCTCGAGCTTATACAGGTGATTATTTCCTTTTACATGCGACATGATGTTGTCCGAATTTCAGGTTGTCATAGAGGTATGCATGGGAAGTATAAGGTTATGAGCTGGTTCTCCCGGGCCTCCTCGGTTACGGGTGTCGGTACGCCCCAATAGGATTTGAGGCGTGACAAAAGTGGTATCAGAGAAGTTCGTCCTAGTGAGTCTACAAAGCCATGTCTACGTAAAGTCTTGTTTATTAGTGTGTCGTGCACCGCATCTATAAACAGGAGGCTATGGATATTTAGGAATTGTCTCTTTTCTTCATGTCTTAGATCGTGCGATAGAGCCTATATTGTATATGAAGTCATAGTTGACCACTGAATCCGTTTGTTTCTCTTATTATAGTAATAATGTCGGTTACCAGAAGCAAGAATACCGATAAGCAAGTAGATGTGACTGCCGGAGAGGGGAATAGTAAGTCACCCACTATACCAGCTAATCAAAGTGAGGCTCTAGCTGAGCATGCATCAGAAACTTCTTCCACTCCGGAAGAAATAAGGGGGAGGAGAACTATATCCCCAGAGCCACCTATTAATACTGTTGATCAAGATCTTAGAAATGCAGTACAACTTTTGACTCGTATAGTTGTTGGGCAAGCTCAAGGGCAAGTCATTCCTACCACGGGTCCTAGTGGTATAGATAGGGCGGCTAGCCTTCGAACACAAGATTTTCTTAAGATGGATCCTCCCATTTTTACTGGATCAGATCTTAACGAGGACCCACAGGACTTTATTGATCAAATTCAAAGGGCCTTAGATGTTATGCATGTAACAGGTAGAGAGACAGTGGAGTTAGCGGCGTATAGATTCAAAGGGGAGGCTATATATTGGTGCAAGGACTGGAAACGATCTAGGGTTATTGATGCACCCCCAGCTACTTGGAAAGAGTTCAAAGAGACATTTCTTGATCATTATCTTCCATTCGAGATTCGTCAGGCCCGTGCAGATCAATTTTTAAATCTTCGTTAGGGGAATATGAGCGTGAGGAAGTACAGTCTCCGATTTAATTCCTTGTCAAGATATGCTCCTAATATTGTAGCTACTATGGATGATAGAGTTCATCAATAAGTGGATAGGCTGGATCCATATCTGGTTAGAGATTGTACTATTGCCACTTTGAACAAAGATATGGACATAGCGAGGATCCAAGCTTTTGCACAGAAAATGGAAGATCAGAGGTAGAGGAGAAGAACACGGGAATTAGAAAGAGGATATTCCAAGAGGGGCAGATCTACAGGGCAGTTCATGGCATCCCAAGGAGGGTTCAGACCACAGTTTTCTGCTAGACCACCTAGGCCATTATCTTCTTATTCTGCAGCTAGTGCCCCACCACAGTTCCAAGGGTCCAGAGGAAATCAATTTGGGCACAGAAGTGAGAGTCAACGTTCGCGGACAGTGGGGTACCAAGGGCAAGGGAATATGAGCCAATCGAGACCTCCTCGAGAGCCATGCAATAAATGTGGAAGGTATCATTTGGGCGCATGTCAGCTGGGGACCAATGTTTGCTTTTGGTGCGGTATGTCGGGGCATATGATAAGGGAATGCCCACGAAGGGGCATAGGGGGTATGGCACGACCTACGTGGTCATTTGTTGCATCATCATCATCGATGCCTTATTCAGGAAGGGGTGCACAACCAATGGGTCGTGTTAGAGGTGATAGAGGAGCCACGAGTTCTAGCGGGGCTTAAAATCGTACGTATGCTCTAGTGGATCGATAGAATTTAGAGGCTTCCCCAGATGTGGTTACGGGTACGTTGTCTATCTTTTCATTCAATGTATATGCCTTAATTGATCCCGGTTCTGCATTATCTTATGTTACTCCATTGGTTGCTGGAAAGTTTAAAAGAATACCCGAACTGTTAGTTAAGCCGTTTGAAGTGTCCACACCTATTGGGGAATCTATTATAGCTAGAAGGGTTTACCGAAACTGCATAGTAACTGTTTGTGGTCGTGATACGATGGATGATCTTGTGGAGTTAGAAATGGTAGATTTTGATGTTATAATGGGTATGGACTGGTTGGTGTCTTGTTATGCCACAATTGATTGATGCACGAAAAAGGTATATTTCCATTTTCCAAATGAATCAGTCCTTGAATGGAAAGGTGAAATTGGCGCGCCAAGAGGTAGATTTATTTCTTATTTTAAGGCAAGAAGAATGATTTCCAAGGGATACATATATCATTTAGTTAGAGTAAGGGATACAGAAGCGGAGCCACCAACTCTTCACGTTGTTCCGGTGGTAAATGAATTTTTTGATGTATTTCCTGAAGATCTTCCAGGTTTTCCTCCTGAACGAGAAGTAGAGTTTGGTATTGATGTAATACCAGGCACCCAACCAATCTTCATTCCTCCGTATAGAATCGCCCCAGCAGAATTACGAGAATTGAAAGAGCAATTGAAAGATTTGCTAGAGAAGGGATTCATAAAGCCTAGTATGTCTCTCTGGGGAGCACCAGTGTTATTTGTGCGCAAAAAGGATGGCTCGCTGAGGATGTGTATTGATTATCGGCAATTGAATAAGGTGACTATTAAGAATAAATATCTTTTCCCAAGAATTGATGATTTATTTGATCAGTTACAGGGCGCCAAGTGCTTTTATAAGATTGATTTGAGGTCAGGTTACCACCAAGTGAGGGTCAAAGAGAAGGATATACCCAAGACAGCTTTCCGAACACGGTATGGTCATTATGAGTTTCTAGTTATGTCATTTGGGCTAACAAATGCACCCGCAGCTTTTATGGATTTGATGAATAGGGTTTTTAAGCCATTCCTGGATCTATTTGTGATAGTTTTTATAGATAATATTCTAGTTTATTCTAGATCAGAAGAGGACCATGCCAATCACTTACGGCAGACATTGCAGACTCTTCGTGATTGTAAGCTTTATGCAAAGTTCTCTAAATGTGAGTTTTGGTTAAAGTCGGTGGCATTTTTGGGTCATATTGTATCTAGTGAAGGGATAAAGGTTGATGCTCAAAAGATAGAAGCAGTGAAGAACTGACCATAATACAACGCCTACGGAGATTCATAGTTTTCTCGGGTTGGCCGGTTATTATAGAAGGTTTGTTGAAGGCTTTTCTTCCATTTCAGCACCCTTAACCAAGCTAACCCATAAAGCATCCAAATTCCAATGGAATGATGTCTGTGAGAAGAGTTTTCAAGATTTAAAGAACAAGTTGATTTCTACACCCGTGTTGGTACTTCCAGAAGGCACCGAAGGGTATACAGTGTATTGTGATACTTCCAGAATTGGTTTAGGATGTGTATTGATGCAGCATGGTAAGGTAATAGCATATGCTTTTAGACAATTACGGCCACATGAGAAAAATTATCTTACACACGATCTTGAGCTGGCAGCATTTATTTTTGCTTTAAAGATATGACGCCACTACTTATATGGGGTTCATGTTGATATATATATTGACCATAAGAGCTTGCAATATATTTTTAATCAGAAGGATCTAAATTTAAGGCAGCGGAGATGGTTTGAACTATTAAAGGACTACGATGTTGATATCTTGTACCATCCAGGGAAAGCAAATGTGGTAGCTGATGTGTTAAGTCGTAAGGCTATGATGGCGTCTATAGAAAGGCAAGGGATGATTAAATATCTTCACCAGTTAGCTAGTTTGGAAGTTCGCCTTCTTGAAACTCCGGATAAAGAGTTTATCGTACATAATACTGCGGAATCTTCATTAGTAGCTGAAGTGAAAGAGAAGCAATATCTAGATCCTATTTTATTACAGCTTAAGGAGAACGTTCAGAGTGGTGCGACCAAGACATTTGAGCTTACACGAGAAGGATTACTTCAGTGCCAAAACTGATTGTGTGTGCCGGATGTAGACGGGCTAAGAAAGAAGATTATGACAGAGGCACATTGTTCAAGGTATTCCATTCATCCAGGATCAACCAAAATGTATCAAGATTTGAAAGATATGTATTGGTGGAATGACATGAAGAAGAGCATTGCAGAATTTGTAGCTGAATGTCCAAATTGTCAAAGAGTTAAAGTTGAGCACCAAAAACTCGGAGGTTATATGCAATGCATTGATCTTCCAAGCTGGAAATGGGACATGATCAACATGGATTTCGTTATTAGTTTGCCTCGTACATCGCGGAAGTTTGATTCTATAAGGGTGATTGTTGATAGGCTTACCAAATCCGCACATTTCCTACCAGTTAGGGCCACTTACACAGTTGAAGAGTATGCAAAGCTGTATATTAAGGAGATAGTCCGATTACATGGAGTGCCAATCTCTATTATATCAGATCGGGGAACCCAATTTACCGCAAACTTTTGGAAGTCTTTTCAGAGGTGTTTGGGAACACAAGTGAAGTTGAGTACAGCTTTTCACCCTCAAACAGATGGACAAGCAGAACGTATCATCCAAACACTTGAAGATATGCTACGAGCTTGTGTATTAGATTTTAAGGGCAACTGGGATGATCATTTACCTCTTATTGAGTTTTCCTACAATAATAGCTATCATTCAAGTATCAAAATGGCACCATATGAAGCTTTATATGGAAGGAAGTGTAGATCACCAATAGGATGGTTCAAAGTGGGTGAAACTCTTTTGTTCGGACCGAATCTTGTTTATCAAGCCATAGAGAAGGTTAAAGTAATTCAGCGACGACTGAAAACAGCCCAAAGTTGACACAAGTCATATGCGGATAGTAGAAGGAGAGGGCTAGAGTTTTCTATAGGTGATTGGGTATTTTTAAAGGTATCACCAATGAAAGGGGTAATGAGATTTGGCAAGAAAGGAAAGTTGAGTCCACGTTATATAGGCCCGTATAAGATCACTCGAAGGTTTGGACAAGTTGCATATGAATTAGAGCTACCCCAAGAGCTCTCATCAGTACATCCGGTATTTCATGTGTCAATGCTTCGAAAGTGCATTGGAGATCCATCACATATCACTTCTACTGAGGATGTGCAAGTTGCGGAAAATCTTACCTATGAGGAAGTGCCTATTGTTATTCTAGATCGCCAAGTTAAGAAGATGAGAAATAAAGAGATAGCATCTGTGAAAATACGTTGGAGAAATCGTCAAAGGAAAGAGATTACATGGGAAGCTGAGGAAGCAATGAAATCTAAGTACCCTCATTTGTTCAAAGATGAAGAGAAAGTTCAAGAAACGGAGTTAGAACATTAACAAGTAAATTTTTTTTTATATATGCATAGTATTTATGAGATGATGTGAATATTAATGATGGACTTGAACTTATTTCGATTGAATAACTACGCTATCATTCGAGGACCAATTTCCTAAAGGGGGGAAGAATGTAACACCCCGTATTCAAGTACGTGTATTGGCGTATTCAAGTACGTGTATTGGTCTTATTTATATAGAATTAATTTTTGGTTTTATTTATACCGGAATTTGGCCGTCGATGGTTCCATGTAAAGGTTATTGAATAAGTTTTCCAACGATATAAAGATTTCCAAAAACGGATAGGTTTCGGATATAATCGAGCACGTTCGAAACTATAAAATGGTGGCCGGGATATTTGGGAATAGTAAATGTGCAGGAAAATTTCCTGCACACAAACTACTGAGGCCAGCAAAATTTTTGGGTCAACTTCAAACGATCATAACTCCTTTAATATAATGAACTGGGAGATCTTCGACCTATGAAAAGAAAGATCTTTGAGTCTTCTTTCCAATTCAATTGGTTTCATCCAAATACAACGTCTGACTAAGGAGTTATACTCGTTTTACTTCAGGCTATCAAAATAGATTTTTAGGGTCAACTTCAAACCACCATAACTCCTTGTACAGGACGAACTGGGTGGCCTACTTTATATGAAATAAAATCCCTTTGAATTATCCTTCCAACGATACCAATTTCACCCAAATCCGATATTGGAGCAAAGAGTTATGGTCGATCTACTTTAGCTTGTCAAAACAGTTCACCAAAGGACAAATTTGACATTATTTAAATTTTAAAGGCATTTTGGTCATTTTCTATTATATTATGGACGGGAATAAGTGTATATATACATGTATATGAGTTCAAAAACTCATTTTCATCATCAATCATTGAGAAAGAACAAACCCTAGCCAAATTTGACCTAACCCTAGCCAAATTTGACCTTTAAATTACTTTTGATTCAACCGTAGAAAATCTAAAGTAATCCGATAACTGCGTTAGTCATCTCGAGAGCTTCGAACGACACCTATTATTTGTGCAAACAGGATTGCATAATCAAGAGGTGAATTCTAAGGTATGAATATTGTTTGTCTTTGTTCTTTTCCATATGTATATGTGTGATAGAAGATTATATGTATTGGTTGTTATTGAAAGGTGATGGAAATAGGGTTATGGACTATTTTGCATGGTTTGGTTGTATCGAATTGTGGAAGGTGGATATGGTGATATACTATTGAATTGATGATTATTTATGTCTATGGCTCAATTTGGTTTAATGGATTGATTGGAAGGATAAATGAATTCAAACTTGATATTGGAGGATGTTGTATGAATATGCATGGCATGTGAATGTACTTGGAGTATAAGAAGGTTAAAGTGACACCCTTTATGGTGTAATTAAGACTTACTACTTAACCACTATTTTGGTGAATTCAAATAATTGAATTGTGACGTTTGGTTGTTAATACTAGATTGCTATATATGTTCATTGTAGATAAGTAATCCGAAAAGACGGAAAGTCCATTTGGGACTAGTATTGAAGGTTGACAGTCAAGTATGTAAAGCATACTCTATACCATATCTTTGGCATGAAAGTGAACAATTGTTCTATTATGAAAGTTTCCAATGTTATTCAATAACATGTGATCCATAAAGGTTTTGTATGATGTCCTACGTTACCAATGAACTTGTTTCCACCCTACAAGATGTCAAGACATTCCAATACTTACTTGTTTTCCAAATCTTACATGTTTATTGCACTAATGAGTGTCAGAAGGTATCCAGTTACTCAAACAAGATCCATGTGCTATTAATGACTCCAAAACGTTTCATTGATATACCAATAAGTTCCTACTTCATTGTTATGGCATTGATGACTCCAAAACACTTCATTGATGTGCCAATGAGTTATTACTTCATTGTTATTGCATTGATGGTCTATTTATATGTCTCTTATTGATGTATCATTGTTTCAAAGTATCAAAAATGCGGTGGCGACCGAAATAACAATCCCAAAGATTAATTGAACTAAGTGATGGAAGTTCTCTCTTATCGGGTGGTATCCCAGGGGCATAAGCCTATCACGGGTCGATCCTTATTTATGTGTGTATGGGTGGTATCCCAGGAGCATAAGCCTACCATGGGTCGATCCCAGTTGATATGTACTAGAGGCATCCTAATGGTCACAGTACAGTACAGTAATGATTACAAAAATGATAAGAACGAAGGTAAAGTGATTGAATAAATACAATGTACAGATTGTCACAAGTTCTAGTAAGTGTGGTCCACTCCTCTTACGATTTATTCACTTGTTTCTGATTTCTATTGAGCTCTTATATGATATGTGATTATCTACAGCTTTACATACTCAGTACATATTTCGTACTGACGTCCTCCACGGGGGACCTGCATTTCATGCTGCAGGCACAGGTACCTCAGCTCATACACCGCACAAGTAGGAGCCAGGATATCCAGCTGCTTTTGGTGAGCTCCAGTTTACTTCGGGGCTTTCCGTGTCATATCCAGTCACTTTTGGTATTGTATAGAAGTTAGTTATATGGCAGGGTGTGTCCCGACCTTAGTTAAACTATGTGTATTATCTAGAGGCTTTGTATACCTAATGTACAGTCAAGGTGGTGTTTTGTTAATAGACGTGATGGCTCCAACGACCAAGTATTATATATACATATATATGTGTTCTCGAGCTTATACAGGTGATTATTTCCTTTTATATGCGACATGATGTTGTCCGAATTTTGGGTTGTCATAGAGGTATGCATAGAAAGTATAAGGTTATGAGTTGGTTCTCCCAAGCCTCCTCGATTTCGGGTGCCGGTCCGCCCCAATAGGATTTGAGGCGTGACACTAAAACCCCCCCTTCAAGTTGGAGGGGAAAGAAGTGACACCCAACTTGCACAAATTTTGATGGTGAGGAGGACCGACAAGGGATTTGGTGAAGATGTCGGCGAGTTGGTCCTTAGAAAGAACAAAAGAAAGAGATATTTATCCTGAGAGATATTGTTGACGAACGAAATGGCAGTCAAGCTCAACGTGCTTCGTTCGCTCATGAAAAACTGGATTTTGAGCTATATGGATGGTTGCTTGACTGTTAGAGTGAACTGGAATAGGAAGAGGGGGAGGAACAGATAGATCAGTAAGCAATTTTGTCATCCAGGTCAATTTCATAACTAATCTCCTCATTGACCGATATTCAGCTTTTACGGATGAAAGTGAAACTGAAGATTGTTTCTTTGATTTCCAGGAGACTGGTGAACCTCTCAAGCTTATAAAAAAATCCACTGACGGACCTTCGTGTAGTACGACAAGAGGCCCAGTCAGCATCACAATAAGCAGCGAGAGAGAATGAGGGTGAAGCAGAGAGAAAGATGCCCTGATTCGGATATGCTCTTAGGTAACTTATGACCCGTAATCCTTCTTTGAAATGTTCGATGCCAGGATTTTTCATAAATTGACTGAGAGTCAATACAGAAAAATACAAATGCGGTCTAGTGTGAGTCAAATAATTGAGTTTACCAATGAGATGCCTATAAAGTGTAGGATCTAACATGTGATTTTATGAATCTGCAAAGAACTTGACTGAAGGATTTAACGGAGAAGAAGTTGGGGGAAGGTGTGAAACATCAAATTCATTGATTAAATCAAAGGTATATTTTTGTTGACTCATTATGATTCCGTGTTCTTCATGCAAAATTTTCATTCCCAAAAAATAATGCAGCGAGCCGAGATCCTTAATTTTAAACTCAATATGAAGAAAATCCTTAAGGTTACATATCTCATCTATAGCATCATTTGCAATCAATGTCATAGACATAGACAGCTACGATAGAGACAAGCCCTCCTGATTGTTGAAAAAATAAGAAATAATCATTGAGGGAGGCTGTATAACCTTTAAAGTTTAGGGCTCCAGCAAGCCTGGCATACCATTGCCTTGAGGCTTGCTTTAAGCCATAGAGTGATTTTTTAAGACGACAAACCATATTAGGTTAAGGGGGTTCCATTCCTGCAGGGAATTTTATATAGACCTTTTCTTGCAAAGTTCCTTGCAAGAAGGCACTATTCACATCAAATTGTGAGATTTCCCATTTATTTTTTGCTGCAATTGCCAGTAAACATCTGATGGTGGTCATTTTGACTACTGGGGAAAAATTCTCATTAAAATCAATCCCCTCTTGCTGAATGTCCCTCTGATTACTAACCGTGCCTTTAGCCTTTCAAGAGATTATCTGCATGTTGTTTCACTTTATAGACCCACTTACAAGGTAATGTCTTTCTACCTTGTGACAAATGCACAACTTCCCAAGTCTGATTCAGTATTAAAGCATCAATCTCATCCTACATTGCCTGCACCCAACCTGTATGTGTACATGCTTGAGAGTAACTGTTGGGTTAAATAATGGAGGGAATGAAGTGTAAAATAGCTTGGTTGGGCATGGAAATAATAGAAACTGATAGACATGTGGGTGTGCTAGGAGTAGCAAAATAAGATTCAGTCACATCACTAAGATAAATAGTGTTGCAGGTATAGTCTTTGAGATGTGGAGGTAGCTCACGAATGTTTCTCCTTTGGGACCTTCTAGGAGGAGGTAGAGGTTGTGAAACATATTGTTCTGAAGAAATAAATGGTGTGACGGTTGGACCAGAAAAATTAGAATGATCAGGAGTTGATTCAAAAAGGTTAGAAAATGGTAAGGTGGAATCTGGTTCAATAGGGTTAGAAGGAATGTCAGATGGTGAAGTGAAATAATGTTCTTCTTCTATATGGATTAGAACAGTAGGAATAGAAATATGTGAATGGTCAGGAGCAAAAGGAAACACATGTCTACGAAATGAACATCTCTTGACACAAAGAAATTCTTAGAAGTCAGATCAAGAAGTTTGTACCCCTTTGGATCACTTGGGTATCCTAAAAAGACACACCTAGTGGCTATAGGATCAAATTTACTCCTTCTATTAGATAAAGTGTTAGAAAAACATAGACAACCAAATTATCTTAATAAGTGATAAGAAGGTGTTCTACTAAATAGAATTTCATAAGGCGTTTTACCTTTAAGAACTCTGGAAGGCAGCCTGTTGATTAGAAATGTGGCAGTAAGTATACACTCACCCCAATAGATCATAGGAACCTTAGATTGAAACATCAAAGACCTAGCAATTTCAAGCAAGTATCTGTGTTTTCTCTCAGTTACCCCATTTTGCTGTGGGGTAGCAACACAAGATGTCTGATGTATGATACCTTGAGATGTTAAAAAATTTGATGCCTTTGTACTCTTACCCAACTCCATTGCATTATCAGATATGATAATCTTCACCTTTTTGTGAAACTGTCTTTCAGCCATTTTCAAGAAACATTTAATAACAGAAAATGCATTACTTTTAGTTTCTATCAAGTATGCCCAAGTCCCTCTACTGTAGTCATCTACTATAGTCAAGAAATACCTATAATCATTATGAGTAGGTGACTTGTAGGGACCCCAAGTGTCTACATAAACTAGATAAAAAATGGATTGAGAAGTAACTTAACTGATAGGAAAAGGTAATCTAGCTTGCCTAACTAAAGTACAGATTTCACAATGACAATCATAATTAGAGGGAATTGTAAGAAAATGGACATTTTTCATTGATGAATAAGGCAAATGCCCAAGTCTTACATGCCATAACCTTACATTAGAATTAGCATTGAAACAGACTAAAAAATAATGTGAATTTGAACTGAGACTAGAAACAGCACTGTTAAAGTTAGAAAAGACTTTAAAATCCTTGTAAATCTCTTAGTTCCTACTAGACTCCTTAGGAATGATTTGAAGCAAGTATAGACCTTTCTTTACTTCACCAAAAGCTTGAGGCCTCTTCATTAAAGGGCCCTGCAAGACACAACTATTAGAATTGAAGGATAGAGTATAACTGTATTGGGGATAAAATTTATGAACTGAGAGTAGATTGTATCTGAAACTTGGAACATAAAGAACATTATACAATGTGAGGTTATTAGGAATTAGAACACTTCCTGTGTGAGTCACAAGGATGGACTGAGAGTTGGTAAGTTAATATTAACAGAAATTTTTAAAGCTTTCATGGAAAGAAAAGAACTAGAGTTATAACACATGTGCTCAGAAGCACCTGAGTCTATTATCCATGTTCCAAAATTAAAAACTGAAAGACAAGTTTCAATATATTTAAGCACAGTACCAGCAACTGTATTAACATTTATCTCAGATCCTTTGTTTATAGATGATCCTTCTGTTGATTTTTTCTTGCCATTTGAATGAAATGCTTGAATTGTTCTTTGGTAAAGTATTGATTGATTAAATTCATGTCAATCATATGCCCATTGCCACCTTCTTCTCCAGACATAACTGTATTTCCTCTGATCTGAACTTGTCCATCTCTATTGTTTGTGAACTGAAAATCTTCTGAAAAATCATGTAACCTGAAGTAATCATCATCAACATGCCCTGTCTTACCACAAAAATCACAGGACATATTAGGATTATACTTCTTCTTAACCCTAAGCTTCTGTTGTGGTTGGTTTGTTCCTGTGTATTTGGGTAACTGCTGATGACTGTTCAATCTTGGATAATTGAATGATCTAGTTCCAAAATTAGGCATAACACCAGGGTTTTATGTACTTTCTTGCCAAATTTATTTTGATTAACGTTGCTTACCATAAAGGAAGAAGAATCAATTGGGATCTAACCACTGATATAGGTTTTTCTCTGATTTTCATCTTGTAAAATCAAAGAGTAAGCAACATTTATGTTGGGCAGAGGATTCATCATTAAGATGTTTCCTCTTGCTTGAGCATACACTTCATTTAGACCCATAAAAAATTGTATAAGTTTCTCATTTTTTAGAGACTTTTTAAGCTTCAATTTACCTTCACAACTACGCACATGGGTGCACTTATCAGACTAGAGAGATTCAGCTCATCCCAAAGTCTCTTAAATTCAGTGAAATATCCTGCAATGTCATTATTTTCTTGAACTAACCTATTCAGTTCTTTTTGCAGGTGAAACAGTTTAGCTCCATTAGATTGTCCAAATCAATGCTCTAGACTCATCTATAGATCTTTAGCAGTCCTAGAGTATATCACACTATCAGCGATATCCTTGGAAAGAGAGTTAAAGAGCCAAGACGTTACCATGTCAGTATATCTGCTCCAAGATTGCAGATCTGGAGATTGGGCATCTGGTGAAGCATCAACACTAGTGATAAAACCAAGCTTATTCTTGGCTGATAGTGCTATAAGCACTGATCTCTTCCATCCTTGATAACCTTTTTTCATCAAATGGAGTATTAACCAAGGTCATTCCAGGTGAATTTGAAGAGTGAAGGTAATAAACATGAGTGAGATCCATAGATGGTGGAGTTCTGGCAGTAGAACCAGAGGATGCTGATGAAGTAGTGACTCCATCCGCCATTGTAGAGATAGGTTAGATGAAGAAAATTGATGATCGAGAAGATGATTTCTATGCAACTACCTTACTCTCTGATACCATGTAAAAATAAGAAATAATATTTGGGAATTTTCTTCTCTGTATATTCTTTGCCAATCACATTTATTTATACAAGCTAATGAAATGAACCTTCTATTCTAAGCTAAATAAGAGCCTGCTATTTTAAGCTAAGCAAGTGTCTTCTATTCTAAACTAATGATGAAAGAATCTTCTATTGGTGGGCCATGTTCTTGTTTATAAAGCCCAATTGTTAACCCAGTGAGACTAATCCTCCGTTCCTCTGTCAGCGCATTAAGCGGTAGGAAACTGGCCACAGAATTTGCTCCATTCGCCAGAAGCGGGGATCGAACCCCCGACCTTTTACTTAAGGGACATGACGCTGAACCACCATGCCAACTCTAGTGGTTACAGTAATATTGTTTCTACTTATCTTTCAGCAGTTCTTAATCTATCAATTTATGATAAAAAGTGTTCAATTATTTGAGCAAGACTAATGTGATTTCACAAATCTCCACAACAACAAAAAGATACTAAGTTTGTATATTTATGGATACATAAATAATAGTTGTATTTTTTTTTAAGAAAATAACATACATGTATAATAAGCTAATCCCATTTAAAAAAAAAACAATATATTACAAATGAATAATTCTATATTAGATGTGGCAGTGGAGCAGCTTAAGCAGATACGACTCTGTCGGCATGCCTGCCCCACCGGCCTTCACTTTCAAAAGTTTAATACTCTCTCCGTTGTGTTAAATTTATGTCTTTAATATTTTTTCCTTAATATGTGTGTCAAAATCCAACAATTCATTTATTATAAAACAAAGGAAATACTTTTTTTATTTTCAAATTTATTTATTTAACATTACAAGTATTATAAATCACGATAATTAATAACTTATAATATTTTATATATATTTGATAATTACGTCAAAAATATTTTAAATCAGAAAAATTAACAAGTTAAAATATTAAAAAATAAATATAAAAGTTTGGAAGAGAGAAACTAACATACTTAGAAAAACTTTATACTTTTGTCCGCATTAATTTATTTGTCTTACTTTCCTTTAAATTTCATTATATATTTGCAAATTACATTAAAAGTATTATAAATTATAATAATTAATAGTAATTTAAAATATTTTTATATTAGAAATTTGTACTTCTCTTCATTTTAGTTTATTTATCTTACTTATATTTTTAATTCATCGTTTTATTTTAAAATTATATTAAAAATTAATTAATAATGTAAAATATTCTTAATTTGAATTTCATTTATCTAAATAAAATAATTTACTCTTGTGCACGAGGAATAGCCAAGTAGTATTTCACCAAAAAAAAAAAGCCAAGTAGTATAGTATGATAGAAGGTAAAGTTTCAAAATCCCACCGCCCTAGACTACACCTAAGCCAAACTAGGACAAGCTTGACATGACTTTTTGGAGTTCCACATTTTCATTAAAAAGGATTAATTAGGAATTTACTTAATTATATATAATTTACTTAGTAATTTAATGCTAGAAGTAATATTAAACGAATATAATAATATTCTTTTCATTTTATAAAAGGGGTAACTAAACTAAAATAAGTATTTTTAGAAGGAGAACAAACTATTTTAAAAGAAAGAAAGTACTTATCACATAAAAATAAAAATTAACCTTATATTTATGGTGTAATTTTCTTATGAAAATGGGATAAAACCATATGGTACCATGCATTCGTGGGAAAATCTTGCATACATCACTGATTAATTGGATGGATTCATTTAGTTGACCCAAATACTTCAATTAGTTTGAGAATAACGAGTAGCTAATAATGCAATTAGTTAGCAGCTAACGAAACTGCCAACACTAATTAGCGTTAAAATCAACTAAATATTTCTTCGTTAAGTCCGTTCACTAAACAAGTCGCCCAGTCAAATTTGGATTTTTATAACATTATTAATGAGGTTAATTTAGTAAAATACATGTGTTAGAAGTACGGTATATATGTCAGAATAAAAAAGGCCAAGTAATATAAAACTACACTTCTTTGGAGTGTGTCGGGTCAAAAGGAATTGAGTAAAAGAGTGTATCAGGTCAAAAGGGATCAAGTAATATAAAACGGAGGGGAGGGATAATCAGTGTTGGTTACTCCTAATACTAGTAGTAGTACTATGTACTATAAATATTTATGGTTAACGAAGAATGATGTGAACAAACAAATGAAAGATGGCAGGTGCAGCAAGTCCAGCATGTATATTCAGCCCACTGTTCAGATTTAGCCAACACAACGGCAGTGAACTGTTGTATGATTCCTTTGAGCTTCAAGCTGTTGCTAAGCAGCTAAATCGCGCGCTCGTTAAAGCATCTGTTCAGTCATCTTCTCCTACTACTTGTGCTGTTCTCAATTCTCCTTTTTACACCAAGTGTTTGGGAGGTGTTTACAAACAAAATGTCAAAGTTTGTAGGAGAATTTCTTGTTCACAAAGTAGGAATAATGATGGAGCAGTTGAGAAATATGGAAGTAGAAAGATTAATAGTGTATTTCTACGATTTTGGAACATGGCAAAACATGGATTCCTTAGAGGCAACTCCCGAGTCAAGTAATCTAACTGCAACTAAAGCAGAGGCAAATTCAGAATTTTAAATTTGTATGATAGCGAGATCACTGTTGTATTATCGTACTAGTATGTACGAACTATCCATGTGGTTCAAGATAGCTACCAGAATACTACATCCCCATTTCCATTGTTGCTTTAATGTATGATAATGTGCTTTTTAATAAAAGGGGAAGGGGCCAAAAATGCAACTTAATTGTGGGAAATAAAATAAACTTGTCATCGGTTTGAATTTAGTCTCAAACATGTCTTTACTATTAGTTTACTGGCTCAAATTTGTCCCTCAATTATGAAAAAAAAACAGAACAAATTTACTCTTCATATGAATGAATTCATAATTCATATGTACTAGTGTAGGAGAAAGTAGGTAAATTAATGCAAAAATAAGCCACACTAAGTAGAAAAATGATTGAAGAATACTCCACATCCACATAAGTCCCAAGTAGAAATCACATGCACAATTCTTCTGCAACTTTGGACATTGGGCCGTATTTGTTTGTTGTAATTCTCATCAGCCCGTTACAAGGAGTTTGGGCTTAGCTAAGGATTCTTCCATTCAAATGGGTCTAAACTATTTTTTCAAGTTTTTGGCTAGTAAAATTTTCTAAATATATCACACTAAAACATTGTTATCTTATGGTTTTATAAAAACAAATCTAACAAAATAAAGTAACCATGGATGTCAAAAGGTTGGTGTTTGATTATAACATACAACATATATTTTTTATTATTAATAAGTGATCAAGGGTGTACACATAAGTGCAACTTACTGATGAATGTTTATCATGGGCAATTTTAGTATTTTTCTCCTCAAAGTGCATTATGTGACACACTTATCTCATGTTTCTACTTCAATTTTGATGTTTTTCGCTATTTCTTGATTCCTGAGTTCATTTTTTCTTTTGCTTTGATTTTAATGGTGTTCTTCCTTCTTGATTTTATCCTAACATTTTACTTGTTTCTACGTCTCATTATTTTCTGTGAAGCTTTTCTTCTAAATTTTTTTGTACCTACGGCTCATTGTTTCTCGTTACGTTTTCCTTCTAAATTTTATGTGCTATCTTTGATATCCTGAATTACTCTTTGTCATTCTTTATGTGTATGCTTCTCCTGATTAACTCTCCGTCAACTTAATAAGATTGAGACAACGAAGGAAATGGAATCAAGAAAATGTGAATCATCTTCTATAATAGTTAATGACAATAAATGTCTTGTTGTTTTGTTTCTTGTCACGCTTAGGTGGATAGACAAGTTATTTCTTTGGGTGTTGGAAGGTATCCTATTCCCTAAAGCCCCACGGCATGTGTAGAATGTACACTCGTAGTTTGATACTTTTGTTGATTATGCTAACATTAACCCTCATGTCATGAGGAATATGTGTTTTTTTCTTTTAGTTGTCTCCTCCGTTGTTTTGTAAGGTTCGAATTCGAGGTCAAATCCTTTTCAAGAAGGGGAGGATGATACAAGATCGATCGTGATTGTAGACCAACACGTTGAGACCCGAACTTGGGGGCTTCCCAACCAAGACAACAAGATTTGAAGTGTCAAGAAGGTCTTCCAAAACACTTCAAGCTGTCCAATTCTATATGCCAAAGTCGCCCCTTTGCCACAGCTCATTAAGGGCATTTTAGTCATTTTGTAATAAGTTGTAACCTAGCTTATAAATAGAACATGATAGGTCATTTTGTCCACATCTTTTGATGATATATTTTTGAGAGTTCTAAAGCGTGTCTTGCAAGGTGGATTCCTTGTGACAAGTGTGGACATCACTTGTGTTGATAACAATTTTAGAAACGGTGGTTGCTTGGGAATTCCAATTCCCTTGAGGTCCCGTAAGAACTTGGTGTTATTTGTATGAAAACTTTGGGTCTTAATGTTTAATATACATTTTGGTTCATAAGTGTTTATGCATTATATGTCAAGTTATCTATCTTACTTTCTTGTACCCGTTTTGTTCTTGTGTTGTTGAATTCGTGGAGTTGTGGTTGTTCTTCGTCTTGTGTATTAATCTAGTTTGGGCTGGTTGTTTGGTGTGTTAAACACCATTGTTCATCTTGTTTTGTTGGTTTCTTGTTGAATTGAGAGTGGTCATCAAAGAGATTCTCAGTTCTTTGAACTTGTGGACTGTTTTGGTGTTTGTTCCGTGTGTTCCTTACCTTTCTTGTATCATATAATTTGCATACACTCTACCCTCCTCAGACCCCATTAGGTGGGAATACACTGGGTATATTTTCCGGTCAAGCTTCCTTTCTATTGCATAATATTGATTAAAAAAGTATCTAATTGTGTGACTACTTTTATTGATAATTATGAAGATTTTTAAACAAGACATGGCAGGCTAATAGCTATTAAATATATCAATTATACAATAAAAAGTTATGATACAAATTATATTTTTTTAATTACGTTTGAGTTCGAACTGTGCAAGAGCCTCGTATAATAATATAATGGATAAATAGACATTTAAAGAACTCATTTGCGATATGAGGAGGAATATCCAATGTTAAAGAAATTGAAAAAGGAATTTAATTTCTTAAAACGAAGTTATAAATACTGCCTAAGTTATGCATGTAAGATCTTTCTATAATCCCTATTCCCTCCAAATTAGTATATTACATTATGTTTCTAATCCTTCTAACTAAATGATCCTTGTAGTTATTGATTTATTTAAGGATTTTTACCTAAATAACTGATTGAATTTACTTTTTTACCTTTTGAAGCTGATATACATAACTTATATATAATTAAACACATGTTATATATGAATCAAGCTCGCGCACACATATATATATATACATACATGATGGCTATTCAAATATTTTTTCCTGGACTGTTTTAAATTATTTTTTCTTAAAATAAGAATTTATAGGAGGTAACCTATCTACCTCGAAGGTAGGGGTAAAGTCTGCACACATATTCTTTTCAGATCCTATTTTGTACCTCGGAGGTGGGGTAAAATCCACATACCTACATACATGCCCTCTTTGGATCTCATTTTATGTTATTTTTTTTATTTCGTCGCCTTATCTATATCTATATTTATAATATATTAAAAGTGTGAAGAGTCTTACAAATGTTATTTAAACTTTTTGCCCTTCATTAAAAGTTTTTGCTCTAGACAAAATCGTCTTTTCACTATTTTTTTTTTAATATTTAAGATTTGAAAATTAATTAAATATATTTATGGTAAAACCTTTCCTTATTAGAAGTCATCAAAATTAATGATTTTTCGTAATATTGAACTGTTGAAAATTAATTAAATATATTTATGGTAAAACGTTTCCTTATTAGAATCATCAGAATTAATGCCAACTAATATTTTTTTTATTAATTTAAGATATCAAAATCAATTAAATTTTATTTTAAGAAGATTTCAAAATTTTAGAAATAAATATAAAACCATTAGAATAACAAAATTTAAGAAGTACCAACTTTTAAAATTTTTAACTACGTAATAAAAATGTAATCAATGATTTTGTAAAGATTTGACTTTGAAAACAAGAAAAACTTTAAATACAGAAAAAAAAGTCATACCACAAATTAAATATGATTCAAATTGATGTCTCTTTTAGCCTCTGACAGTAAGGGAAAGAGGTGTTGCATGACAAACGTAAAAGTGATGATCGATCAACCACTTCAAACTTCTGGTGGTAATATATGTGTGTGTGTGTGTGTGTGTTTACACTAAAATATATGTTTATGTTTATATTATTATATTAAAATATGAAGGATTTTGAAAAGTGAGTTGAACTTTTTACAGTTCATTAAAAATCTCCGCAATAGACAAAATCATTTAATTTTTAATAATCAAACGTTACACGTGCGAGGCACGTGCAGTTAAACTAGTATACTAAAATCCACATACCTACATGCATATCCTCTTCGAACCTCATTTTATGTTGTTTCTGTTATTTCGCCGTCTTATATACTAAAATCCACATACCTACATACATATCCTCTCCGGACTTCATTTTATGTCGTTTCTATTATTTCATCGCCTTATATACTAAAATTCACATATCTACACATACATATCCACTTCGGACCCCATTTTATCTCGTTTGTGTTATTGTTATATACTAGGTATGTTGTTGTCGTATACAACTTAAGCCCCTTTTTATGTCGTTTCTGTTATTTCGCCGCCTTATATACTAAAATCCACATATCTACATACATACCCTCTCCGGATCCCATTTTATGTCGTTTCTATTATTTCGTCGCCTCATATACTAAAATCCACATATCTACATACATACCTTCTCCGGACCCCATTTTATGTCGTTTGTGTTATTTCGTCGCCTTATATATTAGGTATGTTGTTGTCGTATACAACTTAAGCCCCATTTTATGTCGTTTCTGTTATTTCGCCGCCTTATATACTAAAATCCACATATCTACATACATACCCTCTCCGGACCCCATTTTATGTCGTTTCTATTATTTCGTCGCCTTATTTACTAAAATCCACATATCCACATACATACCTTCTCCGAACCCCATTTTATGTCGTTTGTGTTATTTCGTCGCCTTATATACTGGGTATGTTGTTGTCGTATACAACTTAAGCCCCATTTTATGTCGTTTCTATTATTTCGTCGCCTTATATACTTAATTCCCTATATCTACATACATATCTTCTTCAGACCCCATTTTATGTCGTTTGTGTTATTTCGTCGCCTTATATACTGGGTATGTTGTTGTCGTATACAACTTAAGCCCCATTTTATGTCGTTTCTATTATTTCGTCGCCTTATATACTTAATTCCCTATATCTACATACATATCTTCTCCAGACCCCATTTTATGTCGTTTGTGTTATTTCGTCGCCTTATATACTAGGTAGGTTGTCGTCTTATACGACTTAAGCCGTACGGTATTTCGTACTGACGTCCCTAATGTCTGGGGAGCGCTGCATTCATGGCTTCAGATTATCAGAATATACTAAATATGTTATTGTTGTTGTTACTTTAACTTAAGCGGTTAGATGAATGACTATTTAAATTAATTTTTCTTAATTTGAAGTTGATGATTCATAATGATTTGATATTGATCCAATCATAGGCCCAATGCCAAAGTTCCTAATACTAGGGAAATAAGTGTGAGAAACAAAACCAAATTACACTATTTTCACAGTCAAAAGGGACCTACTTGTTCTGTTACATCTACATACAACTCCCACTGCCAGCTTTAAACTCATTGTCCCCTTTTCCCTCGTGTGTATCGCCCCCTCCCCCTTTTTCTCCAAATTTTTTTCGGATTTTCCTTTGCTATATCTCATCAATTTCACCGTCAATTTCTCTTCTACAAGACCCCCTGAACCCATAAACACCTTCACAAAATCTTTCTTGAAAGAACACTCACTTTCATTTTCTTGATTTGTCAATGGCTTCTTTCAGTGTTCCTTGTCCTAAGGTTTCTGTCCTTTCCGTTGCTTCATCTTCCCATTCTAGCCAGACCCATCAACCCCATGTGTCCGTTTCCTTCAGATCCGGTCCTGCATTGGTCCCTCGTATTCAGGTTTGCGATGGAAATTGTAAAGATTGAAGCTTTACTGTTGCATTTGATTGAGTTTTAGTGTGTTTTTTCTTGTCTTTCAGGGTGGTTCCAGTTGGGTACAATCTCAGGTGTTTAAGGTGAATGCAAAGCTGAATGAGGTAACTTTTGATATTTCAGGTTGTTTCTTGAAATTTTGAGTTCAATGTGTTAACAGTATTAGTCTGATTGTGTAACTTAATTTGGGAGGTTTCTGTAGGCTGATAGATAAATAAAAATAGTTTTTTTTTATAACCATGGTGCTCGGGCTAGCTTGTGCGCACCCTGACTAATTCCACTTGGATACCTGCTACGTCCCACCAGCAAAAGAGAAATCATCTAGTGTTTTTGTCTCCGATGGGATGTGAACTTGAGACCTCATGGTTCTCAAGAACTTCACTGTGTTAAGCTATAAGGGATCCTTATACTATGTTTTGATTTATGAGTTAGAAGAAAAAGAAAATGAGGCAGAGGATTGATATAATATAGTCAACAGAAATTTGATTTGGTATTGAAGCTAGCTTGATTGATTGAATTTTGTAAATTTAAGGTTGCGATTGACCAGTCGAACAATTCAACACCAGTTTCTGAGGAAAGCTTGGAGGAAGTAGAGAAGACGGAATACAGTATTCCAGATGCTTCATCCATTCAAGCATTCATGTCTCAGGCAGCTGATCTCGTGCAGTGCGTTAAGCTTACTCTCTTCATGTATTTTTGTTTGTTTTCTCGTCTTTTGGTAGAGTTCGTTTTTAAAAGTTTTTGGCTTTATTGTGGTTAGGCTTGTGGATTCGAGGGACATTGTGGAGCTGCAGCTAAAGCAAAACGACTGTGAAATTCTTATAAGGAAGAAGGCGGCATTGCCCCAGCCACCTGTTTTTATGGCCCCGCCATCTGCTCCACAGGCCTATGTTCAACAACAGTTGCCTCCTGCAAGTGCACCTGCTCCTGCTGCTCCAGCAGCTCCTGCGCTTCCACCACCTGCGCCTTCAAAGCCTAAGTCTTCACATCCTCCAATGAAATGTCCCATGGCTGGAACATTCTATCGATCACCTGCCCCAGGGGCACCACCATTTGTAAAGGTAAATATACACATTGGTTTCACCAATGTTTTAGTAGTCATTGGACCTAGACCTAGAAGGTGGTATTCTGATATTTACCCGACACGAAGTGACCTAAGGAATAGCTTTGGGTTAATTGCTCCATAATCCATATACTCCCTCCATTTCAATTTGTTTGCCTGGTTTTGGACTCTGATACAAAGGGTAAGAAAGTAAAGCAGATTTTTGAATCTTATGGTCGTAAACTAAAGATTTGTCGAATGTACCATAATATCTTTTAATCTTGTGGTCTTAAACAATGCCAAGTGAACAGTTGGAATTAAAGAGTTTGCTAGAAAAGGAAAAAGGTATTCTTTTTGAAACAGACTAAAAAGGAAAATTAAACAAATTGAAAGGAATGGAGTATTTAGTAAATGAGCAATTAAAGAAAAGGGGGAAACTGAGAATGAAGCAAATGTTAAGCAATTAAACTTGCATCATCGTTTTGTATAGTTTGGAGATGAAGTAAATTTGTCAGGGCGGGATGAATATTTGTTGTTGTTGTTGACTGTTATTTCCATTTTTTCCCCTTTTTCTCTTTCTTTCCTTTAGTATCACTTTTTGGGAGGGAAGAGACTGGTAGTGGGCTGTTGGTTTTTGGTCTATATGAAGATTAAGTTTTTCATGTTGCACTATAGCATGTCCCTGAATTCCTTCGTATTATGTGAAATTTGGCATTAAATGTTTTGATTAGTCCAGAACCAGAGAAATATTTAATTAAGGGCAAATTCACTTTCACATTGTTCACATGTTCTAGCGATCAAAGTGAGAATGTTTACCTCTTTGCGCTTCCCTACAGCTTCTCTTTTCTCTTTACCTCTATATGTTTGTCTTGTTGTTTTCTCATGACCCTAACTAAAATGGTGAATTATCAGGTAGGAGACAAGGTCCAGAAAGGGCAACTAGTCTGTATCATTGAGGCTATGAAACTGATGAACGAAATTGAGGTAAGTTCTGGATTATTCTTTCAGTTCCTTAATGTGCAAACTCAGTTCTATAGTTTCTTGCAATAGATAGATTCCTAGAAAGACGAATATGATAGATGGAAACGTTTATAATCAGACAATTTCTAATGTTGAACTTGTGTTAGTTTTGTATTTTCAGTTTTCTTTTTCTGTTGCATCCTTTCTCCTGGTAATTAGAGGTTTGTGGGAATGATGTAAATAGACAGGTGATGGTGAAGTTGGTTGTAAAATTAAACGAAATCATTATGTTGTTGAATGGTTTGGAATGAACGGCATTTTCAGTTGTGACTTGTGAACGCTATTGAGTTAACCTAATCCAAATTGCTCAGGCCACTCTGTTTGCTCTATGAAGACTCGCCCATGACCTATCAGTTTTAAGTTCCTTTTTTCCCTACTGCACTCATTTTTTTTAATTCTTTATCAGGCTGATCAAGCTGGAACCATAGTTGAAATAATTGCAGAGGATGGTAAGCCCGTTAGTGTGGACACGGTATGTCCCTCTCTTTCTCTAATCTCCAGTATATATCTCTAGACTTGTTCGGAAACTTGTGCTCTATTTGATTTCCAATCTTTTCTTGCAGCCTCTATTTGTCATTGAACCATGATAGAAAGAAATCAGCTTGGTGTGCAACATAGGTGGATGAAGCAGAGTGAGATTCAATAGTTATAGAGAGAAAATCTGTCTTTAGCTCAAGGCTGATCTGCTCAGAAGATTGGTTCACCATATTTGTCTTGTTGAAATCTCTGATCCTATTTATAGCTTGTATTGTCATTTTTCTTATGCTTCTCATAAATTTTGGAACTATATTTTCTTTATAAAGTTGACTTAATTGATATCCTCTAGTCCATTGTCACCCTGCTATCTTTCTTTCTCTGCCTTCCAAGTACTTAATGGTGTGAGCCCCCAAGGCTTTTTGTTCATTCGTAAGAGTGGAGCGTCAGTTTAATCTCCATCGAGTTTTGAACCTTGCACCATATTGGTCTTCGGGGGTTTCTCAGTTCCTAAAATGTTTTTTGTGAACTGAGATGAAGGCTGCAACATAATCTAACTGCCATTCAGGTGGGCAGTTCAAGATCTACGCCTATGAGATTTGTTGAGTACGTATTTGCATATAGGCAATCAAAGATATGCCAGCCTTGGGTATCGACGTTTTTACAGCATCTGCGAAATATCAAGCAGAGTTTGTTAGAACTTTGAGGAGATGCAGCTTTTAGAATGTTAACATATAGAATGAAATTGGTACACTAACATAAATAAAGCTTATTGTTCATGAAGTTGAGGAAGTAGTCTGTCCAAGTCCACAAGTGAACGTGTAGAAAGAACACAACTGAGATTCAATGCACCACTTTTTGGCGTATCTTATCAGACTCGATGATCAAATGAATACAACATATCCAATGTAATTCGACAAGTAGAGTATGGAGAGGGTAGTATATGCATACCTTATTCCTACAAGGTAGAGAGACTACTTTCTGTATAGTCCTAAGGCTCAAGTAAAAATATTACAAAGCTGTTTGAAAAAAAGAAACTAACGGGAGTGAAGAAGTCAAGACATAATGCTTAAGAAAAAAAAAAAGCAATCCATACTAAAAATGTAGCCA
Organism: Capsicum pubescens; assembly: GCA_030864215.1. Taxonomy (NCBI): domain Eukaryota; kingdom Viridiplantae; phylum Streptophyta; class Magnoliopsida; order Solanales; family Solanaceae; genus Capsicum; species Capsicum pubescens. The sequence goes on from CM061543.1 coordinate 21,959,654, forward strand.
TTACCATTAAGTAATATGGTAACCGAAGTGCTAGAAATAGTAAAGAACAACATGAAATGAATAGCAAGAAACTCCTAGAGTAATACCAGTACGAAAGACTTAGCAAGACAACCCTCAACTATCTAAACCCTCTATCCTAATTTGTGTCAACCATAATCTTCTATCCAAGGTCATTTCTTTGGTAATGTGAAGCTACCTGAGTCATGTCTAATCACTTATCTCCAATACTTATTCGACCTACCTCTTACCTTTGCCTCTCCTATAATCAATCATCCATAGCCAACCTCACCCTCTCACCCCTCAATGCTAGTGCATTTGTGCATCTCCTATTCACACGTCTTAACCATCATAGTCTCACTTCCCACATCTTATCTCTCCTAGTGCAACCACACATCCAACTCAGCATCCTCATTTTTCGTTACTTTCAACTTCTAAACGTATGACGATGGGAGTTCTTGACTGACCAACATTCTGCACCTGTGCTCCATACAACGTATAGTCAATCTAACCTCGTAGAACTTACCTTTAAACTTAGATAGACCCTTATCACATAAAACAACGTATAGTCAATCTAACCTCGTAGAACTTACCTTTAAACTTAGATAGACCCTTATCACATAAAACTCATATGTTAGCCTTCATTTCATTTATCCCACACCAATGCAATGTGTAACATCCTCAATGACTTATTCATTACATCGATAAGATACTTGAAACGATTGTATGAATGATGAACAAATTATTCAGACAGGTTGAGTCATGGGAGAAGAAATTATTTAATTATCAGAAGCATAAACTAATTTCCTTAAACCACTTGTAAAATCTATGATAACTACACATAACATAAAATTCATCTATGACTTCATATACATAGAAGTATTGCTAAGGAATCGTCAAGGAACAAATATTACCGATTAGTTATATCACCGACAGTATAATTTTGTCTAGTTTTTCGCTAAAGAGCAATTGGAACTTCGAACAGAATAGCCCTGTAAAAAGAGGGTTAAAACTTACACGCACCCGGTGTATACACCAAACCAATGTTCCTTACCACAGTTAAGCAATTAAATCAAGTAAAATACATGTTAATTAATCACGGTTAAGTAACACGAAGAGATAGCTCAAAACTACAAAATAAACATATTCTACAACTTTGTTTAGCTCAGAATCATCAAAGCAGTGCAAAAATTTCGGGACGACATGCACACGTTTGACATCAATATCCTGAGATTGTGCCTAAAACCATTCCATCAAGTTTTCTTGCTTCCACGGGGACCAACACCCAAGTAGTTTGTCATGAGACCCATAATACCAAACCTGAGACAACAAAAATAACAAGTTTTGATTAGACATGCAACTAGTGTAGGAATGGAACTGTGATAACTAATAGCAGAACAATCAGTTGCAATACGTTCATACTTTCCAAATCGCTTGATCGAATCACTCAATAGTATCTCTTTGTTCAGTTTCCAGATCTATAACACCACCTTACTGATAATTGAGAACCCAATCTACTTCACTACTTTACTCATAACTAACATATAGTATAAACTAGGCTACTACACATTGGGCACAACCATTTTGGAATCTGGACACGGAAGCAAAGGGGAGGAGGAGTAGAAGATGATGCTTTACTACTAAATTTTTTTGAGACTTAACAAAGAACAAATGGACATACAAGGTTCATACTATTTGGCTGCAGGAGAAGGGAAACAAGACACAATTAACTTCCTGCAAAGTTAACAGTTTCAAAAAAAAAAAAAAAAAAACTACCTGCAATTTTTGTTCATTTGGCGAGCAAAATAGTAAAGAGACAAAACTCCAGAACATACCTCATTACAAATTAAGTCCTACAAGAGTTACCATCACCCAAACAAGTAAAGATGAATCTTTTTACTTCACCTTTTAAGATAACATATTTTCCTCTAACTCCAAAAAGTAAAACAATATGGAGCCACAATGACAGCTCAAACTCATCTATGCTCAATAGATACTTAGGGTTCCTAACTTTAGCTTTCTTTTTCTCTTTGATATTCTTGAAAAGCTAAGTTACTCTCTTGTTTTGTAATGAAGGAAAATGATTCCTCGTTATTATCTTCCTATACATTCCATACAAACCACATACCAAATGAAAATTTCTACTTCTTAAAATTATGAATAAGCCAAATTACATGTCAATATTTATAAGGATCAAATGAGATAGTCCAATTAAAAAGTTCTTCCCCTTCTTTGTTCTTTCTCATCTAACCACTGAATGCTGTGAAATAACAGTGTTTTTGGGCAATACCATAATATAAAAAATGCATTCCAGAGTTCAAAAAACAACCATCCGCAACTGACATTTTGTAAATTTGCTTCAAATTGATGCTCTTAATGCACAGCAAACTGCAATTGCATGGAAGGCAAAACATAATCCCAATCCTGGAAAAACTCCACTAACCATTCAAATCAAACTACATTCATGATGACCACTTCATGATATTTTGAAATTAAAATTACTTCTAGGTTTAATACCTCCTTGTTAATATAAATGCAGGAGCAGCAGACAATCCCACTGAATATTGCATTTACCAAGCGCTAGCTCCAGTGCAATAATAAGAGAAAGTATCAATTGTTATTGAAGCAAGTTCGATCTATTCTTAAGAAACCTAGACTCTAATAGTACTTCTGGTGAGTTTTCAAGGATGGTTTTTCCTAATAGCACCCCACCCCGTATGCCTTTCAATACATATAGTATCAGCCAATATTTGCTTATGCATAATCAGCGACAGGTTCAATCCAAAGAACATAACTCTAACACCAGCAAAATCCAAATTTAAGCATTTGGATCCCCTTCGACAAACTAGGAGAACAGCTCCAAAGTAATACATCTAAAAATACATCCAACATACACCAACAACATGTATAGATCTTAATACAATTAATCAAACAGTTGAACTTACATCATGGCCATCGAGATCTGCTTAAGATCAGTTTCCATATTCCTCATGTTAGCAAGGGATTGAGCACTGAATATAATCGCAAGCCACGAGCAAATCTTATACTACAAAACAAATCACCGGAGTAAATCATATTGATCATACAACAATCTAGATCAACACAACCAAAACAAACACCACCGATAAACATGAAATCTAATAAGTTCAAATACAGATATAAGCAGTCGATCTCGTGCATTCGCAGCCCGAGAGAATTTGTTTTGTAGGTCATTTACAATTTTTTGTTAGTTTTAAGGCATTTTAAGAGATCTGAAAAGGCCATTTTCATCGCAATCATCATTTTTCCCAACAAAAAATCGAAAATTTAACCAAATTAGGAAACATTAATCGAGTATATATATACAGATATATGGAATTTATAAGAGTACATACTATGTAAATTAACACTCAACCAAAACAAAGTCCACCTATGTACGTGAAATCTAATCAGCAATAGATCTCGTGCATTCGCAGCCGGAGGAAAATTGATTTTGTAAGTCATTTGCAATTTTATTTTTTTTAGTTTTATAGGACACTTAATTTTCACACGAGATCTGAAAACGCCATTTTCTTCACACTCCTTTGTTCGAATCTAATTCTATAGATAAAAAAAAAACAAAATTAAGTCGAGTATAGGTACAAATATAGGTAATTTGGAAGGACACGTACTCTGAACATGGCGCCAAAGACGCCGAAGATGACGGCGATGAAGCCGGAGTAATCAATAGGAAGATCTTGTGGAGCTACCGGCGAAGGCTTGTACGGCTTCGCCGTTGACGGTTGCCGTGGATCGTTCGCCGGTGACGACATGAATGACTGATGTAGAGCTTTGCTCCGATTAGGATTTTTGGATCACAACTAGAAAGAAGGTTTGGAAATAGTAGTATGTGGTTATTTATATATGAACCCCTTGCATCTCTAGATATTGCATATGGAGGCAAAATATTTGAACAAATTGCAATTAGACCCTTGCTGGATGTCATAATTTTGTGTTCTTCCAAGCTAAATCATATTTTTAAATTCACTATTTTATTTTAGTGATTATATCAATAACAAAAACTAATACTCATATTTTTTTAAAATCATCTAGAACCGAATCATACACAGTTCGCTATTTTCTGTATGTGCTTATAAGGAGTGTGCGTTTTTATTCGTAAGGTTCAAATTTTGTCCCTTATAACGCATCAATGTCACATGTACAATTTTGTTAGTTAATAAATAAAGATAAAATGATCACAAAAAAAAAATATATAACGATGTAAGCATATCAGATCGATCATTACATGAATTGATACTTTTAATTATTACGTAACATGATGAATTTAATAATAAGCTGCTATAAAATTTCAATAACAATTAAACAAATATTACAGGGATAACGCACATACGAACACCTTGGACTATCAACTTGATGTTGTAACTTGTTACACTATAGTGACATTTTGACTAACTAAGGGATCTAAGTGCTAATCTTCTAAACTCTAGGTGCTAAATCGAACACTACATTCTACTCAAGTTCAGCTAGTAGCCGCCATCAGTAGTGCAATCAATGGAGTCCAAAGTCCTCCCAATTGCTCAGTCGCCGGCGCCGTCACCTCCTACCTTTTCCGACGAAGCCAAGGACTTTAACCTTCAAACTCCGGCTGCAAAATCTCCGGCGCCGTCAATAACGCCGTCGACGCCGTTATCTGTACAAGATATACGGCGATGGAAACCGGCGGCGCAACGTAACCTGAGAAACCAGTGGTCGAAGTTAGCTTCTCTACAGACTCAATGGCTTTCCTTATCATCTACTGCTCGATCATACGCTAGTAATGTAGTAAATTCTTATCTCTCCCAAAGGTAAACTTCAAATAAAATGTTTAAATAAATTACATAAAAAGAAAAATAAAGCTCACTCCATTTTAATTTATTTATTTGTCATGCTCTACTTTTTAGTCCGTTTCAAAGATTCTCTCTTTCCGTTTTATAGCAATTCTTTAGTTCTAACTTTCAATATGACATGTTTAAGACCACGAGATTGAACGATAGTTTTGTGCATTCTATGTATCTTTAGTTTAAGATCAGGAAATTTAAAAGTTTTTTACTTTCTTAAACACCATGTTAAATCAAAACCAGACAAACGTATAAATCACAATTGTTGAATTTGAAATATCTCTAAAGTGTTTGGAAATTTTGAGGAAAAAAAAAAAAGCTGTCTTGACTTAGCAATATCCATATTTTAGGATGGGATAGTATTGAAGAGAATATGTGAATTTCTGTTGTTGTCAGTGGGATTTCTTTTATAAAAATTGACGTTGGGCCTAGCTGAATTGACTAGACAAGTTCATAACCTCGACTAGAGCAGGACTCTTAACAATTTTGAATGTTGAATTATTTGTGATTCAGAATGACCTTAGTTGGGGATTTGGTGCAGGTATATGGATGCAATGGAGTTAGGTGTATTGACAGAGATGCCTGATATACGTAAAAAAGCATGTAGGAAATTGTTCAGGCAGCAGGTGATTATAGTAATTGCCTTTTTATACTGTTGTCGTTTGGCTTCAATTTGAAATGTCCCAGAAGTTGGCATTGGCACACTCCATAAAGTTTATTGAGAGTCAAGTCTTTGTTGCCTGATGCTTCATTTTTACTTGATATCCTTGTTCTATCCTCCTACGTGGGAAACCTATTGAATTTGAGAGTGCCGACAATAAATAAACATCTTCCAACCAAAAAATGGATGATTTTTGTTGCTAAATTAATGTTGTTTGGTTGCTTGTTAAGTATACTTAAAGATTATGCTAGAAATATTTTCTGATTGCACCTCAGAGGTTTTCCTTGTTATTTAATTGGTCAAGAATGCTGGAAAAGAGTGTGTAAAGGTAGAAAAAACCCATCTCTGTTTAATGACAAAATCGAACTGTACTCGATTAATTTCTAACAGTTGTATTCATTTTTCAGGTGACTAATAGGAGTAAGCTCTTGTCATCTTACAAAGATATGGTATGCACACTACGTACTTGCGGATTCACTTCATAAATGTGTCTGTGATCAACTTGCTACTTTGAGTGAAGTCGGTAAACAATTTTTTGACAAATTAGATGAAGTTTATATGCGGTTTCCTGTTCTGCTTCTCAGAATATCATTTTATATTAGTAAAATATCTTAACCTATTGGTATCTTCCTCCGTCTTGCTTACTATCCTCTTTAATAATTCAGGCTTGTCCAAATGTTCTATAACTGTGTTACTTTAACGTGCTCCCTATTTTGTTCAACCCGCTCCAATGTTCCGAAGGGAAACATCCCTAAAGAAAAATAGAGGAATAAGTAGATATGGATGCCTCCTCAACAGTTTGAATGACTAATTTGGATCAGGACATTTTGTATGACTAATAAAGCACGATGTTACTTTTATAATCCCTTAATATTTGGAAGGCCAGTGGTTGTGTTAAGTATTTCTAGATGAAGAACATATTTGTTGTTTAGTTCACACCCTGGCACAAGTTCCTTCCCTGCTATTTATAGTAAAAGTAAAAAATAGATATATCTTCTGGTGTTTGGAGTTTTTATCTGCATTTGTCTTCCATGCTTATCGGTTCTTGTTCGACACTGAACTGCATTTATCTCATACTTGGAACATCCAACGTCCTTGAGATTCTACTCTCATATCCTATAGTTGTATGAGTATCCATTACTTAAGGTTATATGTCCAATAAAACTACGGGTTTGACAAAATTATATAAGTGAATTTTAGTTGGCTCAATAAACTTTAGCTAACAAGAGAAAATATTTACTTTCTAAGAGTGTGTGTGTATATATATTTCGCTAGGTATTAGTGTATAAGTTGAAGGAGCAAAGGGTTTGGTTGTTTAGAAAGCTGGGTTCTAAAGTACTTTTAGTCAAGGGTGCAAAAATCAAGAGTGAATCAGGAGATATATACATAGGTCCTAGCTGTTTGCATGATGTCACTAACTCATTGACAAAAAACAATCGCAAGTGATTTATTTATTTCCTAGCCTTCGTTCTTGATTTTTCATTCTATCAGCTGTTGCGTAGGTGTGGATCTTATCCCGCTACATGTTTTTATTGAAGCTATAACCTTTTAACAGACTAGGATATTGGACGCGACATTTTACTTTCTTGGTTCAATTGCCTTCTACATAAATACCATGACTTTTTGTTGTCTGACTGTTTAGCTGCCTACAGGTTGCTGTTGTAACTCAGATGGTCAATGTTTCTAAATCTATGAGGTGTTATCTGAAAGGATCAAGTGGCACCCCAGTTACTGAGTTTTCTTGCTTCCCTGGAAATCAGAATGACACTGGTGATTGTGATGGAATTCCTGTTTTCACCTTTTGGTCAATCTTTGATTTCGGTATGCTTTTCCTTTCCAAGTTACTAACTGTCCCCACTAGTGGAAATTCGTGCAGAGGCTTTCAATGTTTTGTTACAAGGTTATCATATGCTAATTCATAGTGTGAGTTAATCAATGACTATTAAATTTATTATAGGCTTAATTAGTACGACAAGGTTAATGGAAAGAAGATTGAGCGCTGCGATAAGAGAGGGTTGATCAAGAAGAAAGCACCCGCTGCTCCAGTATTTCAACCATTCAAGTCACCGAGAGAGCAGAGTGGGGAAGGGCCACTGTTACTCTTCGGAGGGTTGTTTGGGGGTTGGGAGGGTAGACATATCCCCCCCCCCCCCCCCCCACACACACACACACACAAAAGGGGGATCCTGTGCTGGCTGTGCATCTTTCTGCAATGTACACGTGCTATTCAAGCTAATAACTCCTTACAACTTTGAACTAATGCCCCAGAGATGCCTAGCTTTTATAGGATGATTAACAGAGGATTGGCTGATGGATGCCTTATGCATATTTGTTAGAGAAAAACATCATTGAGTTAGTGATAGAGTGACAATGATTTCATTAGATAATGCAACAATCAATTTTAATAGTATAACCCTATTCGACAAAGGGAAGAAGTCGAATTTGGTGACTGCATAACAGTAGCTTGCTCACCAGTCAACTCACCTGCTCCATACTTCACCCCATACAAACCACCCAGTTCTTGAAAGCATTGCTGGGCTTCAGCATTAGTTAGATTATCAATCTAACAGTCGAATCAAACAAAAAAGATTACAATAGTTTGCTAGATGGAGGTAATCATATAAAACTTAACCAAACAAAGTCAGTATAAAAATTAAACAAGTATGGTTGTCCTCACTTGTTCCTTATCAAGGGAGTCAATGCGGTATAAGGTGCTAGAGATAAAATTTTAAGTCTGAATGGTCAGGAATTTTGGTCGTTCTCCCTTCCTGGTAATAAGGTTTTGAAACATGCTAGTCTCTTCTGCCTCACCAGAGGACATTCAGCAGTCACCCTTAATCTCATTGTTTAACTAAGTAAATATTGCTCCATGGGTGGCAAATCTTACGTATAGACTTTAGCTATCAAGAATGGAGATAGGACTTATGTCCCATTAAACAATCACTAAAAGGAGTTCAACATTGGCTTCCTGTTGATCTTAGATAAACAAATTTCCTTTTTATCTTATATATGTATCTGCTTCAAATTTAAAAATTGCAACTTTCCCCTCCAATGACTTCAGAGAAACTGGCAGAGGAGCTGGTCCAGATGTTTGTGTCAGAAACAAGTATAAAGGTATTTTTCTCATCTTCTCAGCCACAGTTAGGCATTTTTCACTTTATTGGTAGAAATCTTCTATCCATTTGTTATTGCCTTCTTGAAAGTTGAGTGATGTGCAGCGGTTGCTAGTGATGGAAATATGCTCCATCGGGGCCGAGGATTTTTCACAAGTCGACAGGCTGAAATGGAATGATCATTTCTATGTTGGAGAGTTTGATGATCTATGCATATGTAATTCAAGCTCAAATGAGGTTGTTAAGCAACTCGTGCCCAAGGTAGAGAGCTGCAATTCTCAGTCTACCAACATGCAATCAAGTAGTCAATTAGAGAGGAGCATTCTCCAGGTATTGGGTCACCTTACCTGTTGTATATGAAGTTATACTTTTAGGATAAATTTGTGTACCTACTCCTATGTATGTGTCTATAGCTGTTACAATTATTAGCACACTGAGGTACATCCCTAGTGCCTCAAAAGACCTTAGGCATATGGTGAGATATATCATCGTTACTTTGGGAAAAGACCCTCAACCAGCACACTGAGTATCATATTTTAATGATTGTACCTGGACTAACTTTAGTGTTGCTTTCAGCACTCTATCTTAATGATTGTACCTGGACTAACTTTAGTGTTGCTTTCAGCACTCTATCTTGTACAGATGCATATAATATATAAATAACATTTGGTCTTTTTTAACCCCCCATAAAGAGAGTAGCATATGTAATTTCTCTAATGGTACAGACAATAAATATGTATTTCTCATATAATTTCTGGAGGTCTTCTATAGTTTTTTGGGGGGAAACTGGTAATATTTGTCTTACTTCTAATACATAAAGTGCCTTTTGTTTATGACTCGCCCTTCTTATCCATCTTCTTGAGCTTTCAAATTTTGCTTGTAAACAAAAATTTCGCTTGACCATAAAGGCCTTTTTTTGGTGTCAAATTTCTCTTGAAATTGTGCGAGGTTCGTTCGTTGGCGGTATTATTACTTTTCTGCGATTTACATTTTTCCTTTAAGTTCAAGGCATCTTTCCTGCCTCTGCTATGCACCGATTCTGCTCATTAAATCATGTTTTGTTTTTCAAGATCATGACAATGAATCATATTTTGTTGTGTTGGTAATATTTTTATAATGGTGGAGTAAAATATGTAGACGTGATTCATTTTATGTGAACAAGTTTTCTACGGCTAGATCTCTAGGAAGAACCCATGGTGGATAGTTAAGGCTAAGATATTCTTCAAGGATTATTACCTACGTGGTTCCTGTTAGTATTAATACTAAAATGGTGTAGGTTGTAGAGAACTATATTTCTGTGTAAGACTACTTTTTATACCACTTGTAACATGGGCTTCCACCAGATACGAATAAATTTTTACTATATGAAAAAGATTCTTCAAGGAAATGAGCCAGCCCCTAGGGCTCTGGTCATTCTGATTTATTGTCAAAAAGGCAAAGAATCAATTAGAAAAGATCCCCTAATTCCAATTAACGCTTGGTTTAGAGACATGTTATGGGTTGGTAAAGCAGTGAATGATCTATTGAATTTCGAACCATGCACCACTGTGACCGCAATTTCTTTGTTAGAGTTTTTCCAGGAATGGTGAAAAATCTTCATTGAGACATTGAAATTGGTCAAAAGATACTTGGAAGTTCCACTGTTTATGATCATATTAGATAGATCTATCATTGCTTTATTGGATGGAAAATTGCAAACTTTGAGTGGTGCAATTTGAGTGGTGTTGCCACATCCTTCTGTTTTTGTACTAATTAAATATTTGAACTGTAGGTTTACTTGACAACCTGGATTGCAGAAGTCAATGTTGATAGATTCAGGTAAAGTAATTCTGTGGGACTTCCAGAGTTTTTCATTCTTAGATTCTGAAGTATGCCTGAGTATCTTGGCTTCTATTAATATGGGAGTTGACAAGTTATATATCACATCGTCTCGATGAGTTTTTTACACTTGTATATCATTTTACAGTATTTTTTCCTCGACAGGATAGGTGAATTACTTACCATGGTAGGTGAGGAGATGCATGTTGCCATATCATGAAGCCTCAACTACCCAGGTAGGTGAACAATGGTGAAAAAAATGCTCCATGTACCTAAAGAGGTACTGAGCTGATCTTCAACCTTGTAAAATTTTTAACTTTCAAAATTCTTTAGAAATAATGCTGATTCATCTGTTGGACCTGAATAGAACGGAATGGATACAAAGGATTCACATGGACAACCCCAACTAAATTGACGTTGAGGCGTATATACACATATAATGCTTGATGGATCTAGTCGTCAATGAGGTGGATACAGTTCAAGAAGATACAAAAACTGACTTAAGCTGGGATTTAGACGGTGAAGTTATCGACAAGGAACCGTCCAACTTACAAACAACACTACTGCTCAAGTCGAGATATGGGCTTCCATACAGTAACAAGAAGCAAAAAGATGTACAGAAAGTTGCATATTTCTAAATTCATGCATAAAGATCTTTACTTTGACATTTACAGTGATCTTTATCTTTTCTTTTCTTATTTTTCAGTAAGTTTTTGGCAAAAACACACACTTTGACAAATGGTCCAGCACGTTTAATGTTACACGAGTAATTGTCTCTGAGTCGGTTGGCTCTTAAGAGTATAGCCTCTCTCGGGGTTAGCGATATGAGTACACGTACACCGGCCCGTGTGGTAGCGGGCGAACTAAGGATTTCGTGCTTTGCGAGGAAGCGTGTGCAAGTGGGTGGACGCATCACCAGCCAAGCTAGTCACTTGGAACATACGGGTATTCAATCCCTGAGCTTCTGGGCCTTGAGAACCGACTTTGGAATAATGTAACGAACAGATGCAACGAGATTGAACGAACAAGTACAGCTCCAAAACAGTTGCAAATTGTAATTAAGTAAATTAATAGCTACTAATTATAATTACAATCCAAAACTGTATCTGTTCATAAAATTTCCTCATTTTTCATCTACTACTAATTATTACTCTTCCCTCGTTCTAGATTTGCTCAATCTTATATATAATCCATAGCCGTATCATACCTGTTGAAGATAATGAACAAGTAATCAAGCTAATGATCATACAATGCAGAAGCAAGTTCTGCTAGGATTCTATTAGTCAAGAGTCATGCGACGTAATTGTAGTAGTAAATCTCTACTTGTATTTTGACTGTAGTTTTAGTAGCTTAGTTTAATTATAATTAGGACTCTCCTATTGTAATCTACTCCAACAAAATAGGAGCTTGTAATCAACAGATTAATCATCAATGCAACACCTTGATTTTCTCCATCCCAGTGTGAAAAATCTGCAGTACCCATCCTCCCATTTTAGGTTGAATATTGTTGCTGAAATGTCATTGGTGATTCTGGCTTGCATTTATTTTATTATCTCCCTTCATCCACTCTTAAAAGTCTTTCTTTACAGGTTTTACATAGACGGATTTTTTTGCATTGGTAATTCTGCTTTGTATCTAAGGAGACAAGATTACAGACTCTAACACTCACGACTTGCTTTTCTGCTCTCTCAATTGACATCTCAGAGTGTCGCCTCCTTGCAAGTAACCTCGTCAGAAAATACAACGACGGCCGTGCTCCGACAACCTTGCCTGAGTCTCCCTCCTCCATTCAATTTTGACATGAAGGCGGCGTGACACGTCTATATTTGACACTCATCAATCAGCATTTATCAGCATTTAGTGAATTTCGAAATTGTACTTGTAGCTAGATCGTATCTGAAGCATTCTAGTTTGTATCTAGGATCGAGATCTGAATTGCCTAAAATCAGTGTATCCAGCAAAATTAAGAAAGGGTTGACACGATGAAAGTAAGCAAACAGGTACAGCGAGATTGGGCGAACAGATGCAGACAAATTGAGCGAAGCAGCTGCTAAGAATCTAACAACTACTGGTAATTATGCAAACTATAACTATTTATGAAATTTCCTCTTTTATAAATGAACTTTCTACATTCACAGCTACAGCCTCTCTACCTCCACAAGGTAGGGAGACCCCACTTGTCGGGTTTCACTAGGTATGTCGTTATTGTTGTTGCACAATTACAGGTTTTCGAAGAAAGAGCTATCGCTTTACCTTGTCTATGGGTTCTTTTACACTACATAAAGCACAAGCAATTCTTCTTTTAACAAAAAAAAAACACTCGCACAAACAAACAAAAATTGTCTGTTCAACTTATTAAACAGTAGATTCCCTGGCATCTACTATGACATCCCATCAGACTTTGATTTGCTTAGTGATACCTCATTCTGTGCATTCATTTGTTCTTGGTTTGTCGTTTGTTATAACCCTAGAAACTACACTTACTCTTAAGCAATGCTTGATGTCTTAATAGTTTCTATGCACATTTTCACGTGAACAACACAAGCATTGGATGAACCAATTAACCAAGGTTCCATCCAATAATGAGTATCAACCTTTTCAATGGACTGTCAAAGTTAAGCCAGAGGAAAGCTAGAGAAATCACATATCAAACCAAGCAGTTAGCTCATTCCGAGCAAAACAAACAACACTGGAGAAAATATGGCCAGGTTGGGTGGAGAGAGGGAGGGTATGAGATGGAACAGTCGTAAAAGAAGGGTTGATTCTACAGAAAAAGAGAGCATCCCATCATTTTAGATTATATATACTTTATTCTCTGGTTCATCATCTTCCCATGATACGTATGTCTGTAACTTCTGCAGGTTGCATACCCCTAGGGTATAATATAATATTTCATGTTGAAGCGAGCTACTTTGACTGCCAAAGGAGCGGAGCAACTTTAGTTAGACAAGAGATAGGGATGTAGTTTCAAGGAGGCTCGACCAGACCCATCCCAAAACAAGTTATAAAGTCTGCACATTAAGAACCATACCAGGCAAAGTACAGGCATGATCAAAAACTCTGTACAAGGGAAATAATTAAATACCAAGCTGCTCCAAAGCACCTTTTTCATCTAAACTATGTTCTGAACAATCTCGACAGCTAAGCCTGTTTCCAGCTGTTAACTCTAAAAACTACACATGGTGGTTGAGGGATCCATCAACAGAAAAAATAGCCTTCATCAACAAATAAAAGGAGGCACCAACATAATAGATTATGAGCCTAAGTATCTCTTATACATAATGATGGCCAATACAAATACCCCATACCTGCCTAAAGCAATTATAGTAACTTCCACAATTCTGCAACAAGAGGTGTGACCAACTGTAGCTTAGAAGCACAGGGTATGTACTCTCCCCCTTTCTGGCAAAAAATGATGGGGCACCGGGCACCCTAGTCTCTCCTCCCTTCACTAAGTTTGAAGAGATGTACATGGAATGACTTATATTTTCTTGAAATGATTGAAGATGATATAAATGGCCTACACAGCTACATTGCACCTGAGATGAAAATTTTGAGTCTGTTCAGCGATACTGGTTGTGTTGTTCTATTTTCTTCTTGCTAGCACTAGTGCATGACTAGGACAAAAATGTCTACCGGAAGTTGAGGTAATTGATGACAGAGCACAGGGAAGATTCAATCCATTTGTGATTATAGAGAAAGACAGTGCGTCTCAGTAGGGAGATCTTTCGGTACTGGAAGCGCTTTGACGTATCTCTGAGGAATACCATCATATGGTCCCCGACCAAGAAACTTAGCAAACCGATTGATAACGCCGAACTTCTCTTGGTCTTGCCCATCCACTATCACATCTAATACTGATGCTCTCTTGTCCAGTCTGATCAGAGGAACCACAAATTAGAAAGTAAACAGAGCTAACTATGCATAATTAACATACCTTTTTCAGGTAAAAAGGAAGTTGGTAAAGCAGACAATATCTATATCTATATATAATATAAATGGAAGTGTACAGCATCAAAAGATAAAATGGATTGCCAAGAACTAATAACAAGTCAAATGGCAGTGGACATCAAAGACTTCAGAAGTGTGGATTTCCTGATAAAAAGTCCATGTTTATACAGAACCAACCAGTAAGTACAGTTAGCACTATCCCATTTTCTAATGGAGTGGAAATCATGGGCAAAGACCTATCATCATTCATCAGCTTTTTAGTTACTTAGATGTGCTAAATCAGAAGCAAAAGGTCATTGCAGTACAAAGTAAACCCATGAATTTCTGAAATTGTTCTTTGTAAATCTGAGATATGCAAATCTGTCGCTAAAATGTAGCACTACATGTAGTTTCTGCATAATTAACAAATTCACCTTTATTTAGCAAAACTAGTTTTAGTGAATTATGTAAATAGAAAGTGACACTAAATAGATGCAACTTCATTTAATTCAGAAAAAAATGTTGACCATATTAGCTAGATCAATAAAGGAGAAGAAATCATGCCATAAAGAAACACGCCAACATATAATACTTCATTAAAAGGGATGAAATTCTAAAATAAAATATTGACAATGAATATAAATAAGAACCACCCATACATTTGACCCCAATATTGATCAACTCATAGCTTCTTCCTTTGCATCTCATAAGAATGTTATAACGCAATACCAATATATATAGTCCACCGCTAATTTATCAAAAATTTAAGTGGACAGGACTCTAGTTTAACTAAAAGTTCACTACAATGTAAACTTTAAATATTAGTACAAGTTCATATCCACATATAATCTTAATTATTTTCCTCGCCTCATTAATTACACCAAGATTTTCAAAGACACCCTTTTATTAATTGTGATTAATGAACTATTATTGTCATTCATAAAAGGGTCCTAATTCTGATTTATATTTGAGCTTCTCATCTCAACCAACCTTCAAAGACTAGATGATACCTCCATGTTCAGATGTTTAGATTTCTGACTATTACCAAACTTATCTTTCTATAGCATCTTTTTTCTCTTACTATTAAATTTTTCTGCAAGTTCTCCTTCACATATTGAAGTTCTACAGTTTTTTTTTTTGAAACAATGTAATTTTTTATTTTGTGCTTTTGGTTATTAATATTACAATGAATTTTAAAATGTCAGTGTGAATGGTAGTAACATTTAAAATGAGATCTTACCATCACATCATATATATTTACAAAGCAAAAGTTACCGAGTCTGCGAACCAAAATATCCTTGAATATCGAAGGAGTGTCGATTGATATTACTTAACTTTAGTGACAGCGAATTATTGAAATAAGAAGAACACACACACACACCATGTGTATATATACACACACACATATCTGGATCGGCGAAAACTCACTCGGTCTCGATTGATATTACTTAACTTTAGTGACATCGAATTATTTAAATAAGAATAGCACGTACCCAAACACACGTGTGTGTGTGTGTGTGTGTATATGACTTGATGCAAAAAAAATTAATTGATTTAAATTTTAAAAAACTAGGTGAAATTAACTCATGAACCCAAAAAAGAGGTATGTTCAAACTAAAGAAAAGGTCAATGTGTATTGTTCTTTCCTTCCTTGGTCTTACGTTTAATCATATCCGAGTAACTTATCCAATTATAATGGATTAATCGCTAATGCAGGAAGAAACCACTATAAATAGGTATCTTTATGTGTAAGAATAAAAATGCAATTAATTTAAATACATTAAACAGGCAAGAGTTGACATGCAGGGAAAGTGACTATCGAGTGGTCTACCTTAGCTTATGCCTGTCGACAATAAATACTTAAATTTTAGGTCCAATAAAATTGAATTTGAGGTCTAGATATTAATTTTAATTATAATTTTAAACCTCAACATCTCATAATGTTCTATACCAATTTTATGTAGTTAGAGAGATACTACAAAAATTAGAATATTTACCAATGTTTAATAATTATACAAATAGAGTAAAAATAAACATTCACATTAGGAGATAGCGTGTTTAACGGTGCTTAATATTACTGAAATTAGTGTTTATACCCCAGATTAGTAGGTTATTACAAGAAGCATTCTTTAGATTTAATGTGACCTTTTAAATTGAACTCCACAAATCTCCCTTTAAACCAAAACTAAACTAATGCAGAACAAATCATAAATAATTTAGACGTAAAAAACCACCCTAAACGAATTACAAATCAAATTAAATCTGAAGCAAAAGATAAGGAAAAGATTTATTTTAGTAAAAATTTGCTTGTTTATGAATTTCTAGATATTAGGAGTTCTTGCTTATTAGTTCAAACAAGGAATGAATTATTAAACAGATCTTGAAGTCCTAAATATTAGGGCTATCTTAAATTACTAATATATCTAGCATGAAATCAATTTTTAAAGGGTTAAAATGACTAACAATATTTCTCTAAGGGCCTTAATTCTTTTTAATGTTTGTACTTGGCAAGTGACCCTGCGTAAATATATTGAACTATGTCTTTGTGCTAAAAAATAAGACTTAATTAAATAAAAAAGTATTAGGTTCCTTAAAATGATCAACGTTAATCCCATTTAGGCAGTCAACTTCATGCAAGTATCCATAAAGATGAATGCACAATTTTTTAGAAGTTACATAAGTATTAGTATTAAACAATGTATATGACTTTAAACAAAAGAAAAAAGTGTTGAGTTTCCTAAAATAGTGAATGTTAATTCAATTTAGCTAGCCCAATGAAAAAAGATTTTTTTTGCGATAATTAGTAAATAACATTAGCAGTTAACCTTGCATCATGACAAATATAATTTGTAGAATTGCATACATGTACACCCACATCCACATTGGCTCGTTCCAAGTATCGTCTATTTAAAAAATCATATACCATTCATCCCATATATTTTGCTCATTTGCACTTGTTTTTTTTGCCACCACTTTTTTTATGAAGACATTGTTCATTTACCACCTCTTATACAATACTTTCAATAAAATTCTCCAATACATATTTTAGGACTCTTTCTACTCCAAGCTAAGCTAAGTTGCACAGACTCTCCACTGCGATGCCGCACTCGTGTTGGATTCTCCAACACCACCCTATTTTTGAAGAATCCGACACGCACCTGCCGACATTTTTGAAGAGTCCGAACAACTTAAGACTCCAAGTTAGTCAATCAAGATTAAAATATAATTATATTTTTTTGCCCCAAATTTGTAGCTCCCAAGTCTTTTAACAATATTGTACTTTAGCATTTTCAGTATTATTTAAATCTTATTATTTCTTACATATCAACCTATTAATTAACATAGTTCATTACTGAAAAAAGCAATATAATTATAAATGTTTTTAATATGTGGTTAAAAGAGAAAACAACAATATATTATCGACAAGAAAAGTTGAGTATGGGGTAGAGCTATCATAAAAAGGTAGGGTAAAGGTTAAAATAAGATCATTAGATAATAAACAAAGACAATGAGAAGAAAAAAATAAGAAAACGACACGATTACACCAAATCCCTCATTATATAAAATGGAACTTTTCATCGTTGCGTAACGATGAATTTAACAAAACAATACAATAAAATTTAAGTAACAACCAAAACAAACATTGTATTTAAACTAACAAAACAATGAAATACAATAGGTAACAACCATCCAAACAAGCTGTAAATAACCTCATCTGCTATAGCAGTGGCAGTCAACAATTTTCAGCAAAATGTTGCTACTGGAGCAAAATAGAAACTGAAGATGAAACATAAGGTATTACCTTAAAAAATCACTTTCCAATCTCCTCGCTCTTTCCTGCAACTCTTCTACAGCCTTGACATAATTATCTTTATTAATCCTCTGAAAAGTAATACACTTCTCGGGAAGTCTACAAATTGCATTAAACATATCATTAGGATCTGAAGAACAAAAAAGTTACAGATGTGAATGTATGAGCTCAGGCAACTAGAAAACTCACAGGTCTTTGTCATCACGGGGCATATTCAGATCACCATTTGAGCAACAAACCATGCTGCATGCATCCCCCAATGCCAATCTGGAGATGGAGTAAGCCACACACTCATACTCTGAATTAGCTTCTGCAGAAAGAATTGCTGCAGGTGGAGAGGGGAGTAGTTGCTGCATAAGCTGTGTGGTCAATACAACCCTTCTTTTAGCTTTAAGCCTTGGTGGCCCTTCGTCATTAAAATCAATGCTTTCTTTAACCTGATAATAGAAAAATACAAGCTGTTAGAAAAGTAAGGCAACCAAATATAGAAATCAAGAGGATTATAGTAGTCAGTTCATTATACCTTTTCAGTAAGCCTATTAGCAGCTCTAGCCCACTCTCTTTCTGCCAGGCTGCAAAGCGCAAGTTAAAAGATATCAGTACGAAGCTTGAAATAATATAACAACCCAAATGAAGACAAGAAGGGACTAAAAGGAGGTATAGAGCAGCAGCTGAATAGAATGAAAGCAAGAGGACTTATCAAAGAAGTTATGCAGAACACGAACCTGATTGTCTGGCCGCTTTGTGAATCCACCGAAACTTCCTTATGCCAGGGAGTTTTTTCAGATGCAGCAAGTTTCCGCTTCATGGGTTTTAAAATTAGGTGCTGACGACCAACATCCCCTGGCAATGTTGGGGAAGAAAAATACTCAATTGCAGCAGAACTGGGGACAGAATTTGGCGCAATACTACCGATTGTACTTCTATCAGATGTTGCAGGCATTATTTGCAGCATAGTATTAAGTGCATGCAAACTACTGGAAGACTTCCCAATAGTGAAAGGTTGTTCCACCGTCTTCATTGCAGCTGCTCTACCTGCATCATACATATGTAACATCTGGCCGTTTTTTAAGGTTCTGCACTGATCAAACCAGGAAGTTTCCAACTGAGGATTATTTCGAGTTTGTTCAAGGGTCACAGAATTTGTATTATTGCCGTGAGCACTGCTCTGAGAACTATCCTGATGAAGTGCAAGTACATCCTGAGGAAACATTTTCCTCCCTTGCTGAGATGAAATACTTCTTTGCAAATCCTCTGGCCCAGAGAACCCTAACATTTCAGCGTCCCCAGAAGGAACGTGTGGAGCACCTGTACTGCTGTCTGCTACTTTGATTCTTTTGAACGCCCTATTGCTTGGATCGATCTCCATATGGTTGATGGTCTGCATTTGGTTTAACAGGGAATAGTTCTGATTTGAAAGGTTTGGCTTCAAAGATCGGCCAAAGGCTTCAATATCTCTCTGCATAGACGCAGAATTAGCAGGAGATCCTCCCGAGATATAATTGACACTAGTTTCTCTACCCTGTGAATCATTCATCTTCTGAATAAGGTCAATATTTCTCACTGATATATGCTGAGAAGGACTTTCCTTTTCACGACGTTCCTCCCCTTCAGAAGAAACCAGGGACTTCGCTGAGCTAGGATCAGTCTGGGATGCGAAATTATTCAAGTATTGATCACCTTGCCTCTCTGGAGCAGATAATGATGACTCCACGATATTCAATTGATGTGATTGGGAAATATGGGAAGGATCTGTGCCATGCTGAGAACCAAAAGGTTGCTGGGGTGGTGGAACAGTAGCCCGCACACTGGATAACATTTTTGAAGACGTACCCTGCTTACTGATGCCAGACACTAATGCCTGAGAGATTGACACTGGCTCTTGGGATGTAACTTGATTTGTAAAGATACTTTCCATGGTACCATTGGAATTACTTAATTGACACTTGTCTGCAGGGAGGATAGGCTTATCTTGTGTATTGTCATCCACAGATCGACCACTTGCAGATCCTCTGCAAGAGTCACCTTTCTCTGTATGAAAGGAAGCATGTTTATCAAATGACACACTCATGGGTTGATTTGTTGAGAGTTGCACGGAAGTCCTAGCCAAATTTGGAGTTTTAAGCTGATCTCCCATACAAGGAAAACCAGAATGAGAATCAAATGCTGGAGAAAGGTTTCCGGGCATTGAAAATATAGAAGTTACATTATTGCTACTTCCTGGAATACCAAATCTTATATTCTTCAATCCTTCCTGGGATAGATCAGAAGGTGAATGAAAGGATTGAACCTGATGAGGGGGGCACATCGGTCCTTGATTCTTCTCACCAGTGTCAACAGCTGAATGACTTGAATGTGAAGAGCGAAAAGTTTGGATAGGGCTCTGAGACGTCAACGAGTGGTCTTGGACTGGTGCACGTCGGGATGGAGGGCCAAGTTGTAGACCAAAGCCTTGGGAGGCAGCAGACTGACTCCTCAGGTGATGAACAAGAGACTCATCAGAATCCCCTGCTTCAGGCATCTTAGATGATGCTTTGTTTTCAGAATGACCAAACTCTGCCACAGAACCACACTCTCTCGACTGGTCCACCTTCTGAATAAGCTGTAACATGTTCGGACTGCAAGAACAGAAACAATCTAAACATTGAAGCCAGAAAAAGAAAGCACCAGAAAGCAGTCTCTACAGCTCAATTTGACAGTGAACAAGGTTTAAAGATACGTACAAAAGAACATCTAAATCGTACACTATCTATTAAAATGTACCCATGACCACCACTAATAGTTCTAAGAATCAGGAAATCAACTACCTAGATTCCGCAACTTTATTAGGTGAATGTAAGTCGAGAGATCTGTTGAAAAGACCAGGAATAGTAGATACGCCACCAGGAAACCTGCTTTGACAATGCACCTCACTAGAGCCTTTGTAGTCCATCAAACCATCAGACAACTGCCCCTGTACATCAAAGAACATTAGCCCCTCGTTGTTTATCAAGGATATAAGGAACAGAGGGCTCTTCAAAAATATACTACATTAGCACATATATCACCTTCTCCAGTTCTACCTGACTATGAGGAACCTGACCAAAACCTTTTGACTGTCCATGCTGGGGATTGTGCTGCACTATAGACTGAGAATGAGTAGATTGTTTCATGCTACGAGGAGGATCAGCATCCTCATCCACGTTCCCCAAGGGATGATACTGGAACTTCGGAGGCCAAGAATTTTTCCGACCACCCTGATCAGACGACTTTTGCTTCCCCATGAGAAGACACCTTGAATCACTGGCATCTGATAACGCATTTTCCGTAACCCCACCAGCAGAAGAATTCGGCTGCAAGTTAGAGTGATAGCTGTCATTTGAATTATCCTTCTTATCATTGTTCTCCATCTCATGCATTGTAAACTCTTTATCACCAACATAAGGTGATGACTGCAAAACCTGGTTGTCCTTCATACGTTCATGCTGTAAAACCCCCAAGCCTTCATTTAAATTAGATTTAACCAAATCAGCCTTCTCCCAGTAATTAGATTGATAATTATTTTGAAGAGATTGACAGGTTTCTTCACCACCCTTCGTCGTACTTGAGTTTGGAGCAGTGGCAGAGCGATACGAGCTAAGAACCTCTGAATTCCCCTGTGGACTAGCCATAGATGATCCCACATGCTCCATATGAACTGCAGAATTACCGTGTGGACTAGATTTCAGTGCCACACCACCATGAAGGACTTCGTCTTGGATAAATTTCTTCTGATTGTTCTCCTGCAAACGTTTTGATGAGTTCTCACTCAAAATACTAAAAGCTGCATCTCCAGAGGAAACTGTTGAGCCAAGAACACCCCAACCAGCTGATTTCATCCATGGCTGTCTAGCTCCACCAAGCTCAGGCGTCAAAGTACTAGAACCCCTTCTTGAAATCATATCTGTGTCAAGAGGATGTGAAGTATTGCTAAACATCTGCCTAGCTTCAGCAACTGACGTCTGCAGTGGACCAAAATCTGACCACTTGTTTCCTCCATCTGATGACTGGACAGGTCTCTGAGAATTTGTTTGCACACTCTGACCTTGCTCATATGGAAACCTGTGCCCCTGGACAGCAAAAGAATTCAAGGACGGTGCTAGGGGCAACTTGTCTTCAGTGGAAGATGCTTTATGTCTCCCACTGTTATACATCAGATTCTGATTCACTGAAGGAATTTCAGCACTGTGAAAATTCAAACCACTACATTCCTCCTGGGGACCAACATCACTGCTTGAAGTTTCTGCAACAGCAGACTGCATAAGAGCGCTCCAAGTACCACCTTGGATAGAAGGAGATCCAGTAAGCAATCCTGCACTGTCAAACAGATTACCACCTTCCTCATTCCTATTAGGGCTCTTGGAAAAGGCACCCCATATACTGTCGTCTGAGCCAAACAGAATTCTTTCTTCTGTAGGATCTAAACTGACTTCATTATGTGGTGAAGAAGCTTGTGCCGCAGCTTTCTCCTGTGAGGTCTCTGCGGGAATGGTTACATCCAGTCTACCACAGAAATCCTGGAGAACTGAACCTTTTTGCACATTATTTGCTTGCTGAAGATTCTCAGTGTTTACGGCATTAGATAGAGCTTGACTTACACTGTGACCAAAAAAACCTTCACCTTGCGAACTCTGTCTATGAATGGAAGTCCCATCCTGCCCACTGACTTGATCTGACAATTCAGGACATTCATTAACCGGAAATGAACCACTAAAGGTTGGCGTTGGCTGTACCGCAGGCTTCTTAGTTCCCAACTGTTGAAGTTGGCTCAGGCTTCCTCTTGAATTGGCAACAGGAATTCCATACAGAGACTGATCAATGTGTTGAGGTATCAAGCCCATCAAATGTTGTGCTTGTCCATTGGTGGGACTGAATCCATTTGCAAATCCTTGAAGGACTGGAGAACCATGCTGCAACCAATTTGTGTTGCCAAGCTCAGTTGCCTCAGCAAAATTTACTGCTCCGGAATTATTGGTGCCATTAATAGAAGCAGGAGAATGGTTACTAGAAGCCACCTTAGGAACAGGAGAAACCTGATTTAATAGATTTTGTCCGGCATCTAGTTGCTGAAGTTGTTGTTGCCTCTGAAGCTCTTGCATCTTCATGAACATGACTTGCTGTTGCAGTTGCTGCATTTCGTTAAGACCAGACTGCTGTCGTTGCAAAGATTGCAGCAAGTTTGATTGCTGATAGTTCATTTGCTGACCACCAAAAAGATCAAAACTAGCAGGACTTCCAGAAGCATCTGACCTAACTAGTCCTCTTGCCTGCTGCTCAAGACCCGCCCCTCGCTGCAATTCATGAAAAGATGAGCCCCCTGAGGCAAGATTACGTTGATTAGAACCTGTATTCACAGCCAAAAAGTTTGATTCATCCTGCCTTGTCTGGTAATACTGATTATCATACATGATTCGACTCAAGTTTGGCTGCTGACTTTTAGCAAACTCGGCCCATGGAGTTGACTGTGCAGAATCCAAGCCACGCTGCACATTAAATGGATAACTGCTATGTCCTCTAGTAGTATCTGCAAACAAAGGAAAATAAGAAATCGTCCAACAAGCTACTTGGCTACCAAATAAAGTTTAGACAACATATCAAATTACCAGAGTTCTGTAAGTTGTATGCGTTAGAACTCAGTCCACCTGTCTGACTCTGGCTTCCAGCCCCCAAAATGTTATTTACAGCTGACAAATTCCCATCCACTACAGGAGAATGATGTTGTCCTTGTGACGAACTGTCTTGTGAAAAAAAGTTGTGAACCCTATCTCTGACTTCATTGCCAGGCATAGATAATTTAAGTCCAAAACCTTTGATTATTAAATGTCACGAGCAACTACTAACATAGCAAGATATCAATAAAATCAACTTTTTTGATGTCCGGCATTGCAATGTAAAATCCAAAACTTAAACATGGGATTACTATTCGTAGAAGCTAAGAATCAGCTGCCTCCTCAAACAACTGCATAACACCTGCAAGACATTCATCCAAGTTCAGTTAGGTGAAAGTAGAGACATATTCTGTCAAGTGGAAACAGATATTACTTGAGATGACAAAGAAAAGGTATACAGTTATACTTGAAGATTCCCACTTAGTTTAACGGGAACATTTTAATAAACTAAGTTATATATAAAATGGAGATACAGAGGATCCGTAGATTAAAAAGCTGTCCCGCTGATTAATAAATAAAATCTTACTGGTCATACCGTTTTCTTATTTACCAAGGGCAAATAATCTCAACAACTCAATAACATGCAACTGTAAAAGTTGACCACTGTACAGCATTTATTACAATTCTGTTAAGACATTTTAATCAGTGGTCAGCATCCTCATATCAATAAATATCCTTCCTACTACACGGCACTACCACCTCATCCAAAACCCAAAAAATCATTCTTTGACTATCCTGAACTATAATCACACATTTGGACCCCCTCATGCTAAATCTGCAAGAGTTTGAACGTCATCCTAAGCCACCAAATTGTTTTGCACCAAAATCTATTCAATTGTTTGTAAAACTATACCGTAGTCGCAGCAAACTTTTGCCACATTGCTAAATTGGCTGTAAAGAGGAAAAGTTTCTCTTCTGTTGGCACTTGGCAGACACTCTAAATGCATTGAAAGAATTGTCAGCAAGATATGAACCTTGTTTTTGACACAATCAATGCAATAGATGCAATCCGCCACATATTAGTTAAATTTATCACTAAAAGAGAGCCATACTTGGTCTTTAGCCCTGACTATGTCTAAGGAATAACTCGGATCTTTCGACTCACAAAAAGGTATGTAATTGGAGGAATCAATGCATGGCGACATGATCTCAATCAACTAATTATCTACAATAAAAGATAAAACTAAAAGTAAATCTTGACTGCAGTGAATCTGTAAAGATTGTGGTTCATCAGGATCTATCTTTATGAGAGGCTAACAGTATTTCAAAAGGGGAGAAATCGCAACAAAAAATAATAATGACAAGCCTGCAGATATTTAAAGCACGAAGCACCGTAAACACATCTTCGAGGTGAAACGCCGAAGTTATAGAAAGTACAGAATTACCTAAAATATAAAAAAATCCTGTTCATAACATCAAAATTGCAATCCATGTTACAAATTTCATCATCAAATATCCAATAATGACGATATTAATTCCAACATCTCACACTGAACATCTTTAAAATGTAATTGCAATGGAACACGGATAAGTTCAATTCAAAGTTGATTTCTAGCTCCCAATTAATCGGTGATTCCTAGTTCGCAATATTAACAATGTGTCGGATTCCTTGCCAACCTAAGTTATGTCCAGTTATCCTTACCAGCAAAGATCAAGAAGATACTGGATCAGCTAAGAATAAACTTTATATGGCAGGGCAACAAAAGGGAAAGGACATTCCACCTAGTCCAATGGACCAAATTCACTACAGGCGGAGAAGGAGGACTGGGAATCAAGAACCTAAAGCAACACAACAGAAGCTTACACGACTAAATGGTTGTGGAGGTTCAACCATGAAACTGAAGCGCAGTGGAGGAATGTCATTTACATTAAGTATGGAGCTGACATTATGTGGTGTACTGGAAATGTGACTACTCCATATGGAGAAGCACCACAGCACTTAGACTATACTTCGGAGAGAACATTGGTTTTAAATTTGGAAATGATGAAAAAGTGTCCTTTCGGAGCGACAATTGGAATGGTCATTTCCCTTTAAAGGATCAATTCCCTGACTTGTAGGGATTGGCTATCCATCTTGAAATTTCACTGGCTATCTACAGAGAACAAGGCACCATTTTTATTGTTCTGCCGAGAACAAGGCTCTTAAAATTTCACATTTCCAAGAAATCTTTATACTTAGGAAGTTGGAAGAGGAGTTGCTTTACGGCTCGTCTTAGAACCACCTCAAAACTTCAATGACAGTAAGCATACCTTAGTCTGGAAGCCACACAACCAAGGAAATTTCACTGTAAAATCTTGCTACAACTTCACCTAGACAAGTTTCCACCAAAGTCATTGGCCGTGGTCTCAGATTTGGAATATCTCGGTTGGTAGCCCAAAATGCATGCCTAACACATAACAATCTTAGGAAAGGGACTTAATTTGTGCAGAAAATGCCTAATATGTGGGGAGGAAGAAGAATTATAAACCATCTTTAGATTCATTGCAAGGTAAGATCAAAACTTTACCATATTTTCCTGAACTTACCAGATATAAAATGGGTAATGCCAAGAGACACCATGATATAACTACATTGATGGAACAGAAGCATGAGAGGAACAAGAAGACATTGTGGTGGAATATGATCCCACCATGCATGTGGTGGTCTGTTTGGAAAGGAAGGAACAACAAATATTTTGAAGAACAAGTAACTTACTCCAACAGACCATATTTAACTGTAAACTTTGCTCTATTTTTGGTGTAGGGAGGAATTTGTAAACGAAGCAGAATCCATACTTCGCCTCTTAGAATTCCTATATTACCCATTAACGGAATCACTCCAGGATCGTTGATATCGTTGATACCGTTGATACCTTTGTCGATGAAATGAATGGGATCTAGTTCTTAACAAAGAGAAGTATGGATCTTCCTATTGTATAGAGAGACCAAAAATCCACTGACAGGTTCCTCACTAAACTGATAAGAAACACATTTCCTCCAACATTTGACTAACACCAGCTCTCTTTCTGGAATAAAGCATTCAGATATCAATCCAAACTAGATTCTTTCCCAACTCCTATTCAGTTTCTAAAGGTAATTATAACTACCAACAATAAATTTTTATGTTGTTGATTATTAGCATGCAACAGGGTTGGATGGAAATAAAGTTACACCTTTTAGTCCAAATTTCAGAAACTTTCCAAGTCATGTTAATCTGCCTCAACAACAACTAGCACCTCTATCCGCGACTAGTTGACGCTTGGCTACCAGAATCTTCAATGTCCATTTTCTCCATTTGGACTGGTTTCATTCAACTAATTACTAACATGTTAATTCCCTAGCATGAGAACAACACTCAATTGCTAAAAAGACACCAGTTTTTTTTATAACCAAGGTATCCAGACTCACACCTCAACTAAATCCACAAGATACTTGTCACCTCCCACCAGCAACAATAGATACCGGGTGAGGTAACTCTATCTACCAAGTCCAGGACATACAGAAAAAAATCACCGCGAGTTTTTGCCTCCGCTGGGATTTGAGTAAAAAAGGCACCACTTTTTTTTTATAACCGTGCTATCCAGACTCACAGCTCAACTAAATACACGGGATACCCACCACCTCCCACCAGCAACAACAGATACCATGTAAGGTAACTCTATCCACCAAGTCCAGGACAGATGGAAAACAAATCACCTAGCGCTTTTGTCTCCGCTGGGATTTGAGTAAAAAAGGCACCATTTTTTTAAAAAACGTAGTATCCAGGCTCACACCTCAACTAATTCCACGGATACCTGTCACCTCCCACCATCAACAACAGATACCAATTAATGTAACTCTGTTGACCAAGTCCAGGACATATGGAAAAAACAAGGATTCGAGTAAAAAGGCACCATTTTTACAATTCCAAGTACCATCTTAATACAAATTAAATAAATCAAACATACAATCAATGACAAAATTATAGTTACAGCTGTTCTACTCACTGTAAAATAGCCTGAAAAAGCTAAAACCCCAAATCCATAGATACTAGGGTTCCAAAATTAGAGAGAGAAAAAAAACACTTACAAAAATCCCGAAGATGCACCGACTGAGCTTGGAATGGATCCTTTGAGTAGGTTGATTGAAGGCTTACGAATCGCCGATAGAAATGGCAATTGAGTGCAGAGAGAAGAAGCTAAAGGAGAAATTATAAGTGAAGAGAGAGAAAGTAACAGAGAGACAGAGATATATAAAGTGAGTGCATTTTCAACACCACTGGAGCGGTGTTCGGATCGGGTCGGATCGGGTCGAAAATGATGTCCGATCCCAATCCAAATGTGGGTGTTGGCTTGTTTGGATGGTTGTTAAATTGTTACTATTTGTTTGGCATGTATTATATTGTTAGTTTAAATATAATGTTTATTTTTTATTATTATGTAAAAGAAAATTGATAATTGTGGTGTTTGAGTCATCTTTTACGCACCTCAACTGAATGATTGAGGTATCTGCTATCTTTCGCACTGATAAAAGTATGATCATGATCATGACACTTTTGAGTATTTTTTAAGACTAGTCACTAAAGGGCTCTTCTGCCATTTCTCTATTATTTGTAATGTTGTATAAATAGAACCTTGTAGGGTTTATTTTCTTAGTTTATGCTTGATATTGAAGACACTACTCTTGTGAGAGAGTGTTCTCAAAACTAAAATTAGGGCATAGCATAAGGGTGGATTCTCTTGTGTGTTGCAAAGCTTGAGACTTTGGTGCTTTGAGAGGTGGATGCCCCTCTTCTGTCATTGTAAGAGTTAGGTGTTTGTTGCATGAAGTGTTAAAAGGTCCAAGAGTGAATATGCTCTTGGGTTGTTAGGACTACATCAACATTTGTCTAACTATCTATCTTTGTTTCTTGTCCTAATCTTGTAGTTTGTGTTGTTGTTGTTCAAACCGTTTGGTTATTGTGGTTGTAACATTGTTGTTCTTCATTTTTATTGTCATAATATAGTTTGGTTTGTTGCTGGAAATTAGGTGTTAAACACCTCATTACACAGTGTTCTTGTTGTGTTCTTGAATCCGAGAGGGGTCACCAAAAGAGGACCATAGTTCCTTAAACTAGTGGACTGTTTTGGTGTTTGTTTTTCTTGTGTTCTTGGGTTGTCTTGTATCACGCACCAACAATATCAGATAACTCTGACCATCAAGACTTGGACAGATAGAAAAAACCACTTAATGTTTCTGAAATCTGCTAAGAGTATTGCCTAAATTTTTTTGTATCATATCATTAAATTCATCGTGATATAACGATGAAAATCTCATTTTCGTAACGAGCCAATTTAATGTGATCGCATTATCATTTTTTTTTTCATTCCGTCTTTATTTATTATTTACTCTACTTTTTATAGTAGCTTTATTATGTATCTCATTTTTTAGATTTATCTTTCAAATTTTTCTTCATGTGCGACTTTATGTATAAACAGAAAATAATATAATATATGTAAATATTATTTCATTAAAATAATATATACACTATGATATAATACAATAGTATAACAATATCTAGCAACTATACAAACAGAGTGCTAAACGAAAGGCCCATTTGGGTTATTTGTTTCCTTTTTGGGAATATAATCCAATTGAAAGTATCAAAAGAATAATTCAAAGTAATTTTTGGTCTTAAATTCTCCCTCCAAAAGAGCTACACGTCATCATCCTAACTGATTTGTCAGAAGAATAAATAAATAAAAGTTCAATAAAGTTCACAATCTTTATTTCAAGTTTAATAATAATTGGGTTATTATTTGGTTAATGAAAAATAAATACATTATTTAACATGTGCACGTAACTAGTGGATGCCATTTTCATGTTGATGTTTTGTTATACTAACAGAGCAACTTACCAATACATTCGAGAAAGTATATTATGTACTTTTTTGGAATATTAATAAAGTATAGCATTAAGCTAGTATTGACTATAGATTTACTAAATATTTATTTTTAAATAGTATTGACTATAGATTTATTTAATGTTTATTTAAATATAGATTTTAAATCAAATTTTAAAAATCAATTTTGGATCAGTTTTTGTATTTTTAGGATTTTCACTCACAACATTCAATAATTTTTCAAATAAAATGCATGTTTAAACACAATTTTAAGTTTTAGTTTCAAAATCTATGACTGAAAAAGAGCTAAACATTGTAGTGCTTTCTCTTTTTTAGAAGCTTTACGATAATAGTTATGGCTTTTATCGAAAAGGGTTCAAATATCTTTAAAGTATGTAAAATTTATAACATTTATCATCCGTTAACAATTTAGTTTAATTATATCCTTAAATTTTCTTAATTATGTCAAAATATTTTTACTACACATAAGAAAAAGGTTGATCACTAAGACATAAACAATATGTTCCTTCACCCCACCTTCACATTTAAATCAACAACGAGGAGTAGAAATGTAAAGATGGATAAAAAATAAAATCATGTAAATGTGTAAATATTACTTTTATTGATCATTAAGACAAATAAAATTAGTGGTAAGGAGGAAAAATAATCATTACGAATAATCTTGTTTTTCTGATTGGTTGTTAGCTTTTTATTTATAATTTTTAAATTAAATAAAAAATAAAAAAATGCACCTTAAAGATATCTAGATAAATTGCATACACACTCCAACTAACCAAGTGATTAATTAACCTGCCAAATTGAATCTAATACCATTTGGAAATAGATAGAAAATCGTGAAAAAGAAAGAGAATAAACTGATAGAGAAAATAGAACAAGAGAATTAAGTCAGTATTTGATTTAAAGATTGAAAATAAATATAATTTTTTTTTTTAATCAAATGGCCAAAGTTGACCTTATTTATTGTAATAACAAACGGTTCAAAAGGCAATGTTCAACCGACCAAGCTAAAAAAAAAATAACAATCAAAAGCAAAAAAATTAAGAAGAAATAAAAGAGGAAAGTAAAACTAAAACAATAGGAATCTTCTGAAATAAAAGATTTTCTACATCTTTATCGAAACGGACTGATGACGGTGCTATAAGACTTATTTCAGCGACTTCGACAAACATTAAAAGATATTACTACAGGCAGTCTGTCAGGCTCTAACACAAGTGTCATGGTAATTCATATCCAAGATGAAGATATTTCTTGGGTCTTGTTTTTGGTACTAAACAAGTTCGTCTTAGCAGGTAATTTTGTACCCTTCTTACACACAAAAAATAGATCTGAGAATCATGTGTTGCGTCGATTTCATAATCAAATCATTTATTGTGTTTCTTCGAAATGAGCCTCAAGGACACTAATAAAATACATCAAGAAGTATCTAGATAGACGATCAATCTGATAACCTACATTATCGTCTACAGTGTAAGCTCCTTTTACATTCATTCCATTAAATTATAGTTGTATTAATCATTGTGCCTCCTATGGTGAGTTTTGAATATTTCGATAATTAATGATACATGTAAAATTAAACATACTGCTAGTGAAGAAACTATTTTTTTATTTCTTCACTGAGCACATATTGAATTTTATGAACCCTTTTCGATTTTCTTGAATTAGTTCTAACTATTTTCATACTAATTCATCAAGGGATATACTAATTTTCCTTCAAAATATTCTTTAAATCTAAAGAATCTGTCTTCATGACAATAAGAACAAAATTATTTCTCATACAATACTCTATATTATTTTCAAAAGAAATTGCTTTTCTATATTATTTGGCTCTATCTTTTATTCTATTAGCATGGCATGTATGAACTTTTGTCCATTTTAGTATTCTGACCCACCTGCACAATATTAAAAGATAATTTGTTGAACAAATAGTAAACATGTTTGCTCTTATTGATCAATTAATCTAAAATCATAATTCTTCTCAAAGTCTTTACGGCTAGATAGTAGAGTTGTCATCTGCTGGAGTAAAAATTACGATTTTTCATTTACCCTCAGGTGATTAAAATCTCTCACTTATTTAGGCAACTCATAATTTATAGGTCTCATTATCAACATGTGAATTCAGAGATCTGCATAATACTTCTGCAACAAACAAAAAAAAGATTCATAAAAGGTATTTTTTAATTAATATTAGACTCAATGGTTCATTTTATTTATCGACAAATCTAATCCATAAAGTTCAAAAAGAAATAACAAGAGAAAAAAATAAAAGGAAAAAAAGCGTCCCAAATTCGACCCAACAAAAATCAGGTTAGGCATATAAAATGTATTGTTGATTGATTGGGTATTTAATTGTGTGATATGTATTTGAAAAAGTAAAACTCTGTACTTACTTATATGTTGGTTGACTTGCTTCATTTATAGTGTTTTAATCGTTGCTTACCAAAATGGCTAGTTATCATTCTTTAATATTATAATAAAGCATTTGGTTGTTAGCCTGAGAATTTAGTGTGGGTTGTCTATGATTACGGGTTTGTTCGTACGAATATGAGTAATGAAAGAGATAAGGTGAATAAAGAGGAATAGTGATATATTAGCTTTGGACTGTGGTTGATGGTGTGAATTAATGAGGCTAGAGTATGTTAGTAGAGAATATAATATTGATGGTGTTGGAATAATAGTTGGATGATGTAAGTTATATAGCTAAAGTAATAATATTATTATAACCCTAGTTGAATTATATTCCATTCAAGATGTCATGATTTATTATCATTAATTCTATTTTATGATTATATGAACTAACATGAGAAAATTGAAGGAAAGGTGTCTTTTAAGTCTTGAATGAAGGATAGGTGACATTGACCAACAGATAGGGTCAAACATCATTAGGAAACCTGATTAAGTTAATTGAGGACTTGATTAATATTTTCAAAACTTTCTAATCTTTTAAAAAACACAAATCAACCCAACCCACACCCCTCTTCAATCTAAATCAACTACTCTCTCTCCCCAGCTTCTCTCAACTCTCTCTCAACCAACAGTCCTGCAAAATTTCTCCCTTCAACCTCCGGCGACAAATAGTCGAGCGAGTTCCTTTTCGACTTTCAACCGTCAATCAACGTGAATACTTCTCCGGCGACAACAACTTCGAGTTCTTCGTCCTTCCATTTTTTTTTACAGGTAAAAAAATATGAAGAAACAGAGGAACTTGAGCCAACTACTCTTCTGGTATTGAAATGTGGACTGAATAAAACCCTAATTTCTGGCATTTCTGCATTTCTTCTTCTTGTTGTCGTACTGTTGATTTAAATTTATTGGTAATTTTTTGTCACAATTGATGTTCTTAGTGTGTGTGTGTGTGTGATGTGTTGGTGTTGCTGGGTTGATTTGTTATTTGTCTTGGTAGAAATGGTATTGCAATAGTTGAAACATCTGATGTAATAGATGAAACATATGATGCAACAGATGAAAATCTGATGCAACAGATGAAAAATCTGATGCAACTATGAAAATCTGATGCAACAGGTGAACAATCTAACAAATCATTCATCTGTTGCGACAGACGACTCTTATGTTTGAAAGAAATCTAAACAATATTGATCCAACAGATAACTAATTAGTGATCTGTTTTTATTCTTTCCAACGGTTTACTCTTCATTTTGCAACAGGTTGGGACTGTTTTTATTTTTCCAACAGTTTACTCACCCGTTATAACAGGTCGATTATCTGTTGCAACAGATAACATACCTGGTGCAACAGATTAGTGATCCATTTTTATTCTTTCCAATAGTTTACTCATCCGTTGCAACAGGTCGGTTATATGTTGCAACAGATAAAATACCTGGTGCAACAGATTAGTGATCTGTTTTTATGGTTTCCAACGAATTACTCATCCATTGCAACGGGTCAGTTATGTGTTGCATCAGATAAAATACCAGGTGCAACAGATAGTGCTGTTTTTATGGTTCCCACGGATTACTCATCCATTGTAACATGTCAGTTATATGTTGCAACAAATAACATACCTGGTGCAACAGATTAGTTGTTTGTTGGAACTGTTATATTACTGTTATGCATTAATAAATTATAATTTATGTTATGTTCCTGTTAATTTAAGATAACATGGCTCCCAAAAGAAAAGAAATCGAATCAAGTCCAAGTAAAGGAACAAGTGCAGCAGCTCAGCTACATCCACCACTCTATGAGCTTGCTTTACAAGTGTTGTCTCAATCAGGAGCAGAAGATAATGAACACGGGGAAGAGGAATCTTTCAAAAGAGATGATCCAAATGCTAATAGCCCTTCCGCCGAAGAGTTGATCAAAATCTTCAGCATTGATCGTTATCCTATGAGAATGCAGTGCGATGGTGCCACAAATTTAATGGGTGATCTCGTGGTTAAGTCAGTCATGGGAAAGTCTTTAGACGTCTTCAGAAAAATACTTCTAGAACAAAAATTGGATTCTTATTTCAGGGAAAGCTGCTTTGGGCAATATCTTAATTTGCCGTAGAACAACAATGCTCATTTCCAGATGAAAATGGTATATGATCTTCTCAAGCGCAGTTTTATGTATGAAAATAAAGATAAGATGGATGAGGTGTGGATAAATTACTGTGGCATGCCTGTTTGTTTTGGTTGGAAAGAGTTTGCTATAGTTACCGGACTAAAATATTATCCTCCTTTTTCTTCTCAAGTTATACCTACTCTGACCCAAAAAAAGCACCGCGCACACCCAAAAAAGGAAAAGGCAAGTTGAGTGATCGTGATGACCTGGTGTCCATTGTTGGTCCAAGCTTCAAAAATAAAAAACTGATAGAAGCGTTGAAAGGTAAAGGACTTTCAAAGAAGCACAAACAATCATTGTACTTGGTTTGGTTTGGTTTGGTTTGTACATAATGTTCTTTGGGCGAGAGAAGTTAACAACAACATAAACCTCGGTTTAATAAATCTCTCTAAGGATCTTGAGGAATTTAACATCTATCCTTGACATTATGAAAGCTTCAAAATGACTGTTGAATATTTGTTGACTCCGTTAACGCCAAAAACAGTCAACTTATATGGTTTTTCATGGGCCTTCATGGTAAATATTCAGGAAGAAGTTTCCTGTCCAAGAATTTTGAGATGGTTGTCGGCCAAAACCGATAAAAATGTAAAATTTCTTGATCTTTTCAATCCCCCCACGGAAGCAGTAAGTCCAATTCTAATCAAGTTTTTATTTTAATTAATGATTAAATGATTTCATCATCATTCTTAATATATGTACCGATTTATTTTAAATTATTCATCTGTGGCTTGTTCCGACCAACCGAGAGTTGAAGATGCCATTTTTCTTACTTTACGGTCTGTGCAAACTTTATCGGATCCTAAGGTCGTTGATGGAATAAAAATAGAATTGTTTGGAGCAACAGTTATCACAAGAAAAATAATTTTGGAGGGTGGGGCTAATAATGCTCCTCTTACAATTTTTGAAACATCAAGCCATTATGATTATGATCATAATGGTTGTACAAATTTTTCTCCAGATTTTGCCGCATCTAGCGAATGTTCTTCATGCAAATGTCAAGACTGCAAGGCGAAACACGATGGAGTGATTAATGTTATTAATGCACTATCTGCTTCTGTAAAAAAAAATGACATCTAAGAGGGGTATCATTCCATCAAAGAGGATTTCATATCCAAACACTCCACTAGAGATCAAGACGGCTAAGAGGAGAAGGAAAGACACTTCCAAGGCATCATTAATCATAAAAAAAGCAAGATTGCAACGCCTCTGTCTTTTTCTTGCACCGATGTTCAGTGTGCAAGGGCCACAGAAGAGCAGCATGAGCTGAAGAAGGTGAATGTACATCATCTGTTCTAAAAAACAAACAGGCACATATCTATTTCAACAGATGATACATCTGCTAAAAATTATCAAACAGATATATACATCTGTTGCAACTGTTGTCTAACCTGTTGCATCAGATTTGTTATCTGTTTCAACAGATGAGTCTTATGTTGCAACAAATAGGTCATTTGTTCGAAATTATCGTACTGCTCTGATTTACCTATTCGAATTTGTCCCAACAGATAATCCATCTGATGCAACAGATGGAAAATCTGTTGTATATCTCTACTTAGCATTGATAATTCTAGCTTTCCAGGTGGATGCCACAGCTACTGTCGAAGAGCATAATATGACAGTTAATAATCCATCAACTGCTTCCAAAGATGAAGAAAAAGTGGAGCTTGTCAGTTTGGGAGAACGAAAGAATTACCCATTTGAAGGGTTCAATATCTCGGATGAGGCTTCAAAAAAACTAACACAGTTGATCAACGACTATTCATAATGGATTGCCGATGGGCTATTAAAGCATCATGCCGGCAGGTACATAAATTAATTTTATGGATATTGGTTTATATAATTCTTGTTGTAAGAACCTGACATTAACACATATAAATCATCATGTAGAAAACAAAATGATAAGCGCTACAAAGTGAACGAATCGAGTCATGGTTTTGATATGTTCGACTTTGTTGTTGCACATCCCGAAACGAAGAATTGGTTCTATAATATGTCATAGTCCCAAACTTGCTGGAATGATAAGGTTTAAATGGCATACATATTACTATTAATTAATATTTTATGTAATTGCATTTGCGTATTGATTTTTTTGTCACATAATTTGAAATGTTTGATAATATGTGCAGCACATCGATG
Source organism: Capsicum pubescens (assembly GCA_030864215.1). Classification (NCBI taxonomy): domain Eukaryota; kingdom Viridiplantae; phylum Streptophyta; class Magnoliopsida; order Solanales; family Solanaceae; genus Capsicum; species Capsicum pubescens. Next base: position 21,996,080 of record CM061543.1, read on the forward strand.
TCATTTTTTACTACCTCCGAAAGAAGGTCAAGTTGCAAATACAAGAACAATACAAATACACAACAAGCAATTGTTTGTACAAAGTTTACATCAATAATACCTACGACAGGTATTGTCAACAGCAGCCAGAAGTTTCCTGAAATGAGGAATGCTTAATCAACATCATCAAAGGTTTTAGCATTTCGGCTGGCTTACCTTGACATTTGGTCGATAAAGTGTACATCCCAATCAATTATGGTGATAAATTCCATTAGGTGTTGGCTATCGTCATTATAAAAGAGAGACGTATCCGAGTTTATGACTCGATATCAGAAAGAAAACGTTTCGGGCCGTCGTCTAAGATACAAAAGCTGGCCAAAATATTGCCTACTTACCTTGATATGAGTGGCTTTTTGGACCAAAAATTTCGTACTGATTAGTCGACGATTGAAGCATACCGGGATAAAATGGCTAATCCATTTGATGTACAATATATTGACGGAATTGCTCAACAAACTACTGGTAGCCTGTAAGTTTAAGTGTCATGATTTAGTTTCATTTCATAAATTTCACAACGCTTGCATGAACTGCAAGATATGGATTATCTGTTTTTTATAACGCAGGGATTGCGGTCCTTTGTTGCCGCCTATGCCGAGTATTTGAGCGATGGATTTCAAGTATCAAATGATGGACTTTATGCCGAATTATTCCACAAAAGATATGCTACTCTTTTATGGAAATATGGAGAAGCAAAAGTTCAGAAGCCATACGCAATCGATGTTAAAGATCCACGACGACCAAAACCAAATTTCGTAGCACTGGATGAAGAACAACTTGTCCATATTGATTAGATCTTTATAGCTTGAGTCCGTTAATGTGATAACCTATCCTCCTTGGTTTAACTTGTTGATTTATTTATAGAGTAGATCATTTGTACCCATAATGATTTTTTTTTACATTTCATTTATTTGTTGAGTTATTTCATGTAATTTTCGAAGGCTTCGATTTATTTTATTCTGTCTATGAATATAATTAATTCTTAGTTTTGAACATGTTAATTGAAATGGAGTACTAGATTCGAATATCACAACAGATAATACATCTGCTGCAACAGACAACATATCTTATCAGACAGATTTAGACATATATTGCAACATGAGATGCAACACGTAGGTCATCTACTGGAAATTATATAACAGGTCTTCTTACTTTTTTTATTTGCTCCAACAGATTACCGATCAATTGCAACAAATAAGTTATATGTTGCAACAGATTGTAAATCTGTTGCGACAGACAGACGGAGAACATTTGCATAACGCAACAGATGACCAACCTATTCCAATAGATAATCAATCTGTCACAACAGATACTATATCTGTTACGACAGATATAAAATCTGTTGCATTATAAAAATTCAACTTTGCCAGACATAAAAATTATTGCCCCTACATGTATAGTAAATTCGCTTGAAATGAAAATTTGTTATCGTGTTCGTCTCTGTCTTTGTACATATTCTTTTTTATACACGGGCTCCAACCATTTAGTTAGTACCCTATATGCCCAGACCCATTGCATCTTTCCCACAACGGTGTCATACACACTGGTCATTTGTGTGCCGGCCAGCAAACATTCGATGTATGCAAGCAAGTACGACCTGCACGCTGCACCGGTTGTATTTTTTGGGAGTTGGATGTTCTTATTTCGACCTTCAAAATCTCATGATTCCTTCGCCAAGACTTCAGTCGGCAAATGATCCATTAGCTTACTCTGCGTCAACAACTTGGGCAACAACTTCAAAAGTGGCTGCATGTGGGTTAAAAACGTCTTCTCGCTGAACACAGGTAAGTTGCAGTCATAAACCTTAATCTTTCCCTTGTATAGTAGTATCTCAACAGTGAGAAAATGGGTGACATCCACGTTCATGACTGCAAGGATACTCTTTGCCTTGGTCCAGCTCTTGCCGTGTGGATATGACCTCTTTCCTCTAACATATTTAATTGTTTCTTCATCCCATTGGAACGTAGAAACTAACTGATCAAATCCCGGCCCACTGGAATCAGCTATCTTACAGAGTTTAGCGTACTTATCTTTGAAATTACTGTAGAAGTTGAGGTCCATTATCCTATCAACAGCATCATAAGCATCTGGGTACGCTAATTGTCTGCCCCTCATGAGGTAGAGAATTTTATCAACATACTGTGGTATAAGAAGATAATTTTTAAATTGGTTAGTAATTATAAAGAATAAAAACACAGTCGAAAGAATTCGATGCAGAGGGTTCTCTGAATCAGTTCACAGATTACCCAGCCAACGCAACTTATGCAACAGATGTGTATTATGTTGCAACAGAATACCAAGTTTTCGCAACAGATTACACATCTGCTGCGTAGATTCTTCTTCATGGAGTAGATTGGAAGGGTAGGTTAGCAAAAGTAAACTTACCTTGTCTTCGTACCACACACACATATTTGTCATATTCGAGAAGTCTTTGGCGGCAAATGAATGCATCGTGTATCCTTTTTTAACCTTTATCTTGATGAATTCTTCCAATTTTTTCTTCTTCTCCTTGCCAAGCACTGCGAATATGTCCACCTTCTTCGACGGCCCCTAAACTTCAACAACTATTGGAGCGGGGGGAGTTGCAATTTTTGCTGATTTTAGAACGGAGAAAATTTGTCTAATTTTTCTTCTCTTCCTCCTAACCTCCACTGTAGGAGTGCATGTCTCCCTCACCTCGTTGGATGGTATGGCACACCTCCTAAATTTCAACTCCTCGACAGCTTCAGCAATAGCCTCTAGCTTGTCGAGGAGTTTATCCTCTCTGTCCTTACACACTTTGCATTTGCAATGAGAACATGAGGGTGAGGAGGGGTAAGAAGGACCACTATAAGGGTGAGAGAAACCACTGTAGGAGTAAGAGGGAGGACCTGTGTAAGGGGTATTTTCAAACATATTTATTTTTTGATGAGCACCAACAGGCTCATAATCACGACTGGCAGCAGAAGCAGCAACAGGATGGCAGCCACCATCACAAACAACTCCACCAGTAACACCCCCAGAAGAAGTACCCGTATCTGTTGCAGTTTGAGTTTGGTCGTGAAGAGCTTCAACATTAGACTGACCTTGCCTAACTGCTCTTCTTATGGATGTTGCTCCATCCAATTCCTTCTTTATTAACTCACTGTTGGGTCTTCTTTTGTATCAACAAGACCCAGAGTAAGAAAATAAGTCATCCCCAGCTCATCAATGGTAGGCACGATCCAAGAATACACAAACTACAAAAAAGGATAGGAGGAATTTAAATCATATAGTAATAATTTGCAGTTAGTTGGGTTACATGGGGCTCGGGTTATGTTAACACAACCAACTTATGCAACAGACGATCTAGCTACCGCAACAGCTGATCTGTATGTTGAAACAGATTGATAATATGTTACATCAGAATACCCATCTATTGCATAATTTACAGTAGATGGGTAATCTGTTGGGTAAGGTTCAGAGACCAGAGAAATATATGGTTAATCTGTTGCGAAATATGGATCGTCTGTTGCAACAGATTACCCATCTGTTGCACCAGTTGCAGTTGACGGGTAATCTGTTGCAACAGAATACCCATCTATCGCAACAAGTGGAATATTTGTTTTAATATCTTTCTTTGAGGCAAATTATTTTACTTGAAAGAAGACGTACTGCATCATCCGGAGGATTAAAGAGATCAACCTCGTTAATATTTTTTTTTCTGCTTTCTACTGCAGCCAACCACCTAAGGATCCTTGGATGAGAAACCTTATTTGGGTAATTCGTAAAATGCTTTCGGAGGGGAGGAATGGCTTCACATGTTCAAGCCTAAAAATTGTAAACAGAAAGCAAGCAAAAAAAAAGTCACAAGTATATTCAATATAAATTAATGAATGAGCAAAAATAGTGATCAATTTTACCATGAAAGCCCAAGAAAAGCCGTATAATGTGGTAGTCTTTGGCTTTAGCTCTTTCAGTAAATATTTGCCAGTCAAGTAGTAGCTGTCGTAGCCCCAGGGATAATCGTTGAATTTCCCAAAATCATCAACAAGCGCCAACAAATCATGTCCTATGACTTTTCTACGTCTCTTGACAATAAAAATGAATGGACAAACCAAACTAAGCGCAATTTCTCCCTGTAGTGCTTTGGTATGTCTTTATTCTTGAGATCCGCTATCAAATTCTTCACTTTGTAGCTAGGTCCAACAATGCCCAACAGCCCATCTTTTTTTACCTTGCGTTTGTTGGACCCTTTGTGGGGTGTTTTTTTTTTATGAGAGGTTCTTCTGGACGATCGTATCTCAAGCCCGTCACAATGACAAACTCTTTTAATCCAAAACAAATCGGCATGCCACAGTGGTTGATCCAGACTTCATTCATTTTTTTTGGCCCTCTTTCGGATCTCTATCATCCCCTGCATATATGATCCTGCACTTGAGAAGGCCATATACCATGATCATTGGGAAACGGAGAGGGCGGGCCCCAGACAGCTCAAGAAAGTGTGCAAAACAACACTTCTTAAAAAGTTCATCTATGTTTTTCTTTTTCATAATACTCCTAAGTTCGTCAAAAGGTTTCCCCAACTGACATTTAAGTACAAGATCACTAAATACTGCTTTAGGGTTATTCATCGGCATCGTAACTTGAAACTTGTCAATACTAATGGTTTTGACAGAATTATGCTGGAATTTCGATATTATTTCACGCCCCATTGGTGAGGAGGAGTTATCACTTTCCTCGGCTTCATTTTGCCCTGACTGAGATTGTTCTGAAAGTTCCTCCGAATCTATCTGTACTCTAGACTTTTTTGTTTGGTGATCGAAAGTTGATCCACTTTCTCCACTTTCAGTTTCTTTTCTTTTGGGAGACATCTCTTAACTACAAACAAAAGAAAAACAAAAGATACATTGCATTTGATGTCTGCATAATTTTTTTAAAAAAAGTGAAACAAATTTCAATAAATTATTCTTACCACATAACCAAAAAAGAATACTCCAACGGATAACCCATCAGTTGGAACAGATGGGGAACTCAAATTTGTTTGAAGACCTATTTAATATCTCCCAACAGATATTCCACCTGTTGCAACAGGTGGAGAAATTTCAATAAATTATTCTATGCCACATTACTAGAAAATACTCCAACGGATAACCCATCAGTTGGAACAGATGGAGAATTTGTTTGAAGACCTATTTAATATCTCCCAACAGATCTTCCACCCATTGCAATAGATGGACCACCACCACCACAACCAATGCCACCACCAATGCCATCAAGACTACCACCAATGCCACCAATACCAAGACCACCGACACCACCTCCAAAAAACACAAATACCAACTCCACCACCAACAACCACCATCCAACAATACCACGATAGTCAACAAAACACTGAGAGAAAAACTAGGATTTTCTCGGGTGCTTCCTACTTTTTTAGCATCAAAACTCAAAATTGTTAACCCATTCTCAAAGATAATACAACAAAAAGTCTTTTTTTATATCATTAACTAAAAAGCCCTATTTTTTATAATAAAGAACAAATGTAGAACTCTTCTCGAACTCTGTTACATGTGAAGATAGAGAAAACGACAGATACAAGCAGGAATGAAGTCAAAAAAAATAACTATAAATGGGAAGAAAATCAACCTATTTTGAAGGGTTGAGCAATATGTTGAGTAGTTGTTGTTTGTATTGTTGAGAGGGAGATGACACCCCAAGATAGAGAGAGAGAGAAATAAGAGAGAGAACTTAAGATTTGAAATGAAAAGTTTTTCACGCAAATGGATGATTTGTATGGGTTGATTTGTAATTTTGGAAAAGAATGACAAGTTTTGAAATTGCTAATTTGGTCCGAATTGATCTTAATTAATTTTAAATTTTTTAAAAGATATAGTTTTTAAAATATTGAGATGATGAGAACTCATTTCAACTCAGAGTAATCGATCGACGACTCGGGTCGGGATGAACGCAATACCAACGCCATGCAATCACAAAGAATCGATTGGTTTTGTAGTTGACCCTGCGAGCTCATTCATTCATCCCTAGTTCCACATAAATCAACTTAGGTACTATCATTATCCTAACATTGAGTTGATGAGAACTTATTTTAACTCAGAGTGATCGATCGATGACTCGGGTTGGGATGAACACAATACCAATGCCATATAATTGCAAAGACTCGATTGGATTTGTAGTTGACCCTGTGAGCTCATTCATTCATCCCTAGTTCCACATAAATCAACTTAGGTACTATCACTATCCTAACATTGAGATGATGAGAACTCATTTTAACTCAGAGTGATTGATCGACGACTCGGGTCGGGATGAACGCAATACCAATGCAATATAATTGCAAAGACTCGATTGAATTTGTAGTTGAACCTGCGAGCTCATTTATTCATACCTAGTTCCACCTAAATCAACTTAGGTACTATCACTATCCTAACATTGAGCTGATGAGAACTCATTTCAACTCAGAATGATCGATCGACGACTCGGGTCGGGATAAACGCAATACCAATGTCATGCAATTGCAAAGACTCGATTGGATTTGTAGTTGACCCTGCAAGCTCATTCATTCATCCCTAGTTCCACCTAAATCAACTTAGGTACTATCACTATCCTAACATTGAGCTGATGAGAACTCATTTTAACTCAGAGTGATCGATCGACGACTCGGGTTGGGATGAATGCAATACCAACGCTATGCAATTGCAAAGACTCGATTGGATTTGTAGTTGACCGTGCGAGATCATTCATTCATCCCTAGTTCCACCTAAATCAATTGCAATAAAATTTGTTGCAACAAACGACTAAGCTGTTGAAAAATTTCAAACAGGTACATACCTGTTGCAACAGATGTCATGTCTGATTTAATTATCAAATAGATATTTGCATCTATTGTGACAGATGACTGAGTTGTTGAAAATTTTCAAACAGATATTTATATCTGTTGTAACAGTTGACATATCTGATTTTATTAATTATCAAATGAACATTTTCATCTATTATCCCAGATGACTGAGCTGTTTGGGATTTTTAAACAAATATTTATATCTATTGTAACAGATGACTGAGCTGTTCAGATTTCTAAATAGATATTTATATATGTTGCGACAGATGACATATCTGTTTGAAAATCTTTTTTTCTCTTTTAATTTTAAAGCAAGAAGCTTCTGGTCCGAGTAGATAATATCAAGTAGTAGTACTTACTACTAAAGGCGGTAAAAAATATTTCTTGGATATCTTAAAAGTGAGTTCATTGAGCAGTCTTGTCTTATCTTTTCAATGTCAGTAGTCTTAGTCTTCCTCGTGCCCCTCAAATTATTAATGAAATTAATGAATATTAAAAATCACCACGTCTACGTACACAATACATCTATAGAAATTATCTCATCTCATTTCTTTCTTCAGCTGCAATTTATTTTATTCAACTCTCATCTTTTTCTTTCTCTCCTCTTTAGGGTCACAACCTTTTTTCTCTCTTTTCTCTTCTCTTCTCATAAAGATCTTTTCGGATCTAAACTGATTCATATCTTTTCCCGACTTAAATTTCTATTTTGATCCTCTTTTTGATATTAAAGTATGGTTCATTATTGCTCTTTCATTCTCGTCTTCTTCTTTGCAAGTTATTTACATCTATTTTTTTATTTAATTACTATTTACCCATATCATGTTTATTCAAAAAATTTGAAGGAACTTTTAAGTGTTGAATAAATAAATCGAGAATTTTTATTACAATATGAGAAAAAAGTCATCTGTTGGGAGAAGTTTAAAAGCCTTGTTGGCAGTATTATTTTTTTGTATGTATTTTATTTGTTTCTTTATTGTTAATGCAGTTATTGATGTTGTTGGTGGGGTTGGCGTTGTTGGAACTTGTGGTGTGGTATTGTTGATGGTTCTGGAACAAAGGATGTTGCTTCTTTGTTGTTGATGATGTTATTGAAACAAATGTTGTTTCTTTTTTGTTGATGTTTATGCTGTTGTTGATGTTGCAACATATGGAGAAACTGTTGGAACAAATAAAACCACCAGAAAGGCTGGTTTGATGTATTCCATCAGACTCCACATCTGTTGCAACAGACTCCACATTAGATGCAACAGATGGATAATGTTCTTTTTGTGACATCAATTTTTTTTCTCTTCTTTATAGATATAAGGAACTGACAGTTAATCAACTTTTGACGGACTATCGCAAGAGGCTGCAGTAAAGATAGGTTTGGAGGAATAAGCTACTTGCAGATGGAACCACTTCATATGTGGGAGGTATGTATTACTGATAATGTTATCATGGAAACACACATAGAGTGCACTGATTTTGTGAATGTTGTTTTTACTGATTAGTCATAGATCGTTCAAACAAGATGTCTGCAATTTTACAGTTAAGTTTGGTAGGTCTGAACTGATAAGGCTGAGAGACCATGAATATAGTTTTGATACCCTTTTAAGATTTAATGTCGGTTGTTGCTTATGTTTATTTTTCAAGCATTGTGAAGAGATCTAGTTTTGGTGTCATTGTAAAGAGATTCAATAGCGATTGGACTAACTTTTAGGGTGCACTAGACCCTTAGAGGGCCTTCAAAGCTTAGCACTGCATCTAATAAGAAAGGAAAATCAATATAGTTATTGCCCTGGCCAAAATTTATATGGTTGGGTTGCTCGCTCGGGGTGATGATTATATGCAGGTGCGGTAGGAGAATGCCTTCGAGGGAAAACGGGTGGTTGATGGAAGACTATATCATCTGAGAGCTAATTAAAGAAGAGACATAGGGTAGAAAGTAACTTCTAGCAAATCTGGCCGATGGAATTATCTTAACAGATGCGAGATCTAAATCAAGTGCAAATATGAAAGTGTATCCGGTAATGTAATTTCATCTGTTGTGTCTTTGAAAGAAAAATAATGTAGATGGACACTTTGCTAAGGAGCTGTGTGGTCGGGATTATCACCTAGATAGAAAATAGGAGAAGACCAACAAAGAAGCCTCATGGGAATCGAGGGTTGAAATAATGTACAACAAGTCTAGAAAACTTACGCCAACAACAACTGCAGTTAAAATAAGGAATCTAAGCGAAGGTAGCAATCTATGAATTTTAAATTTCATCTCATGCTTTCTTGTTTGTGTTTTCGATCAGGTCCACTATCGTTGACCTGATCGGAACCACAAACGATATTGAAAGACAAATAGAGTATCATTGTTTCCTTAACAATATGGTTATAATTGATTGTGTTTTCTTGCCTTAACATGCTTTCAACATTCCTTGGAGAAGATCAGATGTTTGTTGTATTATGTGAATCTCGATAATTTTCAAGCTTGCCTCCAGCTTGCTGATTCTGTATTTAAGTTGGTCGTTGCCATCTTCGAAGTTGGTCAGGAGTTGCTCATCTCTTGTGAGCTCGATCAGGGACACTACCTCCAAAGTTGTGGTATTCTAGAATCCCTTCAGAACACTTTCTTCAAAATCCTTAAAGGATACATGAAGGGTCGTTGTGTTTGTTTTAGGTCAAAATGTGTTGATGCACGTTGAAGATGTGGTCCCAACAGTTGAACAACACACTTTTATCGAGCGTTGCTTCATGTATCTTGCTCAACCAATTTGATAAATTAGTAAGCATAGAGTTACGTAGCGTGTGATCTAAACCGGCTCTACCAAGCCTATCAAACGTTACGTAACTCCAAGCTCATTACCCTATCAAAAAAATATGCTCGAGTTAGTGCACAAATCGAACGAGCTCAATCTCTCAGCCTTTTTACTGATCGCTCTTCTCCAATATAGATGACAAGATATTTGGTATGCAAAAGTCAACACCGTCGCCAGACATGCTTGCCTGGGAGAAATTCTTCTGAAGATATCTGTTGATGTCTTCTGAAGAATTGCTCCCAGGCAAGCATATCTGGCGATATTGTAGACTTTTGCATAGCAGAAATCTTGTCATCTATATTGGAGAAGAGCGATCAATAGTCTTCAGAAGAACTGCTCCCAGGCAAGTATGTCTGGCGACGGTGTTGACTTTTGCATACCAGATATCTTGTCATCTATATTGGAGAAGAGCGATCAGCAGAAAGGCTGAGAGATTGAGCTCATTCGATTTGTGCACTAACTCGAGCATATTTTTTTTATAGGGTAATGAGCTCGGAGTTACATAATGTTTGATAGGCTTGGTAGAGTCGGTTTTAGATCACACGCTACGTAACTCTATGCTTACTAATTTATCAAATTGGTTGAGCAAGATACATGGAGCAACGCTCGATAAAAGTGTGTTGTTCAACTGTTGGGACCACATCTTCAACGTGCATCAACACATTTTGACCTAAAACAAACACAACGACCCTCCATGTATCCTTTAAGACTTCTGAATAAAGTATTCTGAAGGGCTTCTAGAATGCCACAACTTTGAAGGTAGTGTTCCTGATCGAGCTCACAAGAGACGGGGAACTCCTTACCAACTTCGAAGACGGCAACGACCAGCTTGAATACAGAATCAACAAGCTGGAGGCAAGCTTGAAAATTATCGGGATTCACATACTACAACAAGCATATGATCTTCTCCAAAGAATGTTGAAAGCATGCTAAGGCAAGAAAACACAATCAACTAATCCATATTGCTAAGGAAGTAATTATACTCTATTTACCTTTCAATCTCGTTTGTGGTTCCGATCAGGTCAACGGCAGTGGACCTAATCGAAAACATAAACAAGAAGGCATGGGATGAAATTTAAAATTCAGAATTTGTTGCCTTCGCTTAGATTCCTTATTTTAACTGCAGTTGTTGTTGGCGTAAGTTTTCTAGACTTGCTGAACATCATTTCAACCTTCGATGCTCGTGAGGCTGCTTTGTTGGTCTTCTCCTATTTTTTACCTAGGTGATAATCCCGACCACGCAGCTCCCTAGAAAAGTGTCCATCTGCATTGTTTTTCTTTCAGAGACACAACAGATGAAATTACATTATCGGATACACTTTCATATTTGCACTTGATTTAGATTTCGCATCTGTTCAGATAATTTCATCGGCCAGATTCGTTAGAAGTTACTTTCTACCATATGTCTCTTCTTCAATTAGCTCTCAGATGATATAGTCTTCCATCAACTACCCATTTTCCCTCAAAAGCATTCTCCTACTGCACCTTCTGGCATATAATCATCACCCCGAGCGAGCAACCCAGCCATATAAATTTTGGCCAGGGCAATAACTATATTGGTTTTCCATTCTTATTTGATGCAGTATGAGGCTTCGAGGGCCCTCTAAGGGTCCAATGCATACTTAAAGTTAAGTCCAATCGCTATTGGTTTTCTGCAGTGACGATAAATATTGTTCCCTTCTCAAAACTTGACACACATAAACACGAGCAACAACCGTCAGTAATTTGTAACAGGGTATCTGCACCATCTTTATGAGGTCCTCGGCCTTATCAATTTTGAACCCATCAAACTTAACGGTACAATGCAGGATCTTATTTGAATGATCAATTCCTAATCGGTTAAAAACTGCATTCACAAAAATATTGTACTTTGTGTGTGTTATCCCGGTGACCTTATCAGTAATACATACTTAACTCTCATATATATAATAGTGGATCCATCTGCACTCACCTTATTCTTCCTAGCCCATCTATGGCTTAAATTAAATAAACAGATGACTAGCTAGTTGCAACAGATGACACATCTGTTTATATTGTCAAACAATTAGAGACATCTGTTACGACAGTTGATCAACCTGTTGCAGAAATCAAACAAATATATACATCTGTTGCAAAAGATTGCCAGTATGTTGTATTGTAAGTTATCTAACAGAAAGAATATATTTTGCAACAGATTACCCATCTGTTAGATTTATTTTAAAGCAATTTTCTTTTCTTTCCGAGATATAATAATTTATAAATAGGCCCCTCCTTACAAATATGGATGATCCAGATTCGTACAAGAATATTCATATCGAGTCCTTGCGTGAACTTCAAAGACAGTTTGATGAATTTCAGAGAGATTTGGCTGACTTCGGAGCAAGGCTGCCGGGTGAAAAATGTCCGATTGACAATAATAATAATAGTAGTAGTAATAATAATTAGGTAATGTTTTTTATTTTAGAGCATGCATGTATTTTATTTTTATTTTCTCCTTTTGTATATCGGATCTACCCAAGGGATTCAAAAATCTATGAACATTCATTTCATTTTATTGTCGACTTTGAATTTTTAATTTTTATTTAATATTTAATAATAATCATTCTGTTTATTCCTTATTCTCAACATGTCGTCGACGATTGGTGGAAGGGATTGAGCAACAATTTGTGTCAATAGAGGTTAATTTGCTACGACAGATCGATCATATGTTGCACCTGGCGGTTATTAATAAAAGAAGGTTATTGTTGTTATTGAGAGGGTGAAAAGAAAAAGAAGACGTGACTTTCCGATTATTCAATATAAAAAATATTTTGTAAATAAATAATAAGGAAATAAATGCTAAACACAATTTATAACCACAATTTTAATAACTGATCGTGACTTTTCACCATTTTTGTTTTTGAATTTATTTTTAAAACTATTTATTATATAATAAAATGGTTATTATTTTATTAAGGAATTTGAAAAGGTATTTGTTTTTTACTTATAAAATAAAAAAGTAAGCAAATTTGGATTAATGATATGATGATAGTTTTTTTTTTTTTAAAGTAGATTATATGTTGCAACAAATAAATTATCTGATGCAACAAGTTCACTATTGTTGCAACAGATGATATATCTGTTGTCAGAGATGATTTATCTGATGCAACCTATATCGAGTCACAACTCAATAAAAACGGTTCTTGGAAAGAACTAATTAATAATAATAATCTGAAAAGTCATGACTTATCACAATATTTCTTAATTTATTTAAGTCATTACTTTTCACATTAATCAAAAATGTAATTAATAAATGAAAGTGAACAGTTAGATTATATGTTGCAACAGATAGGTTATCTGATGCAACATATTTTATATTTGTTGCAACAGATAATATATTTGTTGTCATAGATGTGTTATCTGATGCAACAGATATAGAATTTGTTACCACAACTCAATAAAAATGGTTCTCCGAAAGAACTAATTAATAATAATAATCTGAAAAGTCATGACTTATATCACAATATTTATTTTCTTAATTTAATAAAAAATATAATTAATGTATGGAGGTGAATAGTCGCGCCTTTTTGTCTTTCATTCAAATTCAATTCTCTATAAATAAGTCCCTTCTTACTCAATCGTTCATTCAACTACACTCTATTTATTTATTGCATCTCGTCTTTCATATTACACTCTAGAAGATAAGATTATGGCTGACCCAGTGTGGGACGTTGCTTTTCTGCAAAACGCCGTGAATGAACTTCGGAATCAAGTTCGTGACCTGCAATGGGAACTGGGAAGAGTTAAAGCAAGAATGCTTTGCGAGATATGCAGGCTGAAGAGGGCCCTGCTACTTCCGGTTGAAGATTGGCCGGCTGACAATGATGATAATAACAATAATAATTAGATTATTATTTTTCTTTTAGTCTATTATATGTATTTTTATTTATTTTTGTTTAATAAATAAATTATGTTTGATCTTTGATGTTTTAATCCATATTTAATTTTCATTCTGTCTATTATCTTCTCAACAGACATGTCGACGATTCGACGTAAAAAAGAATAATTTAGAATCCAGTAGCAATAGCAAGATTTATCTGTTGGGTTTGTGGCAGGGGTTGATGTGTTGTTCAAAACAAATTACTCATGTTGCAACAGATAAGAAGTTGATGTAACAGATAAATAGTCTGTTTCAATAGATGACTAGTTTGTTGCTTTGCTTGGCTCTGACGTTTTAATTCGTAATCCCTCCGTCTCAAATTATCCGTACCAAATTGAGATACCACATTGATTAAAAAATAATTAATAACATGTCTAGTTTACCATAACCCACTGATCAGTTGGTGGGACAGTAGACGTGTTTGAAATAATCATTGTTTGCTATTCAATCGAAATTTCATAAGAGAAGAAAACTTTTAACGGCGGTCGACGTATAGTCCCCCTATTAAATGATGTTTCCATTTTAATTTGAAGAAAAAATGATTAATGCAAAGGGTAAAACATGATTTTTTTTAATCTTTTCTTGATTAATGAAAAAGACAAGTAAAATAAAAAATCGAATTAGAAAATTTGGGACGGGTAATTGGACGTAAGGAATAATTTTGAATCCAGTAGCAATAGCAAGAGTTGAAATCATATTGGCTTTGTTGGGTTTGTGGCAGAGGTTGATTTGTGTTGTTTCAAACAGATTAATCATTCGTTGCAACAGATAATTAGTCTGGTGCAACAGATAAACATTCTGATGCAGCAAATAATTAGTCTGGTGCAACAGACAAACATCCTAATACAACAGATAATACGTTTGATGCAACAGATTGATCATCTGATGCACTAGATGATTGATCTGTTTAAATTGTGCGCACTTATACTGGATTCATAATCGGGGTTCTATCAATTGTTGGAAAAATAGAAGTGCACCCAGATGACAAATACGAATAAAAATCATAATTTTACTTACCAAAGTCACCTATGAAGTAATGTCAAAGTGGAAAGTGATGTAGTAAATAAAATTTGACCTAAGAAATTGGTCAGATCGCAGCAGTAGCGCTGTACCACCACCACCACCACCAACAACAAATGGTCGACAAGAAAAAGATGATAATGAAGTAGAAGATGATGACAATGAAACAGAAGATGATGAATAAAGCAGAAGAAACAGAAACAATGAACAACAAAAATCGCTAAGAGAGAGAAAACAACAATGGATGAGAAGAGAGAGAAAAATGCCTTTTTTCCCTCCGTTTTTCGTTATTTTAGGTATACATTGGGATCAAAGTGTAAATTTAAAAACTTGTGGGTTATTTTCAAACTTTCCCAATTTTCTTAATCCATAATAAAGTAATTGTCACCTCTAACTAATAATTAAGACTTGTGTCACCTACACCTCATTTTAAAACTCTTTTGTCACCTGTGGCCCAAACCCCCACCTAACACGGTCGACCAATGATGCCTACCAGTATGTGTGGTTGAACTGATCCTACTTTTCTACATTCCTTCTTGGGATGTAGACTGGATGCAAGTTAGTTTGCAGTTACTAGATGGATGACGATATTCAGCACTAACTTCTTCCCTTTTTTTTCCTGACAGATGTTAGATTCCCAGTATTATTTATTTTACTGTCAGTCTATGTTGTAATAGCTAGTTCTTGTACATGCCTGGCTTAGTCTTGGGATGATAGCGAAGGATGTTTGTAGGAAGTATTTGAAGAAATTTATTTATGAGTATTTGATTTACTTATTATATTTAATACAGTATTTTCTTAAAAATAAAAGTCTTCCGCATATTTTTAGTTGGTAATAAGGGTTCTCCTAACTACTTATAATAGCATAGGTGCCCGCACAATTCATTAATTTGAGTTGTGACATTAAAATATAATTAATTATCAAAATTTTATTTATATTACATAAATTAAAATTAAAAAATATATATCATCATCCATCGATATCTGGTTATAATATAAGTAGTCTGTTGGAATTGATAGTGGAATTGTCTGAGTGGAAGATCATCTCGTTTTGGGAAGTTTCCTAATTCAGAAAGTAACAAAAACTTCTGAATGGAATCCAACTACTTCCACCAAATGCACCTCTCTTTATCTTCGGTTGTCAATTTTTATTTTATGTGTCAATTTTATATACTTCATTCTTTTGTTTTATGTGTAATCATTTTATCGAACGTAAAATTTTTAAAATAAATATTTTTTTTTATTTAAAAAAGAATGATCTATTTTAACTTGACATAAAGTTTAAAATAATATAAAATATTTTTGAACCTTATGATTTTTAATTAAAGTTGTATCAAATGTATCAAAATATCCTTTAATCTTGTGGTTTTAAATATGCCACGCGAAAAGTTGAAATTAAAAGTCCCACGTGGACATGAAAATCATAATTTTTCGAAGTTGGAGTTGGAGTTGTGTTTGACCATGAATATAAATTAAAGTTGTTTTGACATTTTGTACGATAAGTATGAGTGAAAAAAGTGAAAACGACTAAAACTGTTTTCACTTTTCTAAATACAATTTCGGAATTGTATTTGGAATTGACATGGCCAAACACATCTTGTTTTCACTAAAGTGAAATAATTTTTCGAAAAAAAGTAATAATTTTCATGGCCAAAACGGCTACAAAGTATATCCAAAAAAGGAAAAAATTATTCTTTTTGAAAAGAATTAAAGTAGGTCATTTTTTTAAAACGAAGAGAATAATAACTTTATAAAATTATCTCTTTTAAAATTTATTTTAATATTATTAAAAATAACATTCTATTTGGACGAATCAAAAATAAAATGGCTAAACATAATAATGGAGGGAGTATTACCCTCCAAATCATTAATAGTATCCTTCGATTCACTTAAATATTTCCTATTTGGTCCCTCCATCACCGACGCAACTTCCCTTTCGATCTTCCTTCCTCCGATCATTATCTAGGGTTCCGATGATCTCATCTTCAATTTTAAATTCGATCACTGAACCTTCATCTCCAACCGAACCAGGTCCGGTTCGAACCGGAACCGGAACAGCCGGTTCAGATCACTTCATATCCCGGTTTACCAGCTCAGCAACTGATTGCCATGGGTTCTGGCATGATGCGGCACTGGTGTTACCATCGGCCTTGTTCGTAGTGTACTTAGGGTTTCATGGTAGGAGTAATGTTAAGAAGCTCACTCAGCGTCGGTCGTATGTTATGATTGGATACTATGGATTTTTATGGTTTGCTGCTCTTCTAAATCTTGCTTGGTGCTTTCTTCAGGTAAGTTTACTTTCTTTTTTAGTACATTTTGAAAAGAATGCGTCCTTTCCCCTTTTGACATATAAAAAAGAATTGAGTCATTTTGACTTAGAGACGTAGTTTAAGAAAATAAAGAAAATAGTGGAATCTTATGCTCTTAAATGAAAGCTATCACCTTTAATCTCGTGGTCTTGGATATGTCATATGAAAAGTTGGAATTAAAGCATTGCCTAATAAAGAAAGTGTGATTCTTTCTGAAACGGACTAAAGGAAAGGAACTTATTCTTTTTGGAACGGAGGGAGTGGTACATTTTGAAAAGAATGTGTCTTTCCTTTCTTTGACAGTATCTTACTTTCCATTTTAGTCCATTTTAAAAAGAATGCATCTTTACTTTTTTTGGGGGCAATTCTTTGATTTTGGTTTTTGAAGTGACATGTTTAATACCAAAAGATTAAATGACATTTTGATACATTCCAGGTAGCTTTTAGTTGTAGTTTAAGATTAAAACATATTGTTTACTTTATTGAACTTCGTGCCAAATCAAAATGAAACGAACAAATTGAAATAGAGGGAGTATTTTCACTTCCATTAGCTCGACGGTATTTATTTCTATGTCATATTACGCTTCGTAATTTGTTCACTTACATTTCTATGTAGTTTATATTTCCTCGAAAAAAAGAAGGTGATAAATTCATGTTGCAATTGAGACCTGAAGTTAGATGCTTTTAACCCTCTCTAAGGCAATATTGTGGAAGTTGACATTGCTTGTCCTGCCGGAACCATTAAGTAGAGCCGAGGGAGACGAGTTGCTCTGTAAGCTGGGTTCCTTAGCTCTAGTTATTGGTTTGCAGAGTGTGTTTGGGACTATGTTGCTCGGACTCTTCAAAAATGTCAACGGGTGCGTCTCGCATTCTCCAAAACTAGTGTATTTTTGGAGAATCCACCACGGGTGCAACATCGAAAGTGAAGAGTCCACGAAACTTAGGTTTGGGAATGTGATTGAAAGTTTGTCGTTTGTTAGGTGGTTATTTGGGCTTGTTTGCTGTGAATTAAATTGTTAGAAGGAAAAGGGTCTGTATCAGAGTTTGCAACCTGTCTCACCTTCTGTATCAATGCTGTTATGGTCCATGTATTCCTAATATTGTTGTAGTTGTAAACAATAATCTTTATGTACTTCTGTTCCTTGGAAGTGTTATTGCTTCATCCATCCAAATTGTTGCAAAGCAGGTATGGCAGTGCACCCCAGGGAAGCAGGTGGCTTGGAATCTCTTGTCATTGTTTGGAACGTCTGCGATGTTATTTCTGGAGATTAGCATAGTGGCATTCTTACTTCAGGAGAATTATGCAAGCTGTTTGGAAACTTTAACACGTACTTTCATGGTTTCAGGCCTTTTTGTCGGTGCAGATTTATTGTTAAAGGTGAAGATTTCTTCATCTTGTTTTTTTCTTTGTCTTTTGACTAATAAAGCAATGTACTTGGTGAATGCACTAACGAATTGCACCCAGTTACAGAGAGCCGTTTTTCCAGCTAGAGCATAACCTATATCTCAAAATTGTTCCCCATCAGCCAATTAAAGGAACCCATTAAACTAAGTTTGCCTATAACTGAAATCTAAACGGAAGGAAGACCCAGTATTCAGCACCAGAAATGTGGTTAGATTTTGTTAGTGTATTTTTGGGGTGAAACTTTGTACAGTCTCGAATCCGTTTCACTGCATTCTTCCCCAAGCGGAAATACCGCGTATCTATTTGTTCCCTTTCAAATATTTATTTTCTTGCTACCATGTTTTCCTTTCTCCTATGTGTGCAGCGCCTATGACTGAATTTCCATGAATTTTCCTTTTGTACTGAAGCTTAGATGAAGCAAATAACAAGTTTGATATTTGACTTAGTTTGCCTGAGCTGATTTTTTATTCAAGGTTCTGCCCGCTGGATGTTCCTTTGGTTGCGGAAATAACGTAGTTCTCCCATCAGCTGTCCGCCTTGTTTTCATCTTAAGCTTATTTGAAAAGAATGTGAAAAGCCTCAGAGTATTGGGTGCTGTAGTTTCCAGTTTTAAATTCGTAGTGAGAAAACGCGAATTAAATACTACATGGTAAACACACACTCAAGGAGAAAGCTATTATAGTGTAGGGAGAAGATTGTTGAGTCTGCTGTTCTTGGTGGACATCACGCCCTTGCGTCTCCTTACTGTAATGTTTGAGCTTGGCTCTGCTCACCGTTTGTGCTGCGTGAACCTCCAGAGAAGTGAACACTTGGCGGAGGATCAAGATCTTGTGCTTTAACAAGCCATGCTAAATCTGTAATTACATTTCATGGAAGATTGTGGTGCTCCAACGAGACACAAATTTTTTATCTCATTATGACGGGTTAAACTCTTTGAATTTGAGGAAGGCGCCTTGTTTTGTCAGTTGCTGCTGAAGCTTTTCTTGTAACAAGAGAAGTCAGTCTTGTAACATAAGTGCTCTTCTTATCCTATTAGTAGTGACATCCATCCAGGGGTAGTCCATCATGATTGATGAAGATTGGATGCAATACTTCCAGAAATCAGTGAGTTTGATGCTGTTGTGCTTTTAGGACATGGGACATGCTAGTGAAATTTACTGCTCTAAATAATGCAGTTGCGAGAGAGAAAGGGTGAGACAAGTAATTCATGCGTGCCCGGCTTGGATATTTGTCAATATTTCTTAGTATATTGTTCTCTAGTAATCACTCGGGATATGTTCCCTAACCCACAAGTCTTAAGGCGGAAACAAATAAGTAGTACTATGCAAAAGATGTTGGAGATAGTTCTTCAATTTTACTTGGTTACTGTTTTATTCATCAAAAAACTTAGTGCTGCATAGTAGGAAGCAAGGCAGAAAATATTTATGCCCCAGAGTTGTTGCTACTTTCCGGAACGACCAAATAAAGCTTCACGAATTAATTGTATAAAGTGCATTTCTGATTCCTTTAAATGGAGGCTCTTATGTGCTTTTCCTGTCTTTTCATCAGGTAATTTTTATATTTGGATTTGGTGTTCCACTTTTCCTTGACGGGGAAATAGCTGATAGGGGAAAGTGGGGTGTCTGGTTCACCAACAAGCTTCTTCTTACTGCAGCTTATGGCTACATATTATTTGTGCATTTCTCAAAGTGGAGAGATAAGTTGCCTCGTAAGTTAGATTTTTGATATCCCCTATGTACGCTCTTCCATTTTCCCGATCCATCTCTTTGTATTAGTTCTAACATACAGTGTTTTCCATTTATCCAGCACGGCCAGCCTTCTACAATTATGTCATCGTCATGTTTGCAACCACTGCTGTAATGTTATTTGCCTGTGGGCTTGCAGGCATTAGGGTTGGCGTTGGACTTTGGTATAGACAAGTTTGCTTCCGACACTTGATACTCTTCCAAAATCAATTGTGTCTTTTCAACTGAATTGACATTTTTGAATCATTCAACTTTGCAGGTTGTATAATTTGGCAGTAGTATGTTATCACTCCCTTTATCTTCCATTTCTTTATGTGACGTTCCTGGCTGATTTTTTCAAGGTGATGTACCCAAGCTAGGTCTCCGACTAATTAGTTATTTGTTAGGCACAAATGCAAGCATTCTCTCATTTTTTGTCACAATTGCAGGAGGAAGATTGGCTTCTGGACAGCGCTTACTACTCAGAGATGAGAGATGCAGGATTTTTTGATGCAGACTGGGAGTAAGCTTGTAAAACTGGTAGACAAATAAGCAATTCCACTTTGTAATTGTAAATATTAACTGGCAGGTTCTGTGACAAACAAAACCAATACTTATTCAAGTCATTGGACTAGCTGACACTTATTTGCTGGTTGAAATTACTGTTCCACTTGGCGGAGAAAAGATCAGAAACGGATAACTAAAATGTTATTTCCAGTGCAGTATTTTGAAGTGCTCATGCTAACTAATTATTTGGTTTTAGCTCTTCCATTAGCTAATTGTTCAGCTACAAAGGTTCACCTTCACAGATTATGAAGTGTGTTAATCGCTTATCCTCCAAATGAAGAAGTTACAGCCGCTCTGTACAATGTCGAGGTCCATTGTAGCAACAACAACATACCAAGTGTATTCCCACATAGTGGAGTTTGGGGAGGGTAGAGTGTACATAGACCATACCACTACCGCAGATATAGAGAGGCTGTTTCTGATAGACCCCCGGCTTAGGACTGACAACATTATAACAAACCCAAAACATAACAAAATAAACTAACGCTACTAGCCATAAGATAATACTGTAGTCTTCAGCCACAAGATAATACTAAAAACTATTTATCCGAAATCATAGACGTAACTCAACACCACCCTGAACAAGAAACTTCTGACACAAATAAAAGAACGCTCCCCTATTTTTATTGTTACCGACACACTCTCACCCTCTTAACCCTCGACCCTACCCTAATCCGTGTTCTCCATACCTTCCTATCAAGGGTGAGGCATTTAAGTACTGTGCTATGATCTGCCAAATGTACTCTGTAGCTGAACATCCACTTACAGCCATAACGAAGAAACGATTTTGCACCACAAAGAAGATGGTAAACTGGTATTCGACATATATTTGTGGTGATTCCAGATCTCCCTGATCTACAAATCAGTTATTTTGTTTGTTTACTTTGTTCCCCCCAAAAACTGTTTAAAGCAATAACAAAATTAAAAAAAAGGATAATAGCTGGAAAAGTTGAATTACATTGATTAGGACGTACATGGGACTTCCAATAATACCCAGATGTATGTATGTATGTATGTGTGTGTGTGTAACTGGATCTACATAACATAAATTAAGGATGACGATCAACTACTCAAAAAGAATTACAAAGCAATATCTCAACAATGTCTGTGTGCTAAAGTAGACATTAACGTAACTTGTACAACTGATTGGACAAAAGAAAGAAAGAAAAGCAAGAAAAGCCTTTTGTGCTATACGAAGTCAAATTTCGATTTGGGAAGCACTGCAATTCAATCTGGAGTTGCTATAGCTTCTTCGAGATTAAGCCAATCCTTCAATCGAGTGCTCTTGTTCAAACCCAATATAAGAATCCGATACGAGAATGAGCTTTATCCCCTGAAATTGAAACATCACAACTTTACAGTCTTAATAAAGGAGGTATTACATCTTTCTATTTGCACAGAAAGAGAGGGACTTCTCATACTCAATCTCCTAAAAGCTGACGTGTTATTAATTTCTCCTTTTTTTTGGAGGTGGGGTGGGGGGAGGGGGGGCCAGGGAGAAGAGCAGGTGTTTAATTTCTCAAAGACCATATAATAAGGAAATGACTGCTACTGGCACATCGATTCTACTAGAAGAGGGGGAAACATTAGCTCACTGGTTTACCTGGCAGGTTAATTTAATTCCAAAATAAGTAGTGTATATACTATATCATCAGATATCAACCTGGAAATTGGTCAGAGTGGATGGCAAATCCATGTGCATTTGCAGACGACCAGAGAAAGACACTCTCTTCAGAGCATACAGTTCACTCGCAGAAGGATTACAAAGGACTAACCACCAAGCTTCATCTTTTACCTGCAAAGAGCAAACTGTAAGTGTATTGCATGCTCCAGATTACAAAACCAGCAGAAGTCAATACCTTTGGATATCGTGGGATAAAAGCTTTAGCTGTTCTTCGCTGAGTATTTGCATCTTCCAATCTAATGTTCAAGGTAAAAATCTCACTACCACTAGATTCCTTTTTGTGAATTCTAAGTCGAACTTGAATCTGAGGGAAATGCCGCATATCCTGTCCAAAAAGTGGAAGTACATGAATCAGATATGCAACTAGTGTACACGTTACTAGACTTTCTAATACTCGCCATACACAGTACAAAAGTGAATTTTGACAAATAAAACAGATAACTAGCACATAGAATGATAAGAGTATCCTTACAAACTCAAACGAGCATAAATCAAGAGATCCTTCGATTTCCTGACAGGAAACAACAGGAGGACCAAAAAAAACATAGAACAAATACCCACAACTGACGTGAGAGGTAGGAAAGACGTTTTAGAATTCATAACAAGTATGGTAAAAGAATTGCTTTCTGGAATGATAAATGGGTTGGTCAGGAACCTTTGAAGGACAGTGTTCCAGAATTTCATAGATTGGCTAAGAGTACTGATGCCTCTATCAGGGAAGTCACGAAACAACACGAATGGAATTTTAACTTCACAAGAGGGCTAAATGATTGGGAGATGGAAAGATTGACTTCTTTTTTGCAGATTTTAGAAGGAGTGAGAGAATTCAATGATAATGAAGATGTTATAGTATGGAAGGACAAGGGGAAGAAGGTGTTCACAGTCAAGGGTGCCTATGCTTTCTTTAGCAATGAGGGACATCATTCCAGTTGGACTTGGAAGCAAATCTAGAAGGCAAAAGCACCCTTAAAGTAAACTGCTTTTCATGGTTGGTGGCAGAAAAGCCTGTTTAACTCACGAAAAACTTCAGAGAAGGGGTATGCAGCTCGTTTACATATGTTGCCTCTGCAACGCAACAGCAGAAGATAACTCTCACCTTTTTTTACACTCTGTATATACTGCCCAGCTGTGGCAGCTATTTCTGGCTCTGGCTAACCTTAAACGGGTTATGCCAGGAAACACTTTTGCACTTTTGATAGCTTGGGATCAAGCTGGGAGGAATGTAAAGCAAAAGAAATGGTGGACAATTCCTTTATGCGTTTTGGTGGACCATCTGGAGGGAAAGAAATGGCAGATGTTTCGAGAACAAGAGTAATCCGATACAGAAAGTACAGATGAACTATATTTTGAGCTTGCATTTTGGTAAAGATTTTGTATAGAAGATGCTGACGCCATCCTAGATTTTTTGGAAGCTTTGTGAAATGTACATAGGGTTTCCTCTTTTCTTTGTACTACTGTTGCCAGTACAATCTTTTTGTACCGATGGATACAAAGTTACTATTCTCCAAAAAAAGAAAAAAAGAAAAAACAAGTGTCCAAAAATTGGTCTTTCGGCATCAAGCTGGGACAATAAGTCGGGAATGCTACTTTAACAAGGTTCTGCTGAAGACGATCAATTTTTTTGAAGATACAATTAGTAAATACAAATGTGCTCTCCTAACATCTTAAGCTTTTAGATGAGATGGTAATACAATTTAAAATAGCATCGGAGCAAACAGAGGTTTTGGGTTCAAGTCTCTGTCACTCATTATCAAAAAAGAATTTCAACATGTTTGATCCATAAGAAAGAATTAGACCCACATTGGGAGAGCGTGTTGAAGAGATAAGTAAATTGTGAGAAATATATCATTGAATTGTTGTAACTACATTATTACATTGAGGCCCTATTATAGACACTACATTCCAATCCTTTTCCTAATAGGACACTACATTACAATCCCTTTCCAAGTAGGATTCTATATGATATTTCTATTCCTACTCATATTCTAACACTCCCCCTCAAGCTGTTGCACAGAAGACATACGTACCAAGCTTGTTATGGATGTAACTAATACAAGGATCGGTGAGGGACTTGGTGAAGATATCTGCAAGAAAACTGATAAGGACTGCTTTGGACATCTGAGAGACCTCAACTGAAATGGAACAAACTGAAAAAGTGATCCGAAAAGTAGTAAACATCGTCGGAAAGTCAATGTGTCGCTGGAAAATTGCCAAAAACTGGTATAAAATATAAGGGCCATCTTAAAATCAAGAGACGAGTAGATCTTGAACAAGATAGTCACCAAAGAACTGGCCGGAACATATTAGATTTGATGGTCGAAAAGTGGTCACCATTTGAGAAAAAATTATACGGATAGGTCAGAATGATGACATGATTCTACTGAGAAATAGAAATTATATGGGTAGAGTTGGAATGAAGACACGACCCAACTGAAAAATAGAAATTATATTAGGGTCGGAATGACGACACGACCCTACTGAAAAAGAGAAATTATATGGGTAGGATCAGAATGACGGCACGACCCTACTGAAAAGGAGAACTTATATGGGTAGAGTCCGAATGATGGCACGACCCTACACAAATCAGATTTGAAGAGTCACCATAAAGACACATGGAACTACGCAAAGGAGTCACCGAAAAGACGCACGATGCTATGCAACTCAGATTTGAGAAATTAGTCTGAAAAGATGCATGATACTATGCAAATTAGATCTGAGAAAGTAGGGAAAAGAAGTGTGGTGGCCTAACTTTTGCTAACATGATCATTGGCCGGACGGGCGGCATATATGGGTTATAGCCGCCCGACGGCAACGGAAGCTCTTTGATTCTCTACCAAGATCGTAGAGGCTTTGATACTATGTGAGAAATATAAGAGAAAAATATCATTGAATTGTTGTAACTACATTATTACATTGAGGTCCTATTTATAGACACTACATTCCAATCCTTTTCCTAATAGGACACTAGATTACAATCTCTTCCCAAGTAGGATTCTATATGATATTCCTATTCCTACTCATATTCTAATATAAACAAAAGTGTACTCTCTAAAAGAGATGGTTACACACTTAATATCCCTTCATATACTTGTCGATGTTCCCCACATATCATTACACAACTTAATTTACAAATAATCACATATCCACATGTGATTTATAGTTAGGGCTGACAAAAAGGAAGCTACTGGTACACATGCATTATGCAATATTTTCTTTTAGAAAAGAACCGATTCATACTAAAGTTAAGAACTAAACTATGTAGTTATCTAAAAAAAAAAAGGACTAAATTAAGATAACTGATCAAAGGAAACTGTAGTAGCAAAGAACTAAATGGACTAAGAATTAGAGCAATCGCGTGCAGATAGTCCCTCTTGCAACTTCGAAAAATTAATTACCACTCAAAATAGATCAAATGATTTGTCAAAAAAATCCTGGGATGAGGTTCAGTGGTTTTGGTCCATCAGGACTAGAATGCCCCCCTCCAGTTTTGCTGTTCAAAGATGTTTCAGAGTTGGATCATGATCATGTGATGCTAACTTCCAATATGTTAGTGTTTTTCTATCATTTAAATATGTCAACATTAAATGCCTAGGTTTCTTCTGGGTCCAATTACAATATGACCCCACACTTCATTAGCCCATACTGCTCCGGAAAGGATTCCTATGGTTAAAAGAGTAAGTCGTAAACTAATAACTCATAACTCCAATAATCCAATTGCTGAATCAATTGGGACCTGTAATCAGGGGCGGATCTATTCATTGTGGTGGGGGTGGCACGCCACCCGCAAACTTCGACGGAAACTCTATGTATACTGATATAGTCAAATATTAAATCTGCCACTCATAATACCATAGCACTATCTAGTGCAAGTGGCAAAGCGTCACTTTTGTTGCCCATAGGTCGTGTGTTCGATCCCAGTTTGCAACATTTATTTTTTTAATGCTAACATAGTCAAATATTAAATCTGCCACCCATAATACCAAAGCCGACACTTTTGTTGCCCATAGATTGTGTGTTCGATCTCGGTTTGCAGCATTTGTTTTTTAAAATTATTTTTTGTGAAGCATTGTTTTGTTTTTTAAAATTATTTTCGGTGAAGCATTGTTGACTAAAACAGGGTAACAGGCATACATTCTACCATTTAAATGAATTATGAATATTATATTATGATATTAGTAATATTATTGAAAAATCAAGTTTTGTCATTTTTTTTTTTTTAAAATTAATTGATTGGTTAATTGTCCTATATATCAAAAAATGAATAATTTGATTAATTTAATCGATAAGCAGTGGCGGAGCCAGAAATTCAGCGAAGGATGTTTAAATTTTATTCTCAGTATGTTAAGAGTGTGCAAAATTAAATATACACTCATTATGATTAACATTTAATCTCTTTTCACCACATAATTTTCCGATGAAGGGTGTGCATCTGACCAACCTTCATTGAAGATGACTCCGCCCCTGTCGATAAGTTTACTTGGCACCCAGAGAGTCCGGATCCTGGATCCACCTCTGCCTGTAATAATTTTAAGCAGAAAAAAAAAAGAATTTTCTGCAACATTTCACCTACGAAAAATGACTCGCTTAGAAAAGCCTTTTCTTGCTTTGATCAAAATGAGATAGGTTAATGAAGCTTGAAATTTTTCCAGGTTTGAGAGTTCAAGCTTCATCATTTTTTCCTTTGGAACAAAATCGCAGATATTGACTGTCCCTCTACATCATCTTGAACCAACTTCAGCGTGTCCTTTCAACACAAATACCGCAAAGTAAAGCCATAAGGTTTAAAACAGTGATATCAATAAAAAGGCCTTTTTTTTCTTTCTAGTTTTTCTTAAGGTTATGTCTATACATATCAACTATAAATAGTTGTATCTGCAGTTTGTGAGAAATATAAGAGAAGAATATTATTTGAATTGTTGTAACTACATTATTACACCGAGACCCTATTTATTAGACACTACATTCCAATGTTTTTTCAACTAGGACACTCCATTATAATCTTTTTCCAAGTAGGATTCTGTATGTTATTCCTTCTACTCATATTCCAACACTCCCCTCAAACTGGTGCATACAAGTCATATATACCAAACTTGTCATGGATGTATAATTAATACGAGGATCAGTGAAGGACCTGGTGAAGATATCTGCAAGAAAATTGGTAAGGATTGCGGGGGATGTCTAGGCGATCGCAGTTGAAAAGGAACAAACTGGAGAAGTGGTGGGAAAAGTAGTAAACATCGCCGAAAAGTCGATTTGTCGCTGAAAAATTGGCGGAAACTGGTATAAAACATATAAGTCATCTCAAAATCAAGAGATGAGTAGATCTTAAACAAGAAAGTCACCGAAAAACTGGTTGGAATATGCTAACTTGCCGGATTATTAGATTTGACAACTAAAAAGTGGTCAAAATATGGGAAAAATTATATTGGGTACGGTTGGAATGACGACACGACCTTACTAGAAACAAAAAATTATATGAGTAGGATCGGAATGAAGGCACGAAAAATTATATGAGTAGGATCGGAATGAAGGCATGACCCTACTGGAAAAGAGGAATTATATGGGTAGGGTAGGAATGACGGCACAACCCTACTAAAAAGAGAAATTATATGAGGATTGGAATGACGACAGAGAAATTATATAGGTAGGGTTGGAATGACGATACAACCCTACTGAAAACCAGATCTGAGAAGTCACTGGAAAGATCCACGGTGCTATGCAATTCAGATATTTTTGTACTGCTCTTGTTTTCGTGTCTCTCTTGTTTCCTTTTTTTACTATTCACTATTTCGTATTTCGGTTCTGCCACCCACCCTGTTTCATGTTCTACTATGACCTTGTTAACTTTTCTCACCTTGAGCCGGGGGTCTATCGGAAACAACCTCTCTACTTCCTCGGAGGTAGTGGTATGATCTGCGCCTCCCCAGACCCCACTTGGTGGGAATACACTGGGTCTGTTGTTGTTGAGAAAGTAGACCGCAAAGATGCACGGAGAAATAGTTCGGAGGGATGCATGATGCTACGCAAATCAGATATGAGAATGTGGTTGGAAATCCCACATTGATCGGGGAATGGAGTGGCGGTCTACTTATATGGACTTGACAATCCTCCCCTCATGAGCTAGCCTTTGGAGTTGATTTAGGCGCAGGTGCCATATCTTAGCATGGTGATATCAAAGCCAAGTCCATTCCCGTTTGGGCTCCCTATCCATGCGCCAGTTTGGCCCCGGGTGTGTGTGTGTGTGGGGGGGGGAGGGGGATTAAAGTGGGTGAAAGTTCCACATTGGTCGAGGAATGGAGTGGCGGTCTGCTTATGTGGACTTGGGGAATCCTCCCCTCATGAGTTAGCTTTTGGGGTTGAGTTAGACCCAGGTGCCATATCTTAACATAGTCGAAGGTTGAAAACTATACAAGTAGTTGTGTTGAAGTTAATCTCTGAAACATGCCTTCTAACCACGTGGAGTAAGTTCTACTCATAGATGTTTGAGACTTGTTCAAAACAAACATTCTTAGGGATGCAATAAATCAACAAAAAGTTCAGGGAGACGGGGGAGATGATTTTGCCAAAACACCAACTACTAAAGCTAATTGGAACACCTGATAGAGTCTCGAGGCAGCTGAACTCCCCGTGATAACCCGCAAAGATTCTGAAGGACAATCCAACAGCTGCTGGATACTAGCAATTCCTTTTTTATGCAATGAGCTGAGTAGATCATCAGTCATGCATGGTAGCATCCAGAGAGGAGAGTCCCTATCAAACCACAAGCCCTGTAGATTACACAAAGACAACTAATCAAATCATGCTCAAGGACAAAGTCCAGTTGCTAATGAACTAGCTTATAAATTATAATCAAGGGAAATATTTTGCAAGAATACCAAGAACCTGTTTAAAACCACCATTTGAAAGATACTCTAAATGATCAACCAACTACCCCTCAAACCCAAGCTAGTTGGACCAGTTTAAAATCATCTGCATCTTTTCATCACTATTCGGGCTAATTTCATTCCAATTCTAGAACAATTGTCTTCTAAAACAGAGTAGGGGTTCTCAAATAACAAAGATTCTCTAAATCTTGAATTTATTCCTATGTCGACAAATAAGTCTTTACCCGAATAAGATGCTCCTAAAAAACACTGAGCAACTTTGACTGCATAACAATGACAACCAACAATAGATTCAGACTCCTAAAGGGCTGGTGTGGGACTGTTCACCCCCCCTAATGACTAGGTCTGGACATCTGGTGCATGAGCAATTTAATATTAGGGCCCAAAGTCGGAAAATGAGAATTGAGGTTGGTCTTGCCCTGATACCATGTGAGAAGGCACAGGAAAAATATTACTCCCTCCGTTCCTAAATAGAAGTGCTCCTTTTACCTTTTGATTTTGTTCCTAAATAAATTTTTATTTACGTCTTCAAGAATAAATTGGTCATGTGTTGGTATTCTTGCAAAATATAGCTCCTTAGATGTGTTGCAAATTGCAATATGTGTTGCAAATTGCAATATAGCTCAACTCTCATCTCTTGGAATTGACGATAAAAAGAGCCAAAAAGTTTATAATATTCAACAAGTTTTGAATTTGTTAGTTATTTTCCTTTGCTCTCTCTCGTTATGATGTGAGTTTTTTTTTTTTTTTTTTAAAAGACAACTTTGTATGGACATGCTGATAATCCCAAAAAGAGAGAAGAAAAGAAAATGATGGGAAAAGAAAAGTAGAAAACTCGTAAGTTAAAAAGGAAAAAAGGAAGCATCGGAGGAAGAACGATATAATAATATATAAAAGAGTTGATAAAAACAGTATAGTAGTGAATAGATAAAGGAAGCTCTGGAAGCAGTTGCAAGACCTGCATGACCATTTGCAACAGATGCATACAGGTAATGGTACTCGAGAGCCATCCACTGTTGGCACAAATATCTATCATAGCCTGGATAATACGTATACTTTGATCCAGCACAGACTTTAAGTCCGTGACATAATCGCTGATTGGCAGCTCTGATTGGGAAAAATGAGCCTGCAAAACAGTGACATGTGTAAGGAAGGCGGAAAAGAGCAAGAAAATACTATAACCCCCAGGCCTAGTTCAGGTAACAAAATTGAGGGACTTGTGACTTGGGTCATAGGTTCGGGCCCTGCGCCATCCAAACTAAGTCTGGTATTTAAGTGAAGAAGGGTAAAAAGGGGTGCCCCATCATCCCCGAGTATCGAAGCCTGCAGTTGGTCCCTGAGAAAAAGGGGGGGGGGGGGGGATATTGACATTAAACAGAAACTAGCAGATAAAGGCAACACATTTTACCTGAAAGAGCAGATTTGCTTTCACATGAGGATCATCCAGGCGACTGTGGTCAACAGCATATGGAACTTTCTCAGCTAATTTTTCGTTGTAGTTTTCCTGGAATAGGATAGGGGAACATAAAGCAGACGATGTGTACAAGAGACAAATAAAAAAGCAGTTGATGAATAGGTTGAAAGTTTTAAATCCACAAGCAATTTCTTAGCGGAATATGCATACTACTTTAGATTTGCAGACCATATAATTCACAAGTGTCTGCAACAATTGGTGTCATGCCAGGACAATCAATGTTCTTAGCCTAATTGTCAGAACTAGCAAAGTAATATACAATTAAGGAAAAATAAGCAATTAGGTGAGTTGAATACAAACAAAACATTGTTCAGCAACAACTGCCTTCCAATATATATTGGGTAGCTGAGAAAATTACCTCATTATGCCTCAGCGGAAGCTCATTGTATTCAGAAGCACCAGACAATATTTGAAGGAAAACCTTGGGTAAAAAGATAAACAGGAAGTAATGCCAAGAAATATAATTTAAAAAATTTTAAAATAGATAAATAAGGTTTGAACATCCACGTTAGGTGTTCTACGAACCTCAAGCGATGTATCAGGTCCTATTTTTGAGCCAAACATAGATACAGTGGTGTACTTGAGATAATACTGAGATGCTATTGAGCCCAACATCAGTGGTTCGACACTGTCCTCAGTAATCTTGATGCATCCACTGTCTTCTAGATCCTCAAATGTACTTTGCACCAAGCTGTTTATAAATAAGGTGAGCACAAACAGAACTATCCAAGAAAAGCTATTTCAAGACTATGTAGTGCTTTCATTTTACCTAGACAAATAAGAATTCAAAATCCCAGGTTCTGCATGCTCTAGGCCATAATAAGCTGGGTTAACCATCTGCCAAGAAAGACTTCTGTGATTGGCAAACACAATAGCTAGCAGGGAAAGAACAGTACATCATTTTTAGCAATTCTTCAAACATAGAAGATTTTCTTGATAACATCATCAATCCACAGAAATGCATTAGTAGATTGGGGTGAAAATGGACTTTCTTCTCATTCTTTTCGTTTAGACGTCAATTGTCATCTCATCTCTCCTTTATCTTTTTATTTTATTTAGTAACATCATTTTTTTAACCCCATGCTTCCCCTTCCCAAGGGAAACAGTGCTCTCCTACTTTTCCCTCTGCGTGTCCACTGTCCCGAACCA
Organism: Capsicum pubescens; assembly: GCA_030864215.1. Lineage (NCBI taxonomy): Eukaryota > Viridiplantae > Streptophyta > Magnoliopsida > Solanales > Solanaceae > Capsicum > Capsicum pubescens. The sequence goes on from CM061543.1 coordinate 22,027,830, forward strand.
CAAATCTAATGATTGGAGGTGGAGGGACCCAGGCACCCAGCCACTTAGCCTAGAGTTCCTTTGGACCACAGAATAAACAATTATGCCCTAATGTGACTCACCCATATCAAGTGAATTTCTATTCGCTATAAAAAGGCATCTATACAGGCACTACACAGAAATACAACTTTTCTCTTGTTCTTTTGCACGAGGTGGAACATACTACACATGCAACATCGACACCTACGGTTCCCACTGCATTTGTTGAGAGGCAGAAGGACTCAATGAATAGCACAAGCAAACCATTGTTTTACCACTCAATGCTGATATTTATTCCTTTAAGATTAGTGCTCTCATATTGAACCTAAATGACCTTATGTTAAAAAAACTAAATAAAGTTTTTCCGCAACCCAAAACGCAAGGTCTGTCTAGTTAAATAATTAAGACACAACATTTGCAGATTAGCTATTCCTGTCACTTAGGGTCTGGTTAAAGATGTGCAGGAGCTATTTCAACTTGCGCTTTGACAAGACTTGGCTATGCGGGATAGACCTCACTTTCTCCGAACATTTCTTTTGTAGCAAATGCTTCGATGGCAACCAAACAGGCACGTATTTTTCTTGTGCAACTATAGCTGCTGGTTGAATAAGTGTGTACCCTTTGTCTGCTTGTTGATTACAATAATATAGATTTTAAAGTCCATCAGTCTGAAACAAAACCTAATTGTCTGCTTGTTGATTACAGCAACATATATTGTAAAGTCCACCACAGTCTGAAACAAAACCTCTAACTATGAAGATCACCAAGAAGTAGATATAAGATCAGACAACTGATGCTTGATACAACTGAAACTATCCTTTACCCACCAGTTCCCTTTTCCAATATCAATTGTCACATGTTTGCAATGCTAAGTTAGAAGATAAAACTTGGGACTTCCGAAGTAGACAACATAAGCAAAGATAAAATGGCAACAAGGTCACACTACTGTGGCCTCCTTATCTTTTCTTTTCTTAAGCTAAATTAATCAACTCTTAAAGCTCTCGCGTTTCATTAAGTCTACCTCATTATAAAAGACTCATTTCCTTTACTGTATTTCCATTTATATGGTTCTTCACTGTAGGAGCCACAACTTAGTTCATTACATCTTCTTTAGAAATTTCATATTAATATGTTTACCTTAATAAGTAGCCCATATCAATCCACGACCAAGAAACCTACTTATGATTACTTGTAGAAAGAAAAACATGCATCAAGCAGAATATCAATATAACGATGGGGGGTTCCTAACTTAGCACTGCCATTGGTGCAAGATTTGAATTTTTTTCTTGATTGGCAATCCAAGATTAAAAATTTGGAGCAACAAAATAAATTGAAAGCCCAAGGATCACGAAACCATACCAATCTACGAAACAAGTAGGTCCAAGTGAGATAATGCACTGCATCCTCTTTATGAGAGATTGTTCCTGTAACAATCTCAGCGTTGATGTGGTCATGCAGTTGCTCTCTCAGGCTACTTTCAACTGGGAATGGTTCATAAAGAAACTGCAAAAAGAGAGCATAATATGATGGGTAATAAAATGCAATAGACTAGTTACATAAATGATTGAAAGAAAGGAAAAGGAACAGCATAGTCAAAATAAGCTGTTCAAAGAAAAGAATTATAGATAACCTTTTTATAAAAGCTCTTCTTAGGTTCATGAACAAGAATAACAGCTTTCCCGTGTTGATCATATTGTGGACGACCAGCTCGACCCATCATTTGTAATATATCGGTGATTGGGAAATCAACATACCTTTTTGCCTTCCCATCATAATACTCTGTTCCCTGCAGAAGGATCTATATGTTTTAAATACCAAAGATGGTGCGTATCCTGAGGTGATGAAGTTTGACAGTCATCAAGAGACGCAAGAACACAGTATCTGTTATGATGAGCAAATTAAACTCATCGAAGGAAAGCAAGGCAAAGAAATATATGTATTTAATTTGTTTTTGAGAGGAAGACTTGAAAATTTACCTATAGCAACAAGACTACACGTACAAGAATTTACAATTAGAATAACCAAAATATTTTGCACAAACCAGAGTGATAAACCACTTATGCTTTAATAACCTCACTTTAAAGAAAAGTAAAGGAAAGTGCTCGCTTAAAGAAGATTTGAGGGCAAAATTGATTTTGGAGTATTTTCCAAACATAAATATAAACGGGAATAGATGTCTAGGAAATTCAAGTAATCTTCTAAAATTTAGTTACAAATAATAACATCAAAGGGACTCAATATTTTAAGAAATGGATTAAAGCAAAGTTAACCAGTAAAATATCGTGGGATCCAGTTATATGTTTTAGAGTGTGATGTAACAAATAAAGCTGACAAACGAAGATGACAATAAGCCCATGTATACGTTCCTTTCAGTGGGAGATTATATTATAACATTCCCGTCTTTAACCTGATTCTGGAAGGTGGATAAGATGACGTACCTTAATAACAACCAGATGTGCAGGAAGATTTACACCCCATGCTAACGTACTTGTACAAACCAACACCTAAAAAGACGCAGCCAAAATGACAAATATAATTTCCAATTTCAGCATATAATTGCTCCTACAAATCTACAAATTTCAGGATGACATAGTTGCCTGGATCTTGTTGTTTGCAAACAGTTCCTCCACCAATGATCGGTCTTTATCATTCAGCCCGGCATGGTGTAATCCAATTCCAAATTGTAAGGTGTGCTTCAAGTTCTGGTCCGTGACTTGAGAAAGAACCATCTGAAGTGAATCTTCTGGCATGCTTATGAACTGCCTCGGGTGCTCATCTGAAGCTGCAAACTACAAGATCAGAAAACAAAAAACGTGACAGATTAGTTACGATCAGTACGAATGGAAATATTTTGATCAATACAGTATGATTTTTTGCCTCACCTGAATAAGGTCCAGGGCCGTAAGCCTTGTTTGGCGACGAGATGAGACAAAGATTAGAACTGGTTTTGTTGGTGAATGGGTACATATAGCAGCATATGTGGGCTTGTTCATGCTATTCATCCTTGGGCAGTAAAACTTCCCAGGATATCCCTGTTCAAGGAAATGATTTATAAATCAAGATTAAAACACGATACTGTAGGTAAATACACTTCAGTCTATTTTGATGATGATGGCACTTCGGTAGCTTATAATCTCCAGCTCCACTTGCCTGAATATGAACTTCAAGAGGAACAGGCCTCACACTTGGTTTGAAATTAAAGAGGCCAGTTTCATCGACACCCAACCAATCAGCCAAATTACTGGGTTCAAAGACCAATGTAAGAATTTCGTTTAAAAGTTACCAAGATAAAAGGTTGTACCCTTGCAATCTACAGAGCAGAAACTCCACAAAACCAATTAGCATTTTGCACAAAAGACGAGCAAGAAATATAAATCCAATGAAACACATACTGCGCATTGGCTAATGCTGTCGACAGGCCAACAAACCGAACTGGCCGCTCTGTTTGAGAAGATATGTATCTCATCCTTGAGACAATAACCTAGAACCAGAAACTCTAGCATTAGACATGATCAAGTATTAAATATAATTTAATCAGTGAATCAAGGACCATGCAGGGGCAAAGCGAATGGGAGACATTCAGTGACAACTGTGTACCTCAAGTATGGGTCCTCGATCAGCTCCAAGTAAATGAATTTCATCCAAAATCATAAGCCCAACCTATAGATGTCGGTTTGATCATTTGATTGGGGTCAAGAGAGCATTCAAGAACAGAATGTTCATGTTAAAATTTTGATATTAAGTACAAATAACTAAAAAAAAAGCAAAGGAATAAAAAACAAATGAGATATTGCACCTTAGTAACATAGCTTCGACTGTGCCAATTGCGACTGATGCCATCCCACTTTTCAGGAGTCGAGATTATGATGTCTGCTGACAAGAGAGCCATTAGATCCGGGGTGTAGTCACCAGTCATTTCAACCTGCGTAGGATATTTGAGTTAGCAGTGATATCGCATCTATGTGACATAAGAATAATGCCTAAACAAAAGAAACTTCACACACCATCTTCTTTCCAAGTTGGGAAACAAGACGCTTTCTCCAGTCCGTCATCCTCTCCCGAACAATAGCCTTTAAAGGTGCTATATAGATAACCTGCAGATAGAAAATCATTAAAGAATCATAAGAAATTATGAAGTTGAGATACAAGTATAAAGATGGGGAGACAAAATTACATATGTAATTCTGCAGCAACTTTTTTTTTTTAATTGGGTAAATGATTTTTCTTTTATTAGGGAATCATCTTGGTCCGTCCTTATTTGCCTTGGTGATGGATAAATTGACACGGCATATCAAGGGGGAGGTATCATGGTGTATGCTAGTTGCAGATGACATAATATTGATTCACGAGACACAAGGCAAAAGTAATGAAAGACTAGAGGTTTGGAGAAGGACCCTGAAGTCTAAAGGGTTCAGGTTGAGCAGGACTAAGACAAAGTACTTGGAATGCAGGTTCAGTGACTTAACTTGCGTGACAGATGTGGAAGTGAGGATAGATACTCAAGTCATCCCCCTAAGGGAGGAAGTTTCAAGTATCTTGGTCAATGATCTAAGGAAATGGGATATTGACAATGATGTTACACATCGTATTGAGAAAGGTGGATGAAATGAAGGCTCGCATCCAATGTATTGTTTCATAAGAATGTGCCACCAAGACTTAAAGGTAAGTTCTTAAAGTGTTTTTTTTTATCAGGTAGAGTTTTTCATTAATAATAACAAGGTCAACATGGCAGTATACGAGTGTATAGCCCTAAAGGAAAAACTTACAATATATGGTTCTCTCCGAAGACACTCAATTACACACAGGAACTGCATGGGTGCACCAAAATAAAATAAGGGATCAAACACTAATCCCAATGACGAGCATCAAATGACTTTCTTGAAGGGTAGGCAGATTATGGATGCCACTCTACTGGCCAATGAGTTGGAGACTCTAGGGTGAGACAGAACATTCCTGGAATCCTGTATAAAGACTTTTGACCATGTCAACTGATCCTTCTTACTGAAAATCCTAGAAGACATGAGATTTTGCACCAAGTGGATCAACTGGATAAGGTTTGCATTTCTAGTGTGAAATTCTCCCTCATCTTTAATGGCAGCACTGAAGGTTTCTTTCAATCACAAAGGGGGCTTAGAGAGGGTGATCCCATGTCACCCTTTCTCTTTATCTTAGCCATGGAAAGATTAAATTACATGATCAGAATAGCTAAAGGAAATGGATGGATCAAGGTTTTTTGTACTCAAGAAAACAGGGACAGTGCCATGGAAATCACTCATCTACTATATGCAGATGACTCTCTAATCCTCTATGATGCAGAAATAACTCAGATCAGATACCTAACGACCATCCTAACCATCTTTGAAGGCATCTGTGGGTTGCATGCTAACTAGCAGAAGAGCTTTATTTATCCTGTTAACCAAGTGGATAACTTAGAGACATTGGCTGAGAACCTGGGATGCCACTGGGAGCCAAGAATAAAGAGCTTGAAATCTGGAGTGCAAGTTCTAAAGAAATGTGATAAGAAACTAGCAAGATAAAAGAGCCAGTATCTATTTCCGGGGGTGGGGGTGGGGGTAGGTTGACTCTCATTAAATCTGTGCTGGATGCTTCCCTACATATATATATATATATATATATATATATATATATGATGAGTTTGTTCCCTATACCCAAAAGCATTTTAAAGAAGATAAAAGTTACTCTAAGGAGACATTGTCACAAAGTTCATGCGGTCCAGTGATCAGCTTGCAGACATATTCATCAAGTCCCTACCCGGTCCCAAAACGGGTTATTTATGTAACAAGCTTGGTGCAAATAATCTATATGCACCAGCTTGAGGGGGAGTATTAGAATCTATTAGAATCCTATGAATATTTTACAACATATGTAAATAGAGTTGGTAGCTTGATTTACTCCTATCATAATTAGGTGTTGATTTGCATTAATTTCCTTTAGTTTTTTAGGACATGTAAACTTAGCTATTTAAACCCAAATAGCTTGAGGGAATAATCAAGCTGAGTTTTCTCTTATTTCTCTTCCAATTCACAGAAACAAATTGCGACAAAGTACCTTCATATCGGGCTGTGTATTAAATAAATGGAGCATAGCAAGTTCAGCTGATATTGTCTTCCCACTTCCAGTCGGAGCTCCCAAGAGGATATTTTTGTCCGTGTGATACAGCACATGAAAAGCCTGCCAAAATTGATTTAAGCTATTTCTGATATTGACTAATGAAACAAACAATTAATCGAATTTAAGGTATCAAAAAATCGAGATATCTACCTGTGTTTGTATAGGATTGAAGTGTGAAAATTTATACAAGGCCTCAAAAGTTCCATTGCCGAGTGCAGTCACAGGAAGGGGTTTTAAATCTAGAAGCTCAGTGTGGGATGTTTGGGCCTGAAGAACCATTCATTCAAGTCAGAGAAAACCAACACCCAAAATTCAAACTTTTGGACATATTGCAGATATTCAACAATATAGAGATGAATGTAAGTTGATAAAACAACCTCTGGAAGAGCGAGATTGTGGAGAGTTATAGTATATAAAGCATCTGCTTGCAGCCATGAGTCAGAAACAGCACGAATGTAGTACATCGGAGGATGTGGCTCAAAGATTGGCACAGCAAAGGATAGTTTCTGTGGATCCGCTCTCGCCATCTTCTTTGTGAGTGTGAACAGCTCGGAATGGTAAATGTGGTCATTCTCAGAATCCTAAGTTATTAGACAAATTATTTAGTACGATAAAATATCAACCACAATTCCTAGCCAAGTCATAAGATAGAAATGGCACTGAGAATTCCTTCCCTCATGCAAAAATGTAATTAACAGTTCCAATTAAAACGTTTGACGTAAATTCAAGAAAAAACAATACTTACATGGGCCAACTTGATGTGATAGAAACAGTCACAATGAAGGTTTGAAAAATAGTACAAGGAGAGGGCAAATTTCAAAGGCAATTATAGTCATGTTTATTATTTTATTTTTTAGATGAATCACTCGATGGACAGTTAAAGATAGTTAACTGGACAGCCAGCAATCTTGAAAATCACCCATGATGTCTCAGACTACGGCCCCTAAAGTTGTCAGTCAGATGCAATTTCCATCTTGCCATTGATTAAAGTATCCGTTATATCATGCATCCTTTGGGGTTCTCTTTTTTGATCAATACATAACAAGTATTCTTCAGTGATTTTAGAATTCATGAATCCTCGTGTTTAAGCAGAGGACAAAATTACACATAGAAATCTATATGAATCTTCACTCTTATGTTATTGCTTAATCCCTCCTCTTCTTCCATTTCTTACTTCTTAAACCAAGCATTCCTTGATTCAGCCCTTCAACCCATTCACAAATCACTTTTATGTTCTAGTTTTCCCCAAGAAGAAGATATTATGTAAGTTAGTGTCTATTTTGTTAGAGGTTTTGGACCTGAAGCTAATATCCATCATCATGATGCTTGAGGGACTTCTTTCAATGTCAATGCTTCGGGTACTACTAGGCACAACATAGCGAGAAGTCGTTCTGCTCTGTTCATCTATCCCTAACAATAACAAGCAAGAGGGGGTGCTAAAGTTCAAATCCGTAATGATCTCTGCTATGTATATAGTGTGTCACGTTAGGTAACTTGACTCATTTCCATCGATGAAATGAATCAATCTCGGTATGTCACGAATTCATGTTGTCCACGACTCTATCTGGGTTAGTTAGTGTCTATTTTGTTAGAGGTTTTGGACCTGAATCTAATATCCATCATCATGATAATCACAAAACTAGTATTCATAAACAACCCTCCCAAGATCCTAAAATATTAAATGTTTCAGGCAATCAAATATAGCATCTACAAAGTCAATAGAGCTTATACGTTGATGGATCAGGCAAACCAGCAGAATACAAATTGGCCATGGAAACAAATCTGGAAAAGTAGAATACCACACAAAGTATCATGCTTTGTCTCGTTGCTGGCCAAAGAAGCAGTCCTAACTCCAGATAATGTTATGAAGAGAGGGATAACCTTATGCTCTAGATGCTTTCTTTGTGGGGAAACATTAGAGACTGTTAACCATCTGTTTCTACACTGCAAGTACACTCAACAACTATGGAGAATTCTTTTTAGTCTTAAAGGCATTTCCTGGACTATGCCCAGGAAAGTCTCCAAGGCTTTAAAGAGCTGGGAAGAAGCAGGAGCACAGGAAAAGGACAGAGACAGATGGAGACTTATCCTTGCTGCTATATGTTGGGCAATATGGAAAGAGAGGAACTTTAGGTGCTTTGAGAGCATAGAGAATAGTGTACAGAATGTGAAGCTTAACTGCATTCTACTGTTATGTTTTTGGTGTAATTAGTTATACTCAAATGATACTGTCTCTATAATTGATGTTTTAGACTAAATTTAGCCATAGAGCAGTAAGATTTAGGGACCACTTGTCTCCGAGGCTTTAAAGAGCTAGGAAGAAGCAGAAGCACAGGCAAAGGACAGAGACAGATGGAGACTTATCCCTGCTGCTATATGGTGGGCAATATGGAAAGAGAGAAACTTTAGGTGCTTTGAGAGCATAGAGAATAGTGTACAGAATGTGAAGCTTAACTGCATTCTACTGTTATGTTTTTGGTGTAATTAGTTATACTCGAATGATCCTGTCCCTATAATTGATGTTTTAGACTAAATTTAGTCATAGAGCAGTAAGATTTGGGACCACTTGTAGACAAGGTTTCGGTACAAGATATGTACTGTTTTGTGATATCATACAAAGTTACCAAGTTCAAATGATATCATACAAAGTTACCAAGTTCAAAAAAAAAAATATAGCATCACAATGTAATAGCTCAGTGTCAAAAATTAAGCACCTTATGAGCAACTTTATTTGAATGATGTGTCACCGGCACGATGGCAGTGGGATTACTCACCTAGTCACCTTAATGAGCACCACTAGGCAGTGAACCATCAACTTTCGAACGAATTTGAATGACTGGGAAGTGGGCAGACTTGCTGAATTACTACTGATTCTGGAGAATTTCCAAGGTTTGTCATAGTGCCAGGACAGGATGATTCGGAAAACTGAAAGCAGGGGTCAATTTATAGTGAAATCTTGATACATAGCTTGATTTCAGGAGGACTTCCGGATTTAGGCCTTGGAAACAGAAATGGAAAACTAATGCTCATTACAAGGTAATGTATTTCTCCTGGTTGGTGACTTGGTGTCTCATATATCATGCTTGACATGGGAGAACTTAAAAAGAAGAGGAATTCCAATTGGGCTCCAGATGCTTTTTGTGTGGTTCACGTTCAGAGAGCATAGATCATTTGTTTTTAAACTGCTACATCACTGTTCAATTATGGAAACTGTTCCTTAACATGGTGAGACTTAAATAGTACATGCACACAATTAAACCTTTGAAGTGCTGGAACATCAAGGGCAGGAACAAGAGGCAAAGGAAATGTGATACACTAAACATTCATGTATCTGGTGTCCATTTGGAGGGAAAGGAACAGGAGGTACTTCGAAGACAAAGAAAGCTCTATTCAGAAGATCAAACTGAACACTTTAATTTTGTTTTATTTTTTGGTGTAAACAGATTTTTACTAGTGACAAAGAGGAGCTGTTAGATGTGATAGAATCCCTTTAAGAAGAACATACTTTTGCTTTTGATGTGTAAATATTTTTGTTTGCACCTTCTTGGTACTACTTATCAATACAATAACCAATTGTCAAAAAAAAAAAAAAGACAAAAAAGCTAGGCTGTGGGACAAAGAGTAATTTTCTATTTCTACAGTTATGTTCTCTACTTACCCACAAGTTACTTTGCAAATAACCTTAAACACACCAATTATCTATCTCCTCATGGCATCCACTTAACACCAGAAAGTTTATATTTTGTTATTTACTAACCACTAAAATTTATGATCTTTAAGACACTGACCCTTGCCTGGTCGTTAGAGGTGGATCCAAACTCTGTGGGTTCAACCTTTAAGGTTCTTAGCATTAAGTCGTTATACATTTAAAGTTATGAGTTCATATCTACCATTTGTTGTAATTTTAGTGAATATTTACACAAGAATTCCTACTCCGTGCTGAAAGTTCCAAGTTCATCCCCTAATGGTGGATTTACCCCTGATCAGCATGGCTTCCTATTACCCTACATCCAACAAGCTTCTGACTTTCTTCTTGCCCAACCTAGTTTCAACTCATCACTCCCAAGATAAAGCTAAGAGGAGAATAGGTAATTCAAATGCAAATACAAGATCATGACGCCGCACATAATCACCTCTCATCTCCTTTCTCTACAAGTCAAACCCAAACAAGATCACCCTTGTACTCCACTTGCAACTATGAAACGGGAAAGGAGCAAGGCATGACCTGCTACTTATTTGAACTAAAAAATGAGCTTGCTACTAGAAGGTCAAACCAATGCAATAAAAAGAAAGGTAAACAAGAAAAGACACCTCACCGATGAGGATAGGCCAAATTATACATGCACAATAATGTTTGATTATTTTTATTGTTCTTGTTATACTGCAAGAAACAAGCATGTTCAAAGCTACAGAACTTAATTTACAATTAGGTTCTGATAACCATGTCAATTTAAGAGGCAAAATTCTTGACAGAATCCAGACATCCATTGATAAACACCCATATCCATCAAAGCATAAAATAAATGAACAAGCGGGTACCTCAACCAGAATCCACCAGCGCAGCGCAGTGCCATGAATTCGATCCTTCCAAACAAACTGTGGAGCTATGACCAAATCCACCTAACAAAGGAGCTTCACGATTATCTTTCTCTTTGCATTGGATAAAAACAGAAGGAAAAGATAGAGGCTTCCTCCTCATTCTGAGTTTTTCTTCTTTGTTGCATAAGTAGAAGTGGCCCCAAAGGTAGGAATTTTTTAGTTTGGAAGAATTTGCACTGTTTAGGTATGTAGATTGGTACTATGTTATCCTATCGCTCATATGGTATTGACAAGTACTAAGACATTGCAGGGAAAAGTTTCTTCTAGTAAAGTGGAAACATTGTTTTAGATTGTCCGAGAAGGAACTTGAAGGTTAAACTGGGACAAAGGGAACAAATTTCAGATATAACAACAACAACAACATACCCAGTGTATTCCCACATAGTGGGGTTTGGGGGGGTAGGGTGTACGCAGACTAGGACTGGCAACGGAACCGGAATATTCCGTTCCGTTCCGCTAACTCCGTTTCTGATTTCTTTCCGGTTCCAGCAACGACACGGTCCGGTTGGTGCCGGTTTACCGGTACCCAATGGTCCGGAATACGATACCGGTCCGAACCTGCGAAAAATTCCGGTATTTTCGGTTCCGGTTTCCGGTCCGTCATACGTGTTTAAATTTCTGGCCTTTCTTTTAAAAAAAAAAAAGAAAAAACTGGGTTGGCAACGGCTCTTTTGGCCGTTGCTTTTCTAGCCGTTAATACCCCCCCCTCTCCAATTACCCCCCACACCACCCTTTAAAATTTTTACTATAAATATACTTCATTTCAATTATTTTTTCACACAAATATTATCAATTTTCATACTCTCTTAATATTCTCTTACATTCTCTCTAAATATTTCTAGTTTTATTATATTAGTTGGAGTTGAGGATTCATTTATTATATTAGTTGGAGTTGAAGATTTTTTGAAGATATTACAAGCTTCAATTATCATCTTTTAATTCTGACATTTGTTATACGTCTGCTTTTACGCAGACGTTCGGCATATTCGTTCCAACTTTAATCTCTTTTTATTTACGTTAATTATCTATATTTTTAATTTTTAGTATCTACATTTATTTACGAACATCAATTTGTATTTGTATTGCTTGTTTTAATATTTTATTTTGAATTATGGATTTTGAAAAAAATAGTAGTGGTAAAAAAACAATCTTTGGTAAGGTCTTTCGTAGAAATAAAAAAAGTAAGGCTAGTACTAGTTCATTACCGCCTAGATTTAATGAAACTTCATTATCACAACCTAATGGTTTAGATGTTGGTATTGGTATGGAATTAGATAATGAGACCCTGAATAGGCGTTATAATAATTTTGAGGAAGACTTACTGGAGGAAGATGATATAGAAGAACAAGAATTAGGTGATACCCCTACCCCTACTAGTCCAGTTAAGGAATTACCGAAACACGGTGAAGAACTTCCCCCTTTACCAGAATTTACTAGGGCCAAAGGTACCGAACGTACTAAAAGGTCTTTATAGTTTGAAAATTTATGGAGCATGATAAGGTAAAAAGTACTGCTACTTGCAATAAATGCAAGAATGTTTTTAAACATTTGATTGGGGGAAAAAATGGCGGGACAGGGTTGCTAACTTCGCATTTGATAAGATGTAATAAAGAATTTATTCGTCTAAAAATGAGGCTAAGGCAAAAAAAGATGGTACAACATTTGTACATGAATCTGTAGGAGGTAATATGGTTCAAACGCGTTTACACATGTTTAACCCAGCTGAAGCAAGTTCATCTTCGACATATAGTGAAGATGTAGATAGAGAAGAACTAGCGAAAATGGTTGTTGTTATGGGTTTGCCTTTTAGTTTTCCTTCGCATCCCGGTTTTATTCATTATATTCAACGAGTATATAATTCCTATTTTAAAGGTTTTTCACGAAATACAATTAAAAATGATATTTTTAAATTTCAAGATGAACATTGTCATTTTCTTCGTTGCTTATTTGATAAATTTGATGGTAGAATATCTATTACTTTTGATATTGGTACTAGTGTTGTCGGTAATGATTATTTTACTCTCACGGCTCATTGGATTGATCACGATTGGAACATGCAAAAAAAGAATTATTGCTTATAAATATGTCGACGAGTCTAAAATCGGTATGTATATAGCTAGTACAATAGCGGAAAGCATGAAATATTTTAGATTAATTGGTAAACCTATGGCATGCACATTAGATAATGCTTCTAATAATTTGAAAGTTATTGACGAGTTAAAAACTAGATTATGTTTAGTGTATGAAGATCATTTTCATGTTAGATGTTCTGCACATATTTTAAATTTGATAGTACATGATGGTAATGATTTGTTTGGAAATGGTTGTCTTAAAGTGCGAATTGCTTGTAGTTATATGTTTAAAAATAAAAGAAAGGCTGTAATGGATGATTTTAAACGTAAATGCCAACAATGTGGCCTTCCATATAGAAAAGTTCCAAAAGAAATTCCTACTAGATGAAATTCTTTGTTTCAAATGTTTGAAGTTGCTGTTATATATCGTAAACCTATACAATTAGTTTATAATTCTTATAATGAGGATGTTAATTTAATGCTAGATGAAGATGATTGGACTGAAGTAGAACTTTGTAAATTTTTGAAAACTTTTTATCAAGCTACGAACACAGTATCTACTCAATATACTCCAACTATTTCTTCTGTTTTAGTAACTATTACTGTTATTTCTAAAGTACTTGTTGAATATAAAAAAATATGTCCTAACAAAGAGGCAATTGAAGCTATGATTGAAAAATTAAAAAAATATTATTTTCCTATTCCACAAATTCTTTTAACAACTAATTTATTAAACCCATTTTATAAAGAACATGGTACAGTGATGTTGGTTAGAAAATTATACAACAATTTAGAAATTGGACTTCATGAAAAGCCATCAGTTGAAACTTGTTATGCTAGCATAGTATCTACAGCTAGGAGTTTATATAACTTGTATCAAGTTATAGAACAAAATATTGGGCCGATTGAACTTCCTACTTCTAGACGTAGATATGATGATTTAGATGACGAGATGGGCGAAGAACTTGGTCTTCAATGTTGTAGGAGTAATGATTTTGATTCGTATCTTTCGCAGGATCGGAAAAATATTAGAGATGAAACTGGAAAACAACAACTTTTATCGTGGTGGAAGACCTGTATCAGACAATTTCCAAAACTTTCAAGGATGGTTCGAGATTTGTTATCAGCTCAAGTTTCTTCAGTTGCTTCGGATCAAGCTTTCAGCGCAGGAAGATTTATAATAGGAGATCATTGGTATTCGTTAGCAAGGGATAGTTTGAAGATTTCGGTATTATTTAGAGATTGGATCAATGCCGAACGAAGAAATTTTGGGCTCCCCAAATTACCGCCCCATATTGAAGACGAAATAGATGAAATTTTTTAGGAAAATAGTGATGATGGAATGGAAGCAATGGAGGAACAAGGAAATAGACTAATCCCGGAGGATTTATCCGCCGAATAATTAGAAAAGTTACGCCAAAAAAATTATAGACAATTTAGATATTAATAAGATTTTACAATAGAGATCTAATTCACACAGAACCCTTCCTAGAAGGTGGCTGCGTAGATTAGATTTTCATTTAATATCTTTGTAATAAATGTACAACGTACGAAATTTGAATAAATATAACGGCTATTCGCCTAATTTTGTTTTAAAATTTGTCTTTTGTTTGTTGCAATTATGGAAAAAATAAATATTATATTAAGTATTTAAGTTTATAAAGTTAGGAAAATTTTTAACTTCTTAAATTTATTAAAAATATTATATTAACTTAACATATATTTTTAAGTTAAAATTTAAAACCTTTTAAGATAATTAAAACTTAATTATAAAAAAGTTAATAAATTATATAAACTATATAAGTTAAAAATATATATATAAGTTAATCCCATTAAGTTATAATTTAAATTAAAACTTAAAAACAAAAACTGTAGTACGTTAGGCGCTATTCCGGTAATGTTCCGGTATCGCTCCGGTCCGATCTGGTTCCACATTGGTAGCTAGCGGACCGGTCCGAACAAGGGAAATTTTCCGGTATTCCGGTTCCGGTAACTCCGGTTCCGGCGCTAAAAAACGGTAATGAGGTTCCGGTACCTTTCCGGATCCGGTCAAACCGGTCCGGTGGTTCCGATTCCGGTCCGTTGACAGCCTTAACGCAGACCATACCACTACCTCAAGTGAAGTAGAGAGGCTGTTTCTGATAGACCCCCGGCTTAGGAAAATTTCAGATAGAACATGAGGGAAAAAGCGAGTGCAGAAATGTACTCACCTTCAGAACCGTTCTAGTGATCGGACTGACTGTAGCAGACAACAAGACTGATGGAAAATATCCCAGACATTGCTTGACAACCTGGAATTTTGAAAACATTTCTTTAACTTAAGGTCACAGGGTAAACCTTGAACCAAAAACCTGTAAAAAATGATTTACCTTTCCTCCAGGTGCATAACGAATCAAAGCTCCAATATCTTTCTCTTGCAACTCATGTAAATGATCCAAATCTGCCCCCCTTTCTTCAAGCTTCCTCAATATCTGAAAATGAATTCTTAATTAACACACATAAACTAGTTGAAATTTTATTTAACACAAGTTATTTATAGAGAACAAACTTCTGAAGAAATGTCCTTGTCAAACTGTCCAAGAGGATGTTGATGGGGCCATATTCGGCGATCCACAGCCTTGCAATAGTCTAACATAAGAGCAGACATCTCACACCACCCTCTACGCAGACAAATCTCAAAAAGAGCCCGCATAATACGAGCCAAGCTTGCACTTATATAAGCCGCATCAGAGATCAGTGAAAACATGTCAATTGATCCTCGAGAGATGTACAGCTGTGCAAGATACAATCAACGCTGTTAAAACACAATACATAGAGAAGCCAGACAGTTTTTAACGGACAGAGAGTTATTCAAGACCTGGATAAGAATTGAAACTTTTCCATATTTGGTAGATGGACCACCCTTGACTTCCAATGGACAATATGTTCGAGCCAACGTCTCAAGCTCATTTTGTTCCTCATCTCGGACCACAATATTTTCGAATTCAGAAGAATGAGCTACCATATTTATCAACTAATAGCCAGTGAAAAAATAGATGTCAGAGAAAGCACAATAAAAACAATGGACAGCTAAACCTAGCACCGGTAAGCATGGAAGTCATTACTATTAAATGAAAGTATATTGTGACAATTAAAAAACACAACAAAGAGGACCATATAGCTTAGAAGATGGAAAACTCATATAGTTGGCGACTTGCACTAAATAAGTGCTATAACATGGGCTATAACATACCACTAGAGTAATACTTTAGTCTTTAGCTAGTTAGCAAATGGGTAGATCAACTCTGGAAAATATTCATCAACCTGAGAGGTATTTAGATGCGTGATGCCACTAGAATTAACTGATGTTCTAATTAGCTGGAATAGAGAAGGAAGGCTATCCAGTCAGAAAGAGAGGAGCATGGTCCTCGCTTGTATCTGGTGGAACCTATGGAAAGAAGGGAACCAAAGATGCTTTGAAATCAAAGGAAACTCTGTGCAGAATTTAAAGATGAAGAGTTAGTGCTTTACAATTTTCGGTGTAAGCAAGAATGTCTAGAAAATATAGAATCTATCTTTGATGTCCTAGAAAGGGAGCCTTGGAGTAACAGGTAAAGTTGTGGTTGTGTGACCAGAAGGTCACGGGTTCAAGCCGTGGAAACAGCCTCCGGAAGAAATGCGAGGTAAGCTTGCGTATGATAGACCCTTGTGGTCCGACCCTTCATCGTGCATAGCGGGATCTTTAATGCACCGGGCAGCCCTTTATCTTTGATGTCCTAGATTACATACAAAAAGTTTTTTTTTTCTCCTATTCATTTTTCCCAGTAGACAAGTCCATTCTCACTAACATGGGATCATAAATTAAAAAATGGCAAAATCATAACTGCACAATTGCATGATCCGTTCGTATTAGTAAAAGAGATGGCAAGCAAAACAAAATACCTCGCTTTCATTCATATGGCGTGACAGCATTTCGTTGTAAGTTTCAACACTAGTATACTGGATATAAAAGTGACTTGCAATACGACCAAGTTCAGTGCAGTAGAAGTTCCCACTTTTCTCATCAAAACGCATCATTTTTGCTTTGTCAAGTGCACGGGCAGCATCACTTATAAGATCTCTTTGCTTTAAGGTTAATGATGGATCTGCCATGACCTGCAAAAGAGAAAAGACAGCTTCAGCTAAAGTTTTTATATTGTTAGTTGCTTCCCCAAATCTCTAGCAAAAACAAGTACCTCAAATTGACTTTATCGAAATATTAACAATATCTTATTTACACACTTCTAAGAAGCCATTTAGTGACAATTGAAGCTGTATTCAAGAAAAGCCAACATGGGAGAACCTCAGGGTAATGTTGCATCATCTACTAAAGAGCTAAGGACCTTTAGTCAAACAAGACTTGTTCATCTGTGATACTTTTTCAAACCAAAAGATCTATCGATCGAGCTCCAACAACAAAAACAACATACCCAGTGGGATTCCACAAGTTTCGAGCGGGGGGTATGCAGACCTTACCCCTACCTTGTGTGACGTAGAAAAACTGTTTCCGATAGATACTCATGCACGTGCCTAATAATCCATCATTCCATTTATCTTTATACAGTACATAAATCTTTTTTTCAGAAAGCAACAACTTTTATTCTATTCCAAAGGTTAAACCTGCCACAACATGCTACAGGTTTTCATAATAATTACAATTGTAGGAGAGTGTCAGGAAGATCTTCAAACCTATAGCAAAAAATTATAGAGAACCTAACACATCCATAACTGATTCTAGATCTTCCACGTACTCTTTTTTCCACATAAAATTCTCCTACACAGAAATTCCATTCCCCAAGCATTCAATCCCTCCATCTCCATAAAGATTGGAAGTAAAATTGAAAAAGTAAAGTTTCATAGTATTCTATGTTCAAAAGAACAAAATAAATGTAATGCAAGGCATTTCACCTGGACAATACATGATTTGGTACAAAATAATTTATTGAATTTTCATCCACTAGACCCCACAAGGATTTATAGAAGTACATGACAACTTTGAAGGTTCATTAGTTCATCGTTTTCTTGTTGGTTGTATACTTTTTTAACTTTGGAAGGGAAGGGGTAAAAAACATGGATTACAATGTCGTGATACTAATATAAATAAATCAAGAGTTTATGTTTAAGATGATGTAGGACCAAGACAAACGAAAATATACCTCATCCCATCCAATTCCATAGGCCAAAGGATTCATCTTCATCCTAATGAAAAGATAAGTGTAACCAAGCCAAGCACAAGCTTCCTTAACATTTGTGACAGTACCCAGTACCACCTCAGCATTTAGATTATCTTTCAAGGAATTGATAAACTGCAAGATAACAAATTCAGAAAGAGAGTCAACGAGCAGACTCTTTAAAGAATGTTTAATACAGAGATTAGAAATTGCAAAGAGCAGTAAATTCCTAGTACCCTCTTCTTTCATGTGAAGCTGATCTGTTACATAAAATATTGTCCAAATGGACTTGATATTTTAGATGGGCAGAATATCGTTCAGATGAACAGCAATTTACAAACGAGAGAAATAATAAAACCCTATTTTATTTTTCTACTGGAGAAGTAAAGGAGTAGCATCTACTTATATGAAAGCTTCCAAAAACTCTTGTGGATGGTAGAAAAGCTTCAAGTTTTTACATAGCCGTGCTTTTCTAAAGAAATAACTCTTTACATAACTAGGCTATTTTCTAAAAGTTAAAGGATGAACATATTAAAAAAAAATTCAAATATCTGCAACCATGCATATATAAAATAAATAGACAGCTAAAAGTCAAAAATGGCATAGAGTAAGCACTCTACCTGACTTTCTATAGGAAGTTGACTTGTCAATAGACGTAAATAATATGCCAACTTGTCGTGTGAAGTGATTATAATGCCTTCACCACTTTTATCAAACTGAGGTCTTCCGGCACGTCCGAAGATCTACCAGGGAAGAACATTACGTAACAGCAGAATAGATGAGTACCCGTCAACATTACTAACCGAATAAAAGTAAACAACATGAAGAAGATTAAGGCTCACTTGCATAACATCTAGCATACCCAGATCTCGCCATCCACCAGCCTTTGGATCATATATTTGAGTTCCCTGGAGAGATGGAAATGCTAAAGCATTACTCACCAAAAGACAAGGTTTATCATGCAAAAGAAACTGTCATGTGAAAAAAGCGGCAAACTGACTTACAAATAATAGAAAAGTTTCAATAAATATAATTGCATCCAACTAAGTTTACTACACAAATTACCCATATAATATAATAGACCCTAGTGGTCCATCTGTTCTCTGTACCCTGGGCATAGCGGGAGCTTTAGTGCACCGGACTGTCCTTATTTGAAAGTACATGTTTCAGACCAAACTAGGGACGACCAAGGACCATGTTGTTAGAAAGAGGTCTTATGTGAAATTTCAGACAATTAGCAACCAAACCATAATGGAACATTGGATTAGAAGGAGAACACTCTCAACGGAGTGCATAGTTGTTCCAGAATGTTGCATTACACATTCCATAAGCTGGGTTATATTAGATGCAACATCCAAGTCCTTATAAGACATGATTCAAATGGAAATATTAAAATTATGGTTGAGTTCAGTAAGGATAATACCAATATCATATCAGAATCATCAGCAAAAATGATAAACAACAATATCTTCCTTTGATCAGTTCAAAAACAGTTTAGAAAAGTATTCAACATCAAAAAAAGAGGAGCTTGTTTTGATGATAAAGAATGGAAAGCACAGGAAGGTGTCTGTTTTCAATACCCAAGATCAGCCTATTTTTTTTGTGAACCATGCAATGAAGGATTAAAAAATATGGAAGGTTAAGAGTGCAACCAAATCAAGTCAATAATATATCTGCTAGATTCAAATTGAACAGGTAAGTCCTAGATATTTCAACAAAAGCTTTTCAACAAGTTCTCAAGTCCAAGCTCAACCCTGATAAAAAGCACACAAAGATAGACACAAAAAGAAAATGAAAACAAAATCAAGAAGGCCAGACATCGAAATCCTAAGTTTCAAATTATGAGAACAAAGTCACTAAACAGAAGTAAGCAAGTTGATTTTTGTTGTTCCAGTAAACTGTCCATGTATTTCACCATATATGGTTAGGAAATAGGAATCTGCTTCTTCCATTGTGCTAGATAATAGAAGCTCAGCTTAAAAGGTAATCATATGATCATGGATTTGTAATAAAGATACATATAACTCTCCATGGTTGAGAACTATTCTACAGCAACTTAATGCAGACTGATCCAGTTGGGCTCAATCTAAATCACACCCAAATCAGGTACCAGACTCGAGCTCAATCTATTCATCTAAAGCTTGGATACATGGCAGTCAAGTCAAACAGAAACACAATGCACAGAATGCATTAAAATTGGTGCACACTTCCTCAACTTTTATTTCTTAACATGCTTCAAGTTACACCCAAGAATCCCTTAAAGAATACAGATGAGTCAGGAACAAGCATTTCACAAACCTTAATCACAACTGTGTGAGCAGGCAAATTGACTCCCCATGCCAAAGTTGCTGTGCAAACAAGGACCTAGAATGACCAGGGTTTTTAAAAATTAAACAAAAAGATTGAAAATTATAAGTGAAAAACTGGAAAAACAAACAAACAACCTTCAAAAGTCCCTGAGAGAAAAGTCTTTCTGTTAGGTTTCTGTCAGCACGTAACATTCCAGCATGATGAATGCCAATCCCACATTCAAACAGCTGGACGACCTCCCTATTTCTGGACTTGATAACTTCCCTCTGAAATGCACAAATTGAGTGACCTAAGAAAAAGATGCCATAATAAGGATGTAATGAGAATATCAAATTAAAAGACAACAGAAATTTCTTGCCTTTATACGATCGTATTGAGGATGCTCGTCATTTCTGAACAGCTCACACTCTTCATTTTTACCAGCCAACTCAACCTGTTGATATAAATATGAAATGTATGTATACGGCAAGGTATCTTTTATGTGCAACTTTATAATATAATATATATATTTCTACACCTGTTTCCAAGTCAGGTTGATATATATGGAGAAAGAGAATGTTTTTTGTCAAGTCATAAGAGAAGTTGTTGACAACGGAGAAGATTGCCTTCCCACATAGCTCGATCGGAAGATGTGTTTCTTCACTTGGCTAGCAATTGACGATGGAGAATCTGAGGAGAGAGGGAGTTCATTCCTGTCAATTGGTGTTTTTATGTGTAAGGGATCAGGTGAAGATATCGATCATCTCCTTCTACATAGCCGGTAGGCGGTAGTATCGAGGTTATCATGGGATATTGTGGATTGGATTGGAACACCCAAGCAACATGAAAAAATAATGAAAATAGACAGATGAGAAGGAGCAGAGCTTGGAATGTAGCTCCACTAGCACTTATGTGAGCTATTTGCATAGATAGAGAAATAGAAGAGCTTTTAAAGGAATAGACGTGAAAAAAAAAGCATTTCTTGTAGGTTTTCTACTTTTTGGTATACATGTATATGGGGCTTTTTACACAAGTAGTAATGAACTTTAATCACTTTAAGCAAACAAGATAGATTTGATCCTATTCAGAAACTTAAATGGAATTATATTATAACAATTTGTATTTGGTGTAAAGAACAGACTGTAGAGGAAGCTGATCAGTTAGTAGATTTATTAGGGTCTCTGAAATTAGTTTTTGTCTTGGGTCACAACCTGTTCATAATTTTTTGGAGGTCTCCAACTCTCCAGCATATCCTTAATCCAGAGGAATACAACTTACTAGTTTCCAGAAAAAAAAACATCTCCAGCTTATTACTTATTGTTTAAAGGGCTAATGAACAAAATAAAGATGGACAAGCTTCAAGTAAGGATTAAGAAGAGCACTATGGAACAAAGGATTGTTTTCATCTCTTTCATTCTAGGGCCAAGTGACCCAAGTTAGGAGTTATTGACCTGAGTGATTTTCTTAATGCAGCATATGCTCAAAGATAGACTACCCAGCTCGCGTCATCCGAGCTCTTCCATCTTCGAACCAATCCTCTGGTAATGGGACTGGGAGGTGCCTTCGCTACTTCAGACATAAAGAACTCATTTCGGACACTAATCTCCCCTGACAAGGTTCTATATATGCAGAGTCTATAGATCTCCTAAAAACTGGTGGAAGACTCACATCTCCTAAAAAATGAGGAGGTCGGAATTAAGGATTTGGCAGTTTTTAACAAAGCTTTATTGGGAAAATGCTTTGGCGTTTTGGGATAGAGGTACAAACTTTTTGGAAAGGGGTGATAGTTGATAAATAAGAGGGTAAGGGAAGGAGGGTGGAGAACTAGAGATGTTAATATGCCTATCGGGTCGGAACTAGAGAGTGGTTTGTGGAGGAATATAATGAAGGGATGGGATGCTTTCTATGTAAATATCTCATTCCAGGCCGAAAATGGGAGGAGAGTTAATTTTTGGGAACATAGGTGGTGTGGATATAAATTAGTGAATTATAATTTTCCTATTTGTACAGAATGTTATGCCAATAACATTTGATGGTGGAGAGATCTTTTGGGATTTGAGATTTAGAAGACATTTCCACGATTGGGAGGAGACCGAGTTCTTAAGGTTGATGGCCCTCCTTCACAAGCAAGTCAATCCGGTTGATAAACTTGATGCTCTGTGGTAGGTTTTGGGGAATAATGGAGTTTTCTCTGTTACATCGTTCTATGAGAAACTTCTAATCAGGGAGGAGGGTGTGTTTCCATATAATGCAATTTGGATAGCGCAGGTGCAGAGGAAGGTGTATTTTTTTCTCTTGGGTAGCAACTAGAGGGGTGATTTGATGGCGAAAAATCTTAGAAAAAGGAAGGTTGTTTGTGTGAGGAGAGAGGGGAAGAAGTGGACCATCTTCTCATTCATTGTGTCTTTTTTTTTTTTTGGGTTTCCCAAGGTATCCCCACAGCCGGCAGCCGTGAGACTAATCCTCCGTTCCTACGATCAGCGCACTAAGCGGTAGGGAACTGGCCACAGAGTTTTTTCCATTCACCAGAAGTGGGGATCGAACCCCTAGCCTCTTGCAAAAGGGGTGAGGTGCTGAATCACCACACCAACCCTTATGGTTCATTTATTGTGTCTTTACCATAAAATAATGGTGGGACATGCCTCAGTGGTTTGGCGTTACTTGGGTAATACCAAATACTATGAAAAAGTTGATGCTTTGTTGGAGAAGCAGAAAAGGAGGAGAAGACGTAAGGCATGGAATTTGGTCCCTCTGGAGTTGATGTGGGTTATTTGGAGAGAGAGAAATACGAAAGCTTTTGAGGTGGTAGAGCCTTTAAGTTTTTTTCAGGTGAGAAATAGCCTCCGATCCCTTATTTTCTTTTGGTGAACCCATATGATTCCTTGTTGTATACAAGAATGGGTGGATTTTGTAGCGAATCAGATTTAGTAGATTCTTTACTTTTTGGTTTTATCCCTTGTATACGGCCAACTAGGCCATGTTATGAATGAAATACATTTATCTTATCAAAAAAATTAAAAAATAATACATATATATACACACACAGAGTCTAACTATGGATAGAAAGAACATGGTCTCAGTTATATATTAGGAAATTATTAGCACTGCAAAATCCATCTCTTATATATATATGGGAATGGTTAAGAACCCCCATGATTGTGTAAATAGGAATATGAATTACTTTATTTCCTTTTTAAGATCACTTTTTATAATTTCCTTTCCTTTATAGGATTACCTTGTAAACACAAAGCGCGGAATAAATTCCAACATGCTTGAGGGAATAATCAAGAAAATCATTCGCGACTCCTCTTCCTTTATCATTCTTTAGAATTTCTAACTCTACGGATCCCACCACCCTCTCAGTTACGGGCATGCTATAGTTGCAAAAATCTCTCAACTGCGGATTCTGCCTTGTTAGTTATCAGTAGAGCTAAAGAAAAGTTTTTTAAGCCATTCCCAGGATTTTTTATCAAAAGCCACTGTGCAGTCCTAAATGTGAACTTACCCCAACATTGATCACCTATCTCTAGCAGAGAACCGCAGGAAGGATTTCACAGAACATCCATGATTTATTAAGACATGGACTGACTCCAAATTTGGGTTGGCTCTGCAAGAATCTGAAAATGCCTCGAGGCAGCAGTATGCTTCAGTGCAAAGTTCATTACTTTGACAAGAATATCGTTGCTTTGAACTAGACAAATACTGTTAGCATCTAGAACGATACTTTTCCAACTTCTATCACGATAGAGAGAACAGTTTTCCCCTCGCTGGAAGATCGCCCATCTAAATTGACAGTTACCACTCATAGCACTTCATCAACAAAGATGTGGCACATTTTATAGTCTTTGTTTGACTAGTTATGCAGGATAAACCTAATTTATAAAGAGGTAGAGGTTGTCCTGCACGAGGTTATGGAAGTTAAAATTCATAATACAGAAAGTCGTGGAAGAACTTGAATGCTGAATTTCCATCTTCTTGGTGAAATCTCGAAAATAACCACCACTATCATAAAGGAAAGATGAGCATAAATTGTGGAAGTTATGGAACCCAACCATCTTTCGAGTTCTTTCCTAAATAATAAACATGACAATAAAAAGTGCAAGATATGCAATAGAGATGGATGGAGTTGTAAGTCAAATAAAAATTGGTGCAAGATAAGAATTATAAATTGCTTTTAGACAAGTTTCCAATTTTTAATGGATTTAAACAAGTATAACATAGATTTTATAAGGAATAAATAACAACAACAACAACAACATACCCAGTGTATTCCCACCTAGTGGGGTCTGGGGAGGGTAGAGTGTACGCAGACCATCCCACTACCTCAAGAGAAGTAGAGAGGTTGTTTCCGATAGACGCCCAGCTTAGGACCAATAACAGTATAACAAATACAAAAAGTAAGCGGATACAAACTAGTATGGTACACAAAACAAACCAACAGTATAACAAACACAAAAGATAAGTGCATAATAAACTAGATCAAATAGTGAAGAAAATTTATATAGATAGTTATTAACATTCAGAAAAGAAATGAATACTGAAATGAAAGACTTCAGTAAATCAAAGTGAAAAAAGAAAATTGAGTTGGACTAAGAGGAAAGCAAGACAAACAAAATGCAACAACAAGAGTGGAACTACAAAGTAAAATGATTAACTGTGCGTTAAACCATAGCCTGATGAAAAAACCTACCAGCTTATCAGCAGTTTTCACTGTGTCCTTACGTGAATGGACAAAAACCATAGCCTGATGCCCTTGTTTTAAGGAATCAACAACCTGCATAGGTGAAGAGTCAGACTAGAATTTTTTTGGGCGAGTGCGAAATAGCAAAGAGAAAGGTTTTGAAGAAAGACACCTTATTGTAACATATCTCATTAAGCAGATCATTACGGGCTACAAAGTTATGCTCACTAATACCAATATACTGCTGCGCAAGAGGTACTGGGCGGTAGCTCGAATCGAAGAAAAATAAGCCTGTCTCTGAATTCACCCTTAGAAACTGTGCAACCTGGATTTCACAAAGGGAATAGCCATGACAAAAAGCTTAATCCAAAAAGGATGTACCAAAATAGTGGAGCTTCATCACTCTGTACAGCTCAATGTCCAATACGGGGTAAAGACTTCTAAACGAAAATTTTTAACTCCAGAACCAACCTCCAAGTAGTTAGGTAAAGTAGCTGAAAGGCCCACTATCCTTATCATAGACTGTGTGGACTCCACCTGCCAAAGCACACGAACCAAAATTCAAACCTAACCATTAACCCATGAAAATACAGTCACCTCCACCATAGCACTAGATGAGATGATATCACAATCAAGTTCATAACCTAAATACTCATAGTAGGTCAACAGGTCTTGCTGCCAAGTTTATATTTCGATGTTACACTAGATTCATGACTTAAACCTACGTCTCACAGCATTTTCATAACCTTAATGTACCTCATACTCCTATGGTTTTAAAAATGGAAAGCTCTAAAATGTCTTTTGCCAACATTGTATTATTCTGTTCCAAATGCCAATAAAATGTTTCATCTTTCAATTTTGCCCAGAATTTAAAAACTTTTTACTTGAATTTAAAAAAAGCATGCATGCTTCATCTTTCAATTTTAGGCACTTATTGGAGAAGTGAAACAGTAGAAGAGGATTGCGGCAGCAATTAGTGCACAGAGGCAACATCGTCATACATAAACACTACTGAAATTTCTATGGTAGACACTAATCAAGTAAAACAGCATTTGCTAACCTGACGAAGTGTACGGGCTACTAACGCTTCTATCACAGGACCTCTATCATCATTTAGCAAATGGACTTCATCAATGATAAGTAGCTTGACCAGCATTGAGAGTGACATATCACTGCTTTTACGAGTAATAACATCCCACTTTTCAGGTGTTGTCACTATCATCTGAAGAAATATAACCAGACACCATCAGAGTGTAGCCAATCAACAAACCAGTCAACTAGGCCATTATCCAAACAGAAAGCCAATAAGTAAATAATCAGCAACTTTACAAGAGCTGAAGTTTGACAGAACCTGTGTTTCCTCGAGCTCATTCTTAGAAAGCTGCATGTCTCCAGTAAGTTCCCGCACAGTTACATTAAGTGGAGACAATCGACGACTGAAAGTTGATGTGACCTCTGCAGCTAACGCCTAGAGGAGCAATTACCTCATATTGCCAATTATCTGAAATAAATTGAAGGACACAAGTACACAACTCCCAAACAATACCTTCATAGGAGCAACATAGATTATCTTGAATTCATCCTTATGCAAGTAACCATCTCTAAAGTGACGTTTGATCTGCGTACGAGAAGAAGGTTACGTAACTTCATCAAAGTGCCAGAAGTCCCAGCAAGAAACATGCTCTAAAAGAAAGATAGAGCATACCTCATGTAAAATAGCAATCATAGCAATGTTTGTTTTCCCAGCCCCAGTGGGAGCACATACCTGGTAATAGATGAAATGAAAGCTGTCAAAGACGGATCAAAACTTATCTCCATAAGAAAATAGTATACATCATAACTGAAAGAAAGGGTATTAACATACACTACCCCTTAGGGTAGACTGTCTACATCACACCCTAGGAGTGCAACCCTTCTCCGGGACCCTACTAATGCAGGACGCTTTGTGAAGTGGGCTGCCCTTTTTTTTAACCAAAGGAGAAGGTTACTCACTAGTATGTTTTCATTGCTATTATAAGTAGTATGGTAAATTCTGCTCTGAATACGGTTGAGACTCTTGTAGCCATGGAAAGCTGCTTGAGCAAAATCGTCTAGCTCCTTTATCTCAATCTGATAAGAAAACCAAGAAAGCAAAACTATCAGTCAAATTAAGAAAGTTTTGGTGAAACCGCTGAAGATTCATCAGAAGCAAGTTTTCATAACATTATCACCTGCGAAACAGCAAAGATGTGGAGACAGAATTTACAACAAACAACAACATACCCAGTGTATTCCCACAAAGTGGGGTCTGGGGGGGGATGGGAGATAAAGTGTACGCAGCCCATACCACTACCTCAGATGATGTAGAGAGGTTGTTTCCGATAGATCCCCAAAATTTATAAGAAATGTCATACACTTGATTGACATGTTTATAAAATCACATTGGGACTTATTTTCCCGTTTCCTCGCCCCATCCCTCTCCTTTTTAAACAAAACGAAAAATATACATAATAGGAAATAAAGATTATATGAGACTGAAGATGACATAAATAGCATAGCGTAAACTAGATCAATCAAAAGATATTTATATTTAAGTTAACAGAATTCTGTAGAAAATATGATTTATTGGAGAGAGAGAGAGAGAGAGACTACAAAGAGGAGAATGAGCTGCCATTCATGCAAAATAACTACATGAGATTACAGCAAATGAACAGTGCATTCTGGTATCTAGCAAAGAAATAAGGTGGATGAGTTTTATGCCATTTTATCATGTCAGTGACTTTAAAAGAGAAAAAAAAACTAAAGGTATTTGATTTGATGCTGAGTTATGTCTGTACATGAATTTTTCTTGAGAAACAATTGAAATTTAGTGGGTGAAAATCATTATTTCAAAATACTCCTCAAACAAGTTTAACGTCAAATTCTCTACTTACATGTTGAAGTTGAAATAATGCACAAAATAGTAAAACAAACACTGATTTGCAAAATACTATTCTAATTTTTGCAAATATATTGTGGCTAGAAGTTGTGTCCAAACGCTTACTGATGGTTCTTGTTTCAAGCAATTGGGGGTTAGGCGGTTAGCTAAAATTAAATGTTCTTTTTTTGAAATTGAGCTAAAATTAAATGTTCTCTATATCCACAATTGTGGACCTCCATATGCAATTAGACGAGATAGACCTAAAAGACCTAGTTGGATAAAATGTAAGAAACCGATTCAATATGGCAATATCAACTATTTTGGATTACAATTAGTTGTTGTAGACACCTAATTATGTTTGATGTTTGCCAGGAGTTCCTTTTTTTTTCTCTTGGTTAGAAACTTGTATATTCGTGTATGGATCTCTTTAAAATGTTCTCTACCTCTCGAAGAGATCCATACATGAATATACAAGTTTCTAACCAAGAAAAAAAAAAAAGAAACTCCTGGCAAACACCAAACATAATTAGGTGTCTACAACAAATAATCGTAATCCAAAATAGTTGATATTGCCCATATTGAATCGGTTTCTTACATTTTATCCAACTAGGTCTTTTAGGTCTATCTCATCTATTGCATATAGAGGTCCGCAATTGGATATGATAAACCATCTCGAGCAATCATTTTCTTATAAGTAGGCAATAATTTCCATTTAATCCACTGGATGTGCTAGCACTGTTTGTCAGATGTAATCATTTTTAATCTAGTGAAATCTTATACCACAACACATTATATCTACTTAACAAACATGGACTTTGAACTTAACTCAACCCAAAAGTTGGCACATGAGATGAGAATTGCCCAAGATCATATGACGAAACATCGACCTATTCTCTCAATCAATGTGGGCCACTTTAACATCCCCGCACGCAAACGTGGACCACATAACATAGGGTCCAAAATTGGGTAGATCAAGGTCAAAGATTGGTTCGACTTTGATACCATGTCAAGAAAATGGACTTTGGACCTTACTCAACACCTAAAACTAGCTCATAAAGTGAGGATTGCTCAAGATTACATAAGCAGACATAAACTGGTTCTCCCAACCGATGTGGTATACTTAAATATATGCTAACTAGTACATTTGTATTGAGACACCACCATAATCTTGTCTAATCTAACTTCACTTCAACTTCTCTTAGCATGCTAAACTTGCAGAGATATGTTCTCTTACTTCTACTCGGAAATTCTTACCCTCCAGTATGCTTCTAAATAGATCTATCTTTTAATTGACTCCATCATTAATTCGTCAATTAAACAAAAATATCATCGGAAAAATTCATCTTATATATTACTAGTTAGCATATATATAAAGAAGGGGAACTAAATTAAGGTAAACCAAATCCAAAAGCACGGAGAAGGAAATGTACAAGTACAACCCACACACACAAGCAAACCAACCTAGCCCAAACGAGTAGCAAGACTTTATTAACCTCTAAAATTTAAGTACAACCCAAACTACCCACAAACACTAACAAAGAGAAACCACCTCCAAAAGCACATGGCTTAAACATGTGCCTAATACAAAAATCAACAGTCCAAACTCCATAAGTAAACATCCAAGTAAAACGCAATTCCCATACAACTCAAACAGCCAAGCGCAAACCTAGATACCCATTGATGCATACCCCAATTACATAATATCCTTTATAACTCTTTTATCTTCCTGACACCCTTTTAATGGAACCCCTTACCTCATAAAAAATGATGCTAGTCCTGTATGCAAGACAAATTTACAATATCACGGTATTAGGGAAGTGGTCTTCAAATCATGTAGCCGTAGATGCAATCCTAACATCACAGAACTGAGAAAATGAATTGTAGGACTTGTGCTTCATATGTAAGAAGATGGATATTAGACCATTATCTCCTGCACTGTAGTTCACGATATAATTAAGGGACATCATCTTCTCTGTGCTAACCTAAAACAGTAGTGGATACTGTAGCCGAAGAGTGAAGAAGATCGAAAACAGAAGGAAAGTTGAAAGGTCATTGAATGTTAAGAGCTTTTCTGCACTTTTTGTGCAAAGTAATGCTGAACAAATAGAAATTATGAGAATCTAGAAAGAGAAAATAGCACATCCTTTGCTATTCCATAAAACCACATTACACAAGCTGTGCCAATACTAATCCTAAAGAGTTGCAGAACTCCATTCCAGCCCGACTACTATCATATAGCACATTACCAACGACTTTTACCTTTCTTGTTAAGATTTAATACTAAACACAAAAATCCACTACTGTTCTAGCAAATGACAAGCTTTCGACTGTCTTCCGTACCGAGATAAAGCATCGGATAGAGAACAATTCAAGCATCAAGTATTTTCTTTGAAGAATTTACAGAAATTCTAATAAGAATTAGCCCTCAGCAAGAAATGGATGAGAAACACAACCCAAACAATATGTATCTTAGTAAACTAGCTACATGTGAAAGAAATTAATCATCTTATCTACTTCCTGTACATTTTCATTTACATGAGAAAAGACAAAGTGCTACTAGCATCAAGTATTGAAGGCATAGGAAAGACCAAAGCAGTTTGAAAATTACTATACAAACCGTTTTTGTAACCAACTCTAGCAACGCATCATTCAAACCAAACTTCGCCTCCAGATGATTAATTTTCACAACCATGTCACTACAAACAAAAGTGTTTTTCTTTTTGTGTGTGTATGAAAATGAGGACCAGAAAAGAGATTTACCAGACAACAGTAATAGCGAGTGTCCATTATTAAGCCAAAGTAGGTAAGTAGTTGGGAGAGCAGCAATAAACAAAGAAAAAAACATAGTGGCAGAACAAGGAAATACCAGTCTCTCCCCAGGCATCAAAGATGCAGTTGGTGTTGGAGGGATAATGACTTCTTCATATCCTTTGTAGTGCTTTCTGGTAGTTCCTTGAGGAAGGGCTGTAGGACCTAAGGTGTTTGGCCCTTCACCATGACCAATGAGGTCCTCAAATATGTTTTTCTTCTCACTCGCATGAAGCAAAGAACTAAAACTCACAGTGGACAAATCACCCTCAACCCCGTTATTTGTTCCACGTCTATGCTTCCTTTCTTCCTTGCGACGAAGTTTATCAATTTGCCTTTCAGACTCAGTTTGAACAGTTACCTGTTTGACTAGTAAAAAGTAAATTCAAATGCCAAATGGGGCATTGCATGAATGACATTATCATGATTGTATATCTATTACTTACCTGGATGGCATAACTAGGAGCACGCAATTGCCCGCCTGTAGTCATCTTGTCAGTTTTCAGTTCAATTAGTCCATGATGGATTGCATCAACAATTTCCTTTCTGTGCTGAGATAGAAGGGGAAAAATTTTCAGGGGAGAAAAAGGCAGAAATGAATAAATATTATAATTTAAACAACACCAAATTGCAAATGAACGATTTTCTACCTTAACAGCTTACTGCTCCTATTTATCATAAATCTAGCATTCTGGAGAACTCAACTCATAAATACTAAGGCCCAGATTCACATTTATAATCTCCCAACCATTCCTAAAACATATCATCGGACTTGGACTACCGTATATGCTTTTTACGGCAATGCATGATAAAATTTAAACAATTTGATGACATGTCCAACGACGACCAACAACAATTAGAGGATCAGCTCAAATTTTTACCATGATAAGATCCTGAACTGTTTCAAATGCACCATCACCAACAAGGTCAAGCAAATCGCCAGCTATCTACATTAAAAAAAATAAAGATCATCAAAACATATTAGATGTTTACTGAACTGATGTGCCAGACGATGTGGTTAAAGCATCCAGCAGAACTATGAAGTGAGAGTGACATGTTGTTACCTCATCCCCTGGTTTCTCAGAATCAAGTACGCGGCATATGGCCATTGCCAGTTCATCTCGAGGAAGCTGTGAAGTACTTCCTCCAACTATCTTATCACAGGCATCTCTTACCCAGCTTAAATCAAATTTTCCACCAGATACAGATTCTCTATAATTTGAGAAGGCGCCATGATCATACTGTGATTCATGACTTGAAGAAGGTGCACTATCCTGCTCAACAGAAAAATCTGAATCTTCCAATGAAACATCAATTAAGAAACGAGCTGGCGGTCTGAACACAAGGTCCGATCCAAACTCCACTTCATCAGTGGTTCCATTAGACATGTCTGGTAAAGAGGCGGTCTCAATTCCAGGGTGATTATTCTGCAATTCATACAATCTTTGTGCTAAAGAGGCAATTCTTGATAGTAATGAATCTGAAACTGCATAGCCAACAAGTTTTTGCAAATCTAGCCTGCATTCAAAATAAAAAGACCGACTTAGCAGAGTAGCAGTTCAAAGAAACTTTCTCAGCATACGGACATTCACAAAGTATTCAAAGGAAAGAAAAAAATAAACCTAGTATCTGATCTTCGGGTCTTAACTATTCGCCACTTATTTTGCATGTCTATCAGTATTCCTATATTCTTTTTCAACCTAATGCAAATTAATATGTTGATAAGGAACGTCAATGCTTTGCGCACAACAAATGTTAGTCATGCATTCTTTACTTACAATTACCTTAGTTGGCAATAGGATGAGAAACGTATAAGAAGCAAGCTGAGTTCTAGAATGCATTTTTCAACTTGTTAAGATATAGGTTTCAAGAAATAACAAACATTTCAGCAATTAAAGACTGAAAAACTTTGACTGCTGGGTATGAAATACATCAATACGGCCATCAAGAACATTCCACCAGTGGCTGATCTTTTTGTCTAACAATTAAAAAGGTCTAACATAGAGAATATTCTGTAAGGTATCAAGCACTCAATGATTGAGCCGGGGGTCTATCGGAAACAGCCTCTCTATCTCACATTTGAGGTAGTGGTATGGACTGCATACACTTACCCTCCCAGACCCCACTTGGTGGGAATATACTGGGTATGTTGTTGTATCAAGCACTCAATGAAATATAATGTGACTGAGCTTTGGACGATTTATGTCTCTAATACACAGGGAACAATCAATGGGATAAAATGTCAAATCAGATGGAAGATTGTAGTTAGATCCTTCTGCAAAAAAACTAAATGTTCACGGTGCTTCTGAACCCAGCGGAATCCTATATAAGTGGACCTAGTACGAGAACTCCTTCGCCCTGATACTAGCAATTATCTTTTTCTCCTTTATTTTGGTGAATAGGTTTGCAAATAAAAAGTAACAAAAGGAACACAAACCAACTGCGAGTGGATTAAAATACTACAATAAGAGATGGATAGAGCAAGCAGTTCGAATGGTATTTTATCATAGCTTACAAAATTCACGTACTTGGGAAAGGGGATGAAAAAAGAGACTAAAAGACCCTGCTAAGAAGCTAAGGCGTCGTTCACCATGCACCTATTCCTTTTACTAGCAAACAGTCTCCTTTTGTTTCTCGCGTTAAAAGCATATCAATACGACATAAATGGTTCATTACTCCAACCCCAACTGATCTTCATTTATTCTAAAGATTAGTAAACACCATAACTATGAATAACCAAAAACAAAACAAGGAGCAAAATATTTTCTTCAAGCAATATATCAAGAAATTGTGTGTTTACTTCTTCTCAGCAATAAGCCTGTGTTCCTCACCCTCCGCCATTGTCCCACTGAAAAGCCTATACACACTGAATGCCACCTCCCTAAACTCCTCTGACACAATCTCACCCTTCATCAACTCAACCACCGCGCTAATAAACTGCTTATATGCTTGCCGCAACTCAGGAGAAGCTGCACCAATTATAAAACACTTCATTAAGCAGTGCTAATAAAAACGGGGCATAAAAGGATTTCAACACATTTCCATTCAATAATAAACTAGTTGGGGTGATTATATGAATCCTCTAAAAGAACAACAACATCATAACTTGACTACTCTTTTTTTTTTCCTTTTTTCAAATAACTATGGTGTTTATCGGAAACGACCTCTCTACCTCACACCCAGGTAAAGTTACAAACATCGTACACTCTACCCTCCCCACACCGCACTTTGAGGGAATACACTTGGTATGTTAGTGGTGGTGTCTGGGCCAGCTTTTGTGCACCTCGACTATTTCCATGGGATACCTGCCACCTACCACTAGCAACAGGTATCAAGTACGAGGTCCACCCAGCAACAGGGACCTTGATACCGATGTCCACCCAGCAATCTGTCCACCTAGGTTAGGACACATGAAAGGACATCACCTATTGTTTTTTATCTCTGCTATAATTTGAACCTGAGAAGTCATGATTCTCAACGCACTTCATTGACCACCACACTATGAATCCACTAACTGAATTCAAACATATTTCCATTTATCTCAAATATTCTTAAAGTATATTCAACCGAAAATTGAAAATTGTGGAAAGTCCATTGAAAATACAGGGAGTCAAGGGAACGTCCTAACCACAATGATTTATTGTACACAGCCTTAGGCTTGAAACCGTGACCTCATGGTCACATGACAACAACTTCACCAATTCACTCGGAGTAATAGTAATATATTACCTTGGTCCCATTTATAGACAATCTTTCGAGCAAGTTCTGATTCTTCAAGTGAAGTTGCACTACTGAAAAAACACACCAAAAAAAATAAAAAATTATATCAACAGATGTGAAATTTGATTAGTTGAAGATGCGATTAACTGGTACCTGCGAGAGTTGAGATTTTGTAGAATGGTTTTGCGGTGAAGGTAAGCTTGATCGGCGTCGAATGGTTCTCTTAGAGCATTGGTAAGCCGAGGCAATTCAAACAACATTTTTGGTTTTTGGTTTGTTTCGCCCGATTGATTCGTCTTCTCCCTCAGTGGGTTTTTTTGAGCTCGTTACCGGTTTCTTGCGCAAGGTGTAATTGATGAACCGGCCGTTTTTTACCCTCCCTCTCTCCTTAAATACTCTCTCGTTTTATATTACTTGTTCACGTTAAATTTAAATAAGTAGGTATACATGTTCTATGTGCTATAATACACGTAGGATATTATGTTAGATAAAAAATTACCGTGTAAGATATCACATGGGACATACGTATTTAGTTGTTCAACTTTATTTAAGTTTAACTGGCTATATGATTTTCGGTCAAGTTAAAGAGCATGTTTATGTATTGTGTCAAAACTTTATTATAATTGTTAATATTAAGGGTGTGTAAGTGGAAAATACAATAATAATTTTCTCGATTTCATAAAGTAGACAATAAACTAAAATAATTATTCTTAGCATGAAACGGATGGAGTACTTAGATTTCTTCTTGATCGGATTCAAAAGGAGTGTCTATTTTTATATTTAGTAAGTTTATTTAATTTTAACATCCTACTATTTGACAAAATTTAAGACAGTGAAATTTAAAGGACTACGCAGGGTAAGATGCTTGTGGTTACTTGTGCATGCAGAAAGTTGGAGGATATAAATGTTAACGTGAAGTTAAAGAATGTGTTTATGTATTATGCTTCTCCAATTTTTTTGCAATTGCTTGAGGATCTTCCATTGGAATGAAAATTGTTGGTCAAAATTCTTCGAAGTCACTTCCGGACTCGCTCAAATAAGAAAAGCATATCAAAGTATGGAGGAAATCATGACAAAATGTTATACACAGCATGGCAAAGCAACTGTATATCTGTGAAAACCATTGATGAACTGATTCAAGTTGCTCGGACTCTCCAAAAATGTTGCCGCATCCGTGTCGGATCCTTCAAAAATACACTATTTTTGGAGGATCCGACACGTACCTGTAATATTTTTGAAGAGTCCGAGCAACTTAGGTCTTGGAATACATAAACAAATTGGTTACTAGGGAGCTGAGGTTCATTGGTTATCCTTTGTATTACATGCTACCAGAGGCAACACTTCAATGCTTGGGTATTTTCTGCTGTGATCTGTTATGTGTGGACTGAGAGGAACAATAGAAGATCTTAAGCAAGTAAGAAGAGAGTGCAAAGACAGACCAAAGGAGACTTCTACTAGTTCACATTATGGGGCAGAAGCAAGCAAAATGGGCCTCTGTTCTTGCTAAACTTAACAACTACCCTGTTAGATATTGATCTGGTTTATTGTACATGGATACCTTACTAACATAAAGTGCAGAATCCATAGTAGTTAGCTGATAGTCAATAGCTTGCAGCTTTAATTGTTGCTTTTTGTTATTTTTCCAGGATCAAACTCCAGAGTATAGTGAGTTAGCCATCTTTTTTCGTAAAACAATGCTTAAGGTAGATGCTAAAACCCAAGAAGCACAATATGTAAGAAGCTTGGCAAATGCCCATCGCAAGTGACACCAACGAAGCAGTGGAAACAAAATTCCTCAAGGTGGGAATTTCTTGTATAAAACAATAGCATGGAGATTCAAGAGTGTTATTGCACCAGTAATAATATATTGAAATCTGTTTTTACTCGGGTAAATATAAATTGGAAAACCGATGATATATACAGACCGATAAATAGCATTGCCGCGATCAGACAATGTAAAACACAATTTTAACTCAGGTGGTGTATTTGAACTTGGAAAGCATCACTTCAATCTTATGCAGAAGCCTTGTTGCTTCTTTGTCTCCAGATGCAAATGGTTTGGTCCATTCCTGATATTGGTGAAGGCTACCTGTGAAGTCTGTGAAGAGTCCATCAACTCCTATCTTGTTTATCCAGTAGTCATACTCATTGTATGGATCTTCACTGAAGTTGAAGTGTAGGTATTTGTTCTCATTCCGGAAAGTGTATGGATGAACCTGGATTTGTTATTGAAATTCAGAGGATGAATGTGTATGAAATTAAGATGAAATGCACAAAAAAGAGAAAAAAAGAAAGACCACTTCTACCCATGAGATAGGTATAATAGCAGGTTTCAGTTTTTTTGGAAACTCAATAATTCAGAAGGCACTAGTTAATGGAGAGTCGACAATTTTAAGAAGAGGTGTGCATAAAATGGAATGCAGAAAGATGGTAGGGGATCTATTATAGAAGGCAACAGCAAACCCAAACACCGCCCATTAATGCATAGTGACTCACTAGCCTCTCTGAGAATTAGATGTAAAAATGACGACCCTGGCACTTAGAGGCAGACACACACCAACTAGAGGCAACCCAGCACCCCACAAACTTAAAACAGAATGAACTCAGCAATTCATTAAGTTAAAAAAAGTACATAGCATGCCAATTCAAAACACTAAATATGAAATATAGGCATTTTCTTTCCCTTCAATTAAAAGTAATATAATCTTAATGCACAATCAAATTAATAACTGCGGAACAGAGATCAGTGGAGGGAAATATCACATTACCAATAACTTCACATGTCGATGATATCCCAGAAACAATGATTGATCACATACCTGTAGATTACGGGCATGTGCTCTTGCGACGAGATCAGAAGGTGTTTGCAGATAATTGTTGGAACAAGGAACTATGGTGTCCTTCCAAGGCCCAATCCCCACCACATATTCCTTGATATAGTCAAGATAACCATCTGACGTGATCTCCCAGTATGACTGCAATGTGAAAAAGGATCACTAATTTTCCAAGCAACAGCAAAAACGGTTTGACAAACAGATTTCTCTAGGGAATATTTCCAGCAAAACTATATTCCTATACATGTGAATGTAGGTTCATTTCTTAATCAGCAAAGACAGTTTCTCATTTTTATCAAGCTTGTAAAGTGTAGATGTTAATCCTGTAAAATTTTAAGCAAGAATCTTAATATTACATGCTTTTTACAAATCTTTACCAAGTCTGCCTATAGACTGCAGATGTAGTTGACACTTTGATAAAGTCCTAAAAGTTTGGGTTTCCTTTTTGTATATGCGTCTAAAGTGTGGGTAAAAGTTTCTTTTTTTCTTTTTGGAATTTAGTATTTTCCATTCTTCTCTGTCACATACAGTGCTAGCTAGGTGTGGGGGAGTGAAAACCTGATTGGTGTCTTGAGTTGGCATATTCGTGTCATCAATGAGGAAGATCTTAGGCAAGTCTGTCTGATTTGATATATAAATTAACGATGTTGGTGCAAAAGATTGAATGAATGCAGGCTGCTTTAACCATTGCTTCGACATATATGAACCTTTGTATCCATACTTCTTTAGTGTCTCAACAAACTTGTCCTCGAATTTCTGACCACCTGGCCATTTGACCTGTTGGAACCAACAGTTAATGTATAAGATAACTGAAAGTATTCATAAGGATATCAGTTTTAAAACTGAGAAAAACACATAAGGGTACCAACAGATTTTCCAGCAAAACATACTCTGCAATAAAAATCAGTTTCCCCTATTTTGTAGCAGAAAGGGAATGAACTCACGTGTTGGTTGATAAGGACTGGATTTTTTATCTCTGGATATATTCCAACAACTCTATGAGCATCCAAAGCAATTGAGATGAACTCCTCAAAAGTAATAATAGAAAATTGTCCTGCATGTTAATTGAAAAATAAAGACACTGAGAAATATTGGCAATGAGATGTGTTTTTCTGAAAAAACTACCCTCATATAGAATTATAGCAGAAGCATGCATGTCTAATTGTTGGGCAAAGTTAATCAAAAGAAGCATTTTTGTCTCATTTTACATTTCAGATGGCATAAATTTCCTTATCTTGTTTTGTGTTTACAGGAACATTTAGAAAACTAACCATTATATTGCTGATCTCTGAAAGGATATCTCTGCTTTACGCGCAGAAGCTTCAATTCTTGAAGGGTGAAATCAACTGCATGTTAGTACAAGAAATTACTAAGAGATGAGGTAATGATACATATTATATCAGTAAGGAAATTGTGTAACACTTAGAAGTACATAAAATTTACATTTGCTTATACATATGGGCAAAATAAATCTAACACTAAATGACAACAGAACGACATAGTCTATTATTGACAAGAAAACAGTAGAAGTTAGCACAAGTGAAATAATAACATCCATACCCAGAAAATATCCAGTAGTGTTGACCCCTTGAACTTCATAGGTCCTCTTTCGATCAGCAAACTCCTTGTGATTTGCTATATCAGTTGTATCATCAAGGATGACATCATGGAAGCATATAAGAGCGCCATCTTTAGATGCTAAAATATCTGTTTCGATGAAATCTGTACCCTCTTCAATAGCTCTCTGCATAGTACTAGAGTTTCAGGAGCATGTTTTGCAGTTTATCTAAAGAAACAGCATGTTTGTTTCTATTACAGCATCAGTTATTGCAAGCAGAAAGGTGATATTACAAAACAGCAAAAAGACTTCCCCCCTATAAACAATTTAAGTACCAACCATGTGGCCGGCCACATATGGCCTTAACTGAAGCCATTTCATTGGATACTAAACCCAATTCCTATTTTCTACTTAGACGATTTTGTTGCAGACATACCATGTATGCTGCTGCAGTTTCTTCAGGAATTTCTCCATTTGAACCTCGGTGTGCAATGTTGTAAGCTCGAAATGCTTGTAAAGGCTGTTTATTCCTATCATTTCTTCTGCCAGGTAGTGGATAGAGAGGTCTGGC
This sequence comes from Capsicum pubescens, assembly GCA_030864215.1. Classification (NCBI taxonomy): domain Eukaryota; kingdom Viridiplantae; phylum Streptophyta; class Magnoliopsida; order Solanales; family Solanaceae; genus Capsicum; species Capsicum pubescens. The sequence continues at coordinate 22,067,200 of CM061543.1, forward strand.
CGAGCATCCAACAAGAAGTAACAGAAAGATATAAGGGATCACACCTGTAAAGTACATTGAGAAAGAGGTAACATTCTGTACATGCACAGAGTCGATTATAAACGTTATCTATGCTTGTCTATCTACGGTCAATGGTTTCACACGTGACCACATGGTATATATGATGGTGCATGTATGGTTACAACAACAACAACAACAACATACCCAGTATATTCCCACAAAGTGGGGTCTGGGGAGGGTAAGTGTACTCAGTCCATACCACTAACTTAGAGGTGAGATAGAGAAGTTGTTTCTGATAACCATGATGGTGCATGTATGGTTAGAGACCAATATATACATGAATGCGTGCACTTGACATCAGCAATTGATCAATTCTGATAAACCAATTTATAGTAACTTGAGAAAAGTTATAACATCTTACATTTCAATCTTAAACATTGAAAACTCTGTAAACTAAGCAAGCAGTAGTACTAACACAACAGCCACTGTGCCTAAGTCCTAAACTAGGACTACTCAACAGCTACGTCAAATTCACATTCTTTAGCAACAGGCAGCTTAACAAATATGCGAAGAATGTACAGTCAGCGATTTATTCAGCCAATGCACAACTGAATAGTGCTTGCAGTGCAGGTTAGCCAAATATATCATAACAAGTTCAACCCAATGTTTATAGCCTAGTTTGAAATGGGTATCCTTCTAAACTTTGGACTAAGTGCTAGATTTACATTAATTCTTATTCTGGAAATCAATATATAATAGGAATTTTTTGGTGACCCTTATTTGGTTAACTAATTCTATGAATCAATTACCTTCAATCACATGCTAGTTGGGTTGCCTACACTAATCCTTTATATGCCTTCCGTGATATTTGGTTGACTAATTGGAATGAATTGAACCCATTATATTATGCACCATCATTATATGATGCACAATACTGCATTAAAGCAATTGACATATCTGGCAGTACTTTCGACTCTATCTAAATAAAACTAACAGTGCTCCTTTTTCGATTTGGAGCGAAGATTCCTTCTTTTGAGCTGATCCGAAATGTAAATTCTATAATCTACAACAACACCAATGCATCAATTTTAAATTAGTTGGGGTCAACATATGAATCCTCAACATCCATGTTTTTATTCTATAAGTGGAAACAAAATGTTTTAACATTTCACATCTCATTGAATATGATACCACAAAAAAGTTGAGCAGGATTTTCCAAATTCAAAAACTAGTATTACTTCTCTTACCAATTAATACTAACTAACATGCATCTCCAAGTTTACCTTTATAAATCGTATCATGTCACACCATGACATTTTTATTTTTTTTGATAAGATATGTCACACCATGACATTCACTTTAAAGTAGAGCGGTAAGTTCAAAGCTTATATAATGTTTCTGATTTCAAAGCTTATATAATGTTTACTTAGACTGATTTCAAAGCTTATATAATGTTTACCTAGACAGACTGAGTTCAAAGCTTATACAATGTTTGCCTACATAGACTGATTTCAATTCAACTAACACGCATCTCCAAGTTTACCTTTAGAAATTGTGTCATGTCACACCATGACATTCACTTTAAAGAAGAGAGGTAAGTTCAAAACTTATATAATGTTTACTTAGACTGATTTCAAAGCTTGTCTAATGTTTACCTAGACAGACTGAGTTCAAAGCTTATACAATGTTTACCTACATAGACTGATTCCAATACAGTGCTTTGGAGTATTCAAAAAGCAAGAACAAACAAAAGCTTCCAGTCCAGTTAATATCATTTGGGATTCTGTGGTTGGCAAACAAAGGAGACTACAAATTCACCTAACATCACATGGTATTAATGGGGAAACAGAGAGCCTACAAAACTATTTAGTACTAATGCGAGTGCTAACATCTCTCTGCGGTTTTATGGGGCCAGATTGACCTACAAAGTAATTCATGAACTGAATTCAGTAACCCCAACTTAGCATGTAAAATATTTAAGAGTTACCAACCGATTTCAAAGTGTAAACCTGTCATGTATTAATGAGACACACCAAATTTTAACATATGTCTTTCTTTTCTTGTATCTTGTATCAGTACACCTCCTCCCCATAATAGATAATTTTATGGTATCACAAGTCAATTAGATATCAAATAAATGCAAAGACGTTGCATATAATGCGTACTTATCTGGGAAAAGCTTTGACAAGAATTTTAATTGTCAAGAGTACCAGACAAAGCTCACAGATAAGCTCTTGACGAACTTTTCAACCCTCCCATTTACTCAAAGTAAATTATGCAGATATGTATCAAATGCAGATTTCTGCAACCTATTGCCACAGTACAACAACAACATACCCAGTGTAGTGCCACAAAGTGGGGTTTGGAGAGTGTAGAGTGTTCGGACCTTACCCCTATCACAGAGGTAGAGAGGTTGTTTCCAACAGATCCCCCAGCTCAAGAAAAAACAGTCCAAAGCAGTCCCGAAAAAGAATAAACAATTTAATTACTAAAAAACTATTGCTACTGTACATTACTTAACCTATTAATAAATGATTTGATTAGTAACTTAATAACAGCAATGTGACCAGGAGATCACGGGTTCAAGCCGTGAAAACAGCCTCTTGCAGAAAAGCAAGGTAAGGCTATGTACAATAGACCCTTGTGGTTTGGTTCGGCCCTTCCCTGGACCCCGCACATAGCGGAGCTTTAGTGCACCGGGCTGCCCTTCTTTTTATAGCAGCAACATATTGAATTTGGTCCAACTTAACTAACTCAGTGCACTTTGGAACACAGGGATTAGTTTATTAATCCAAGATTTGACCCAACGAAGAACTTAAAACCCATTAAAAAAAAATCTTTCAAATGATTCCACTTAATACAGCAGCTATATACATAAAAGGGGTCGTAGATATACAAAATCTAAGTTGAAAACACAATTTTTCAAGAACCAAATGACAATCTTAGAACAACAACAACTGGCTAGCCAGTGAAATCCCACATCCCACCGGTGGTGTCTGGGAGGATAGAGTGTTCGCAGACCTTACCACTACCGCTTCCCTAATGACAATCTTAGAAAAAAATTTAAAATTTTACTCCTACCATATACACATTAATTCCCAACTAGCTGAGGGTAAACCATATATCAAAACTAAATCCACTCCACTAGATTTCATTCCAATACTAAATACAACAAATCCCCGCGCAAAACAAAAGCTTTAATGCACCAGGCTGCTTATTAAATACAACAAATAAATCCAAAACTTTCCAAAATTAAAAAAAAAAAGTCCAATTTTTTTCAAGAATTGTTATTTGGGATTTGTAATGCTTACTTGGTGAAACCATGGAAACTGTTCTCTTCTTTCTCTTCCGTTTAGCAAATGACTACCACACAATATTGAATTTTATATATATATATATATATGAATTTTTTGCAGATTCGTTGCCGTGGATTTACCAATAATTCCAAGAATATTCCGAAAAAATGGAAAATAGGAAAATTTTGAAATTTCTGACGTGTTAGAGTTACATGTAAATTGACTTATAGTAACAACAGGAACTGTGAGAGACGTAGATTGGAAAAACAAGATTCAGATCTACGGTTGATATGATTGAGTCAGGTGAAAGTACTGTCACTGTAGAGGCGATCACGTTTTTGATTGGCAGGTAACTGAATATGGGAGTTATATTTTATTGAGTTGATGATAAGTCCACTTATGATTGGTACAAATCATATATATTGAATTTTTATATTACTAAGTTTTAATTTATTTGACGAGAAATTTAAGAAATTAAAGTGTTTTTGAAAGTGCGGTACTTATTTTAAAATAAGCAGTTAAATGTTTGTATAAAAGTGTTGAAACTGAAAAAAAATTATTGATGTGTTTGGTAAATAATGCTTTTAGGCACTTCTTTTTTAAAATGATTGAAATACCTTATAGCTGTTAATAATATATAAAGTTGATTATTATTAATTTTTATTGCTAAAATGATTCAAATTAAAATTAATATATATTATATTTTCATGAATGACTAATTTGTGCGCTAAAATTATTTTTTTTAAGAGATTGAAATGAGACTCTTTGAAAAGATTGTTTCGTATCATTAAGGTGCAATTTACGACACTTTCATTTTCTTATTAAATTGGACTTGTTGCGTTTAACCTTCCAAGATAATATTAATATATATGTCGAGCTTATCATTAAGCAAAATATATATGTTACTAATCTTGAAGGAAATGCAACAATTTGAGAGACAATCTAGAACAAAATATGCGGTGTTGAGGAGCAGCGTTGATTTTTTCTCAGAGAAATGAAAGCGTGGAATTGGAAGTGTGTTGATGGTAAGAAAAGGAGAATTAGGGCAAGGGTAAAACTGGAATAACTTATAATTGCAAGGGACAGGATGGTAATTTTGTTAGTCAACTTAAAATTCTGGGAAAATAAGCACCTATTAGGCTGCTTATTGATTTTAGCTTAAAAAAAACTAAAATCAACTTATTTTAAACAACTTAAAATTTTGCCAAACATCAATATAAGCAAAAAAGTGCTTATAAGTTATTTTGACCAACTTATAAGCACTCCCAAACACCCTCTAATTGTAAAACTAAAGATATATCGAATGTACTAAAATGATTAATAAAGAGTTGTCAAAGAAGAAAATATATGACTCAGAAAATATATATTCTAATATATAAAAGAGGCTTGGAAGCAGGAGGCGGTCGCCATGCCTGTTTCCTCCGTGATTTTACCATATCATTCCTAATTAATTATTATATGTCATTTAGGTATTAAAAAATTAATAATATTTAACAAATATTAGAAGAGGCTTGGAAGCAGGAGGCGGTCGTCATGCCTGCTTTCTCCGTGATTTTAGCATATCATCCCTAATTAATTATTATATGTCATTTAGGTATTAAAAAATTAATAATATTTAACAAAAATATAAAATAGACATTTATGACATGTCTACTTCAGCTGCTTCAACCGCAATTTTACTATTTCATCCCTAATTAATTACTATAGGTCATTTAAGTATTAATCCGTGATTTTAGTATATCACCCCTAATTAATTATTATATGTCATTTAAGTATTAAAAATTAATAATATTTAACAAAAAATAAAATACACATTTATGACATGTCTGCTTCAGTTGCTTCAACCGTAATTTTATTATTTCATCCCTAATCAATTACTATAAGTCATTTAAGTATTAAAAAAATTAATAATATTTAATAAAAAAGATAAAATAAATAAATAAAATGATAAACAAACTATTGAAGTTTTAAATTAACTTGACATCTTATATAAGGTCTGTCTAAATTTTTTTCACAACTATTTTTTATATTAATTTTGTTATACCACTTCTAATAAGTTATTTCCTAATTGATTATTATATGTCATTTACGTATTAAAAAATTAATAATATTTGATTAAAAAAAAGTAAAATAGACATTTATGACATGTTTGTTTCAGTTGTTTCAACCGTAATTTTACTATTTTATCCCTAATTAATTATTATGAGTCATCTAAATATTAAAAAAATATTTAATAAAAAAATAAAATAAACAAAAAAAAGATAAATTAATTATTGATGTTTTAAATTAACTTGACATCTTATATGAGGCCCGCTTAATTTTTTTTCACAACTATTATGGTAATTTTATTGTATCACTTCTAATAAGTTATTATGAGTCATTTAAGACATGTCTACTTTGGGACTTCAACCGTGATATTTGATTGACTCTCAAAATTATATCAGTGTCACTTAAATTGAAATAGAAGAAAAAGTATTATAAATTTCAGTAATTAAAAACTTAAATTATTCTAAAAATATAATAGACTATCAATGCTACAAAACTTTGGACAAGGAGAGTTATAAATTATAATGGCTAACAACTTAAAATAGTAAATTACAATGTCAAAAAGCTATTATAAATTACAATAGCTAACAACTTAAAATATCTAAAAAAATATTTAAAATATAATTAATTATCACCTCATGGTCGTCCTGCCAGCTTAGTGGTAAGGGGTATTTCAGTCCTTTCACTAACTACTGTATTCTTAACTATTAGATGACATTTGTACAAGTTTACACATGACTTAACATTTGCCGACTATGCTGCTTGAGATAAGAACGCACATGAAGCGGTGCTTGTCATTGTTACCAACAAGTTTTGACATCTATGTCCACTTTGTCCATCATCTCTTTCTCTATTTGCAATTGTATTGTTCTCAATTTCTTCTTACAGTTGCTTGATTCTTAACTTGATTGTTACCTTGATATTTTTGTTCTATGAATTTTATATTTTTGTTGTTATAGAATCGGTTATCTACTTTTTTCCTTTTTTATTTTTGAGGTATGGTAGTTTAATAGCTTTTCTTTAGCTAATTGGATGTTAATTGTTGCTTAATCTTTATTTATTTTTAACAAAGATATTCGTACTACTTACTAATTTACCTTAGCCATGTTTTTCGTTTTTGTTCGGTTTGCAGGTTATTAACTTTGGGCAAAGAGGACAAATAGTCAACTTCACTAGAAAATCAATTTGCATATGCGAAGCAATTCAAGCAGATTAAATTAATCACAATGAACGATAATCTCTGATTATTTTTTATTGCTGAACTTTCTGAATGTTTTCTTGATTCTTATTTCTTAGATAAAAACATGAGTTTTGTCAAACATATCACTTGATCGATGACTTTTGTAGCCATCCAGGAAGTTCCGTAAGATTAACACCATGTTATTTTGATGTGATTCACTCTATTTCGGTGGCAATTGATAATCTATTCACATCAATGATTTAGTTTCAAAATAAGAATTGCTCAAGCACAACTGCAACCATTCAAGATTTTGGACATTATTTTGCGCAAAATGTATGTCTATACCACTAGAAATCATTAGTAAATATCGGCTAAGTGGTGTCTTTTTCCTTTTCTTACAACAAACACATTGAAAAGAAAGAGCATATGTTTCTTCAACCTTCAGATTAGCCAATTACGTGAGAGGTTTGCAGTTGAATCTTCTCTATGGAGCACCAATTCTTCATATTACTATGTGTATAAGGAAGGCTAGAAACTCATGCTCCTACAAATTGTACATTATGTGTATAATGATCAGATAGTTATGTGGTTGACGAAACCAACATAGTACTCTTTTACCAACTGCATCTCTTTATCTGTGTTATATGAATATCTTGATAAACCTATGATGAATTTACTTTTTCCCATTGATCAGTATTGCTTGTTACTGTAATTACTTCAATTCTTACTTTTTGAAAACTTTTTCTGTATTTCAACATCGTAGAAAAGTAGATTGATACAGGAAAACTAAGGAAACAAGCTTTCTACTACACAGGTAAGGTCTGCATCTATCCCACCTTTTTCATATCCCTCATATTAGATAACACTTGGTATGTTGCCATTGTTTAAACAAAGTCTCAACATATAGGAACGTCAGATTAAATGTTAAGTACCAGGCGACCTCAATTTTTTTAGCTTACATAACTATGAAGCTTTATATATCTGATCTAACTGGGCTAAAAATAACTTTAGTTTTAACACTGTTGCTCCCCCAAAATTGGTTTTTAATATCAATTATGTGGCTTTCTAAAAGTTGTTTCGCTACCTGATACTATTGTTTTATTATTTTGCAGTACAAGTTGATCGAAAATAGAGCAATATGTCTGACCTCTCACCCAGAGATATTTTTTATGCAAGTCCTTATCATATCCATGAAAGGGGTATACCTCTTCTTTTGTTTATGTGCTAATATTAATTGTTACTACTTGTTGGTGTTTCAGCTCCTGCATGACTTCTAAGTATTGTTTTGTCTAAGGAATTTGATCAAGGCTTGTATTGATGGTGGGCAAGATCCTTCAGCTTTTAAGGTGCGCATACATGGATGTGGTGCGGAAGCTGATCCTATAATCGATTTTGAGGCTGATTTCATGGGAGTTGCTATTGGTAATACAACTTCTCTGCGAAGATCAACAATAGAGGAGGTTCAAAATGAGCTTAGGTAATGTTAGCATGCTGCATGATACGAAATTTTAAGAAAGTAAAGGAGCTTTTGAATTTGAAAATCTTAAACGAAAGATATATGAATATACCAAAATGTCCTTTAATTTTGTAATCATAAACATGTTATGTAGAATATTAAAATTAAAGATGTTGAGAGATTTTTAGGAGCTATTGTTCAGTATGTTCGCGTGACATGTGAATTATATTGAACTTTGGATATATATAGAAAGTCCGCCACCTCAGTTTTACCGCCCCATTCACGATCATGAATCATTTACGACCTTGGAATACACCATGTATGTCGAAACTGGTGCTGGAAAGCATGTACCAACAACTATATTTGTTGATCTTGATCCAATTGTTATTGATGAAGTTAGAAATGCCGCCTATCGTCGGCTTTTCTATCTTGAACAACTCATTTCTAGAAAGAAAGATGCTGCTAATAATTTTGCCAAAGGACATTATAATGTTAGCAAAGAGATTGTTTATCTTTGCCTTGATCGCATTAGAAAATTAGTTGATAACTGCACTGCTTTGCCAGGATTCTTGGTCTTTAATGCTATTGGCGGTGGTACTGGTTCTGGATTGTGTTCATTGTTGCTCGAATGCTTATCTGTTGATTATGGTAAAAAGTCCAACATTGTGTTTACTATCTACTCTTCTCCCCAGGTGAATACCATATATAACTATGCATCTCTTATTTGTAACAACAAGACTATTTGTGTCTGTTTAATTTCAGGTATCCATTACTGTTGCAGAACCTTATAACATTGTTCTTTCAACTCATTCCCTTTTAGAACACACTGATATGGTTGTGATGTTTACAATAAAGTCATTATGCTTTCATCATATGCCCATGTCATCTCAGCTGAAAACGCATACCATAAGCAATTATTTGTACCTGAGATAACTAATGCAGTTTTTGAGCACTCAAGCATGATGGCTAAATGTGACCCAACGCATCGAAAATATATGGCGTATTGACGTAAAGGACGGTTCAATTTGTTGACTGGTAAAGATTTTGCACCAATAACAAGCGTGAGCTACTTGTATCTGAACAGAGTACAGAAAACTTTCTAATGTGGATGCAACCGTGTGATTTTATTTTTTTGGTTTTGGGATTTGAACAAATGCCCAACTGGCTTCAAAAGACATTCGTCCACTGGTATGCTGGAGAAGGCATGGAAGAGGTAGAGTTTTCTGAAGCCCCTGAAGATTTAGTTGCACTTGAAAAAGACTACGAGCAAGTTGGTGCTGAAGGAGTTGATAACGAAAAAGATGGTGAAGAATATTAATGTAGACCAACAACTTTGAAGATAGTATTGCTCTAATACCTTGCATATGTTTTTGTTGTTATTTGCTATCAGTTGTTGTCCACAGGGTAATTTGGCATTTCTTTCCATTCAAGTCTGAATATTTTCAACTATTAGTGATTACCTACATGATAACTTACCATTCATATTACAGTGATTGTTCATATTATCATTTAATCTCCACATTGAGATAATTGATTAAGAAAAATATAAAATCTTGACTCAACGGCTCTGGATTATCAATTGTGAAGCTATAACTAACGGTTATAAAGTATAACTATGTCACAATTATTGGGCCCGCGCTAGATCTAGTATTTAGAAAACCAAATTATTAAAAAAGAATAGTAACATAAATAAATTATTGAAACAGGGGAATATAGTCCTATCAATTTTCAACCTTAATTTCCTCAACAGAAATTAGTTAATTAAATAAACAGAAAGCTATAAACGCACTAAAAAAGAATTTAATTCCAATAAAGTGTCGTAATAAAATAAAACTTGGTATTATATTGGCATATAAATTTAAAAAGTGTATTGAATCTTGTAGTATTAAATTAAAGATAAATCAAATATGTCAAAATGTCATTTACTAAAGAGTTGTCAAAGAAAGAAAATATATGACTCAAAAAATCTACTATATATTTTTAGAAACTGGATTATTAAAAAAGAAAAGTAACACAAATAAATTATTGAAACAGGGGAATATAGTCCTATGAATTTCAACCTTAATTTTCTCAACAAAAATTAGTTAATTAAATAAACAGAAAGCTATAAATGCACTAAAAAGGAATTTAATTCCAACAAAGTGTCAATATTATATTGGTAAATAATACAAAACACTTTTCTTATTGTCAAAATTGTGTTTTTTACTAACATGGGTTGTGGTGCAGCGGATGGGGTTGCTCCATCTTTAATTAGAGGTCGAGGGTTCGACTCTGGGCATCGATAAAACTATGTTGGGAGCGCTACCCCCGAATGGGGCCCTACCTGGTGCGAATCCGGATTAGTCGAGCTTCAATGTGGATACCGGATATCGGATGAAAAATAAAAATAAAAATTGTGTTTTTGTGCAACTTGATAGTCAAAAGAGGTTGAAGATAACATGCCTTAGATGATTGGATATGGATGTATAATTTTGGGATGAATTAAAAAAAAAAAAAAAAAAGTTTGACTATTTACTACTAGTATTCGATTTTATCATAAAGTTCAAACTTTATGGCTATCCAGTGTTCCCATTTCGTCGACGATAATTCGTCAACATTTGCAATTAGTTATGGGTCATTCGCACATTTCTATATTGTGTGGTATTTAATTTGGGAAAAGACATTGTTTTCACTTCAAATTATATTCAAAAAATTGAAGTCACACCTAAACTATACTAGTGACTTATTACACACCTAAACTATAAAAAAGTGAAACTATTTACGCCCTGTCAGGCTACCACCACTTGCATGTGGTGTAGTGTTTTACACGCGCTGCCATGTCAGCACCACGTCAGTAAAAAGTATCACTTTTTTATAGTTAAGATGTGTAATAGGTCACTTATATAGTTTAGGTGTGGATTCGACTTTTCGACTATAGTTTGGGGTGGAAATGATGTCTTTTCCCTTAATGTTTTTAGCCGTTTACTTTTGTTATTTAATAGTCTGAACGCGCTTAAAATAAGTGTAACACAACGCCTTAGAATGGGGGTCGCGGGGAGGTAATAATATCACTTTTATATAGTTAAGGTGTGTAATAGGTCACTTATATAATTTAGGTGTGGCTTAGACTTTTCTTGTATAGTATGGGGTGAAAATGATGTTTTTTCCCTATTTAATTTTTGTTCTTCAGTATTTTAAGTAATGAAATAGTAACTGAAAATATATGATATTCAAATAATAAATGTTTTTTAAGAACATAAATATATATATTTTTATTATAATATCTCACAAATTACGTCATAAAAAGCATAGCAAGTTGAGTTTCTGATATTAAAATAACATACTATCTCCATCCCATTTTATGTGTCGTCATTTAACCGAGCACGGAGTTTAATAAATAAGTGATGACTTTATAAAGTTATAAAATTGTCCCTCTTAAGTTATTTTAATAGAGTATTTACTTTTTAGTTGTTTTTTCTTAATAAGTGGGACTCACTAAGGATAAAATGAGAATGATGTCATTGAATAGTTACCAAATAAGAAAAGATGACATTTTTTTTTGGACGAATCAAAAAGGAAATAACGACACGTAAAATGCAACTGAGGGAGTATAATTTATTTCATGACATAAATTATGTACTCCACAAGTTATATCATAAAAGGCACAATATGTTATATGTACATGAGAGGGCGTAGTGTTAAAAAAAAATCACGTGCACTAGAGCTCCAACTAATATGTGCGATTTTGAAAAAGGGCATAATGTATATATTCTTTTGAAAAAAAAGAAACAATGCATAGATCCCATATACTCTACCATCCGCATTAGCTATGACATTTTTTATCTAAAGTTATACGTCCCAAAAAAGTATATTCAATTTCTGAACATTATAACAAATTCAAGAAAATACTACACATACAACTTATGTAGCATAACTTAATTATCTATACTTATACGAGTGAATTAAGCTTGAAAAAATAAATATTTGAATCCATAAATTTTTATTAAATCTCCAATAAATGCAAAAATTAAAGATGACCATCATATTTAAGGACTTTAGAAAACTGTCCTACAATAAGGACAATCCTTGGAAAAACTTTACTCCCTTATTCCATATTAGTTGGTCATTTTACTAAAAATAATTGTCTCATATTAGTTGTTCACCTTATTAAATCAAGAAAACATTAGATAATTTTTTCCCGCATTATATTTGCAATTAATTCTTTTTTAAAGTGTTCAGACTTGTTTGTAAGATTCCCAAAAAAATATTTTAAGAGGTGAATTAGTAAAATCACCTTCTTATTTATGATTTTTTAATATACATGTTAAAAAAAAAAATGACCGACTAATAGAAAACACATCAATTACCAAGCAACTTTTGAGTCATTCACTACGAATTACGATCGGTCATTTATCTAAGTTTAATTAAAATCTATTCGTCCACTTGGATTTCCCTTCTCTAACTCTACGCATAACGAGAGCCACAATGCAATAACGAACCTTTTCTCTATTTTTTTTTTTTTTTTTAAATCGATGTTTCTTTCGTAAAATGGAAAAAAAGAAGAGCATAAGGAAGAAGTTGACATCTAATAGCATTGCAATTTTTCAGCTCTGTCTTTAAAAAAATAGTCATAATTGTCACGAAGTCTCAAATTTCATAAGTGAAAATTTCGTGTGTAATATCTGAAACTTTAAAACGATAACTATTTATTTTTATTATAAAAGCTGAAAAATATTTGTGAATTTTACTGGCAATTGGCTATAGGGAGTGGCCATGACTTTTTGCTCATTCAAACTAGTTAAATAGTTGTCCGTTTGATCATGATTTTTTTTTTCAATTTTTTTTTTTTTAGAATAACTAAAGTCTGATTATAATACGCTAGAATAATATTAGGTAGTTTTTTAAGGTAATTTGTTCCCACTAAAAAACACTTCAACTTTTTATTTTTAAAACAAACACATACAAACATAACTTTAACTTCTAAATACTAGTAGTAGTACTATTATTTTTCAAATTTCAAATATTAGTCAATTCATGCCGAAGGGCGGAGCCAGGGCTGGGCATAAAATACCGAAAAGCGAATTATCGAACCGATCGAATAAAAAAATTTGGTAATTGGTATTCGGTAATTCGGTATTTGGTATGATATTTGGGAGTAAAATTTCAACATTTCGGTATTCGGGATTAGATTTGATACAAGATATTAATACGTTTGGTATTCGGTACCTAATATCGAATAACGAATATATATATATATATATGTGTGTGTATGTGTGTCTAACCCAACCCAATAAACAATAGTATTAGTCATCTCAAAGAATCTCTTAGACCTTGATAATATATTCGTAAAAAGCAACAAAAACAATACTAAATAGGGTTTCTATTAAATATACTAGTTTAAATGTACATTTGCACATCTCCAACTTTAATATGGTATTATCAAATACCGTACCAAACCAAAGTTTAATTTGTCGATTACCAAATTATCAAACCGATATTTATAAATATGGTATGTGATATCTATGTTCAAATACTGATTACCGAACCCTAACATTGCTAATATCGAATCGAATACCGAACGACGCCCACCCCTAGGTGGAGTCAGCCTTTGAAAAGGGGTTCATTCAAATCCCTTTTGTTGGAATATTGTACTATTTATGCATGACTAAAATTATTTTTTATGTATAATATATTAAATGTTGAAATCCGATCAGTTAATTTTTCTTCATATTTTAAACCCTCTTGATAGAAATTCTGATTCCGCGAGCCGAGGCACCTACTAAAGTAAGCATGCATTATTGAGAGGAGGCATTTATCATTGACTTCATCACGTCTGACCTTCCTTTTCCTTATTGTTTCGTTAGGGATGGGGAACCATTGTCAGTATACACTTATGGTTGATTGAGATAACTGTTTGAGCTGATTGTGACACTACATGCATACTACTATACTCCTACAACCCCACAAGTTTATTATGTACTACTACTTTATTTTATTTATTTAATCAAGTATTATATACTCCTTCCATTTAAAGGGCATTTTGATACATTTGACACAACTTTAATTTAAGGCCATAAGATTCAAAAGTCTTCTTTATTTTCTTAAACTTCGTGCCAAGTCAAAATAGGTTATTCTTTTTTAAACGATGGGAGTATAATATTATGCAAATTAGTTCATGTATAACTAGAATATTTTATTGGATACTTGTACATGTATCGAATGACTCTGTTCATCGAGATTTAAACAAATGAAAAAACTCACCTATTGTTCTTTTTGGCCTCCACGTACGAAAATTTTGAACATGAGACTAAGTAATTCTCTTTTATTTCATTGATCACTAGGTTGAGGGGCGAACCCAAGGCTAATTTTGAGGTGATTGGACATCCGTTAAATTAGAGCGGACTAGGTATAATTATATAAAAAATATATAAAAATTGGTATACGACATAGAAAAACACCCAGTAAACCAAGAAAATAGATAGACATTTTAGTTTTCAGGTGAAACTTTAAAGCTTTATGTGCGTCAGCATGTGTGTTCGAACCTCCTGAGTACCCACGCCCCTAAATCCTGAGTCCGCGCCACTGACTAGGCCATCACCATGACTGCAAAACTACTAAGTCTCTTCTACTGCAAAGCTCCATCTCGACCCAATAGTCTAACATTTGTACTAAGTAGTAATTATCTCATTTTGACATTATAATTCCGATTCCCTAATTTCACGTGATTACATTTAAAAACTTCAACTCGTCTAAAATTATTATTCCTTAAGCTATTAATTCTTGTTACATGTAAAATAATAAATTGACTTAAAGGGTGTGTTTAGTACGGCCTTTAAAAACAAGTAGATTCCTACTTATTTTAATTTCTAGTGTTAATCCATAAGTAAGTAAACAAAAATTATCTCAAAGATATTTATATGTAATCTAACAAAATACTATAAGGCTGAGTGGGTCGGAGGTGGGGGATCGAGGGTGGTGATGGTCAAGGGAGTGGGTGGGAAGGAGACAATGAACTTGTAATGTCACTTATGAAACTTGTTTTCACTATTAATAAGTCATTTTCCTCGAACTTTTTTTTTTTAAGAAGATATTTTTCAAAATATATTGAAAAATCAAACACGAGAAAACTGAAAAATATGTTTCTGTGTACCAAACAGCACCCAAAATGGTTCCTAACAGATCTAAACTATTTCTAAAGCTGAAAGTAGTTGTAGTACTGCTTCTGATCCACTTTTAGAACTGCATATATTTTCAAACTTTTATGAACACTCATCAAATACTCATAAGATGAAATCATATACTCCCTCCGTTTCGGAATAAATGAACTGTTGGATATTTATTGGTATTTCAAAATAAGTGAATCATTGAATATTTTTTTAAATTTACCCTTATGATTTGACAACTAATTGATTTTTGAAAAAGTACTATCAAGGTCACCTTTTTCTGATTTTAGGGTAAAAATGGAAAGTTATGTTAAATTTATGTCTTTAATGCTTTTTCCTTAATATGTGTGTCAAAATCCAACAATTCATTTATTATGGAACGGAGGGAGTATAACTCGAAATTAAAGTGTATCCACAAAATTAAGTAAAAACTAATATATATATTGAATAAAATAGTTCAATTGCACATGATAAAGATATGTTGAAAGGAAAAATGAAAATGGATGACTGAATCACTGCTTTCAATATCAAATATTAAAATAAGCTAGGGTTCTTGCAATCTCAAAGAACAGGTAATCCTAGCTTGCTAGGGTTTTCTACTTCTTGGATTATTTTTTTTATTTTTTTATTTCTCACCCAGTGCCCAATAAATTAGAATTCGCCTGCATGAAAATTATTTAAAGAAAAGCGCAAGAGATCTCATTTCCTCGCATGGAGGAATCTTGTCCATTCGATCGTGGATTATTTGACCAAGTCGATTTTCATTTTGTAGAAAATAGAGGCTAGGACTTGTCACTGTTATTATAGGGTTTTAAATGACAAAAAAAAGGACATGGCAGAATCAATTGGAGTAACTGTTTAATAGTAAAAGGTGTACGTAAATATAGACAACTAGCAGAATTTTTCTCAATTTTTTAAATAAAAAACAGATGATGACAGTGATGATATTTCAAATTTCAGTGAAATTAAGCTCATTGATTTTTTGTATTTATTGAGTAAATTTTTTGTAACACATCACAAGGTTTGAGTCAAAACTATACTGAGTTTAGATGTATTACATGTATAATAGTACTTGT
Source organism: Capsicum pubescens (assembly GCA_030864215.1). NCBI lineage: Eukaryota > Viridiplantae > Streptophyta > Magnoliopsida > Solanales > Solanaceae > Capsicum > Capsicum pubescens. The sequence goes on from CM061543.1 coordinate 22,083,396, forward strand.
AATAGTAAGAGGTAGGTACCCAAGATGATCTCTTGTTCGGTAAATGCCCGGTCGTGAAGCTTAGTCAGGAGATGTTTATTATTTACATTTTCGCCTTTTGGAAAAAAAATCGGTAAATTAAGTTCAAGTTTAGGTGAAGGAAGTATGACCACCTTACTAATATACCCGTTAATATTATAAATTGATTTAAAATGACTCCTATAAACTATAAAGGAACCTTTAACTTCACATCCGAATTTGTTTTTGCGCATAAGCAAACTCGAACACCGGCTTATAAGAAAAAAGGAGGGTCTGGCAGACTGGCACTAGTACATCGCAGCTGCAGTTTACAGTTAGCCACACAGTCCATTATCAGTTTTATTAGTCTGTCTGGGATTTCTGGGTCCATTTATGATTGTTTTCTTTTGTTATTATGTGTGTAATGTCTATATCTATCCCATAGTTCAACTCACATGTATGGTGACAGTTCGAATTTTTTTTTCTTTCTATTAATTCCCACCACTCTCAGCCTTCTTTTGTGTATAAATATTAAGATAAGACTATAATGTATATCAATTTCAAACAATAAGAACAACAACTGAACAATATGAGTCTTTCACTATACATCCATATTGTTTCTGTAAATCATAAATTGACTAGTTTTACGTTAGTTAGTTTACTGTAACCTTAGCTTTCTTTATTTTTCTGGACTTTGGACTGGTGTTCGAGCAAGCATAATCATTCTAAATTGCCCAGTCTCACCAAAATATTACAAGTGCTAGTAGCTAAACAATGCAAAGAATTTCAATCAATTAAAGTATAACATGTTATAAATGTACTTTATTAATTTCCATGTTTAGTATACCAGGTTCACTGTGAAGATTATCTGTTTTATAGTCTACTATGGTGTAAGGCAGTGTACAATAGACCCTCGTGGTCTGGTTCTTCCCCGGACCCTTATGGTCTGTTTATAGCTTTAATGCACCGGGCTGCCCTTTAGTCTACTATGGTGTAAAATTATGTAAACTCATGACCAGAATTTAGACTCTTTCTTGCAAAAAAATCATAACTTTTCCTTCTCCATATTCACTCATATAATTAATAGTTGTTGTTTTGATCATTCTTGATGATGACCTAATCATGCATTGACAGTTATAACTTCAACATACTTTTCCTATTTTGGAAATTTATGCATATTGTCTATTATATTGCCTAACATGAGTTGACGCTTCTGATTTCTGGATTGTCTATCTAGCTAGCAGAAAATAAAATCTTACATACAAAAGTATGTTATGAAAAAGAATATACTTTGAAAGGATGATAAATAGAAAAGTTGGTTTAATTTAAGTTAGTACAATCCAAATTGCTGCATGCTATATCTCACTGCAAAATAAGTGTGGTCCTTCTGTAGTTTCTGTGTGTACAAAATAAGTATGGCTGGTCCCTCCTCTATACAAAATATAGCTGTTCTACTATCAATAATCTTATCCAGCTAATGAACTACAACATCATCATGCACCACAACTTTGGCATCCCACTTGCTACAAATTTTTATCTAATTAATTTGATGGCATTTATCTTAATTAATTCAACTACAACAAATTTGCAGTAACAACTTTTAATTTCTTCAAATAGGACAGTGATGCAATAAAAACTCTACCAGTAGTTAGTTGATAAGCTACTTACTTACTTTTCACTAGTGGAAAAAAAGAAGGGAAAAAAAGTAATAACTCCTTTTTCTTTTTCTAACTATAGGGGTGGTCCATTTGAAGTTAACATCCTACCTTACTTATATAGCATCATCATAACATTAACCAGCAAACTAACTAGTAACTACTTCATTAATGTGCAAAAATGTGTAGTGTAATCACGTTTAAATTCGTGTTAAGCTTATTGAATCGACGTGTCTGCTTGTATCGATACCACATGGCCACGAATTCGCCATACCTTTTTATTCTTTTCCTTTCCTTAGCAATATGGCATGGTAAGATTCTAACAAATATTTCTTATCCTGTTAGTTTATTCTCTTTACATGAGTTAGCTAGGTTTCTCATCAAATTGCTTCAGCACTTGAAGAGCCGAGTATCAGATTGCTTATAGATATCTTTTCGCCCTCAACGCCTCCCAAGAAATAGAGTATCAGATCAACAACAGCAGACTTGGAGTTCAGCTATTGTTGAGAGGATTCAAAAGAGCCGAGTCTGTAAAAGGCGCCTTCTATTGTACATCTATGGGAGAAGAATCTATTTTTACTCCAGATAGACATTGGTCAGTCACAGTAAGCCTTTAATGTTTTCTCCTAATTAGTTTTTGTGATTCAATTTTATGGATGGAGCTTTCAAGTTGCATATACCTAAATTAATGCATACAAGAAATGTTGCACTTATATATAGTTAGCCTTACTCTTGATTAATTACCTCTTTAATTTCTTTAGGTTAATTTTTTCTATATAGCATAGAAAAGAATCTTTACAATCTTCTTGCTTTTTGTTGAATTTGTGTAGATCAATGATGAAGATGGCAAGTATTTGATCATCATGATGAACTCAAGAAAGCAAGAAGCAGATGGTGGTGACACCACCAACAGTACTAAAATATCATCAAGGACTAATGCTACTACTACTACTAGTGCTACTAGTACTACTCCATCAAGTTCTTCAAGGCAGACATGGGCAGGGTTTAAAAATCCAAGAATTGTACGCGTATCGCGTACCTTTGGAGGGAAAGATAGGCACAGTAAGGTGTGTACTGTGAAGGGATTAAGAGACAGGAGAATTAGACTTTCAGTGCCAACTGCAATTCAATTGTATGATCTTCAAGACAGGCTTGGACTAAGCCAACCTAGCAAAGTTGTAGATTGGTTAATAGATGCCGCTAAGCATGAAATTGATAAGCTTCCACCTCTACAAATGCCACCACCATCACTTTCTCACTTCTTCAACATCAAAGATCATGGATTATCAAATCATCATCAAGATTTCGTCGATTCAACTTTGAGAGAAACAGGATTGTTTGGTAAAGAAAAGTGGATTGCCACAAATCATCATGAGCAAGAAAGTAGTAGTACTGATCATTTCTTTCAGCCTTCCAGTTTACCTACTGCAGGCATGTTAAACAACAATATTATGGCCTTCAATAATAACAATCCCTTGATAAGCCATACTTGGGAACCTAATTCAAACTTGTCTTTAGGTCCATTTGGAAATTACCACACCTTCTCTTCATCACTACAAACAGATGTTTTTCCTTCAGGATCTCAACTATATTTTTGTCCAACTGCTGCTGCTACAACATTGTCATCTCTAGTTCCTCCTCCATATAATTCACATCTCAATCACTTCCATCCGAATTCGCTCGTGCCAACTCTTCAATTAATCAGTGCACCAGTGAACAATAATCCTAATAAAGGGCTTAACTTACAAGAAAGTGATGATCATCATCATGACAACCATAAAGAAGGAAGTGATTCTTAATTAGCATGGATATATCAGAAGAAAATTCAGTGTGCCACATGGAGGAAGCTGCTATATATATATATATATTTCTTGAAATTTTATGGCAGCAAGCAAATTTCCAAGTATGTATATATGCTTTGGAAAGTCTGATTCTATATGCACCTGATTGTCCTGGATACAGCAAATATAAACTTGCTATACAATATTCTTGCTTCACAGATATACAGCAATTAATACATGTAAGACATGCATTTTTCTATCTCTTTTGTATATGTTTATAAACTTTACCTATTTATTTTGCAGAAAACAATATTGATGATATTCCAGACTCTTTAATTTGTTCTACCACCAGGTGGTAAATATTACTTATATTATAAATTTTGTAGCTTCACTTTTTTAGGTGCATGCTTTTGTTATAGTGAGGGTGTGAAAGTATATTTAGTCATATTGAGTTTAGAATTGGTATTTAGCACATATAGAAACCTCTTCTCTTATGATATTTTCATAAGAATGGAATTTTACTAATGATATGAGTGTGCTTTATGCTTATAATATCCTTTTTCTATCATTTTTGTGCCTTACAAGTGATATCAGAGCATTGATTTGATCCTGGAAGGCAGGGGCGGATCCAGGATTTTCAGTGAGGGGGTTCAGTAGTACATATACGGACTAGTCGAAGGGGGTTCAGCCTCTACTATTGATACATAAAAAAAAATTACCATGTAAAAATAGTATAATTTTCCAACGAAAGGGTTGATGAACCCCTGGAATGCATGTACATCCGCCACGAAGGTGTAAAAAAAAGAATATTTGGGTATCTCCATTAAAGGTATTTTCTTTGGTTTAGACGACTTGTTGGAAAGAGAAGAACAACCCGTGAAAATAGTACTCTAAAGTTTTGAAAGACTTAACAAAAGAAGAAGAGTTTGTATTTACCCTAGCCAATGTCAAGAAAAATTGGAGAAGAAGAGTTATCTGATACTAAGGGTAGAAAGAAAAAATATACTTAAAAAAATTCTATTGATTTCATAAATAAGTACATTTAAATAAAATAATTATTTTTAACATAAAGTTCAATTAAAACGAAACGGAGGAAGTATTTACTGGATATCCCAAAGAAAAGGATGAAATAATTGATGCAAGTCATGATTTGAAAAAGAGGGGGAGAAGATTATTCTTACAAAATCCATCAAGATTGAAGACCTCTAGAGATTGAAATTTAGGTTTTGAGTTAGAAAGGAAATTTAAAATTAAGGGGGAGTATCATAAGAAATATAAAATTTGGACATCTTAGAATTAATTGCATGCACTTTGATGTTATTTATGGTGACTTTATTTGATTAGGTGCATAGCCTTTATGTTATTTAGGTGTATATATTCTTTTGTATTTTAAAGATGGTAATTAAGTTTATAGTGAGGGTGTAAAAGCATTTAAGAATATTTCTTCCGTTCGTGTTTTGTTTTTTCGAGAGTCAATTAATTTTTGAAGCTAAATTGGATTGAATTAATTCAATATTTAATGAAATCAAAATTAAATATATAGTTTGACTCTTAAAATCCGAATGTCATTAAGACTTAGGAGAGGAAGTACTTTTTTTGTTTAGGGCATTTATAGGTATAACTAAGGACTAATAACTTCTTTTAGCCATCGCATATATACATGTTCATATGCAAATAGTTTGATTAATTAATTTCTGCATGAAACAAAATAACTTAGGTCAATTAATTAAGACCCATTTGTGCTCGTGTCTTCTCTATTCTACTATCTGCAAATAAAAGTAATTGATGTTATGCACTCAATATGCAGAGGCGGATCCGCGATTTATAGTACTTTATGAGTTTGTTCGATCTTTCACTGAACAGTGCTACTGAACTCATTATATTAGTATTAAATTCATTGGTTTACATCCCATATTTGTTGAGATCTTAGTTTTTTTGTTTTACATATATCTATACTTTGTGTGTATACATATTCCTCAGTAATCTTTGGTCATGCATACTCTATATTGCCTCTGGGTTTTGTAATTTCTAATTACGAACGTTCCCTAAGCTATATCAACTCATTTTTAGAGTCAAACGATATAAATTTTGACCAACATTTTAAGATGTATTTCTCAATCAAATTGAAAAAAAAAAGGAAAATTGCAATTTATAGTAGTTTTTGAATATCTAAATTTTATTTCAAAAAAATTAAATTATTTTTTATCTAATTTAGATTTGAAACTTAGTCAAATATTGACTAAGGAGAAACGGAGGGAGCAATTAAAGAGAAATAGAGGGAGTACTTGCTTCCAACTAATAACTTGATAGCACACAGCACACTTATGATCGATCTAGGAACTTGTTCGGACTCTTCAAAAATATCATCGGATGTAAGTCGACCTATGCCATTTTGGAGTTCTGATAAAAATATGGACAGCATATATTTTTGGAGGAACAGCTTATAATAGCTGAATAAAATAAAATCTAAGTGTAAAATATGCATGTTTGCATGATGAAGTCTTCCTAAGCTCATCAACTGCTTTTTAAGGTGTCAGGTAGTAAATTACCTTTTTAAAAAAAGGCAAAATAAATTTTAAAAATTAAAATGTTGTCTTTAAATATATATATATAAATAAGAAGAAGAAAAAAAACAGGGCTGCTTGTTTGGTTTGTGACTGCATGGGTTAACTAAACCTAGCTAGCTAACAGCTTCTAAAATAACCTTGACCACCAAAATTTGTTACTAGAATTTAAGTTTTGTGAACTAATGTATAAAGTATTCTACATTATCAGGTAAATTTGATATGCGATTGTAGGTTATCCATTTTTTTTTCAATTTTTATGTAAAAGATTGGATAATCTGCAATAGCAGGTTAAGTTTACCTAATAGTGTAGAATATTTTGTACACCAACAGTGTACAAAATTAGACTCAATTTGTTGCGAGGGTTGTCTAAGTATATACATTCTTATTAATATACCGGAGGTTTTGGATTTGAATTTTGAGAATGAAATTGTCTTTGATATATAATGCGTTTTACCATCTAAACGCATGCGATTTCCTGACAACACAAATTTGAATTAGTCGAGGTTCTTTCTAGTACGTGCAGCAGCTAGCGCATTAGGCTTTCCAAATCTTAAATGGTTAAAAATACATTGAATGAGACTTAAAAGAACTGAATTTTGAACTAATATAATTCAAATTATAACTCTGTCTCTCCTCGATTACGTTATGTAGAATTAATAATATGCTTATTGAAAGAACCATAGAAAATTAAAGAATGAGAACCCTAAAAGTGCTACATGGAAACGAGAAAAGAAAGGTACCCAATTCTTTTTCTGAACAGTAACTCTTGTAAATAGTACGTCGTATATGTAGAATCTTGGTGACTTATAATATAATTATAAGTTTTGATAGGTAGAATTAATCTAAAAGCTAATAAAAATGGTCATTAATTAACTTACTATCACATGTTAATAAGCACTGATAGTCCTAAAGAATCACTCCATTATTTGTGTCTATCAGACAGTTTTTGTTCAATGTGACAGTGGGTGAAAGGGAAATGAGATAATTAAGCCTATGAATGGATAGTGACTTATTGGAGATATAGTACTCAATTATGAGCATGTCAATTGTCATGTCACTGCATCCAAGAAATTTTAAAGCAATGGCCCATAGCAGTTTTCACTTTTGTTAAAGTATGCAAGACCAAGTGAAAGGTTTCTGTGGTCCTCATATATAGAAGAAAAAATGAACAAAATAATTTAGGATATGCATGTGATGAAGAAGAGAATAATTAAAATTTGATATCGTAAAATAAAAAGATTTATTTTTCTCTAAAGAAAGTTGAGCACCGATTGCACCATCATCAAAATAGGTAGTGTTTTTGAATACTAAAATGAAAGCAAAAATTGTATATTCGTACCTTTTCCAATTAATAAATGACAATGTGCTCCATAGAACTTTAAAAGGCACGGTTCGGAAAATAGAAAAGTCGTGAAAAATAGCCCCCGGCGAGGATCGAACTCGCGACCTTTCGCTTACGAAGCGAACGCACTACCACTATGCTACGGAGGCACCTCTTGTAGTTTAAATGGTTTATTTCTACATGATCAACTCACACATTGATCAACGCAATATGTCAAAGGCCTTGGAGCAATTGATTGTAGCAAAAAGAAGTGTGATGACTGGAAGGTGAGCAACAAAGTCTTGAATTTGGCACTTCTCACCCACTTTTGCTAATTGTTTTGCTGGTGAATGGTAATATTGCACCCGTCTGTTCGTATGTCCATACAGACTTCGATTATTTTATCCCATATCCCAAGTGAGATAAGTAATCTCAAGATAATTTAATTGGCGAACCGAATACCATCAACTTATTGTATTGTACAGGAGTCGATATCCGACACGCATATTTTTCTACTAATTGGCAGCGTGTTAGGAGTTGTTTTGCACGTAGATACCCATTCTTCTGCGTTAGTACTCAATTATGTTACAGGATTTTCTGGATGAATAAAGAAGCAAAAGTAGTAAGAATATTTCTATTACTCACTGCTGCATACATGAGAAAACAGATTAGTCTGCATGTTCACATGGACTAGCATAAGTACATAATATAACAAAAATGCATGTTTGCAGGGATTAGTACTAGTATACAACAAAACTTAGCCCTGAGATTTACAACTTGCTCCCCAAATAGTTTAGCTGGGGCAAAAATAACTACACATATTTGGGTTAGGGATAAGGTAAAAAGGTAAAACAATATCTGTTCTTAGATGTGCCGGCCGAAATGTAGTAGGCTGTTGCCTCTATACAAAAGCTATTGAGCCAAATATAATACAAAAAGACACCGGTTTTTTGCAGAAATCAAGTCCTCCATCAGTATCGACAATTATAAGTAGAGTATTTGTTAGCAGCACGATCTTGTAAATAGTTAGCGGCTGCAATAACCTTGCGATAGTAACGCCAAGATGCATTCTTTTCAGTGATAGGTCGTTGACCAAATGGATTACTTTCTACATACTTTTGAACGTTTTCTGCCATGGACAATCCTTCAAGATAAACACGCAGATCACCACCTGGCCCTGTTGTGGAACAACAACATAAATTTTGTAAACAGTATGAATCGAACAAATCGCTTTATATCATGCATAAACATCCCTACTCCATACAAGACAAGAATGACACAAACTCTTAAAGTGTTCATATGGAGTAATGTAAATCGCTTTATTTAAACATAAAACTGGAAGTTTGAATTCCAGGATCTATAAAGCAAGGAACTATCAACAACTATCAAAAAACTTGTACCAAATGAAAGAACAAAAAGAGAGTTCAGTATCAATATGCATGATTCATCCGAAAATAGATGGGATACTTGTGATGTCCAACCATCACCAGTTTCTATCAATGAAGAAAGGTGAAGAAGTCTAAGAACAAATTTTGCAGAATGACTCCCCCTACCACTGTACTTGTGATAGTTTTTCCATGGAAAACGCGCACACACAGAGACAGATAGAGGGAGGAAACTCACCTAACGAGTCATCATTCTTATCTCTGAAGTGGTATGAATTTGGAAATATTGCTGTATTTGGCTGAAAATCAGAAAACGTAAGTTGAATTCACTGTAAGTTAGTCTTGCAGTAAATTTCTCAGGAAAAGGAAGGATTAAAACTCACTGGATTACACAATGCTTTGTGAGGAGAGTCGTCCAATAGAAGTGTGTTTGACTCATCATATTCACCTCTCTCCCACGGAAGATCCGGTTCAGACTTATCCCATAACTTCTTAAGATTCTTCAAGATAATAGGTTTGCTCCGGTTTTTCCCAACAACAGGATAGCCTGTATCAGTGCAGTGGGACTGATCCTGCATAAGAAGTTTCAAGTTTGTTTATAATACATTGAATGGACAAATGAAGAGGCAAATAGGAAACTAGATGAATATATAGAACAAAGCACAAAAATTAGGATTTTCTTTCAATAAGAAAAGAACCAAGTTTTATCCCCTACATAATTTAAACCTTCAAAAAAAAAATAAAAAAAAATTTGAAAACTAACAATTGACAATTCGGACAGGGACATTTTCCATATGTTGGGTCATACATAATCATCCAACCAGGTTTCCAAGTCTTAAAATAACTATGCAAGAGAAAACGAACCACTACTTTGGAAACCAACAGATTGCAGACAAGTAACACCGTAATTTCCCAAGCCAAGCAGCAGATTTCATGTAGTTTCAGGAAGTCAACTAGTGCAAGTTAAGCATCTGCTTGCAGAGTGTGACAGCGAGGTAACAGAGGGAAGTGGGAAGTGGAAACTGGAAACCATATGTAATCCTAGGTTATTGTGTCATTATGAAATAATACACATTAACACATGTAGCAGTCATGATGACTCATTTCAATCCACAAGCTAAACTTCCTAAGCACCTGTTGTCCTTCAGGAACGGAAGAGTTAGCTGTTTTATCTTTTCTCAGATTATGAAAGGTTTGCATCACACCCAACAGGTGAAGACTCAGAACTTAATCAGATATAAAAAGGGAGGGTGACCACTGTGATATAATTTGAGCCCCGAAGGGATAACTTGAAAAAACAGGCACATCAAGCCTGAACACAAATAAAATAATTATTAGTTTACACAGAGAAAGCATCATAAAGCATGTGATCCAAATCAACTCCACCAATTATGATCCTAGAGCAGTTCATTAGTGTAGGGCATTACTTGGTGGGGGTATTATTCTTGTTATGATACCTTGTTTCATGCTTTATTACGAATCTGTTTACTTTTCTCTGTTTACTATTACTTGTGGGTGTCGTATTTATGTTATGCCATCTTGTTCCATGCTTTACTATGAATTTGTTTATTATTCCGTGTGTCGAGCCGGGGGTCTATCGGAAACAACCTTTCTACTTCTTTAGAGGTAGAGGTATGGACTGCGTACATCTTACCCTCCCCAGACCTCACTATGTGGGAATACACTGGGTTTGTTGTTGTTGTTGTTGAATTGAATTATTAGAAATCCATGCATCAGCAGAATGACAAAGTAATGCAACTATCAAATCTCATTATCATATCTACTAATTTTTTTAAGCATTATCTATGGCATACCTTCTTTTGAGCCAAGGGTCTATCAGAAACAGCCTCTCTAGCACACAAAGGTAGGGGTAAAGTATGTGTACATCCTACCCTCCCAGACCCCACTCGTGGGATTACAATGGGTATGTTGTTATCGTACTATCAATGGATTACCTGTTGTTTCCTTTGCAGTGGTTATCGTATTATTTGTTGTTTCCATACCTGCTTTGATATGCTTTACTCGAGCCGAGGGTCTATCGGAAACAGCCTTTCTACCTACCCAAGGCAGGGTAAGGTTTTCGTAGACACTACACTCTCCTTAGACCCCACTTGTGGGATCACACTGGGTATATTATTGTTGGTGGTGGTGTTGTACATATGGATATCGGTCCCTGAGTTTAGGCATGACTACATATCCTTCCTCATACAGTCAAATGATGAAGAACAAATGGATTTGGAACCCTCATACAATATTTGAGATAAGAGATACGCTATGTGCGCTTAGACAAGCAAGACCGATATAAAACTTAATTCATGCTTCCACAACTTGGATCTGATTCTAGTTCCAAGGAGTTATATCCTAGGTGCCCAATGACCTCCAGATTTATAAAAACATGCATTAGTAATGCACACCAACAGATCAGAAAATGTAACTAACTTTCACCATGCACATCCATTGCTGGAGTTATTAACTGATATTGAAGTCCAAGCATCACAAGACATTCTTTACATGCATCCTCTGCTTGAACACCTAGAGTTACAAGTAGCACCAGCACCAGGTCAGGAAAATAAATGAGGCGCGAGAAATTCTTACCCAACAAAAGAGCAACTTGTGCTTGGCATCTCCCAAAAGAAAATCAAGAACCAACTCCATGTTTCTCCTGAAAATTTTTCAACAGCATACATGGGGAACATAAAATCATATGAGTCACATCTAAACAACCGAATATTTTCAGATGTAGAGATATTGATAAAGTCACTATGGTGAGTACACAAAGTTCGAATAGTACTTTATCCTTGATGACCATACACCTACATTGAATCTCTCAAAGCAGAATTGCAGAAAATCATCATGAAAAGGCCTTCTAAAAACTGGTACAACATGGTAAAACCCAGTTAGAATAATTTTGAGGAAAGGTACAAACAAAAGTGAAATACAAAGTTTGACCAACTCCACCTGCTTTCCCTGATATAATGATATCCGGTTTCAACCTATATGGGACATAATAAAGTGGGAGAATATCAAGAAGTAATCCATTGATATCAAGGACAAGAAGCTTTTTACTGGAACGTGTATTAAACGATCTCCCCAATGGAGGGATGACACCCACATTTGTGATTTGAATCCGCCCACCTTCAAAACCAATCGTTCTTGACTGAGAAGGACTATCTTCAGCTGTTGATAGTCCTTCCCCATTTAAGGGTTCAATGGTTGTGACAATACTATGAATGTCATTGGAGGCCCTAAGATCACATGGTGTTGCATAATGTGAACTCTCTTTAGCAAATTCAATATCATATGGCATATTCATGACAGTGTCTGTCTCGGTTCTCCTCTCCTGCTCATAATTTTCTGCCTTGGAGTCTATTGGAGACTCATCCTTGACAGAAGCCATTGAACTGTTGATGGTCTCTTTATGATTATCAACCTGAGCTGCTTCCTTTTTATTCCATGTTTCACTGGATGGACTGTCAACTCCCGCCTTCTCCAGTAACATTTGTTGCCTACCCATCAACAAGGTACCACCTCCGTCATTGACTTCTTCAGGCAAACTATCGAAGTAGGATATGGACACTTGGCAATGGTCTGAGCTGGGGGTGGTTGTTTTGTTTTCTGTTATTGGGAGAGAGGAGGTCGCATCCTTCATGATCGATGGTAAATTGTTTGCAGAAGTGCTAGAATTCTTTCTCCTCTTCCTGGAATAAGTTATCAGCACTTCCAGTCTAGGGTATATTTGGAAACCCCTCAACTCAATTGCAGCATTATTGACCTCAACAAAATCACCACTTTCAGTAATCATACTATTGTCTACATTAGCAACTGGCTCGTTCCGATTTTCAACTTCAGAGACAGACTTCAATTCTGAAGTAACCAAAACGTGATCCTTAGAAATGTCACTGCACCTATCACTACAAGTTTCAAGATGACGATCAGTACCACTAGACTGGGAGGGATTATTCCTACTAGTTTCTTCTACCCCATAACATGTATTCTGAGGTGGACATATCCCTATGTCAATACTCCTCATCATCAAATCTCCTTCATAGCATGTGTTAACTCCCATCTCTGAAATTCTACCTTTATCCATATTATTCTTTCCTAGTACAGAAGCAGCACTTTCCGATTCCCAAGTAATTACATTATTTTCCAAGGAATTGGACCTGCTGTTCACAATGCTTCTTTTTCTCTTTACCTTCCATGCGCTCAAGTCCGCAATGCAACTTCTTACCTGTGTATTTGAGACGATATTGTCGGAAGACCATGTATGCGAATTTTTTTCTTGACTCGTGATCCTGGATGGAGCTCCTACCACGTGGTCAATATTATCAAAACACACAGCATCAATCCTCCTATTTTGCTTGTTTCTTATTCTTTTTGACTGCTGGGGAACGACGTCATCCACATCATTGTTACAATGCCCTCTGCTACAAATAGCTTTGCTGTTCAGTTTTTTCAGATAAGCACCACGCTTACTCTTCTTAGGGTCCCAATAGTCTGGAGTCCCAGGTGCAGGCAATGCCTGGACGACAATCCTACTGCTATGCATCTGATTCATTCGATAAGGCCCTCTGCTACAAATAGCTTTGCTGTTCAGTTTTTTCGGATAAAAACCACGCTTACTCTTCTTAGGGTCCCAATAGTCTGGAGTCCCAGGTGCAGGCAATGCCTGGACGACAATCCTACTGCTATGCACCTGATTCATTCAATAAGGGATGAAACAACTTTAATTAAACGGCAGGTCCTGTGACGACACAAAACCAAATTTCAGTAAGAAATATCAGTCTATAACTGAAGAATCTTTTCAGAGAAACAGGAGAATCTTAATTGTGCATTTTCCTAACAAAAGCCAAAAGCATGAAACTGGTAGAAACTCTTCCACAAAATTTCCCTCTCCGTCAAGAGTGTGGCTACCTTAGTTACAGAAATATCATTAACTCCAACACACAGAAAGAAACAGATAATCACTAATACTCATTAAGATATACTTAAAAAAACTAAACTTTAGAAATTAGAAAAACTTAATTTAAATATATATGAACTTTATACTAATTATCCTCATAATTGTCCTTAAACCTTAATACTTCCTCTGTTTCTAACTTTCCTTTTTATCTTTAATTCTAATTTTCCACATGGCATGTTCCTTTCTAAATTCCCAAGATTTTCCTCCCTCCGTCCAACAATAGTTATCAACTAATGACTTGGCACACATGTTACAAAACAATAAATAGTAGGGGTAGTTTTACTATATTACCCTTTGAAATATACTCCCTCCGTCCCATTTCGCCCGTCCCAAATTGGGATGGCACAGCTATTAAGAAAACAATGATTGGTAATGTAACTTTATCATTTTGCCCCTCTTAATTGTGTCTTGTTATTAGTTCCAATATTGATGGATGACTAATACCAAAGCACCATTTATATTCTTAATGGTGTACTCTTAATGGTACTACTTTTTGCAACATTTTTCAAGAATGCTAATAACAAGGAGTAATCAATTACACTAAGGGTATAATGGGAAAAAAATAATTGTCTCGTCTTGATAAATAAAAAAGAACAAGTAAAATGGGACATAAAATTAGGAAATTTGGGACGGGTAAAACGGTACGGAGGGAGTAATAAAATGTCTTGGGAAATGCATTGAGTGATAAATAGTACTTAACAGCAAGGATAAAATGGGTAGAATAGACAAGTATTGTCGGATAGAGGTTATATTGAAACACTGAAGTAACAAAGGAATCTTGCTTTACACCCTTTGCACAATTTACGCAACATTGTTTGACTTAGCACAAGATCAAAAAAGGCAAGACTTTTGAAATTTGTGGTCTAAAACATTCCTCGACCATCTGGTCGATTGTAGATTGGTCACATGTTCAAGTATATATAAAGCCACGAGTCTGCAACATACTGATTCGTTTAGTACATACATACATAGACAAGAACAAGTACACTACCATAAAATACGTGTCTTTTACTTCCTCAAACTCCGTGTCACGTACCAGACAAACAAATTAAAACACGAGGGAGTACTCAAAAACTGTTCACATTCCCCAAAATTCACAGTACTAACAAACAATTTGGTCAACACAAAATAGAATAATGGAAATACTCAACCATAATATGCATAAGAAAATTAATCTTGAAAGTATATTTTGAAGAACATGAAATATACCTAGTATGAATACGTTGATGATGAAGGTTTGGAGAGAAGTGAAAATGGGAATTTGAGTGATTTCTGAATAAGAAGTGCAAGGACCAGAGAAAGCGGGTATGAATATGGTGGGGATTTTAAGAGACCCGACCCACTATTGGAAATAAATAAATAAATAAATATATGAGGGATTCGGATCCTTCTCACTTCCGTTTCGTCCAATCTTTATCCATTTGTGCTAATATTTCCTTTTTTTGTTATCTGTGTAAAACGGCAAAAAATCTGGAAGATTTGATTGTACCAAACTAAGCATTATGACATACGTGCGTACTCGTACTCTCCTCTTCTGTACTAGAAATACATATTCACTTTTACTTGTCTTATTTGAAAAAAAAAAATTATGACTTAATTCCTAATTTATACTAGCAGTATTTATTAGCATTAACTATAATCATAACTTTAGTAATGTTGTAGTGTCTTATCCTTCAATTTGGGTTATTAATTATTATTTTTCATACATCAATTATCATATTATTTTATTATTATTGTTCACAGTCTTATGTTTTCTTTTCAATTTATTCTTTTCTAGACTAATTTGGATCATGTTTTTAGTGAGTCAAGAATCTATTAAAAACAGTTTATCTACCTTTATTATAGGATAATTAATATCCAAAATATTAAATTTATTATATTCAAAAAATGATATATTAAAAGTATCATTCTATTCAAGAGGTTTGCCAAGTGAAATATTGGACAAGTAATTTTTAGTGAGTCAAGGATCTATTAAAAACAGTTTATCTACCTTTATTATAGGATAATCAATATCCAAAATATCAAATTTATTATATTCAAAAAATGATATATTCAAAGCATCATTCTATTTATTGGTCCTCAAGAGATTTGCCAAGTGAAATATTGGACAAGTAAAAGAATATTATAGACAAAAATGAAGCGTTGATAATAAAAAGGAAAAAAAAAAACAATATACTTATGTAATACAATCAAATACTGATTTAAAATCGTAAATGTAAATCAGGCTTCCAAATCTTATGATCAAAAAGCCTAGCAGCTTTATATGATGTACCTATATGACTTTCTAGTTTTTTCACTAATGCAGTTGAAAGGCCAATTCTCAGGGAATATCAATAACGCAGTGAAATTTTATAACAAGCTTGCTATTAATATTCACTCATATACACAACACCCATTAAACAATGCAGCTTTTAAGAAGAAACAAAACTAAACCAAAAATTTACTACATACATTTTGCCCTTCTCAATATGCTGCTGTGTCTCATACTTTATCTGCAGAGATAGTATGCTTCTCACAGGCCTCAACACTTTGGTGTTCAATTGTAGATGTTGGTTGTACAGACACAGCACTACATACCATTCTATCTCCAAAGAGTTGTCCTAAATACCATGTTTATCAATATTTGCAGGTAATGTCTCGGGGCAGTCGTGCGTATAAGCTTTTATCCCAAAAAGCAGCAAAGCAACTATCACTGCTTGTCAAGGAAGACTTTGTTTCAGAGCATAAACCGTTGCATGCAGTCACAGTAGCATGCACAGTGACGATACATGGAAATAACTGTTGTTGCCAACTGGGACAGCCAACGAATAGACAGTTAAGCCTTGACGTACTTATCAACATAACCCTGGAAAATAAAACAGTTAGTTACATGGGTATTGAATTTGCATAATGTCTTCTAATTAGAGCATCCCTACACAACCAAGGTTACATACTAAGTCACCAGATTATGAGAATTGTAAGCTTCAGAACATGGGGCGAATGATGTTGGAGATGTCAGATGAAAAGATTAGAAGTCTCAAAACAAACAAGGCCACAACTGAGCTAATGCGCATACCTAGGGGGGTTTACCGCATATTCAACTCTTTACAATGGGATGTAAGAATCCATTCAAAGGAAACCACTGAATAAAGGAATGCTACCATTCACCAAAAAAGAAAACATCGAATAAAGGGATATCATGTAGTCTCCAGATGAACGTTGAACAATTTAGAGACTCAACAACAACATACCCAGTGTATTCCCACATAGTGGGGTCTGGGGAGGGTAGAGTGTACGCAAACCATACCACTACCTCAGGTGAAGTAGAGAGGTTGTTTTCGATAAGACCCTCGGCTTAGAACCGATAACAGTATAACAAACACAAAAGATAAGTGCATATAAACTAGTACGGTATGCAAAATAAACTAACACCGCTAGCAACAAGATAATACTACAACCACAAGATAATACTAAGAACTATCTAACCGAAATCATAGACATCACACAGCACCACAAATAAGAAACTACAGCACAAAAGAATGTTCCCTTACTGTTACCGACACACTCCCACCCCCTAACCCTCTACCCTAATCCTCGTCCTCCACACCTTCCTATCAAGGGTCATGTCCTCCGTAAGTTGTAACTGCTCCATATCATGCCTAATCACCTCCCTCCAATATTTCCTCGGTCTACCTCTACCCCGCTTAAAACCATCCATAGTTAGTGTCTCACACCTCCGCACTGGAGCATCCGAGCCCCTCCTCGTCACGTGCCCTAACCAACGTAACCTCACTTCTCGCATCTTGTCTTCCACCAAAACAACTCCCACAGGAGGAAGAGCAAAGAACAACTCGTTGGTCAGAGGAGTGGCTTTGGAGAAGTAATGCTGAGCAGAGTGATTAGATAAGGATTACATTTGTTCTAGTGTTTTACCGTTGTTTCAATTTTTAGGATGTTTTACTACTAATTAATCATTCACAGCAACCCAGCAAGTGATCTACTATAGGTGTCATAAAACTGAGTAACAAACATGGAACCATCGCAAGTAGGTGCCCAGATGAGGAAGCGAAAGAGCCACTGGTTGGTTGGAGGAGTGGCTTAGGAACTGACCTGAGTGATTTAGTTAAGGATTACATTTGTTCTAGTGTTTTACACCTGTTTCGCTTTAGGATGCCTTACTACTGATTAATCATTCATAAACCACCCTCACTCACCTACTTACAGAAATTGCATAAGTATGCCCGGCACATCCACTTTAGCATAAACTCAATTATCCAAATTAATGATAGACGAGCTAAAAATGTTCAGTAGGCATAAACCTAACTCAATCCTAATAAGCAAACTTAAACACCACCAGTAGACCACATAAGAGGGTTGTCGTCAAACAGTATAGATAAGAAGAGGCCATACTAGTAGGTGGCAAATGAGTGGGTTGGTTCAAAGTGGATCAGATCACACAAAGTCTGCTAGGGTCTAGATGGGTCAATACGAGTGATATAACCAATACACCTAACTTTCCATCTCTTTTAAATATTTCTTATAAACAATGGGAAAGCTAACGCATTTTCTAAGAAGTTAGAAGCTTAAGATCTTCCAAATGTACATTATTTCAATCTCCCAATTTGACTATGTATGTTTTGGTTAGGGTTGTATTTTGACACGTGGCTACACTATGTTGAGCCGTTTTGACTGATTTGTTTGGTGGGTCATTTTGGATTCAACCTGTTGGTCAAGTCAATCAACAGATCATAACCCAACCCGTTTTAACTTGGTTGGATTGACCACTTGGGCAGGTTACCATGACTAGTTTAATCAAGCTAAAAATGTTTACAAGATGTAAACTTGATTAAAACCCTTGGAAAAAACTAAAATATAGCAGCAGATACTAAGAAAAAAAAAATACATCACCAGTTGATCTCATAGAAGCGTTTTGTAAAACAGCATAGATAAGAAGAGGCCATACCATGACTAATTTTGTTAATTTCCTCTGTGATGAGTCAATGTAATGGTCGATTTTTGTCTTAGACTTGGGTATTTGGTGGCTTTTCATAGCTCCAGAGACCTTATCTACAGTTTTCTTGACTATTGTCTTGAAAACCTCCTTGCTCATGTTACCTTGGCGCCATGATGGTTTTAACAGCTCCTTCACAAAATTAGCAACTGAACTCTTGAATAGCTTCATAGATCTGGAATCCTTACTTTTCTTTTTCTCCCCTGATGGCTTCACCTGTTCAATCTCTATCTCTCCTGCAGGAACATCTTCCTCATCACTGGAATCACTTGGGCTTCCATTCTCAACAGCACCCACCTCTGCCTCAGCTGTCTCGCCAAATTCATCATTTTCTGCAGATGCGGTGAATGCAATAACTCCACCTCTTTTCTGTGTCTTGTTTACTTCCACATCCAGTGGTTCATTGGATCCACTGAGCCTTAACATAGCACCCGAGTCATCAGTTACTTCATGCTTTTGACCAGGATCAGATTTCTTAAGTAAGTTAGTAAATGGCTCTATGCTGTCATAAAGTGGATCATACTGGTTACCACCTGGCCGGGGGAACATTCCTTCAGCTGTACGTGCAGATGGTGGGGTAATATTTCGTGAAGCTAGACTTTCTGCAGGATGGCCATCAATTGGCATATTGCTCAAACTAAATGCACTGTATTTACTACTAGGGAGCATATCTCTTCCATGTATTAAAGGATCCGAACTGAATTTTGTCGTTAGTGGCTGGTCAAATGTTGATGCATAAGGGTTGAAATGACTTGAAAATCTGGATCCACCAAAATCAGGCAACCGAGGAGCTTGATTCTGGTCTAACAAATCAGATGTGTACCTTGACACAGAGGAACTAACTCCGGGTTCAACAAGATGTCGAGAAATACCAGCTATCTGAGGGCCAGAATGTTGTTGCATGTAAGGGTAATTCTTAGAAGATAGACCAGGAATTTCACCAAGAGCTAGAGATTCACCGATGAAAGCTGGTGGTCTATTCGGTGACCCCCTAGAATAGATAGGTTGAGTACGCACATAGGCATGATGTTCACCAACTTGAGGAATATCAGCTGATGTGCCTGCATAGAAGTCATTCCTTGGAACTGCTAAATTTGGTTGAAAATGTACCCGAGGAACACTATGTTGTCCACCAGCGACATTTCCAGAGGAGTCATTCACAAATTGAGTGTGTGGTGCCTGTGACTGTGCTGGGCGTGGTGGAAGAGAATTCCAAGAGGAACTCAGAGGTACAGCGAATGGAGACGGTTGATGAGGAAATGGAGTTTGATAAGGAGGAGCAATTCCCATATATGCAGAATTAAAAGGTGGGGGTGGGGGTGGGGGTGGGGGTGGGGGCAAGTTGTGATCTCTGGGCATCTGCTGAGCAAATGCAGTACTTGAAGCCTGAGGAAGTGAAGGAAAGGAAGCTGACAAGGGTGCTGTCTGGAGTACATCTGATGGGTGCGACTCCTTAGCAGAGACAAACTGAGGAAGCTGGGCTGGTGGGACCATGAATGATGTCTGGACAGATGATAACTCCAAAACAGACGAATCACATTTCTCTTTAGGTTTCTCATCTGCATTTAGGAGCATCTGATCAGAGACACGATCTTCAGACTGATGAATCCCCATTGTTCCAATTGAAGAGGGCATGCCCCCAGCAGCATCACCAGGAAGCTTCTCCACTTCAGCAACAATTACTGGACTGTCAGCAGGTCCCATTTGATTTTCCTTTCCATATAATAGCTGAGTAGTAGGTTCAGGTTCTTTCATATCAGGACTATCCTGGCTTTTGGATCTATCATGATTGTGGACCGATTTCTTGAGTGTAGTCGCAACCTTTTCATGTGTATGAGAATCCTTTGAATCGTGCTTATCAGAATCCTTTGAACTGAGTGGAAGATCTCGTTGCTGACGTTTGCTCCTGTAAGATCTCGATCTACCACTCTTATCAAGCTCATCATGGAAATATCGACACGATGCTCCATGGTAACACCTGCCTCGAAGGAAGTTAAAACATTGTTGAGGATAACCATCTCTGTCCCTTCTCATTTTGTCACCACCAGAAGTTGAACCATGCCTAGACGGTGACTTGCTTCTACTTCTGTATCTCTTTGGAGAGATGCTGTAAAGTTTAAGCACTGACAACTTTAAGTCATCCATAATTAAAGTAGAAATCAAATCAACAGAAGAGATATCGTTCAGAAACATAGAAAAAAAGAAAATTAAAATGAGTACCTTCGAGATCGATCCCGCCTGTCCTTTCTCTTACGTGGACTATTCCTCCTCCTCCTATCATATGGAGAGCGGCTTCTGCTCCGGCTTCTTCCTCTTTTTCCATGTCTCCGCTTATACCTTCGTGAATCATCAGAATCACTGTCACTGACCCCCTCCCTAACCAGTCTCCCAAACTCATCAACCTTCCGGGTAGGAGATTTATCCTTAGCATCTTTCCTAAGCAACTCAAAACTGTCATAATCATTAATGCCGAAAACATTTTCCGATTGAGGTCCTTCAGGAGCAGTGATTTCACTCTTCAAGGATAATCTATTTCCATTATCATAATCAATGGAATCCTCAACATTTAAAGCACCAAAAGATTCTTGGTCATCTTTGGTAACAAAATTTGAAGGTTTAACTGAAGATACTGGTGATTTCCCAGTATCAGTCTTGGCAGTTATAGCAACAGCATCACTGGGTGGAGGAACCATAGAACGGCCAAGATTTTCAAGACAATTCTCACTAGCATTGTCTAAACTGTCATCCGAAGCATAGCCTTGAATTAGCCTAAAAGGGCTGGCAGCTTCCATGAGCTGACAGTGAACATTTTCAAGATCAACCTCCTTGTCAGTGGGTGATTCACTAGGATGGCTCAATTTTTTCTCTAGTGAAGCTGATGTCTGCACATGATCGTCCAAGAAGGGTTCATTATCCCTGTGTAAACCACTGGCCTCAGAAGATGGTCCCTGAAAACTTGAAGGAGCGCGATATGGAGAATCTGCAGACACTGAACATGTAAGAGGATACAAACATAAAGGAGGAAACTTTGCATCAAAGTCAAAATCCCTTTTATATTTTTGGACAAATTTAAAATATCAAAGTCAAAAGCTAACAACTTATCAGCCAATCAATCAAGAATTACCCTCAATCCAAGTTAGATGGGTTGGATGTATGAATCTATGCATTCATTACGCTCTATTTAGGCTCATTTTAATCAATTGTTAAGAGGATTCATTACAATTAAACTATCTATCAGCTAGCCTCCATCATACTGCAACCTCACTCCTTTACATGACTTAGGACCAGCTATCATATCAAAATGTCGTTAAACGCAAAACGAAAAATAAAGCTACTATAGCATAATTACTAGTATAAACAATTAAATGTTTCAGGGGTGCCTTCATCTACTATCAACTGAAGGTAATTTCACATTTATGGTAGCTTCCTTACATATTTGAACTATAGATATTATAGCTATTTTAACATGAGTCACTTGCACAGAAGTTTCAGTTTAATCCTTTATTTGCATTGGCAGTTTGCACCTTGTATTTGTTTCTCTGGCTCCACAGGTCCACAGCACGATGAATTTCGATGTAGTATATCTTCAGTTAAGCTATCCTTTAACTGCTTCTCAGCCCCCAAAGGATGGATCTGTTGATCTTCATCCAGCTGGGTGATATCATCTGACAATCCAACAGAGAAGCAAGATAGTTTCAGAGTTTCAACCATAGACTATAATTCACACTCATCAATCAGGAAAAATGAAGCTTCTAAGTAATAAGGAAACACAAAGGATTCAGTGACCAGGTTGCAAAGGAAACAGGCATATATTAAAGTGGCAAGTGCGAAGTTGAGCTTGATAAACTACTTGATAACACAATCAAGAACTTCAAAAGTGTAAATCAATCACCTCACATTCATTAACTGAAATAGCAAGAATCTCGCTTCTCTTTCTTTTTCTAAATACATATCAGAACCACAGTTAGGACTCTTTCAGCTGCTGCATGTGGCGTTCTAGTAAGGAGTCCTCTTAAACCTCCGTGTTTTTACTTTTCCCCTATACTAAGCATGGGAGATGACATTAGAGGCGACTAATAGCAATTGATTGGATCTCCCTTTCATCTGGCCCATTGCAGTTGATTGGTGTCGACTGTTTGTCTTTCAAATATAAGCGAAGGTCCATGTAGTTTGGGGATCTAGACTTGCACAAAAGAAAATAAGACTGAAGGAAACCTTACCCAAATGAAGAGTTCCAATAATAGGTAGAAGCAATGATCATTTTCCAAAGGGAACATATGCTAAAATCCTTGCTATAAAATGTTGACTTCTCCAAAATGTTTGTCAGTTTGGTCTCTCCTGAAATACTATACACTTGGAAAGTTGTAAATACATTTTATGTATCCCGAAAAAGCTACCAATGACCTATTCTATTTCTAGTCTTCAATAGGGAAAAGACAATATGTGGCCACGTTTTCGTCAACAAATACTAGACAACTCACATTTGTTACTATTCTCATGACCTTTATAATGGGCCAAACTAGAACCATATTGGGATACAATAGCAAAAAATATCACCAAGAAAAAGAAAATCGACACTTGATGCATACAAACAGAATATAATTATACTAACCTTCCATCTCCATATCAGAATCAGCAGCAGAATGAGACGGAGCTGCAGGTTGTACATGGGAATTAATAAGTTGAACTGATGGACCTTCTCCTGGAAATGCTGCTGATACAGGCCTAGGAGGAGGAGATGGAAGATCCGAGGCTAAATGCCTATTCACTGGTGAACCTTCTCTGTAAGCAATCCCTCCATCATGCTCAAACGCCGCCTCGTCTTTAGCACCAGCACCATTAGCATTTGCAGTGGTAGATATGAGAGGTGGTGAAGATGGTGGAAGAGGTGGATCCCCAGGAGGTGAAGGCGGCAAAGGTGGCTGCGTACCAGGAACAGCAGATTGTACATGGGAATCATGGTTTCTCGAATGCGTGGAGGGGTCAAACGGGGAAGGTGAGAAAAAACTAGGGTTCTGCATATTAGGTGGTGGTGGTGGTGGTGGAGGAGGAAGATTATGAAGAAAAACTTGCATATTGTCTGGTGATGGCTGATGAATTGCACCTCGGAAAGGCATTTGACCTAATGGTGGAGGTGGTGGAAGAACTCTAGGAGCACCTGAAGCTATTGTAGATGGAACCTGCTGCATACTGGGATTCCACTGGGAATGCTGCACAGGGACTTGGTGAGATTGCAGAATTGAGGCGCTTCCATGAACTTGTGCAGATGGTGGTGGCGGAAGAGGAGGAGGAGGAGGCAGTGGATAAAACTGACTAGAATTGCTGCCACTTGTTGGAACTGGAAAAGGGGGACAAGGATGGCGTACGCCAGGATGGGCATGCTGATATGCAGGAGGGCCACGCTGTCCAACTTGGGGTGGTCCTGGAGGATGACCATGTGGCAACATAGGCGGACGTGAGGCCTGAGCAGCAGGAGGAGGAGGGGGAGGGGCATGAGGCCACTGCTGCAATTGAGGTCTAGACGTATTAGCATTTTGACCACTCTGAGTTGCATAATTACCCTGACCATACATCTCGAACAGCTAGCTACCAATAAAATTAAGAAATCTGAAGTGCACGATCCCACCCGGTCCAAGAGTTCCACGTGCTGATCACCAAATTAACTCATCCATAGCAGCCCCTTCAAACACAAAATGCAACTTTGTAACAATTCAAAGATTCAAGAAATACAATTCAAGTCGAAAAAGGGAAAGCACAAATATCACTGACCTTGCAGGCATATATAGAAATTTAAAAAAAAAACAAGGGGAAGAGAAGAAAGAAGAAGTCAATGCAAAAAATTGAGAAGGTAATAAACTGATTTCAGCATTGATACTACACGTCAAAATTCAAGGAATTGGACCTCAAAGCGATAGTCCCCCCCACCCCCTCCCCTCTTTTCAATTTATAAGAGTGAAAATTTTATCAAGGTCATCCCCTACTCAGGCCTTCTTTTTCCCCAGCAAAGCCTATTAACACTATCTAGACTGGTATACACTTTCCGTGACAATTTTTATCTTAATCTCTAACTAGGAAGACCGTAGGACCAACCCCACCCCACCCCCACAACCCCCAAAAAGAAAATTAAAAAAAATCATCAACCAGAAACAACTCCAAAAGAATATCACACTTAAGCACCCAAAGGTAGTCAATGAAATGGTTGAGAACCACGAGGGCTCAGGTTCAAATCCCAGCAGATTTCATTCAATCCATCCTAGCCTTACCTAGTACATATAGTTGGTGGTATAAGTTAATGTGCTCACAAACTGGCCTGCACACCACGTTTATCAAAAACAAATAATATTACACACTTAAAACACCAACTTGACTCGAGACCCAATCTATTCCTCATTACACACTTAAAAGACACTTCACTTCATAGTATCAAGGAATTCTTTTTCCATGCTTCCAGTTAACGATATTTCGGTAATACACAAAACCGTAACAAGAAATTCAAACTTTCCACAACGAGTCTTACTTAAATTCAATCAATAAATCAACTGCATCTCAATCCCAAATTCATAAGCATAGAAAGCAAGTAACCCGTGGATTTAGTCGAGGTGCACGTACGCTTCCCGAGCAGCACGGTTAGCAAAAACAAACAAAATCGACAGTAACGACATGCCCATAAATAAAACACAAATTTACGCACAACACTAATAAATGCATACCAAATTGATAATTATGAGCTACCGAATAAGTGAATTTAAACTAATTTGGAAGATCTGAAATTGGAATCCAGTGAGTTTAGCATTTGAGAATTTTGATTGAAGTTGTTCTTATGAGTTAATAAAACCCTAGAGAGAGAAAAAAACAAATAGATATATGGACACAGGAGAGAGAGGAAGAGAGAGAAAAGTGTGTAGTTAAAAACAAAAACAAAAACAAAATGGAAAAATACCGAAATTCCGCATAGTTAACGGTCTTGGGAAAGCGGGTCGGGTCATGGGTTGATGGGCTGATGGACTGGGCCTAAATTGTTAATGGGCTGATAAACTGGGCCTAAATTGAGTTGATGGGCTGATGGAGTGGGACTAAATTGAGTTTCGTGAAATAGGACCAAGAAATTACATGTCATAAACCCAAATATGGGTGACTTTAGATATTTGACCCAAATAAAAAATGTTTTTAAACAATAATCTTACTTACTTTTTAAGTATAGTACAAGTACTATTTTGTCCCTCTACACCTCAAATATATTTTTAAACTTTTCATACTCATTTGTCTCTCAAATTTTATTTTTTATTATTTTCACTTTTTTATTTTTTCCTTTAATTTTATTATTCTATTTTTTATTGCTTTCACTTTTTATTTTTTATTTAATTTTATTTTCATATTTTAATTCATTTGTCTCAACCTTTATTTTTTCTCTTTATTCTTTTTTCTCAAGCATTATCTATTTCTTTTTTTTTTCTTTTTTAATTCATTTGTCTTTAAATTTTATTTATTTTTTATTTTATTTTATTTTTTTGGGGGGGGCTTCAATTCTCTTTTTTTCCCTCATTTTTCTCAAAAAAAAATTTAATTTTTCCTCTCATTTTTATTATTCTCAATTTTTTAATTCTTCGTTTTTTTCTTAATCTTTATTTTTTTTCTTGCCTTTTTTTTCTCAATCTCTTTTTTTATTTCTCTATTTTGTTTGATCGTTTTTTCTTTTTTTCCCTCATTTTTCTCAAACTTTATTTTTATTTTTCCTCTCATTTTATTTTTCTCAATTTTCTTAGTTCTTCACTTTTTTCTTAATCTTTAGTTTTTTCTTTTCTTTTTTTTTCTGAATCTTTTTTTTATTTCTCTATTTTATTTGATTTTTTTTTTCTTTTTTCTCAACTTCTATTATATTGTGCTAATAAATAAAAAATTGGATAACCCGCAAAAGGATCTTCTTTGACGTCAAAGCAAATTTAAGGGCATGAATTGTTGTTACGAAGTTTTTTGAAAATTCTTAAGATAAGTCGCGTCTCTAATGCGAGAGTTGTGGAATATCTTATAAATAAAGACATAACGTGGTAGTGTCAACTCTTGTCCGTAGGGCGGAATTTATTAGTTGAAAGTCCTTAAGGTAAATCTTGCCTCTAAGACAATAGTTGTAGAATATCTTATAAATAAAGACATAACGTGGTAGTGTCAACTCTTGCCCGTGGGGCATAATTTATAGTTTGAAAGTCTTTGAGCTAAGTCTTGCCTCTAATGCAAGAGTTGTAGAACATCTCATAAATGAAAACATAATGTGGTAGTGTCAACTCTTGCCCATAGGGCATAATTTGTAGTTTGAAAGTCCTTGAGCTAAGTCTTGCCTCTAAGGCAATAGTTGTAGAATATCTCATAAATGAAAACATGACGCGGTAGAGTCAACTCTTGCCTGTGGCGCACAATTTATAGTTTGAAAATCCTTGAGCTAATTAAGTTTGCCTCTAAGGCACTAGTTGTAGAACATATTATAAATAAAAACATAACGTGGTAGAGTCAACCCTTGTCTGTGAAAAATAATTTGTAGTTTGAAAGTCCGTGGGTTAAGTCTTGCCTCTAAGAAAATAATTGTAGAACATCTCATAAATGAAAACATAGCGTGGTAGAGTTAACTCTTGTTAGTGGGGCATAATTTTTTGTCTGAAAGTCTTTGAGCTAAGTCTTGCCTCTAAGGCAAGAGTTGTAGAACATCTCATAAATAAAGACATAACGTGGTAGTGTCAACTCTTGCCCGTGGGGCATAATTAATAGTTTGAAAATGCTTGAGTTAAGTCTTGCCTCTAAGGCAATAGTTATAGAACATCTCATAAATGAAAATATATCGCGGTAGAGTCAACTCTTGTCAGTGGGGCATAATTTGTAGTTTGAAAGTCCTTCAGCTAAGTCTTGTCATTAAGGCAATAGTTGTAAAACATCTCATAAATGAAAACATAATGTAGTAGAGTCAACTCTTGCCCGTGGAGCATAGTTTGTAGTTTGAAAGTCTTTGAGCTAAGTCTCGCCTTTAAGGTAATAGTTGTAGAACATCTCATAAATAAAGACATAACGTGGTAGTGTTAACTCTTGCCTGTGAAACACAATTTATAGATTGAAAGTCCTTGAGCTAAGTCTTGTCTCTAAGGCAATAGTTTTAAAACATCTCATCAATAAAGACATAACATAATAGAGTCAACTCTTGCCCGTAGGGTATAATTTGTTGTTTGAAAGTCCTTGAGTTAAGTCTTGCCTCTAAGGTAAGAGTTATAAAACACCTCATAAATCAAAACACAATGTGATAGGGTCAACTTTTTCCCATGAAACATAACTACTTGTTTAAAAGTCTTGGAGAACATCTCATAAATCAAAATACAATGTGGTAGGGGCAACTCTTGCCCATGAAACATAACTTATGGTAGTGTCAACTCTTGTTCATGAAACGTAGTTTGTTATTTGAAAGTCATAAGTCTTGCCTTTATAATGTGGTAGTGTCAACTCTTGCTCATGAGATGTAACCTGAATGAAGAAATCGAAGAAGAGAAAAAAAATCAAATTTGCTGAAAAAAAAGAAAAATAAAAAAATATTAAAAAAATAAAAGTTAAAGAAAATGTAGGAGTTGATAAAGAATTGAAAAAAAATAAAGGTTGATAAAAAAAAGATTAAATAAAAATAAAGGTCGAGAAAAAATTTAGAAGAAAAAAAAAAAGAAAAAAGAAAAACCAAAGAAAAATAAAACAAATTATTTTACATATTTTTCGACGAAGAAAATTTAGAGAAGAGACAAAAGTGAGAGAATTGTCCATGAAAGAAAAGTACAGTGAGGATAGCAAAAAAACAAAAATTCAGCATGGTTTATTGTTGTTGTTTTTTTGTAATAGGGACATAACTTAGGAGTTAAGTATAGTAGATCCAGGGTGGGTTGTAGGGGTCACTTGAATCCCCTAAAACCGAGTGTTGAGTATCAATATTAGTATTTGTTACAAAAACATAAGCAATCTTTCTGGGAAAGACGATCCCTAGCTTGTCTGCTTCAAGTAGGTCCTGAGCATATGAAGGTGGAATCGTCAAAATTTGCACATGATCAAAAACTGTTACCCCTCTCTGAGATCGGGCTAGTGCATCAGCAACTTTGTTCTGCTTCCTGTAAGTGTGTTTCAGTGTTGGGTTGTTCAGTCCCTGCATTAAGTACCTGCATTCCGAAATAACATTGCAGTAGCCAAGGTGGTTAGTGCATAACATTTGAATTGCAGTTATAGAATCAGAGTTGATTTCCAAAGGGGTTAAGTTATTGGAGTAGGCAATCTTGAGTCCTTCCAGGATTGCTAGGAGTTCAGCTTGCTGAACATCTACATGTGAGAGGTCTTTTGTGAAGCCCAGGATCCAATTACCTTTATGGTCTCTAAACACACCCCCAACTCTACTTTGCCCGGGCTGGATCCTAACACTCGCGTCCGTGTTGAGTTTGTAGGAACCCTGGTTAGGAGGTTCCATTTAAGGTAGATGATGGTGTTAGGTTTTAGAGGCCTAGTATGGTTCACAATAACGAGGGCATATTCGTTGGCCTGGGCTATAGTTTGTTCAATAGAGATATTTTTATCTCTTTTGTTAAATAGGTTATGATTTCTATTGAGCCAAATATTCCACATACAAAAAGGTAGGATGGTATTCCAAGAGTACCAGTTATTGAAAGGTTTTGACGCAATGGCTTTCCAAGTGTCAGCCCAGTTGTGGTTGTTAAGGGATGGGGAGTCAAAGTAGGCGATAGAGATACTGTTAGCAGCAATTTCCTCCCAAAAGGCTTGGGCTTTATGGCACTGTAAGAAGATGTGAGAGATATCCTCTACAAGATTGGTACAGTGATGGCAATTTCGAGACACATCTATACCCAAGTGGTTAAGGTAACTCCCAGTTGGGAGTCAGTTATGGTTCAGAGGCCAGAGGAAGGTTTTGAACCTGCTAGGGGTTTTGAGACTCCAGATCCAGTGGTGATCTTTTTTGGGTTCAGTTAGAATGCTCCCGTAGTTGTTCAGGAGAGTGTTGTAGGTACTTTTCATGGTGAACTTACCATCTGGGGAGCAGTCCCAGGTGAGTTTATCCTCTTGCACACTCTCAGTTGGGATAAAAATGGTGGTGATTATGTTGTGCAGATCATAAAGAAGATCAAAGTAAATCGTATCAAGGTTCCAGACGTCCTGCTTGTAAATGAGGTTGATTGTGATCTTATCCTCACCCTTGTTCAAAGGTCCAGCTATACAGCTCCTGAGGGTTTGGTGGTTGGGAATCCATTTCTCTAAGAAGAATCTGATTCTGTTCTCTCTATGAACAATCCATCTTTGGTTTGGCATGCAAACTTTCCATCCTTGCTTTATGCATTTCCATGTTCTAGAGCAAGGTGTTTAGTTTGGACCCTAATGGTAGTGTCTGGAATACTTGTTGTACAAGACTCTTGCCCAGGGTGCTTGAGTGTTATGGTAAAGTCTCCAGTCAAGGCTATCATGGGCAGCTTCATTTCAAAACTCACATTTTTTAGTCCTACCCCCTCCCTCCCCCTTCATATTTAGGCTTAGAGATACCATCCCAACTAAGGAGGTGGATTTTTTTCTTATCAGCAGTGTTTCCCCAGACAAAATTTCTTTGGATTTGGTTGATTGTTTTGGTTATTTTGACAGGGAGTTTAATGAATTACATCACATGGGAGGGAATAGAGACAAACGTGTATTTGGTAAGGGTGAGTCTACCTGCCAGGGATAACATTTTTGTTTTCCAACCAACCATTCTTCTATGCATGTTATCAATAATGAATTGAAAATTAGAGTTGGATGGTCTGGCATGGAAAATGGGAAGCCCTAGGTATTTGCCAAAGGTGTCTGCAGCTCTAATGTTGAGGAGGACAGAGCAGGTACTGATAGTGGTGTCCTTGCAGTTTGCAGAGAAGATTATTTTAAATTTATTTTGGTTGAACTATTGACCAGATTTGGCACAGAAATCATTGAAAGCATGGTTAATAGCTATGTATGCCTGAGGATTAGCTCTAGAAAGGAGGGTTAGGTCATCAACAAAAAAAAAGTGTGAAATAAAAGGGCCATGGTGGGAGATACAAATGGGTTGCCAGTGTTTCTCAGAGACCTGAGAGTCAATAATTATTGAGAGTCTCTCCATGCATAGGATGAAAAGGTAAGAGGAGAAGGGGTCCCACTGCCTGATGCCCCTTGTAGGGCTGAATTATTGAGACACTGAGCCATTTATGAGAATAAAGATTATATTGGTGGAGACACGAGACATGATTAAGGAGATCAGAGGTTGAGGAAGAGCAAAGAAGTGGAGAGTGTCCTTAATGAATGACCATTTTAATCTGTCAAAAGCTTTCTCCAAATCGATTTTTAAAATCATGCTCCCTTGTTGACCCTTCATTTTCTTGAAATGAGTTATGAACTCTTGAATAATGATTGCATGGTCAGAGGCTCTCCTGTTTTACAGGAAACTAACTTGACTGGGCCCAATGATCTTGTGGAGCAGAGGTTTTATTTTGAAGACAATGATCTTGGTGATGAGTTTATACAGGGTATTACACAGGCCTATGGGTCTGTAGTTTTTGATAGAAATAACATTTGGACATGTAGGGATTAAACACAGAAAGGTATTATTTACAGAAGGGTTCATGGTGCTGGTTTGGAAGGTATCATGACAAAATTTCATAACCTTAGACTTCACTATGTCCCAATATCTTTGGAAAAAAATAGGTTGTATGTCATCTGGCCCAGGGGATTTTAAAGGGCTGAAAGATTTAATGGCCCTAGTGATTTCAGAGTCAGTTAAAAGAGAGTTTAGAATGGCTAGATCTGAAGTGGTGAGGGTGTTTGGAGTATGGAAGGATTGGTTAACAGTGTTGGTTAGGTTTGGAGAGGTTTTGAGGCTGGTAGTGTAAAGGGAGGAAAAAAAGTCAATAATATGGTTTGCAATATCAGTCTGATTCTCAATCCAGTTCCCAACCTCATCTTTCAGCCTTAGAATTTTATTTCTCCTCCTTCTGTTGAAAGTGGAGGCATGGAACAACTTGGTGTTTGAGTCCCCCTGTTGAAGCCAGTTAATTTTGGACTTTGTTTTCCAGAAGTCCTCTTCAAGTTTGAGCATGGAGTCGTATTCTTCGGTAAGCTCACTTGCCAGGTTTTGCAGAAAAACACTGGTAGCATCTTGGTGGGATCTTTGAATCCCTCTAATTCTGGACACTAGTCTCCTCATTTTCCTGAAGATGTTCCCAAATGAATCTTTGTTCCATTTGTTTGAGTTATGTTGAAGGTTGGTAATAGCTCGCAAAATGGGAACACGTGGATGAAAGGATTGGTGGACCACTGACTCAAAATTAGGGTCTCTTATCCACATGGGCTCCATTCTAAAAGGTCTACTGGAGTAGTTGTGGTTAAGATTGGAAACGTTGACAAGCATAGGGCAGTGGTCAGAGTGGGTCCTTGGTAAGTGAGTGATAGAAGTGTCAGGGTACTCAGTAATCCAAAGGTTATTAGCCAGACATCTGTCCAACCTTTCAAGGATAAGAGCCTCCATTTTTTTGTATCTTTTGTTAGTCCAAGTATACTTGGTTCCTTTGAAACCAAGATCTACCAGTTTTCTGAGATTAAGGCAATTCCAAAAGAGGTTAGCTCTGTAAGGGTTTATATTATTGCCCCCATATTTTTCATTGGCTTGGAGGACCTCATTGAAGTCCCCTCCAATGAACCAAGCATTGTTGTGGTTCTGGACCATGGTAATAATATTTTCCCATAAGGAGGCTCTAGTAGGGAAGTCAGTACTGGCATAAACAGCAGTAAGAAGCTAAGAGTGGGAGGAGTGGTGTACCTTGACTCTGGTGTGAATGAATTGTTGAGTGATGAAGATGTCTTCAAGCTTGAGAAGATTATCCTTCCACATAATGACCATTCCCTCAACTCTGCCTATAGCTGGGGATTGGATTTGATCATCAAAGTCCAAGTCAATGGTGATACCCTTATGCTCAACCATTTTTGTTTCAAGAAGGACAAGCATAACAGGATTGTGGAGCTTAACTAAGGAGGTACACTGTCTCCTGAAGATAGTGTTGTATGCTCCCCTAACATTCTAGATGATGAAGTTAATCATTGGGTTCATTGGGATTGGGGTATGGATATGACAATCTTCATTTTCTCCTTGGTTTGAGTAGGGTTGGGAAATTTGAATGGCCTCAGTGTTATCCCCGGTGGGTTCTGATCCATCATTGTCTTCAGGGTCAGAGAGAAGGTCATATGTGTTTTTGGACAGAGCCCAATAATAGCTTCTCTTGATGGCTTTTTGAACTCTTTTTTAAAGTAGTCCTCTAGAAGTAAGGTCTCAGGACTTGGATCTCCAAGATTTTCCAAAATCTCTTCCAGCTATAGATTGCATTATCTCAGGTTGTTGAGGTTGGAACTTTCTTCCTCTTCTTGGTTTTCTGCCCATGTGGGTGGTATAATGGGATAATGCTGACTCATTAGGGGGCCATGGGGTTCCATGGTATGAAGGAAAGGCCCACAAGTGAAGCATTGGACGGTTGTGTTGGAAAGAAGGGTAGGGTTTGGAACATTTGGAAAAGAAGAGAGTTTTGATCTTGCGTGTTCAAGTGTATAGTGTCCATGGATGCTTGAGCCTGGAGGAGGATCTGCATCCATAATTGATTCCCCAGCATGTTGACAGAGTGATCTATTGCCTCTTTCACTGCACTGGCCAGATATTGGGGGTCTTGCAGAGTCAGGATGACTGGTTGGTTCCCTATGCAAGCATTGAGTGTGAGGGGGAAATCCTGGAGCAGTAGTTCCAGTCAGGATGTTGGTGAGTGGTCTTGAGGAGAGGGTGCAGTCATAAAAAAGAGGATTTTCGGTGTTAAGGCATTTTGTGTTGTTTGTTTTTGTGCTTTCTCCATTGGTGTTTTGATGTGTTTGCAACTGGTGGTTGGTAGGGAGATCCTTACCATTTTTAGTATGGTGGTGTTGGTTGGTAGAGATAGAGTTAATAGATGTGACCTCAATGGTCATGTCCTGGGCAGTTGGGGTTCATTTTGCTCCCCTTTCAGTGGATTTAAGGCCCTCTATTAAATTAGTAGATCCTATGGCGGTGGAAACGACATTAATAGACTTGACCTTAGTGGTCTTGTCATCTACGGTGTTCATCTGAACATTCCTGATAGCAGAAATATTTTTTCCCCTAGCATTAGATTTATTCTTATTGTCCAACTGGGCAATTCTTTTGCCCAAGCGATATGTTCTTTTGGGCTCTAACCATGGTTTTATTAATGTTGTTATGATGTTGTGCCTCGTTGGGTGCCATGGAGGTATGTAAGCTTAAACCAAGCTTTTCCAAAGAAAAATCCTCCGACTTCGTAGAATTCTGAGACGGCGCACCCAATCTCTTCGAGGTATTTTGGGGTGAGGTAGTGGGGTGAGGGGACTTACCTGGACAGTACCCCCTTTGAGGTACTTGTTCCTGTGTTCCATTGGCATGTACTCTCCTTCTGGGGAAGCTTACCAAGGTCCATATGTCCTCTGATTTGGCTGGTGTTTTTGTTGTTGTGGTGGATGAGCTTACAATGGGTGCATCCTGGGTTGAAGGTGTGAAGGTGCAATTTTTAAGGATATGTCCTACCCTCCCACAACCACGCATAGGATTTCATCTCCTTCATATTCCACCGACTGAGTATAGTTTCCAATTGTGACTGTTTTCTTAATTGGGTGTCCTAATGGAATTTGTATACAGAGCTTGGCGTACCTACTGCGGAGGGTCGAGGAAGTGCATGAATCGATCTTGAGAAGAGATCCCAGATAATTTCCGATCTTCTCAAGTATCAGGTGGTTGTAGAACTCCGTTGGTAGTTGAGGTAGTCTTACCCAAATCGCAGAATGCCACAAGGTCTGTGTCGAGGGTGCGAAATTTGGCTCCCAATTGACAACAGAAAGAAAAACCCCAACTACGAACCACGACCCTCTTTGTAAGGCTTTAATCTTGTTTTCCTCTTTGTTGAATTTTACCGTGAATAACCCATGCCCTAGATCGATAAGGACGAGAGGTTCCGATGGCTTCCAAAGCTCCATTATCTTAGATTTCAGTAATTGGTAGGAGATCTTCCTGCCCATTAGCTTTACAATTACGGAAAAACGCCATGGGTGGTAGATCCGTTCTTTTTCGAGCTCCGGTAGAATGATTGGTTTTCCTTCCTTTGTGCTTGACTTTAATGGAGACTGGCCGTTAGAGATGTAGGATCTATTTAGATCTTTGGCCTTATATGTTAGGATCTCTTTGAAGGAAGGTTTTGTGCGATTTCTCGTGGGCTCTTCCACGGTGGTATCGACATTTTCCGGTGGATCCGGTGGGTCGGGAGGGGTTGACGGCAGTGTAGCGTTGGTACTCGTGATTGTTCATCGAAGAGAGCTTCGACAAACTATTTAGCATGGTTTATTGTTGTTTGTTGGTTTGGGGATTTTTTTTAATCATGTATTGTATGAGAAAGGCTCACTTAAATCCTATGTAAGATGGGGATGAAATTTTTTGTTTTGTTTTTTTGGCAAAAAAACATTAAAGCTGAAAGAAAGAAATCGTTTTTAATTTATTTTTTTGAATTTCATGGTACAAGAAGGGAAATACTGGGTGAAGAATATAATTTTTTATAATTATATTTTTTTAGTTTGACGTTTGAAGAATGGGTATTCTTTTTTAAATTATTTTTTTGATTTCTGAATATTCTATTTAGGATTTTTAGGTTGTCCTCTTTTAGTTGGGAATGGATGGTGGAAAAAAATACTATTTTTGTGAGTAAAGTTTTTTCTTTTTGTAATATAGTAAATATTTAATATTACTAAATAATAAGGGACAAGTGAAAAGACCATTTTGTATAAAGTGGAGACTTTTAATGAAGGACAGAGAGTTCAAACGACATTTCTAGTTCTTAACACTTATAATATATTATAGATTATAGATATAGATATAAATATAGATATAGATATAGATTATAAATATATTTAAGCTCTTGTCTAATTTGGTATATTTATGCTACTACAAGTGATAAATTTTACTTGAGTTGGAGGATCTATTAAAACAGTCTCTGGGTTTTGTTGTTTGTCGTATAAGTGATAAGTTTTAAGTTTTGCTTCTCCTTTTATTACCAAAGCCACTCTATATTGTTTGTTTAGATATGGAAAGGAGTAACGAACGCTATCTACCATGGTTGAAACCGCTTATAACTATTTATTTTTATGGAGATAATGGTGTATATGAGCAGCATAATTTGTATTATACGTTTTTTGTAAGGAATGCACAACCGAACCTCCTTGTGAATCATGTTGGATGGAAGCTGCAGAACATGAAAGTCACAATTTTTTACAAGTATATAATTATTCACCAAAATATAGAAGAGGATTTTTTTTTTTTTTTTACGTGTATATATATACCATATGTTGAATTCTTAATTTTGGCTTCATCATATATTTTACTTTTGTCTCCGCAAATTAATTCACATATACACACATACTTTTCGTGTAAAAAAGAAATATTAGATTTAGTTGAAAACAATAAACCATCCTCGTCCATCAATCTTTTTTTATCTAAAAGTTGAATTTTTATTCAGGTCGCAACTTTTTGAACTCAACGTGTCTACTTAATAACATACTAAATTATATTTATGCGACTGTGTCATTGACAAACTTAAGTTGGAAGAAAAGAAATACATTTTCTAAAGTTATATTTGCCATCTGCTTTAATAATTGTTAATTCTCCGAGGAAAAATATATATATATATTGATTTTGTGCATTCAGGGTGGCTTGAGGTAGAAGCTAGTAAAGTCCTTACTTTAGGCCCCAAAATCTCAAGCCCTCAAAAAAAATTAATTGTTAATTCGGAAAAGGTACAAATATACCCCTAAACTATCTTAAATGGTACATATATATCCTTCGTTATGCTTTAGGTGCATATATACCTCTGCCGTCATACTTTGGGTACGTATATACTCCTGTAGTCTATATTTTTTGTTGTATATACCCTTAATCCAAATGGAATGACACGTGGCATGATCTTAAGATTTTACCTGATTTTAATTTATTTTATAACCAAAATTTAAAAACACACCCAAATTTTCATTACCCAAACCTAATTATGCGGTTATACCGAATCCTTTTTTTTGTTTTTAAACCATAAACACCCAGCAATATAAAAACCCTTTTTTTCATCATCATCAACAGTGAATCCACCATCACCGATGCCCCTTTCATCATCAACACCCTTTTTTTCCATAAACATCACCTCACCTCTTTTTTTCTACTCCGTTCAAACCACCGGCGACACAAGATCAACAAAACAACAAACTCCAAGTAGCCATCTGCATCGAAAACTCCGGCAAAGAGCCAAACACCATCACCAAATGATCGAAAAAACCCAATACCAATCGACAACAACAACACCAAATTGATCGAATCTACTCCAAGTCCGGCGAAAGCCATCTCTGTCAAATAACTAGTGACCTTCAACACAGACCCATTTATCCATTTTCCGTCACCACTCCAGTGGAATTAGGCAACCCGAGAGCTCCGTACTGCAGTTACGACTGAATAAATTGAGTTTGGATAATTAATTTTTCAAACAAAGATCAATTAATCATTGGAACTCATAAGTAATCACTGAAACAGATCATAAGTTTGTCGTGGAAGATTTGTTCGAAGAAATTTGTATAGACTGCTTATTAGTTAACCTTAACTAACAAAAACACAAACAACACTAACAACTTATACCCAGTGTAAGTATCAAGAACACAAAAATCACCAAATACGAAAAATCACATACATTATCAAACAGCAACACAAGATTCGAAACAAGAATGTAAGAATAGTATTTGGGAAGAAGAAATTTGCCTTGAAAAAGGATGAAAATTAAGGGAAATAGAAGCAGGAGGGAAAGATGCTTGAGGAATTGCTTGAGTTGAAATGGCGAAGTGATTTGGGAATTTATTTGAACAAATTGATTACATTGGATTTTGTTCAATTTATTTGAACAAATTGATTTGGGAATTTATTTGAACAAATGGGTGGTTTTTTATATTTAGAGTATAAAATTAATTAAAATTAATTAAAATCAGGTAATATGTTGAGATCATGCCACATGTCATTCCGTTTGGATTAAGGGTATATACAATCCAAAATATAAACTACAGGGGTATATACGTACCCAAAGTATGACGGTAGGGGTATATATGCACCTAAAGTATAACGGAGGGTATATATGTACCATTTAAGATAGTTTAGGGGTATATTTGTACCTTTTTCGTTGTTAATTTTATAATTTTATTTTTTTGGACAATATTGATTATCATTCAATAGAAATATTTTGAAACTTTGAATTAAACTACTCAAATCTCTATAATAATAAACAATATGTTTACAATAACATTCAAGGTAATGTATTGAAAATGCAGGGCTAGTGTATTATTATCTTGAATCAATCCTTAGTATTATAAATAATAATATTATTATGTGAAAATATAATACTGCACTAAAAATTATAATTATGAAAAAATAAGAAAAAACAATATTATTTTTTTATTAATTATGTATATTTTTAAGACCTCCGATTAAAATTTGGTTTTAGAGTACTAATTATATTGAGACATATTTGTTATATCAACACAAATGTAATTATTCTTTTTTTTTAAAGAAAAACTAGTATTCGTTCTCGCGTGAGACACGAATTGTTCCAATGTTAAAGGATCGAAGAGAAATAATACAAATATGTGTATATAAAAAGGTATTTCATATTATAAATATTTCATTTCAATTCTTTTTATAGATCATTGTTAATATTAACTAACATTATGAATGGTATATAATATGTATTACTTCAACACTGTCATTTTTCTTTAAACACTATATAATCTATTGTTTAAATTTTAGGGACAAATAACCGCATAAAAGAAATATAACTCAACTTTAATGATTATTGTAAACAAATTGTAAAAATAAAAATAAAATTGCAAAGCAATGTTGTTAGTTGCCTTACTTTCTAAGGAACCTGACAATAAGATTCGGTTTAAAGTTCGAGTAATCTGACAACTTAATTCGATCATGTAGATTTAAATTTCAAGTAATGTATAATTCTTTTAAAAAAATAATTTGCTTATATATAACACCTTCATCATCATCCTTAGAAATTCTCCTCATTTAAAAACAAAAACAAAATTAGTATGGTCTTTGATATTTTATTTTCTTTATCTCAATTTATATTGACATATATTTTTTCTAATCGATCTCAAAAAAATTATATATATTTCTATATTTTATGAATATTTATTGACATATATTTTTTCTAATCGATCTCAAAAAAATTGTATATATTTCTATATTTTATGAATATTTAACTTTAAAATACAATTCTAACTCTAATGAGATAATTTATAATCACACACGTATATATTAGATTTTATAAATATTTAACTTTAAAATACAATTCTAACTCTAATGAGATGATTTATAATCACACACACATATAAATCTTTAATGATATATGTTATCCTTTGCTTTATTGGTGCAATTTGTTTAAACAATATATAATTGTTTATGCTTTGGAGGCCAGTAAATGAGATGATTTATAATCACTCATCCGTATAAATTTTGTATGATATATGTTATCCTTTACTTTATTAGTGCAATTTGTTTAAATAATATATAATTGTTTATGCTTTGGAGGCCAATATTACTACTATATATAAATATAGGTGAGCATACAACTCAAGCAGGTAGCTGGCTATTGTCAGGTCTACCTTCAGTTGCCTGCTTTTGAACGAAGACATCTTTGTAATTTTATATTTTTTGTTTTAATTAAATTATTTTATTTTTATTTTTAATATATTATATATTTATAAATTGTGTAAAAAGTATTATGTAATTACAATAATTAACTATTTCAATTATTTAGAAACACATAAAAAAGTTATTGACTCAAAATTTTATCAGTGCAACATAAATTGAGATATATAAATTTAAATTTTTTATGAAAAGTAAATTAAATTAAAATATATTTGAAAGATGTATGAAAAAATTATTTGACTTCTCAAATTTTATCAATGCCATATAAATGCGGATAGATGAAATAACATATATTACGCGAAAATTATGTAGAAAGTCATAAAAAATAATTAACATCTAAAATTACATAACAAATTTGATTGGCTTTCTCAAATACTCCATTAGTGTCACGTAAATTGAGACGAAAAGAGTAACATATAGTATCTGAAAATTATGTAAAAATACTACAAATCAATTATTATTAACTTAAAATATTTAAAAATATACAAAAACTTAATTGACTCTTTTAAATTTTATCAATATCATATAACTTGAAATAAAAAATAATATACATTGAATCACGTTGTTACGAGCTCCAGTGTCTAGTTTGAATAAGAAGATGTAGCTCAATATTGACTATTTTTCCACGTAAACCAAAAATGAGGAATTTTAAAAAGCAGTATTGTGCATTGACTTTTCTTTTGGTAAAATAGAGCGATTTCATTGATCATTAGAGCCGGGGGGGGGGGGGGGGGGGCAGAGCTCCTATTAGATGTAGGAGGCAAAATAGAGTAGTTCAAGGCCACATCTCGGCCTTGTAGGTTAATGTTTGAATGTTTAATAGAACGAGTGAAAGTTTTGCCAACGTAATCATTATTAACAACATTGACAACAACAAGTGGTACATGGGTGAGCATAGTAGTTCTTGACAAGTATCCGACCCTAGTCATTCCTTTGCTAGGCAGTCGACTACTGCATTCTGCTCCCTGAGGATCTGCATTGGTGTGGTTGCTCCCAGCTCCTCTAGTAATGTCCTGCACTCAGATATAATGTTAGAGTAAAGTGGATGGTCATGGTTTAAAATATTAATAGCAGTTTATGAATTCATCTCAATATCAAAGAAATTGACGTTGTATTCCTTTGCTACCACTAGACCACCTCTAAGGGCTAGCAGCTCGGCCATTGTTGGGGTTGTATGTGGAATATGGTGGTAGTATCCAATGATCCACTCACAATTATTATTCCTGAAAACCCCTCCCAATCCTCCAGGTCCAGGGTTGGCCTTTGTTGGACCATTAGTATTGAGTTTAATCCTTCTTGTTGTGGGGAAATTCCACTTAATGCTGATGGTTTCAGCTCTGTGATGAATGTTTGGGCGCTGGACCTTGCCAATAAGAGTGAACTCAGTAGCAGCAACAATCACCTCTTTCACCCTTATAGCATTGTATTTGTTATCGAAAAGGTTATCATTTCTAGTCAACCAAATAGCCCATAGATAGTATGGTAGAATAGTATCCCAGGTGAGCCAATTGTTGAAAGGCTTCCCCCAAAGCCTGTCCCACATTTTGTGCCAGGCATCAAAGGTGTGACAGTTTGGAGGGAACTTATACCTGTTTTTGGCTTGAATATTATTCCAGAAATTAAGTGCATTGCTGCACTTGAAAAAAAATGTGAGAGATATCCTCCACACTATTACTGCAGAAGTGGCAATGTGATGGGATATTGATGCCAATATGATTGAGGTAGCCATTAGTGGGGAGCCTTTTATGGGTTAAGATCTAGAGAAAGGTCCTGACTTTATTAAGGGTGTTTGCTCTCCAAATTTTTTAGAAGATGGTGATGTGGACTTCACTGTGACTTACGTTCGAGAGTTGAGAATACATAATGATGGTAATGAACTTACCATCAAGGGAACAATTCCAGATGGCAGTATTAGCATTAGTGTGGTTGTCACTGACATTGATAGGCATGCTAGTGATACTCTGCCTAATGGTATTGGGAATTTCAAATGGGACAATGGCGAAGTCCCAATTGCCATTATTATAGACGTCCTTGACAGTGAGATCTAGAGTTTGGTTTCCCACTAGTCCTTGAACAGTGCTTCTAAGGCTGTCAAAATAGGGGATCCAGGTGTCACCCCAAAAGCTCACTTTGTCACCTTTACCCACCCTCCGTCTTATGCATAAGGAACAGTCTTTCCATCCTCTTTTGATGCATTGTCAGGTTCTAGAAGTGATTTTCTTTGTGGGGGAAGTACCATGGTTGGTATAATATTTAGTGAGCATGACCTGGTCCCAAAGGGAGGCCGAATTGTGGAAAAGTCTCTATGTAAGGCTAGAATGCATAGCTATGTTTCTCAGCTCACTCTTGTTCATTGACTTGATTCGTAGCAATTTATGGAAAGTAACTTATATCCCATTAACTAGTTGCAGAGTTTGGAGTGGTGTATTAGTTTATTTGAAGCAATATGCCTACATATGGTCACATATATTATAATTATACTTTTTTTTCTCTGAATATATTATAATTATACTGATCTTGTTTAAATCTAGATTAGGCCAAAAAAAAAAAAAAGGTCAAATATCAAAAGTAGCTTATACTTGGGTAATAAATAATGCGATAAGGACAATATTAGTACAATTACAAAATATAATTATAGTTAAACAACTAAATGTATAAATTTTTATATAGAAATATTAATTAGAGAAATTTACTTTAAAAAATTGTATATAAGCTCCCAAATTTGTTGTGTGTACATAAAAATATTTAAAATTTTATATACGAGTCCCAAAAATTACTCTGTATATAAAAATAAACGTATACAAAAATTAAAGATTTGTATGTGAGTTTCGAAATATAAAAATACAAAAAAAAATATATTTAACCATTTAGTCTAATCCGTAACTGCAAAAATGTTTTCTACATCACATAATTTTTTCAAATAAAATAGGAAACTAAGTAATTACAAAAAGTAATGGTACTATGTAGGCGTTTGGTCGTGAGAATTAAGAAAATTGTTTTATTTGAATTTTTTTTGTAGTTGAAGTTAGAGTTGTGTTTGATTATATCTTTTTGAAAAGATTTTTTAGAATTTAAACACAATTAAAAAGATGAAAAAGTAAAATAAAAGAAAATGAGAAAAGATATTAGTGTCATAAATGTATTTACATTATAGTGAATGTCTATCAAGTTCTAATTCATATCTATCAAGATCTATTTGATATCTATCAGGATTTAAAGTATTTGTCTTTTAGTCAGAAACTAGGAGTATTTTTCCCTATAAATAAAGAGGTTTTGTTCATTGTATTCTCAATCAAGATGATCCCTCAATAATCCCTTAAGAATAATAACCTCAAGAGAAATAAGAATTATTCTCTATTCTCTCTCTACTCTTCTTCTTTATTCTTTGTTGTTTCATAACACATTATCAGCACGAGACACTGTCAAACAATGTGAGATTATAAATCTAAAGTTAATTTAAAGGCTAGTAATTCTCTATGTTATTTGTCTTTTGCTACTAATGATATAATTATCGTTAGATTTGAGGAAAAATAATTGGTTTGGAACCATTTATGTTTTAAATTTATTCCTCAAAAACAATATTATCAAAAGCTATGATGATATGTTGGGTTCAAGTCCCATTTATTTATAAGCCTAAGATGCCTTTATATGGATAAGACGTTGAGTATGAATCTCAATGCACCATATTGATGATATAATGATGGCTAAGGTATACCAATATATTTTTGGCGAGAGACATGAAACTGGTCCCATTGAATATGCTTTATTCTCTTAAGTGAATGTGGTAGCATTGCATAATATGTCTGAAAGAAGATAAGTGATTGAATGCACGAATATACGCGTGGAGAGACAATATGATAATGATCATCAAAAGTAATTATTTTTCACACGCTTATTATGATCATAAGATATGTTAGAGAAAAACTCTCTACATAATATTTATGCCTCAATTTGCTCCTAAAGTAGCAATATTTTGAAAGAGGTTCTAAGCTATCAAAATTTGATACACTTAAGGCACGATTATCTTTCATTCGTAGGGAATGAGGATTCCGATTGTTTTAATACAAACGTACACTTGATTGTGATGGTATCACAAGTCACCTATGAAAGAGACATAATAAATGAGAAGAGTTATTTTGAAATCTACTTCTAAAGTAGTAAATTTGAAATTTATTCATGTAATAGTAAATCTGAAATTTACTAAAGAAAAAAAATACATGTCATGGTAAACTTGTGTTTACTACTATAAATGAGTTCATAAGGTTATATGAACGATTGTGACACCTCAAAGATGTGCATATTGAGTATTGAACATGTATTGAAGAACTAAAAGTTTCTTCAAGAACTGTTTATGTCGTTTGTTCTCATCATGAGTTGGTTGGACCAACTAATTTTGGGATTGGATTCCTTAA
Source organism: Capsicum pubescens (assembly GCA_030864215.1). Taxonomy (NCBI): domain Eukaryota; kingdom Viridiplantae; phylum Streptophyta; class Magnoliopsida; order Solanales; family Solanaceae; genus Capsicum; species Capsicum pubescens. The sequence goes on from CM061543.1 coordinate 22,127,294, forward strand.
AATTTGAAAAAGTATAAAAGGTGAATAAGAATCCGTTCACCTATTATGTGATATGTTGAAAAAGATGCATCAATAAAATGAGCACATGTTCATTTATTGTTAACCTGTAGTTTGACATTCATAAAGTTGCTTGCTCAATAAAATTGAGTTAAGAACATAATTTTCAGATTGTGTAATTAAGTCAATTCATCTTTATGATGATGGTTTGACATTAAATGCCTTCGATAAATAGCTAAACTATTGCTAATGAGAACAACGCTTCACGTGTTGGTCTGAAATATGATATGTTGCATACAACAACACTTGTATGCATTAGACCAATAAATTATGATTATTTCTTTCCTTTCAATTGGTTCAAGATCAGGAACCAACTATTCTATCTAATAATTTTAATGTGCGATATACGATTAATGAATATACCATGATGCACAAAGATGGATTCCTCAAAGAAGATGGAGGATGCGTGTTAGTTTTTCTAACATAAGGGGGAGGTTTAAGAAGCTATGAAGTATGTTAGAAATTATCACGAGAACCTCATTCAAAAGATAATTCAAGTCATATGCCGGAAGCATTTATCGTCTCAATTTTAATCTCATATCTAAGCTGCAAGTGCTCTTATTTTTTGTCCAAAAAGGACAAAGTCTATGCATGTGTGAAGCGTGATAGACCAGTCGATTTCAAATGAAATAATTCAAGGATAAGGAGTAAATAATCACAATAAGAAGACATTTTGAAGAGTCTACGACATAACACTTCATGAAACCTTATAAGAGGTTCATGTACCTGAAAATAATAAAGTGATGAGATTTCAAAATGTTATGTCACACTATGAACAGATGCAAAATGATATAATATTGATAATATCTTTGATACAATATTGGCGCAATATTGTAAAAGATTACGGGGATCTAAATTCTACGTTTATTTAAGCATGCTGACGTAGAAATATTTATCAAGTGACATGACAAGGTTCATCTTGGTAAGTGAAAACTTATTTGATTTGCACTCCACATTCTTGAAGATGTCACACATGAAATGTTGAATATTGTTACTTCACAAAATATATCTTGCAAATACTATAAGGCCTAATTTAGTCTTTTTGATTAATTTGTTAACAAGTTATAGTTTTGCTCTTACTAGGAGACATCAAAATGGGATCAAACACATGATCTTATATTATTCTAAAAATTGTAGTCTCGATCTTGTTAATTATGCATGGTATTGGGTATTTATTTAACCCGCATAAATCTCGATCTCAAATATGAAATATGTTCATATGTGGGGATACTGTCATATCTTGGAGATGTACAAAGCAGCCTATCTAGCCACTTTATTGAACCATGCTGAGATAATCGCTATTCATGAAGATAGCCGAGAATGTGTATAGTTGAGGTCCATGATATATCTCATCAGAGAAAAATATGGTTTGAAATATGATAAAGTACCCATGATTTTATATGAATATAAAGCAACATGCATAACCCAACTGGATTCATAAAATGGGATAGAATGAAGCACATTTCGCCGAAGTTTTTCTATACATATGAACTTCAAAAGAATGTTGATATTAACGTACAACAGATTTGTTCAAGTGACAATGTGATTGATTTATTCATCAATTCTCATTCAACTGCAACTTTCAAGAAGATGATGCACAAGATCAGGATGTAAAGGCTCAAAGATGTTCTCATTAGGGGGAGTTGATACGCGTTGTACTTTTTTTTCCTTATGAGGTTTTGTCCCACTGAGTTTTCCGTGTAAGGTTTTTAATGAGGCAACCTATATGCGTATTGCTAGAGATGTGTACTCTTTTTCCTTTCCTAGATTTTTTTCCCACTGAATTTTTTCTAGTAAGATTTTAACGAGACACATTATATATTTAGACATTCAAGGGGGAGTGTGATAAATGTATTTACATTATATTGAGTGTCTATCAAGATCTAATTGACATCTATCAGTATTTGAAGTATCTGTCTTTTTAGTCAGAAACTAAAAGTATTTTTCCTATAAATAGAGGAGTTTTGTTCATTGTATTCTCAATCAAGATGACCCTCAAGAAAAATAAGAATTAGTCTTTATTCTCTCTCAACTCTTATTTATTCTTTGTTGTTTCATAACAATTAGATTGTTTTCATACTTTTAAATAATAGTACAACTTTAAATTGTATTTGTGTTTTTACGGCCAAGCAATAATTTTTAGAAGTAAAATTATTTCCCCAGAGAAGCCAAATTTATTAAGTCAATAATGGCCGAAATGTGTAAAACTAAAATATAATTGCTATTTATTCAAAATCTATGTAGAAGCTCCATTTGCCTCTCTCTCCTCTAATAATAAGATCGAAGAAAATCTTTTAAGTGAGTAATTCATTTATGTCCATTACAATTTACAAGGAGGAGGAAAGAAAGAATTTAGAGAGTTTTCTCTCAACAACAATTTGCAGTTCATAATTTTGGTATCTTCGCTCCAGTCATGGCCGTAAGTTTCTTATTGATCTTCGATTCCTCGTTTCATCAAATATAAGAAAAAAATACTGACAAATTCACCTGAATTTTTGTTATGTGCTCTAAATTTTCATCTTCGCAGGATAATTCGGGGACGACACTAATGGATCTGATAACATCAGACCCATCATCCACCTCCACTTCATCACAGTCGATGCCTGTTGCACCACCGGCACTGCCTCCACAGACGACGGCGGCGGCGCCGCCTTCTGCATCGACAGATCGGAAGAAGAAGGGAACACTGATGCAGATCCAAAGTGATACTATTTCTGCTGCTAAGGCTGTTCGTGCCAACATTATGCCTCAGAAGCAAAAGAGAAAGGTCTTTTTTTTTTACATACATTACACTATACGGTTCTAAATGGTGTAGTATTTGCACCATTCAGCTGGAAAATCTTGGTTTCACTTTCGAATGTCCATTTAGTTGTTATTGGGGTGGGGGGGGGGGGGAATTCATACGTATTAGATTACCTGGTGTCAGTTTCCATCACTTAAATTCATTTTACCTTTTAGGTGCCCAACTTGATCAGTTATGTCTAAACGGTAGTACAAGATAGCCGGTTTCTGTGTATTGGGGTATATGTGTTTTCATATTCCTGATCCCAAGAATAATAGCTATTACCAGTCTTCTAAGTCAGAAGCTACCAGAAAGATAACTCAGCTCCAGTTATTGGAAATATTTGTCCCTTACCATCAATTAGAAGGGGCCCTTCTAAAAAAATAATTTCTCCTTTCTTGCGTACTTCATCTCGTACATAATCAGTGGCGGAGCCAGGATTTTCAGTAAGGAGGTTCACAAGTGAACATACGAACCAATTGAAGGGGGTTCAACATATACTATATATACATAAAGAATAATTTTAACCATGTAAATGTAGTATAATTTTTTGCCGAAGGTGGTTCGGATACCCCTTTGTAAAGGGTAGCTCCTCCCCTGTACATAATAGGACTAGACGCAGCTAACCTAAATGGTGTACTTTTAAGTTAATGGGACATTTTGTCCTTGACCAAAAGTTGTTGGAATATCTCCGATCTCTCGTGTACCTTTCTAGTGTACCTGATTTAATTTGCCCGACTTTTTTGTACAGCCAGTTTCTTATGCACAACTTGCAAGGAGCATCCACGAGCTAGCAGCCACATCTGATCAGGTACATTTGCTTTCTCACTTTATACTCACCGCTGGAAAACTCATGCTTTAATTTTCTCTCTTTGTTTGTGATTTATTGCAGAAAAATTCTCAGAGGCAATTGGTTCATCATGTTTTCCCCAAACTGGCCGTATACAATTCTGTTGACCCTTCTTTAGCACCATCTCTTCTTATGGTATTGCTTATGACCTTTATAATCCCGTTTCTGCAATTCATTTGATGTTTCTTCCCACAGAAATTAAAAAATTCTCTAGAAAGATCTTTTAGTTTGCAAGACTAGAAAATAATACCACAAGAGAGCATACATTGAGCATTTCTGACTTTTATTTACATGAGATGGTTCAATAGCTGAGCTGATGGGGTATGTATTTAGATCTTGAATGCTAAACGTGTCTTGAATTAAATTTTTTGACTATCAGGTGTAAATGCACATTTTGACAACTTTTTTGTCTTGTTTCTTCTTCAGCATGTCCTTTGATTCAAGAAGGCATGCATAAATTTCGCCCAGAAATTTGTCAGTTTTCTGTGGTAAAGGATCTGGTAGTTGCAGAAGTTCTCCTCGCTGAAGATGTTCTTCTTTTCCTTCTACTTGGAGAAGATTGTAAATTATTCTCTTAAGGAAAGAAGTGATTTGTTTTGTTAAAATATCTTAGAGCTTCCTTAAGCTGATTCTGGATCATTGGAAGTTATTTTATGTTCATATGCCAGGAGTGACCTTTATTTTTTCCTTATATTACTCTTATGCTGGACTGAATGAAATTTTATATTTCTGTTAAGCTTTATGAAAAATTTGCCCACTCTTCTGTTTCTTTTATTACATCACAGCTTGATCAACAGTGTGAGGATCGGACTGTTCTACGTTATGTCTATTATTACTTGGCCCGAATTCTCTCAGATAGTGGTTCGCAAGGTGTAAGTTCAGGAGGTGGGATTCCTACACCGAACTGGGATGCTTTAGCTGATATTGATGCAGTTGGAGGGGTGACAAGAGCTGACGTGGTACCTAGAATAGTAGATCGGTTAACATCAGAGGCCTTAAATGAAGATATTGAGTGTAAGGTCTTCTACTATTATTTACTTCTTAGTTGTATATTCTATGTATTATAGCTCTTTCTTACCAAAAAAATAACCATATCAATATTTCTTATTCTTTTGAGAAGTTACAAGAATGAAGTGCACAAAAACACCTGTATATAAATATAAGTAGTATACCAAAAAGTAGAATAGCTTATAGTAGCTTATCGAATGATATGAAGTTCTACGAAAGTCACTGAATCTTCTATACAAATAAGAATCACGTGGTACCAAAAATTGTTAAGGAATAAGAGGCTACTCTTCAATTGTGCAATTTATTACTATTCCTTCTAAAGCGCTCATATTTCTCTCCCTTCAAACAGTATGCATAAGTGCTAGAGGAGCCACATCCTCTCTCTTCTAACAATCTTGCCCATTCCACCCAAAGTTGAAATTGACAAACCACCCTATTTGTTGATGTTTGACCTACTGATTTTTAGGGCCACATCTACATAAATAGGATGTAACAACCTGAGATGTAAGAAACAATGTTTTTTCTCGATGTTTGACATACTGTTTTTTAAGCTTGTTGCATTGCTTGCATGTAATCTTTTAAATCATCCTCAAAATTATCTATAGGTGAAGAATGATTTCTTGTAATCTGAATATGTGCCCACCAGAAATATAGCGCATGCTGCTCTGCTGTCAACTTGATTGTTAAAATTGTTCGTCATGCACTTCAATTTGTCCATGACATTATTTTCTTTCAATTTTGCTGCTATTAAAGTAGATCTATAAGTAAGCTATGAAACAACTCATTCTCTAATATCTACTGGGTTGACATGAATTTCTCACACATGATGTTGTTAACTTCTATATATCATTCTTAGGGCCACTACAAGCAGATTTTCTTTATTAATTAGGACCCTTTTGACCATAGATTTTGGAAGTTTTTTTTTGGAATTTTTTTTGCCAAATATCTGTTTGGCCATAGAAATTATCTAATTTTTTGGGCACTAGTTTTAAGTCCCAAAATCTGCTTCAAACCTGTTAATGGGCCAAGATATGATAATTGGTTTCTTTTTTTATTTTTGGACAAGCTAACCATTGGTTACATTTTAAATTTTAAAACTTGTCTCAAACTTCTATATTTTATAAAAAAGCCCTCATCTATTATTTCAGATTTGTTTCGATTGATTTGTATGAATTTGCGTCAGATTTGTTTTGCTTGATTTGTATAAATTTTACTTCAGATTTGTAAACCCTTGCCAATATATAGGGTCTTTCAATTCCTACACTGAATAATATTTGCTTGTAATGTATAATATTTTCTTCAGATTTGTCAATCCTTGCCAATATATGAGGTCTCTCATCTCCTACCGTTATTATTTATTTTTTTGCATTGGTAGATCTTTGTAACTAGTTGTAATTCAACGAATTGTAGTAGCTCGTAATCGTGTTAGTTGCAGTTTTTATTAAAATATCACATTATGATTTTAGGATAATGTATTATCTAGTTCATTGTTTATATGCGCCTACTTTTTGTATTTGTTATACTGTTATTGGTCCTAAGCCGGGGGTCTATCGGAAACAACCTCTCTACTTCTCTTGAGGTAGTGGTATGATCTGCGTACACTCTACCTTCCCCAGACCCCACTAGGTGGGAATACACTAGGTATGTTGTTGTTGTTGTTGTATTATCTAGTTCATTATGAAAATGATAATTTTGTGCCAAACTTATTTGTATATATGATTATGATTTGTGATAATGATAATGAATGTCATGAATTGAAGGTTCAACATAATTTTGGATAAGAAGTATGCTTGTTTGGTACGGTTAGGTATTTTTGGCAGTTTTTAGAACTTACGGGTATAAGCCATGCTTCATGTTTTTTTCTTTTTTTTTTTAAATAGTGAAATATGTTTTGAAAAACTGTGGGCAAACACATTTTGAAACTTCAATCCAAACTTCACCCAAATCTGCTTTTCCAAAATGTTTGGGAATCTATGTCCAAGCGCTAGCTTAGATTAATTTGTTTCACATGGTTGTCTTTTTGTCTAACTGGATGAAGTTGGTGATACTCCTTTGTCTTTTTGAAGTTCATGCACGGCGTCTTCAAGCTCTAAAGGCTCTTACATACGCACCTTCTAGCAGCCCTGAGATATCGGAGAAGTTGTATGAAATTGTGTTTGGCATTTTAGATAAGGTTTGTCCACAAATCTATCTATTATTATCCACATCTTTTTACATTTGCATTGACAAAGTCTTTCCCTTTTTACAGACATCTTTTTTCATTTTGATTGAAGATCCTTCCCCTTTGTACATCTAGCTTCTCGTTTTTGATGAATACTGATAGCTTTTCTTAAACAAGCTATTTCATATGATTTCACATCTACATTATTAATGTGTGTGAGTACATATTTAGCATATATGCTTTGGTGTCTCCTATTTTTTCGAGCCATCTTTTTGATAAGTAAGTCTAATCTAATGTTCCTTGTTGTCTCTTTCCTTCTTGTACCCTATTGTCTCTTTCGTTCTTGTAAAGGAGTAGGGGACATGGTTCACTGCTTTCTGCTGGAAGTAATTGAGTTGTCATACATGTTTAAATTAAACACATCAAATTCATGTATTTTGTTATTTGCCTGAAGGGATAAAGGCATGCATAAAGGCATGCTGCAAATGCAATTTGAAGTAAGAATTCAGTTTCTGCATGAGGTCTCTACATTAACTTTCTACTAATTGCCTACCTGAAAAATTGATTTATCAAATAAATATTATCAACATAACAGAACGCAAAGGACAGAGTTTGTCTAAAGAAAATTATTGAAAACACTCAATCTGTCACAAGAGATACTAACCATTTTACAGTAGTTTTGAGTCATCAAATAGAGACGACTTCGTATAAATTACTGATTGCTGTTAACTCACAAATCATTACTTCCTTCGTCTCATTATATGACGGCATTAAACTGGGTACATAGTTTAAGTTGGTAATTTGACTTATAGATATTGGTGGTAACAAAATAAACTATTGAAGGAATAACTGAAAATGAGTTTAAAAGAGATGATATCACATCAATGTATAAATTTTGAACAGTGTCATGAATTTAAATTCTTCAAACTGGTAAAAGTTGTATAAAATTGCCATGATTTCAAATCTTGAGATGTCTAAAATGTGAAGGGTGTTGTATAAGTTGGGATGATTAGTTGTAATTGGAGCTTCTATATGTTTTGAAGTTCAAATGCAAATTCTTATGTGAAGGGTGTTGTATAAGTTGGGATGAGTAGTTGTAATTGGAGCTTCTATATATTTTGAAGTTCAAATGCAAATTCTTATGGTAGTATTCAGGGAACTGGGGAAATTGGATTTCCTAAGGGCAGGTCTTACCCATTTTTGGTCCTAGTTTTGCCAATACAATCCAGATTCCTCATAGTGAAGCTACTCCAATTTTTTTTTGCATAAATTTCCAGCTTTCATATACACTCTTTTGTTTTTGGATTCAGATGCTTAGGAGAATCTGTTTTCTCTTGTGGCAAATTCTGTTGACCATAAGTATTTAAATTTCTTGCTCGTCAATATTCTTATGTTCTCTAATGATGGTAATAATTTGACCTCCTGTGGCAACTTAAGTGCGTTGGAGCCGCTTACTTTTTTAATAGCCCTAAATTCCGAGTGCTTTTTCTTTTAATCATTCCTGAAATTTCTATGTTTTGACTGTATGATTATGATTTACTTGTTGGCAAAAGGATAACTGAACTCTTTTGGTTTATGCAAAAAAAAATTAAGAAATGATGATTATGATTTAACTTGTGGTCAAAGCAAACTAGAGTCCCAAACAGAGAGATATCAACAACTAAAATGTTTTGGAAGTTAGTCTGAAGAGGACAAAAACATTGTCAACTACTTCGGCCCCCGTCAGTTGTATATTGTATTTGTACCATTTTCATTTCCATATAAAAAATAATCTTTTTGCCAGATAGAGTGCACTTTATCGTATTCCGTGGCTGCGGCTTATAAGAGTGTTTCTATTTTTCTATTATGAGAACAAATAGTACCTTTATATAAAAAGTATTAATAGTAGGTATATTTTCAGAAGAGGTCTTCCAAAAATTAGAAACTATGCTTGTTAATTATGCTAGAAAATTCGTAAGTGCGATTGTTTTGCCTCAAATAAATACTACTCTATCCGTCCCAATTTATGTGACACTCTTTTTTTTTAGTCAGTCCTAATTACCTTTCCATATTTGGTAACAATTGAACTTTGAACTTTTCATTTTACCCTTAATGAGATGATTTATAGCCACACAAATATCTATGGTTTATTTTAGACCACAAGTTTCAAAAGGATGGAGGGAGTATTTATTAGATTAACAATTGTACATGTTTTTTCTTTTCTCGAATAGCTTTTTTTTGGGGATAATTTTCTTTAATAAATTTCATTTACTTAAATCATTGAAAAGATTGGCTTTACTGAGCTACAAGCTGTTTGTTTATGTCTTTCAATTTTTAGGTTGCTGACACCCCACAAAAACGCAAGAAGGGCATCCTTGGGACCAAAGGAGGTGATAAGGAGGTAGTTTCGTCAAATCACAGTACCTTTGTTTGCAAATTATTGTATTCTTTATCGTGTTTACTCTATTACAAACCACGTGGTAGAAGGAAAATTTTCCAACAAAAGGAACATAATGTTTGCTTGAGGTATATGATCTTCTAGTGCTTACAAACTTTTTCTAGACTAATTTTCACTACCATCTACATGTAGTTGTGGAATGAGTAGACTCATTGGCCCTATTTTGTGTAACTAAGCAGCTAGCTTTGCTTTAAGTGGTTTTGGTTTCAGTTGAAGAATGAATGCAGTTATTCTCCTTTTCTTGGTAATGGGGGTAGGGTAAGGGCTGGCCAAATAGATATCATACGGTGGTGTTCTACAAGTTCTTTCCAATCTCATGGTTCTGCTTGATGGCTGTGAACTTACTGTTTCTCCCCTTCATGTTTCAGTCTACGATTCGGAGTAATTTGCAATATGCTGCATTGAGTGCGTTGAGAAGACTTCCCTTGGATCCAGGGAATCCAGCTTTCCTTCATCGTTCTGTGCAAGGGTTTGTTTCCTACTGCTGATATCTTTTGTATTCGTTGGATTAAAAAAATTAGTTCTCTCATTTTAATGCTTATTGTGGTATACCTTATCTCAGTATTGATCCATTGTGATAATTAGACTCACTAATATCCGCTGAAGCAAACATTTTCATCATCTTTCTTGGTGCATGTGCCTTTAAACTCTGCATAAGTAATCAATGCTAGTACGATGTTTAGCATTTTGAGTGGAACTCCAACCATGCTCTTTTGGCGTATTATGGAGGATATGGTAAAGTTATTGCTATAAACATTGCTATCATTTGGCATCCAGGGCTATGGTCTAGTAGTAGTAGCAATAAATGATTGTGGGTTAGGCACACATTACGGGTTTGAAACCTGCCGCAAACAAAAACCTCGTACTAAGGGCAGAAGGGCAGAGAAGTGGTCTGTTGTCCACTGAGTTTCAAACCGTGTGCCAATGCCCTCGTGGAGTTCTCAATTATTAAAAAACAGTTGTGTCATGCGTTTAGTCATGCGTTTAGGATGCACATTTAAAGCTAAGGAGAAGAATAGGAAGTGGAACTGCAAATCCAATGTGTTATATCAGTTCAGTACTTAATAAAGGAAATTTCATAATCATCTGCATGGAGGGAAGGATTGAGTTCAAGCCGTCCAATTGTCTATTGGAAAAAATGCATCAAAGCTACTTTTGAAGTTTGAGCCAGTCATCTAGGGTGCTAATTCCAATATATATTTGCTTGAATCTTACTTGAGCGCAGGTGCTCGTTACATCCCTTAAGTCCCATGTCAGTGAGAAGGAAAATGAATGACTTTATTAGCTTGGGCAAGTGGTTTGAGGCCCAAGGGGTAACATTTTAAGTCCTGAATTCTCAAATTTACTGAGAGTATTGTGTTGGGTCTTGTAGAACCACGGTATTAAAAATGATATGACAATGGGCCAGCAGTGTTTGAACTAGCCCTGTAAATACGGTGCAGCACTTCGCGACATATTAATAGAAACCTTGTCTTGTAGAACCACGGTATTAAAAATGATATGACAATGGGCCAGCAGTGTTTGAACTAGCCCTGTAAATACGGTGCAGCACTTCGCGACATATTAATAGAAAATCTTTAACAATTAAAAGAGTAAGTGTTGCAAGGGCCACGTGTTGCATTAAAGGTAGGCAGTGGGAGCCACCCTAGAATTCCTGCATCACTTGGTGTGCACTCTCAATAAGAGTGTCGCTTCTTGATGAGGAGTGGTTATTACATTACATCTCAACCTCTGATTTTTTTGATAAAAGGTATAACGGAGGGATCTTAAAATTTGGTGCTTACTAACTTAGGGAGATCTCTGCTGTTCGAGCCCAGGTGGCTTAATACATTCTAGAGGTGTATGCTGCCAAGTAGTTTGAGGTCCAAGAGGCGAAAATTAAGCCTCTGGATCTCATGTTACCAGGAGCCTTGTTCTGGGTATACCGTGCCTGGGTTGCTAAAGATGTCCTTACCTATCAGAAATTTAGCACTTTTTGAAAGCCATTACCTGATCCCTGCTATTTAATGAGCAGATGCGAGAAAAGTCATACGGTTTTGCTCCAACAGCTTATCAAATTTACTAGTCTACTACTATAACTTGGTCTTCCTTTTTTTAGTGAAAATACGTTTATGATTGTCTGAATTATCTTTACATTGTTGAACAGCAAAATTTAAGACATTTTGTATGCGGCTACAGGGTCTCATTTGCTGATCCAGTTGCTGTGAGGTATTCTTTAGAAATTCTCTCCGATTTAGCCACAAGTGATCCGTATGCGGTTGCGATGGCATTAGGTAACTTCCTGACCAAGGTGTTTTAGCTTTTGGCAATCCTTTTTTTTTTTTGCTTTAATTGTATGAAGAACTTCAGTTTCTGAACTCCTATTTCTATTATGTGTTAACTTACCATTACTGTGCATTGCATGCCGATTCTCGTTTTATGTAAATGAACATGGACAAATTTGCCTAAATTTTAGCTCTGGGGGCATGGATGCAGCAACACTTGCTGTCCTCCCAAAAGAAAAAGCTACTAAAAAAGAATGGTATAAAGAGTGTAATATCACAAATTTACCCAAGTGTGTGGCTTAATGGTCAATGAAGTGGGTTGAGAACCATGAGATACTACCAGCAGAGACAAAAAAACACATGGTGATTTCTTCCCATTTGTCCTAGCCTTGGTGCACAGAGATACCTGGTACCTGATGCTAGGTGGCATGACAGCTGGCCCGGACACCATAGTTATCAAAAAAAGAAAAAGAACAAAAAGAGAATAATACCACAAAAGTTTCACCGAAAAACTGAGTTATTCAGCCATGCTGTTGGAATTAAAAATGAGGAGGGTAGAGATAACTGGTAAAGGGTATGTCGAATGAAAAACTGGTTGAAACTAAAGTGTTATAGATGCCTTGAAGACATATCCTTTATTTACTAGTTCACAAAAGACTAATATGGATGTCATTTCATTTCATGTTTCTGTTCTAATGCTTGCTTCATGTAATTAACTTGATTGTGATATTCAATTCCCGAAGAGGCTTAGTAAGTCCAATTATTGAGGTTTGATGCTTTGCGTCAAGAATCTTCAAAAGAGAGAACAGAAAGTTGAACAAGCAAATTGAAGTGCCTTAAGGTGAAGTTCTTCACGCGGCTGGCTCCCACGGGGTCCTGTCTCTCCCAAGACAACTTAATCCAGAGGAATATTCAACTAGATTGCAGGCCCTATGATATTTGATCAAGAAAGGATTGGATACAGAGACCCTTTGAAGAACAAAAGGTATTTGAGTGTATAAAGCTTTGTGCTGTGGACAAAGCTCCAAGGCCAGATGATTTTAATATGGGTTTCAACATTCACTGTTTGAACATAATCAAAGGAGATACCATGTTAGCAATACACAATTTCCACAATCAAGAGGTCTTTGAAAAAAGCTTCAATGCCACATACATAGCATTGATCCCCAAAAGAGTAATGCAAAGGATCTGAGAGATTACAGACCTATCAGTCTGATTGGTAGTGTATATAAAATCATATCCAAGTTACTCACAAAAAGGTTGAAGACAGTGATGCACAAACTGGTGGACTCACATCAGATGGCTTTCGTCAAGGGTAGGCAGATCATGGATGCTACCCGAATTGCTAATGAATGTTTGAACTCTAGAATGAAACATGGTAAAGCTGATATTCTATGTAAGTTAGAAATAGAAAAAACTTTTGATCATGTGAACTGGAACTTTCAGCTTAACATGCTGAAGAGAATGGGTTTTGGCTATAAATGAGTGAAATGGATTTGATTTTGTATTAGAACTGTTAAATTTTCAGTTCTGATCAATGGTGCTCCTGAAGGTTTTTTTACAAAGTAGGGGATTACAACAAGGTGATCCCCTTTCACCTTTCCTTTTCCTGATGGTCATGGAGGGTCTCAACATGTTGCTCACAACTCATAGGAACAATTGGCTCAGAGGTTTTCAAGTCAGTAACAAACAAGAGGACAATCTGGAAATCACCCATTTGTTATTAGGAGATGATGCAATTATCCTTTGTGATGTGAAGGCTGAGCAAATGAAGATTTTGAGAGCTATTTTGACTATCTTTGAAGGGTTCTCTAGGTTACATGTATACAGGAGGAAGAGCCTCATGTTTCTAGTTAATGAACCTCAAACTTTCAGCTTTGTGTGGATATCCTAGGATGAGAAGTAGGCACACTGCCCACAACATTACCTTGGTATGACTTTGGGGGCGCATTGTAGATCCATTGACATCTGGAATGGAGTGCTTGTAAAATGTGAGAAAAAACTCACTAGATGGAAGAGTTAGTACCTATCTTTAGGTGGCAGGCTTATTACTCAATCAATAATTTTCTTTCCATCCTTTTTTTCTTGGCCTAGCTACTATGTTGGACAACAGAATATATCTCCGATCAGGGGGGAAGTCTTACGATATCACAGAGTCGAGTTCTAAAGCAGAAATATGGTACGATTGGGTGGAAAGTACTGGAAATCTCATGAGGAGAATGGTGCTGAGCAAGGGAGCATTGATGTGGATTTGCAAGAGATTCTCCGAAGCATCAGGGATCAAAGGGAGGACATTTAAGTCATGGAAAGTCAGAGATTTCTCCACAAGTATTTTCCTGTCCTTAAAATACAATCAATATGGGAGTTTTTTTATCATTGATGCGACAGAGCAGTTATTATCATCCCAGAGAACACATTTAATGAAGGTTGGGAGAGACTAGCAAAGAAAATAGACACATTCATTAATAGGAATACAACCACCTCTATGGAAATTAAATGCAAAAGGGAGGCAGATCTAGTATAAATATTATATTAACTTATTAATTAATATTATATTAACTTATTAATATATAAATATAATAACTTAAACATAACTTGAACTTATTAATATTATATTAACTTATTAATATTATATTAAGTTATTATATAAATTATATAAGTTAATATATATATATATATATATATAATTTAAATTAAAAAGAAAAAACTGTCAAGAACGGTACATAACTTACCAGCTCCGGCATCTCTTCCGGTATAGCAAAGGTGTCGTTCTGGTCCGAACCGGTAACCAACGGAACGGTGCGTTGGAAGCAAAAAATCCGGTATTCCGGTTCCGGTAATACCGATTCCGGCGACAATTTTGGTAAGGCAATTCCGGTATCAATTTCGGTTCTGGTCAAACCGGTCCGGCGGTACCGGTTCCGGTCCGTTGCCAGCCTTACGTGGCGTACACTAGGTCGATTCAGGACATGTACGACAACGTAAAGACTCGTGTGAGGACGACAGGAGGAGATTCAGAGCACGTTCCATTTTTGACATGGTTGCATCAGGGATCGACTCTTAACTCGTTTTTGTTTGCCTTGGTGATGGATGTTTTGACGCGACGTATTCAAGGGGAGGTGCCTTGGTGTATGTTATTTACTCATGATGTTGTACTGATTCATGAGACTCGGGGAGGAGTTAATGATAAGTTGGAGCCTTAGAGATAGACCCTTGAGTCTAAAGAATTTAGGTTGAGCAGGACTAAGACGGAGTACTTGGAATGTAAGTTTAGTGATTTGTCGCACGAGGCGGACGTGGTAGTGAAGCTTGATTCCCAGGTCGTTCAGAACAGGGAGAGTTTCAAGTATCTTGGGTCTATGATTCAAGGGAATGAGGAGATTGATGAGGATGTCACGCACCGTATTGGTGCAAGGTGGTTGAAATGGAGGCTCGCGTCGGGAGTCTTTTGTGATAAGAAGGTGCCTCTTAAGCTCAAAGATAAGTTCTATAGAGTGGCAGTCCGACCGACTATGTTGTATGGAGTGGAGTGTTGGCCAGTTAAGAACTCCCACATCCACAAGTTGAAGGTGACAGAGATGAGGATGTTGCGCTGGATGTGTGGACTTACCAGGAGGGATAGGGTTAGAAATGAGATTATTCGGGAGAAGATGAGAGTGAGAAGATAAGAGTGACTTCAGTGGAGGACAAGATGCGGGAAGTGAGGTTGCGATGGTTCGAGCATGTGATGAGGAGGGGCATTGATGCTCCAGTACGGAGGTGTGAGGGGCTGACTATGGATGAATTTTAGGCAGGGTAGAGGTATGCCAAAGAATTATAAGAGGGAGGTAATTAGACATGACATGGAGCAGTTACAACTTACAGAGGATATGTCCCTTGATAGGAAGGTGTGGAGGATGCGGGTTAGGGTAGAGGGTTAGTGTGTAGGAGTACGTCTGTGGTAGTAGGGAAGATTGCTTTGTCTGCAGCTGTGCCTGTAGTTTCTTGTAGTCTCGTGTTCATGGTGTATTAGTGATATCTATGTTTTTTGGATAGATATTTCATAGTATAACCTTGTGCATGTCTTGTTTCCATTATCATCCTTTACTATCTAGTGGTGTGATATCCCTTGTTGTTGCTTGTTTTTATGTGTTTTTTTGTTATATTGTTATTTGTCTTGAGCCGAAAGTCTATCGGAAAAACCTCTCTATCGGAAACAACCTCTCTACTTCATCTGAGGTAGTGGCATGGACTGCGTACACTTTACCCTTCCCAGACCCCACTTGATGGGAATACACTGGGTATGTTGTTGCTAACCAAGCCTAGATGTAGCTTGTAACTATAACCTTTATGGTTTTGTTGAAATCAATACAAATGTCACCTTAAAAAATAATATTACACTAGTTAACAGATGCTACATGTGTCAGCAAAGCTGAGAAAGTGTCAATCACCTCCCCCTTCACTGCCCAATTGTGAAAGATTTACTTTTGATCTGAAATGGGTTATGCCACACAATAAAGCAAGTCTATGAAAGCTGGTATTCCTGGATAGTTGATAAAACCATCAAGAAAATCTGGAAAATGGGTCCAGCAGTAATTTTTTGGTGTGTCTTAACAGAGAGAAACCGAAGGTGTTTTGACAGCATCTCGACTCCAACCAGCTCCCTCAAAAGCTGCTTGTTTAGTTAATCTTTTTAACTAATTATCTCACCCCTGTTAATAGTACTTATCTGTTTGTGGATTTTATTAGCTCCCTGATAGTAACATAGAGCCATAGACTCATTTGTTCTGGAGCATTTTAATCCTTCGTCTTTTTCAGTTATGCATCTTTTTGATACCTTTTATTGAATATCCCTTTTACTTCACAAAAAAAACAACTGCGATTGTAGCCAGTTGTTTGAGACATGTTGGAGGGACCACTTTGAATTCATTGTGGTTTAATAAAGAAATAGTGCAATCTCTTGAACAAGGATGTAAAAGACAATGAGATCAGGGGAAGTGGTGTTAAATAAATCGCGTAGTTGTGTTAAGTAAATAGGGATATTTGGAAGGTACAAGGGCATGAACAGTTTTGGTTTTCTCCATTGGAAAGTTTGAATTTTGTCAAGGTCCTCACATTCCCTAAAAATGAAAAAGAAGGAACTCCATTGGGTTTTCTCATATTTCTTAATAAGTTTTTGAAGTGCTCCTTTTTGAATGGGAAAAGAAAACTTGAGAATCTCTACTTCATCAGTTGAAGGGAAGAGAAGGAAATCCTTAAACAGTAGAATGAATGATGTGTCGTGTAAGCAGACCGCAGTTCAATTAGTAAGAGGGTGTTTGGTTTGGCTTATTTTAGTAGCTTTTGGCTTTTAAGCTTTTTTTTTTTTTTTTAAAATTTTTGGACTGCGTACACTTACCCTTCCCAGACCCCACTTGGTGGGAATATACTGGGTATGTTGTTGTTGTTGTTGAGTTGTTTGGAAAAACAAAAAGTGCTTTTAAGCACTTTCTTTCAGGCTGAAGAAATACAAAAATAAGCTAAAAGCCAAAAGTTGGGTATTCCCACGTTATGGCTTTAGTTTTTAGCTTTTAGCTTATAAGCAACTTAAAGAAAGCCAATCCAAACATCCCCAAGAAGTGTAGAATAAGCCGAGGAAAAGGCCTACCTATTGCAAAGTTCTGGGCATCTGGGATATCTTCAAACTTTCATTAGTTTATATTGATCTGTATGTGGACTCCTTAAGTAGGACTATGTTTCCGAACTGCACTAATATTCCTTTTTGATCAATACCTCTGTATTTATTTTCTTATGCGTTTTCACTTGCCAAGTAGCATTGCTTTAACATTTTGTTGTTAAGATTATGTTGCTGTAGTGTCTTTTGCTAAGACCTCGGGAAAGGGCATCGTTACATTCATGAAATAAGTTGAGTTTCTCGATGGATGTCCTTATTAGAAAAGGGGAGTTTCTTTGTGGATGTATCTGATAGATGGTTGTGAGTTGATTTTTTGACTATAGCTTTTTTGTCTTTTGTAGGGAAACATGTGCAGCCCGGTGGTAAGTTAGTTTTATATCTCTGATTGTAGTCATTAGTTTTATATCTCTGATTGTAGTCATTTATTAGCCGTTAATACTATCAGAATATGTTTGAATTAGGGGCTCTACAAGATGTACTCCATATGCATGATGTTCTTGCTAGAGTTGCACTTGCCAGGCTGTGCCACAGTATATCCAGAGCTCGGTCATTAGATGGTATGTCTGTTTGAAATGTAGTCTAAGCAAGCATGTTCCTTTTCTGTTTGGGTACTGGGAGTAGATAATTAGACTCATTGCTGGTGAGCTCCATATGGTGTGTGCAGAAAGGCCAGACATCAAGGCTCAGTTCAATTCGGTGCTGTATCAGCTGCTTCTTGATCCTAGTGAAAGAGTGTGTTTTGAGGCTATCCTTTGTGTGCTGGGTAAAGTTGATAATGCTGAGAGGTAGCTTCATCTACAGAACTTCTCTTTTCCTAATTTCACAGATGACTGCCTAATTTAGAAAATTGAACATTTAATTTTCTGTGGACTTTTGGACTCTACAGGACTGAGGAACGAGCCGCTGGATGGTACAGACTGACCAGAGAAATTCTCAAGCTTCCAGAAGCACCTTCAGCTAAAGACTTAAATTCTGAATCAAAGGATGCCACTCCTTCAAAGTCCTCCAAAGACAAGTCTTCAAAGACGAGGCGTCCTCAACCTCTGATCAAACTTGTGATGAGGAGGTCTTCAAGCTTGTCCTTTTGCTCTCTTGCCAACCTCATCCCACCATACCTCCAAACCAAACAAAACCAAGCCATTCAACTTTCTCTTGATGAATTGGTCAGCTAACTCCCTTCATTTTGACAGGTTAGAGAGTTCGTTCCGCAGTTTCTCTCGGCCTGTACTTCATGCAGCAGCTCGGGTGGTGCAAGAAATGGGCAAAAGTCGTGCGGCAGCTTTTGCTTTGGGCTTACAAGATATTAATGAAGGAGCTTATGTGAATACAGTTCCTGAAAATAATGACTCATATGATCAAGATCATAATGAAACCTCTCATCCCGAAGGTAATGAAAATTAATTAGCTTTTTAACTATAACTTCTCTCTCTCTCTCTCTCTCTCTCTCTCTCTCTCTCTATCTATCTATCTATCTATCTATTTATCTAATATTTGTGGAAGGTTGTGATACTGTATTTTTGAAAAAGACATGCCTGTTGAAAGAGTTTAAGAATTGCTTGTATGTAGTGCAAATGATCTTTGTCAGTTTAAGAATTGCTCGTATGTAGTGCAAATGATCTTTGTCAATGTCTCAAACTATAGTACACATATCACATTTGGGCTAATATATGAAATTTGCATTTTGGGTCATATGGAGAGAGAGATCCAGAGAGTTTCCGGTTTTGGAGAACGCCTAAAATATATATGTAGGAACCGTCACAAATGTGAGGACCATGGGAGGAGGTATAAATGAGTTCCTCATAACCAGGGTTCACATCAGGGATTTGTCTTGAGCCTATACTTATTTACTCTAGTTATGTATGAGTTAACAAATATTTTTGCAAGATAGAGTTCCATTGTGCATAGTATTTGCAAACAATAATTTGTTAATTGATGAAACTAGTGAGGGAGTCGACTAAGAGTTTGAACTATGCAGAAGCACTCTAGATAGTAAGAGTTTAGGATAAGTAGAACCATGCAAAACCATTCTAGAGAGTAAGAATTTAAGATGAGTAGAAGCAAGACATAGTACATGCGCGACACATATAGCTACAATCAGAGATTGAATTTGAGGTGATTACACAGTATTGCGAACAATACATGTATCTAGGCTCAATATTTCAAGAGAATGACATGATGGGTCATAGGTGGATATGTAACACACCTAACCAAAATAATATGAGAAAAATGGAGGAGGATTACATGAGTATTATGCCATAGTAGCATAGTTATCAAAGTAAAATGTAAGTTTTATAAATGGTTGTTAAACAAGCAATGCTACATGAGAGTAAGTGTTGGGCATCTTTTTTTTTTTTTTTTGATAACCGTGGTGTCCGGGCCAGCTTGCGCGCTCCTCGACTAAATCCACGGGATACATGCCACCTCCCACCAGCAACAGGTACCAGGTAACTTTGTCCACCAAGGTTAGAACAGATGGGAAGAAAAGACCTAGTGTTTGTCTCTGCTAGGAATTGAACCTGAGACCTCATGGTGCTCATCCCAACTTCATTGAACCACTAGGCCACACCCTTGGGTGCGTAAATGTTGGGCATCTAAGGGCAATATATGTGGTAAAGTTCCGAATATAAGATGAATATCAGGTCATACAAGATTTGACGAGACTAGAAATGATCATATCCGATAGGTCTAAGTAGCACACAAAAAATGAGAAACGATTGCCTGATATGGTTTGGTCATGGCCATGTGGTAGACCTTCAAATAGATGTATGTGCATATGACACGATGATTGAATACATTAAAAGATCTAAAATGTACTTAGATTCAAATGAAGTAAAAGTTGTCTGAGAAGATTTACAATATCTTAGAATCTGGGAAAGTGTGTGACCATCTCATCTAAAAGCTTTAGCTGTCAGAGAGCACACTTTTATGTCTCTGCCACGCTTTCACACGTGCTGGCCTTGTTCTTTTAAATTGTTGAGGCACATGGAAATTCTTTTTGGTGATAGGTGGCGGCGAATCTAGGACCTTTTCCTGCTCTGGCACCATGTTAAAATGTATGGCCATCTTATTAAAAAGCATAAGCTATCAGAAGATCACACTATTATTTTTATTTAGTTATGTCTTCAACTGAATCCGCACGATGTTTATTTCAAAAAAAAAAAGAATTCACACGAGGTTAGCTGAGAGTGCATTTGTTTATGAAGATGCTTGGTTTTGGTTTGCATTGTCAACTCCTGCAAGTGCACATTTGTCCTGTAATATTGGATCATTGTCCTTTTCCTTGATCTTTAATATCTTTCATGACAAGTTCAATTATCTATTCTATGCCTTTATAATAATTTCTGTTAACGTCTAGATTCTGCTTTTTTAGAGATGATTTTCTTTGTGGATGACCTGCTGCTTTTATAATTCTGTAAAGACTAGCTTTTACTTGGCTTTATTTTAGTTGGAATTGCTCAGTGTTTTCTTGTACTATGGTTGCTAATCTTGTACTATGGTTGGTGTCTAGCTTTAATTCTTCTATGGCCTTCGTCTTTTCTTTGTTAGATCCAGAACTGTTACCTCTCTGATTCTTCCAAATTTTCCTATTTGGTTAGGCATACGCCGAGTTTCCTCATTATCCAATGCCACTGCTGCCAAAGATACAATTGCAAGTTTATTAGCATCTTTAATGGAGGTGGTGAGGACAACTGTTGCTTGTGAATGTGTTTATGTTCGTGCAATGGTAATAAAAGCACTGATATGGATGCAAAGCCCTCACGAGTCCTTTGATGAATTAGAATCCATCATCGCATCAGAACTGTCAGATCCAGCTTGGCCAGCACCGTTAGTGAATGATATATTGCTAACGCTTCATGCTCGTTTCAAGGTACTTAAAGCGTGGGAAAGGCGTATTCTTTGCATTTTTGTCTAGTTGTCCTTGTAAACTGGTTAAAATGATCATCCTCTATATATCTTGTCTTTAAGTAGTGTTATTCTGTATTTCACTTTGGAGCCTTGGACTTTTTGGTTTCTTCTTGTGTGATGAGATATGTCGACATTCTTATTCCTATTATGCCCCTTTTTCTTTTCCATCATAATGCTTTTCTTCTCACCACCTGAGAAAAGATAAAGAATTGGTACTTTTTGTTCCTTGATTAAAGACAACATCATGTAAGAACTAAGAACTAGAAAGATGCTTAAGCGAATATTTGTTCTACACTGGATATTTCGTATATTGAAGTGTTCATTGTTCTTTTATGGAAGTGTGAGATCATTTTCTCCTATTATGTGTTCGTAGTCTGTTGTGGATGGTAGAGATGCGTTGTTTTGTCCAGCCATTTGTGGAGAGAGGTTTAGTTTATTCAAGTTCTACTGTAGTTAAGTAGGCCTTATTTTAAGTTATTTTAGTGTGAGGTTTTCTTATGCTTACCTTGTCAAGATGCATTTCTTTTGATCTTAATTTTGGCTCATGTGAAAAGAATCTGGCATCTGTGTCCATGCAACAAATAAGAGAAACAAAGAGAAGGGTAAATGAAAGTTTAAGCTCATGACTTTCCATGCTATGGTCTATAGACGCATAAATTGTGTTTTTGGTATCATTGTAGATTGTCAGTCCCTAAAGCTCACATATCCAACTTTCGTTTTGCTTTGATTGTTAGGCTACTCCTGATATGGCGGTAACCCTTCTAGAGATCGCCAGAATTTTTGCCACCAAAGTTCCTGGAAAGATAGATGCTGATGTGCTACAACTGCTATGGAAAGTAAGCTCACTGTCATAACTACACGTGAAGTTGATTTTTCTTTGCTTAATTAACACTTTGGTTCTTTCTTCCCCAACATCTCAGAATATTTCGGCGAGTCGTTTGCTGGTCAGGGATATAACAACAACAACAACATACTGTTTTCGATAGACCCCTTGCTCAAAACAAAAATAATGTAGAAAAAGACGTAATAGAAGCACAAGAGACGATAGGTAGTACAAAAACAACCGATAGTAGCAGAACATTACTACAACAAAATAATACTACAATTGAACTACATGAAACAATAGATAGTAAAAGAAATCAAAGAACAAAAAAGTAGAAGAGTTGTCCTACGACTACAAAGGGCAAAACAATGCACTCCTACCTACTGATCGTCAATCCTAATTCGTGTCCTTTCACACCTTCTTATATAAGGTCATGTCCTCGGTAAGCTGCAACTGTACCATGTCCTGCCTAATCACCTCTCCCCAATAGTTCTTTGGTCTACCTCTACTTCTCTTGAATTCATCCATAGCCAACCTCTCACGCGGGCACACCTCCGTGCTGGGGCATCCATGCATCTCCTCATCACATGCTCGAACCATCTCAACCTCATTTCCTGCATCTTATCTTCCGCCAAAGTCATCCCACCTTGTCTCGGTTATCTTCTTTAATCCTATCTCTTCTAGTATGCCCATATATCCATCGCAACATCCTCATTTTAGCAACTTTCATCTTTTGAATTTGTGAGTTCTTGATGGTCATTGATATGTTTATCAATTCTCTGTAGTTATTAGCTCCCAATTAAGATTATACTGATAAGCATTAAATAGTCTGCCGATGGATCAAATTTGTATATGCAGCAGTGTTGTTACCCTGATAACCACAAGTATTGCTAACATATAAATTCTAAAAGCACCCAAGGGTGTGGCTTAGTGGTTCAATGAAGTTGGGTTGAACACCATGGGGCCTCAGGTTCAATTCCCTATAGAGACAAACACTTAGTGATCTCTTCCCATCTATTCTAGCCTTGGTGGTCACAGTTACTTGGTTGTTGGTGGGAGGTACCCCGTGGAATTGATCAGGTGCGTGCAAGCTGGCCTGAACACCACAGTTATTAAAAAAACCATGTAAATTCTAATATAAGTGTTTATATTTGTTGCATCTACTTTCAAAATGGGAGTATTGTGATATTTTCTGTTACAACCTAAGTTCTATATAGTGTCAATGATCTTGGTGCCCTTAAACGGGACCTTCTGCCACATTGGTTTGATACATTTTTGAAAATTCTGCATCAATAAATTCTTCTAAGCATGGTATGATGAAATATTTTATCATCTGGTTGCACTTCTACCATTATATGCTTGGTCAAGTAGCTAGCGAGGGTGAATTTTGGGTCCTCTATTATTTCATTTTTTTTAACAACGCTCATATGAAAAGTGAAATTGCCAAAAGTCTAATGCTTTGATACACACGTTTTTGTACATCTTAGAAATTCTTTAGTGCATGGGATATTGTCTCCTTATATGGTCTTTGGTAGTCCCCACCACATGATCTAGCTTTTTGGGGTTGAGTTAGGTACAAGGTCCTTTGTTAACATGGTATCAAACTCAGACTTATCCCTATCCTGGGTTGCTCAATGTTAGGTCCTCGTGCTGTGTTATCCATGTTTCAGATGTTTAACGCCGGGCATGTGAATGGTCGTAGGAATATCCTACATTCAGTAGTTAAAAGGATAATCACAAAAATGCGACAAGATCCATGGGATTGAAGTGAAAAGTGAGAAATGAAGTATGTGTTTCTTTGAAGTGAAGTGCCCAATTTACCAACAAACTAAACATACCAGCCACATCTAAATTTTGTATTACAATATTCGAATTGCAATTGAAATAGTTTATTTCAGCATCCAATATTATAATAATGCTATGTTAATCCAATCCAATGAATAATTTTTGCTAATATTGTTCCAACTCCTCAAAGTAAGAGTTAGAGAACCTACTGCTTCTCGCTGTGATCATTTTGACTTCATTGTTGAAGCATACACTTGTCTGAACTGCATTACTTCACCCAAGAAGCGATAACAATCTCGTCGCATTGCTTAAGTGATGGCTTTAATGACACTACTTGTGTTGGTTGAGGAAATGTACTGCAATCTCCTTGTGTGATCTTGAGCAATCCTCATCTTATGAGGTAGCTTTTGAGGATGAGTTAGGCTTGAATTCCATTCTTCTTAACACAATATTAGACCTAAACTTTGGTAAGCCCATCTCACAATTCTTTCTACCTACTGTATTGCCTTGGATTTCTTTCCCTCAACTTAGCCCATCAAGCCGCTCTAGGTCTTCCGCATCTCTCTAAATTCAGTCCAACGAGCCACTAACTTCATTCCAGGCTTATTATCGTTGAACCTACTCTCTCTCTCTCTCTCTCTCTCTCTCCCTCTCCTCCAGGTCCACTTCAGCCTATTGCGCCTGCTCTCTCCCTCTCCAGGTGTGCCCTCAATATGTTTAGCATGATCTTTCGCTACATCAGATCTGCTCATCAATCTGTGCCCCAAAAAAGGTTTTCAATCTGTAGATCAGTGTGCGCATGTGTGACTAGAAACTGGCCTTAGTTTTCCATATTTGTGATCATCAATGTTAGGTTTCTCTTTTGTAATCATCAATGATATTGGCATTGTTATGTGATTGTACTCCGGGGGAGGCTATTTTCATCAGCCAGTGCAGTATCCTCTTTTCTCTCTTTCGATGCGTTAACTTGATCTTGTTATATCTGAAATACAGTGCTCTATGATGCTTGGAATTATTGACCTCTCATTTTTGCGTTGCCTTGAAGATTTCCATTTTCTTATTTCCCCGTGTAACCTTATGGCATTTTTTCAAGTTTTGCCATTTTTGCTGGTTCATGTAGCAAACATACATGCTAATCTAATTTGTACTATTATTGCTAGACCTGTCTTGTTGGAGCTGGTCCAGATGGAAAACATACCGCACTGGAAGCAGTTACTATAGTTCTGGATTTGCCGCCTCCACAACCTGGATCAATGTCTGGACTTACCTCAGTTGATAGTATATCTGCTTCCGATCCAAGGTCTGCTCTGGCATTGCAGAGAATGGTCCAAGCTGCAGTAAGAATTTCACCTACAAATTAATTTGTTGATAGCTGAGTTACCAGGTACCTAACAACTATCTATAATGGCTGCATTTATTTTTCTGAATGGGTTATGACATGCTTGAAGGTTTGGTTCCTTGGAGAAAATGCAAATTATGCTGCCTCTGAGTATGCTTGGGAGTCAGCAACCCCTCCGGGTACAGCATTGATGATGTTAGATGCAGATAAGATGGTTGCTGCTGCCAGTTCTCGTAACCCTACACTCTCTGGTGCTCTGACTCGGCTCCAACGGTGTGCTCTCAATGGAAGCTGGGAGGTAGAAGTTTTAGCCCTCAATTCGTTCTTCTTGTTTGGCAAGCTTTGATTTATTCCATACATGATTTATGCATTTGGTTATTGGTTGTAAGTGCTTGTTGTTAGCTGTGAACATGAAAAGTACGAGAACTTTTATTTCTCCCTTCTTCCCAAATTTTTTAACTAGGGGCGACGAGATCAGTTCTTTGTCTGACATTGATTATTTTGTTTTTTTAAAATATAAAACCATGGATTTGAAGAGTACACGGAAAATGATTACAAACACAAGAAATAATTGAACAAATCATGATCAAAGACATATTTTTCGACTTTCTAGATTATAACTAGGCTAAATAAAATGGGACGTTGTGTTTATCTTGGTTTGACTACCCTCACAATATTTTTTGAGAATGGTAATTGTTATATTTGTCAGCACCTAAAACAGGGCTGGCATCTAATATTTACAAGTACAAACCCCTGTAATTCTTACAAAGAATCAAAAAGGTCTATCAATGGTTCTGCATTATCTACAAATTGTTCTTTACACCAAAATGAAAAAGAAAAATGTATGTACTCTTGATTTTTGGGGTTGAGCTGGTCTTGCCTTCAAAACATCTTGCTTTCCTCTCCTTCCGAGTTGTCCACCATAGAAAAGCTAGAACGATTTTCCACCATTCCTTCTGATATGTCCTTCCCCTTATACTGTCCCAGCTGCATATCAGGCCAAAAGTATCCGTATGCATCACCAGATAGTTCCAGCTAATGCTACAAAGAGTTGCCAGAGTTGGATAGTAATAACTCAGTGTAGAAATATATGGTCATTGTTTTCAACTTCCTGTTGATATAGAAAGCATCTAGGACCGAGTTGAAAGCCTCTTCTCTGAATAATTTCCTGTATGGCAAGCTTTTCTTATAAGTTGCCATGAAAAAGGGACAACTTTGAATGGTGCTTTGATCTTTCAAATCTGTTTTCAGGGCCAGGAGGTGCTTGACTGCCCCTGTAGATGATTGATAGTTGTATGCTGTTCTGACTGTGAATTTTGAATGGCTGCTTCCTTTCCATTTAATCCTGTAAAGCCTTCTAGCATTCTTAGGAATTCAGTAACTAGTAACTTCCCAGTCATTAAGAAGCCTTCTGAAGATAAGTTCCAACCCTGGGAGCTCCATGATTCTTCTATTGTGGCATAAGGTGAAGATGAGAGGATAAATAAATCAGGGAAAGGGTCTTCAGTGCTCCATGCCCAAGCCAGTCATCATTCCAGAATGACATTCTCCTTCCTTTCCATCTTGAAACCTGTGTTTGCTACAAACTCCTCCCAAAGATTCCTAATGAATTTCCAATTGCCAACTCCATATGATGTTCGGACTGGTTTGTTACTCCAGTGTCCCAATTGCTCAACTGATGACCCATTTCTATAAAGCTTGCTTCTCGATGTTGAATCTCCTAAGCCATTTTATTAAGAGGACCTCACAATATTAAGAGCCATTTTATTTATGATATTATAAATGGTGAGTAGCTTGAGTGTCTGTCTCTGCGTCAAATATGAAAATTAGCTGCCTTTGTGTTTTATACCATAGGCAGTGTTCAGGAACAAATCCATCCTAAAATTGTGTCCAACCAACCTCTCTGTATAATTTAGAAACTGGGAATACTTTGTTTAGATCTTATTTGAGTATTTTGAGTTTCCTTTCCTGTTGCTGAAGATGAGAATTTAAGCTGCCTTTGTGTTTTGACACTTTTGGCGGTGTTCTGGAGAAAATCCATTCTAAAATTGGTCAGGTTGACTATGAATGTCCAAGTCTTTGTCCCCTGAAAAAGTATAGGCCTCTCAGGAGAGTCCTTCTTTCTCCTATTAGTAGGTGGAGGTGTTTACTCATCTTTTGTTTCTTGCAAATGTGGAATACACCTATTTGAGTATAGTTTAGTTAGTTCTACTTATAAATCCAACTATAAATGTTTCATAGTATTGTCAATATATATCATTGAGTGTATTAGAACAATAACAACAATATGCCCAGTATAGACTTCATTTAGTGTTTTATATTCAAAGAATGCTTATTATTGAGTGTTGCGTGGTTTCCCTTCTTACTACTGTTAAATTTCAGGTTCGCATAATTGCTGCCCAGGCTCTTACAACTATTGCAATTCGATCTGGTGAACCGTATAGGTTACAGATATATGAATTTTTACATGCCTTAGCCCAGGGTGGTGTACAGTCTCAGTTCTCAGATATGCATATAAGCAATGGAGAGGACCAGGGAGCCAGTGGTACTGGCCTTGGATCTTTAATCAGTCCTATGTTGAAGGTCCTTGATGAAATGTATTCTGCACAGGATGAAATAATAAAGTAAGTACACTATTCTGGCTCATTTCAACACTAATGAACCTTTTGTAAGGTGCAACATGTAGTGCTCATTAATATTGTGCTTGAACATTTAGGGAGATGCGCAACCATGATAATGCAAAAAAAGAATGGACGGATGAGGAGCTAAAGAAATTATATGAAACTCATGAGAGGCTCTTGGATCTCGTTTCTCTGTTCTGTTATGTTCCAAGATCAAAGTATCTTCCTTTAGGGCCAACAAGGTACATTATTCTTATGTTCTTGCTCACCATTGTAGTTTTGGTATACAATGAGTTTTCTTTAGATCTATGCAGAAGTGAGAGAGTGCCAACATCAGTTTACTTGTTTACAGTGTTATCATTGGCAAAAAGCACAAAAAAACTGTAAGGTTTGTTGAGGCTTTAAGCGCAAGGTGCAAATAAAGCGTGGGCTTTAATGAAGAGGGCACAAATGGAGAAAATAATACAACTATGAATTATTAGTCCAGGACTAATAATTATAAGCAACAACAACAGCAACATACCCAGTGTAATCCCACTAATAATTATTAGCATGAATCGTTAATATATGGTCAAAAAAATTGAAAAAAATTATGACAAAGTGAAATATCAATGTTAAGTGCCTTCTCTTCAGATTACACTCATTGGCAAGGAAAAGTATGCTTTAGATCCTTGATGACGACACTACAGTGCTCTCTAGGCGAGACGAAGCACTCAACATGTTTTGTGCCTCACTTCAGGGCGTAAGTGCGCTTCAAATGAGGCTTTGACAACACTGGTTTTAGGAGGTGGAGATGCAGGTCAAATCATTTTACCTATCATGGGATAGGATGTTAGTTCCATGTACTGGTATAAAAATGAAATAAAAATTATATAAAATTGTGGCTATATGAAAATACCTCCATGAGGCAGTGGTAAAGTCTTCTACATTTCACAAAATGGCCAATGCCCACAAGAGATATAACTCCATAGATTCCCTCCAAGTAGAAGGTCTCACCATCACGGACCCAGAAGCTATTAAAAATGCTGCTCAAGCTTTTTACGAAAATCTATACAAAGAGACGGAGGATTGGAGACCTGAATTTAAAATCCATGATGCAACAGTAATCTCCACAGAAGACCAAATTTGGCTGCAAAGGAACTTTGATGAAGAGGAAATCCTAGAGGCTATCAGGTCATGTGCTACTGACAAGGCCCCTGGGCCTGATGGATTTCCAATTAACTTCTACCTGACCTTCTGGGAGTTGATCAAGGGGGATATCATGGGAACTATGCAATATTTCCACGACCACCAAGTGTTTGAAAGAAGTCTGAATGCCACTTATGTGACCCTCATTCCCAAGAAAGCAGGAGCAGGAGCAGCTGAATTAAGAGATTTCAGGCCAATTAGCCTGATCTCTGGGGTTTACAAAATATTGGCCATAGCTTTGGCTGAGAGACTGAAAAAGGTGATAGCTGGTTTGGTTAACAAACATCAAGTGGCCTTCATCAAGGGGAGACAAATAATGGGTGCCGCTCTAATAGCAAGTGAATGTGTTGACACAAGAACTAGAGGAGAAGTGGCTGGCTTAATGTGCAAACTAGACATTGAGAAAGCTTTTGATCATGTCAACTGGGACCATCTCCTTAACATCCTCAAGCAAATGGGATTTGGGGACAGATGGTTGAAGTGGATAAGTTTTTGCATTAAAACTATCAGATTCTCCATTATGGAGAACCTGTTGGTTTTTTTCCCTCTGAAAGGGGTCTCAGTCAAGGAGACCCTCTCTCCCCCTTCCGTTTTATCCTTTCCATGGAAGGTCTCGGCAGTATGGTTAGAACATCTCTTCAAAATAATTGGGTTAGGGGTTTCAAGCTAAACAACCAAGGCATGGGTGATTTGGAGATCTGTCATTTGCTCTATGCAGATGAACTTTAATCTTTTGTGAAGCGATAGAAGAGCAGGTCAGACATATCAGAGCAGGTCAGTTGTGTCTGGTTTTCGAAGCAATTTGTTCACTATCAAAGAAGTGAACAACATTCAGACTCTTGTTGGTATTCTTGGTTGTGGGGTAGGCAATCTCCCTACTGTCTACCTAGGCATGCCCCTTGGTAACAAGCACGAAGATGTAGAAATCTGGGACAAGATCATAGAGAAGACAATGAAAAGACTATCTCAATGGAAAGCTCAGTACTTGTCACTTGGGGGCCGAGTCACTCTTATCAATTCTGTTTTGGACTCCCTCCCCACCTATGTGATGTCTTTGTTCCCTATCCCCTCCAGTGTATCCAAGAAGTTAAACAGACTTAGAAGAGATTTTTTATGGAAAGGAAACAAGGAAGGTGGAGGATACAATTTAGTGAAATGGGAAGTAACTCATCTGAGCAAGAACTAGGGAGGATTATCCATTAGAAACCTAAAGTTACACAACCAGTCTCCTCATGAAGTGGTTGTGGAGGTTTAATGTGGAAGCTTCTCTCTGGAAAGAGGTCATTTCTTACAAATATGGCCAAGAAAGTCATTGGGTCACAAATGAGGTCAACAACACTTATGGGGTTGGTGTGTGGAGAGCAATCAGATCATCTTGGCCAAAATTGCATGGACATACCAGAATAAGAGTAGGAAATGGTCACAAAACTCTCTTCTGGAAAGACCACTGGATAGGCCAATCAACTCTCTAGGAATCCTTTCCTGACTTGATGCTTCTAAGTAGCAACATTGAAGCTACAGTGTTGGAATGTTGGTCTCCTCAAGGTTGGAACCTCACATTCAGAAGATATCTCAATGATTGGGAAGTGGACAGGGTGACAGACATGTTGAATGTGCTAGAAGTCTTCACGGGCTCAACTACTAATCCAGATTCTCTAAGGTGGAAACACACAGAAGATGGCATTCTCACAGTGAATAGACTCTACAAGAAGGAAAACAACTCAGTACAGGGGGAAGTATCAAAGCTCTGGAAACCCTATGGAAGATTTAGGTTCCTACTAGAGTGAAATGTTTCACTTGGCTAGTGGTCAGAAGGGCATGTCTCACTCAAGAAGTTCTCCAGAAGAAGGGAAGGACACTAGTTCCTAGATGTTTTTATACAATGAAATTGGGGAAACAATAATCACTTATTTCTACACTGCAAATTTACTGCTTAACTTTGGCATTTGTTCTTCACCCTCACTAAATTGGAATGGACAATGCCTGAGCACACAACTGATTTGTTAAGTTGTTGGATCAGAAGAGGTGGTAGCAAGAGTCGAAAGAAGTGGTGGAGGATGATACCCTCCTGCATTTGGTGGTCAGTATGAACGGAAAGAAATGGGAGATGCTTCGAAGACAAAATCAGGTCCATTAATGATGTAAAATGGAATTGTCTTGTCACGTTATTTTTTTGGTGCAAGGAGAATTGTATAGAGGACGTAGACGAATTTGTAGATTTCTTAGGAGCATTGTAATTCTAGACTCTAAGTTCTCTTTTGTAACTATTTTTGGAGGTGTCCAGCATCCTTTACCGCTGAGGAATATAACAGTACCATTTTTTTTTTAAAAAAGTCTTGTACTCTCTACCCTCCCCAGATCTCACTTGTGGGATTTCACTGGGTATGTTGTTGTTGTTGTTGTTGTGGATATATGAACAACAACAACAAACCCAGTGTATTCCCACCAAGTGGGGTCTGGGGAGGGTAAAATGTACGCAGTCCATACCGCTACCTCCGAAGAAGTAGAGAGGCTGTTTCCGATAGACCCTTGGCTCAAGATAAAAATAGCAAACACGTTCATAATGAAACATGAAACAGAATGGATGACATAACAGAAATAAAAAATAAGACACCCACATAGTAATACCATATACTCATAAACCAAAAATACCCACCACACCCAAACTCTCCTAACTAGCTGCTCCTACTTATGGACACAGTCCTAGGATTACTAACCCAGATACACCAAAGCTCTCCTAGCTACTTGCTACGACTCACCCACACACACTAGCCTTTTACCCTTATCCGCGAACACCACACCTTCCTATCTAGGGTCATGTCCTCAGTAAGCTGTAACTACTCCGTGTCATGTCTAATCACCTCCCTCCAGTATTTCTTCGGCCTACCTCTACCCCTCCGGAAACCATCCAGAGCTAGCCTCTCACACCTACAAACTGGAGTATCTGTGCGCCTCCTCATCACATGCCCAAACCATCTCAGCCTCACTTCCCGCATTTTGTCCTCCACCGAAGCCACTCCCACCTTCTCCCGGATAATCTCATTCCTAACTATATCCCCTCTAGTAAGTCCGCACATCCGACACAACATTTTCATTTCCGCCACCTTCAATTTTTGAATGTGGGAGTTCTTGACTGACCAACACTCCGCTCCATACAGTATGTGGTCGGATGGACTGCCACTCTGTAGAATTTGTCTTTTAAGCTTAAGGGGCACCTTCCTATCACACAACACTCCCGAGGCGAGCCTCCACTTCATCCAACCTGCCCCAATACGTTTGGAGATATCCTCGTCAATTTCTCCATTCCCCTGAATCATAGACCCAAGATACTTAAAACTATCCCTCTTACAAACAACCTAAGAATCCAACCTCACTTCCCCTCGTCCTCCTGCCTCAAGTCCTCAAACTTGCATTCCATATACTCCGTCTTGGACCTACTCAACCTGATCCCTTTAGACTCCAAACCTTCAATTTATCATTCACACACCCCCGCGTCTCATCAATCAACACTACATCATCCGCAAATAGCATACACCAAGGCACCTCACCTTGAATACTTCGCATCACCACATCCATCACCAACGCAAACAAGAATGGACTAAGAGTCGATCCCTGATGCAACCTTGTCTCGACAGGGAAATGCTCTGAGTCTCCTATGCCGTCCTCACCCGAGTCTTTACTCCATCATACATGTCCTTAATAGACCTAATATACGCCACCAGGACCCCTCTTACCTCCAAGCATCTCCAAAGAACCTCCCTAGGGATTTTGTCATATGCCTTCTCTAGGTCGATGAACACCATGTGTAAGTCCCTCTTCCTTTCCCTCTTCAATCAATCTCCTCACCAGGTGAATTGCCTCTGTCGTCGAGTGACCGGGCATAAATCCAAACTGATTCTCTGAAATAGACACGATCCTCCTCAACCTCTGCTCGACCACCCGCTCCCAAATCTTCATAGTGTGACTCAACAACTTAATATCCTTGTAGTTGTTGCTACTCTGAATGTCATCCTTGTTCTTATATAACGGAATCATCGTACTCCATCTCCAAGCCTCAGGCATTTTCGCAGTCTTGAAAATGCCGTTAAACAAACCAGTCAACCACCTTAAACCTGCCCCACCAGCATACTTCCAAAAATCCATCGAAATCTCATCAGGTCCTGTCGCCCTTCCCCTCCACATCCTGAGAATCGCCTCTCTGACCTCCTCAATCTTAAACCTTAAAACGTCTACAGTAACTAAGTTGTGGATATATGAAAATAGTGTTAAATTCAAATGTAATTAATTAATTGAATATCTGGCGTATTAAAGTATTTACACGAGTTAAATTAACGAATTCTATATTCTAGAACCCACACATGTATAGGTTACAGACAAGTACCTACAATTTTAAATTTAAGAAAATGTGGTGTATACTGAATGAACTATGTCATGGTATGCACAGAATGAGTGACTACCTATTGAAGGCTCTTCTCTTCAAGGTAGCCTTGTGGTCTCTAGATCCTGCTTCACATTTGGGGTTCCCAAAGCTACCTTGTTAAAAAGTATCTCATTGTGGGGGAAGATAATGTAAAAGAAATATATCCTTGTAACCTTAATTAGTATGCACAGGATGGGTGGCCCCTATCGAAGCATTGGACTCTTCTCCTCATGGTAGCTTGTGGACTTTATTGCCTGCTTCACATCCGGGGATTCCTAATTTTACCTTGTTAAAAAGTATTTCATTGTTGGGGAACACAATATAAAAGAAATATATCCTTTTAGACAACTTAGGAGCAACTTTAGTAGCCTTGTGTTATCTGACGACCATGTTGGAGCCCTTACCACTCTTGCAAGGGAAAAAAAAGCTTCTCTAGAACTTGCAAATGTTTGGGGATGCGACTCCTCAATGCACAATGGTAAGACACGAGTCCTTAAAACCACTTGAGAATTCATAGTCATCTTGTTTCGGTGGGCTTTCTGAAATTTCCCTATGCATACTTCTGATGATTTCACTTGCTGGGGAAATGGTACATCATACCAACTGACTCTGGGCTAGAGCAGTTGGCGAAGGTAACATGAAAATGAAGTTTTACTAATAAAAAACGAAATATTTATTCATGATCCCAAGTTGGACGAAACCTCTCTTTTCTTGCGTTTCGTTCAATTATTCCCATTTTTGGTGTTGCATTGTCTTTGTCATCTTCAATATATTTTTTTCCATCTTTTACGAGCTAATATGATGGTTACTGTGCTTAGACTCTTCAAAATTTTCTACAATGTGCCAAATAAATTTTACATATTGAACAGCGCAAAGCTAATCGATGTCTACCGCACTCGGCATAATATAAGTGCGTCAACTGGACTCAGCGATCCGGCTGTAGCCACAGGGATCTCTGATCTTATGTATGAGACTACCAATACAAAAGCTGCTGAGCCTGAAACAATTGATGATGACCTTGTGAACTTCTGGGCTGCAAATCTTGGTGATGATAGCTTGAACAATGCACCTGCAATTAACAGGGTATGTTTTTGAGTGATGTATCAAACCTGTAAACTGGTCCCTCCACCTTTCTGTTCTGGCTGTCAAATTGTACAGCTTAATGAATCAAACTAAATAAACATGCTCGTAACTTCTCAGTTCTCTATGTCATATGTAGCTTGGACACTTCTGAAATGAATCTGTAGACATTGAGTTGACATGACATGTTGGATAGGGAATATGCTATTTATTGTCTAGTTACATTATTTTGCGAAATTCTGTTCTCCAGATGTGTCTCAAGTATGTTTTGAATTGTATCTGAATTTGTTTGGTGTTATGTTTTGAATTGTATCTGAATTTGTTTGGTGTAGAGCTATCCTTCCATTTAGCCCCTGCTGTAGGAATTTTTTTATGCTTGTTAAAAAGCTCTCTCTTCCCCAGGTTAATGAGTTTCTTGCTGGTGCTGGTACTGATGCTCCTGATGTTGAGGAGAACATTATTTCTAGACCTTCCATGAGTTATGATGATATGTGGGCGAAAACTCTTTTAGAATCGTCGGAAATGGAGGTAATAATTCTTGAGTCTCTGCTGCTTTCTTTTACCCTAACACCGTACGAATGATAGCTTTATACCATTGGTGGCTGCAGGAAGATGATGGGCGATCGTCAGGGTCTTCCTCTCCAGACTCAGTAGGGTCAGTTGAGACATCCATATCGTCCCACTTTGGTGGAATGAACTACCCGTCGTTATTCAGTTCTAAGCCATCTACTTACGGGCCTTCCCAATCCAAGGTATGTAGTTAGCATTTTAAGTCTGCTTTAATATTAGTGCGCTGGGAGAAAAAGAATCTATGTTACTCCAATTGTATTGCTTCTAGTTTTGAAAGGTGACTCCATCGTTGTATTTCATTCTGGGTTCCTTTCTTTTCTGTCCGTGTTAGTATATAAAGGGTCATTGTTGCCTATGACAGGGGAAATCTGGTGGGAGCCGATATAATAATAATTCCTACAGTGGCTCCTCATATGATGGTTTGGGCTCCCCGGTAAGTCCTTCTAGCCTGCCAATTTCATGTCTTCTGTCGTGTGAGATGCAATCTTTTATTGAAGGAATTTGCAGATAAGAGAAGAGCCTCCACCATATTCATCACCTATTAGAGAAAGATACGAGTCATTTGAAAATCCCTTGGCTGGTTCTGGTTCTCACAGTTTTGGATCCCATGAAGAGGAGCGAGTTTCTTCCAGCAACCCACAGTCTGGTACAGCACTTTATGACTTCACGGCTGGTGGAGATGATGAGGTAGGTCTACCATGACTACTAGATGTTCTCCCCGGAAAGACTAGTTAATGATCTAATTATCCTTTGTAGTGGTACATGTAGCAAGCATGAAGACACCATATGTGTCGCTTTTCTTGCTAGCTAGAAATTGTACCCATTAACATGTATTCTGATGTTGAAATGTTGAACTAATTCTACTTCATTGTATCTTGGTTCGTTGTGTTCACTGGTGATGTCAAGGTTAATTAAAGTTTCGATTTTCTGATCTGCAGCTAAATCTGATAGCGGGGGAAGAATTGGAAATTGAGTATGAAGTAGATGGCTGGTTCTACGTAAGTAATTCCTATTGGATACTGTAAAGCCACTCTTCTTTCAAGTCATGCATCTAATGTGATTAAGTTTATTTGTGTCATCATAGCATTCAGTTGCATGTGCACATTTATCACTTTCTTTACAAGGGAGATACTTTGGACCAGATATCTTCATTGCACTGTGACATTGATCCAGATCCTCTTTTTCCGAATGTCAATCATACTCTGCTCTTTCTAATTAAAAGGACCTTTTGTGGAGTATCTGTCATACCGGTTTAGGAGGAATGAGGGCTGGTGTAATACTTCTGTCACGTTTTAGCAAGTGTGATACTCCACAAGTAAGAAAAAGCAAAAGTTTCTTTTTATGTTACGAAGTAAGAACTTTTCACTGTTACATCTATGATGCTTGGATACAGGTGAGGCATCCGATATGGGTGTGGATCTGGAGGTCAGATTTGTCATCACATTAATTTTGGGTTCTGGGTGGTATGGATACGGGTGTTAGTATACGGCTAATAAATATATAAGAATAATAATAATTTACCTTTATCAAAATAAAATAACCATGTGACAGTTATTTAAGATTGTTAAAAAATAACTTTTGTTTACTACCAGATATGATTTATATCCATTTTTGTTAGTTAAGTTAAATGCGAAAATGTCTTTTGCGTAATTATAAATTGCTATGAATATAGTATTGTGATAATAGATGACAGATTATTCTAAATTACTAACAGGAACTAATTATTTCTATTCAAACAATTATATAAATGAAAATAATGTTATATATATATATATATATATATATATCTACAGAGACACACACACACATATACACGTGTGTGTGTTAATATTTTAATCATAGGTTATATTTTATAATAATGAAATGTTCTAGTACTTGATATGAAAATTTGTATATCATAAACTAAAATCAAACCAAATACCCAATCAACCTATATTTCTTGACCCTGGGTGTCTCAAAGCACCCAAGATAGGTTGATCAAATCTGGTGTGGATCCCAAACTCACTTCCACACCCACACCCACATCCACACCAGAACAACATGGGTGCAGCAAACATTTTGAACACTTCGTGTATCTTTTTATTTTTTCAATCTCTCATACGCTTTCGGTTTTGCATTATATGTTTAATCCTATGATACATGAACATGCATAAGTATACTGGTAATGTGATAACTTTAGTTACTGCATTAATCTTCTCATGATCAGTAAAGTTGTGTTATTGTGTTTCACATATTAAATATGTCGTCGTTTGGTCGGAATGCTCTAATAGATATGTAAATCTCTGCCTCACCTGGAGCTTATGTGTGTATTTCACTTATCTAAAGCTAAAGGAAATGGTTCAAATTATGGTGCGTTTGCCAAAAAATATCAGATCTATAAATTTAATTTACGAGATAGTCCATGTCCTCTGCACTCATCCTCTATTATCAATCAAAGATAATGGTGTAGGTGCATGGTCTGAGTCCCAATATTTGCTATTCGCTCCATTTCATTTTGTTTGGCACGGACACCCTGTGTTGTTTTTTTAAAAAAGTCGGGGAAGCAAAAAGGGATTAAAATTGGCTCTCAATGTATTGAAATGGCTTTCAATAATTTTACTAAGCATAGGAGGGAGGGTTTTAAATAGCCAACTTACAATAACAAACTGCATAATTCAAACAAACTAAAATATCTCAACAAACTATTTTATCTAATAGAAATTTAAAATTCAAATTCATCCTAAACTAAACAACTTATTTTGCTTAAAAATCACTGCAGCAACTAAAGTAAATTTCAACACCCTGTGCGTTTTATCCCCAAAAGACCAGCACTTTTCTGTATTTAGAGCTAGTTCATTTTTACATGTCCACCTTGCCGTTCACATGGCTCGTTGTAGGCACCACTGGATGTCAAACCAAATTGTTTATGTATATTTAGCTCGTGTCAAAAGTTTTTTCTTAAACCTTTTCGAGTCAAACAATTCCAAACAAAGTTGGGAAGGAGGGAGTGACACGTTTTACAAATAAATGTTGAAAATTCACTGATCTGCTATTACTTCTGAACCACAGTTTGCAGTTCTTCTTAAGTGTTTCACTGAGTAAAGTCAAGGGGACTCTATCCGGCAGCTTGTATGTGACATATACATGTGCTTTGGAAGATCCCTTGATGAGATTATCTGATTACTTGACCATATATTTGCTGGGTTTATTGCAAAAGTTTGACTGTGCACTCTTTCTCTGATGATTATTTGATCATTGATGGTGCAAGCTTGTTTCAGGTCAAGAAAAAACGCCCTGGAAGAGATGGGAAAATGGCTGGCCTTGTCCCTGTACTCTATGTCAGTCAATCTTGAAAGCATACCGTTTATTACCACAAGGTCCAGTAAGTAGAATCTTGTTTTGCACAAATGGTTGAAACAACTATGGCATGTAGAGTTTCCTTATCAATTTGTTTGATGGGTTCCACTGTAATCATCTGAGCTAATGGGCATGGCTTCTGGGAATATGCTCCGTGTATTTATCAGAGAAGCTTCTATTTCTCCTACATTGTCATAGCTGATGGTCCAACGGATACGACTATATGCACGGTAGGCATGCCCTTTGTAGGTAAAGTCTACACAGCTTCTAAGTGTGTACCATAATCAATACACAATGTATTTAGCATTTGTATTTGCTGTTTGTGCCCAGGAACCACCATCTCACAACTAGCAAGAACAATTTTTGGACAGTAGTATTCCTTTAGGGTGTGTAATTATCATGAAATCTTTCCTGCTTGGTCACATTGGGCTTCTTGTTATGGAAAGTGGAAGCATGGTTTGTCATGTGTTCATTCTTGTGTATGGTGTTTGTTCATTTTTCTCTCATCTCAATATAGAGTTTATACCATGTATACGTTGCTGATGATTAGGAATTTTTAGTTTTCTGGGAAATGCAAATGCTGTGATGTGTTTTTGATCCTCTTATGTGAATTAATATGCAATTACTAACAAATTTTGATTCATTTGAGGTTGTCACCAGTTGTAGGTGTCCTATTTTACTCAGTTCTGGACACAACATTGCTATCCATCAGAACTCGGCTGTAATAACGATTGTCAAAAATGGGTTACAATATTTTAAACTAATCTTTTTTATGTCTCTCCACCAAGCAGCCGTCTAGTAGGTGACATGCTTCTACTTCTGTATCTCTTTGGAGAGATGCTGACAACTTTAAGATCATCCATAACTACAGTAGAAATCAAATCAACAGAAGAGATATGGCGTTCAGAAACATAGAAAAAAGCCCGCCTGTCCTTTCTCTTTCGTGGACTATTCCTCCTCCTATCATATGGAGAGCGGATTCCGGCTTCTTCCTCTTTTTCCATGTCTCTGCTTATGAATCGTCATCAGAATCACTGTCAATTGCCCCCTCCCTAACCAGTCTCCCAAACTCATCAACCTTCCGGGTAGGAGATTTATCCTTAGCATCTTTCCTAAGCAAATCGAAACTGTCATTATCATTAATGCCAAAAACATTTTCCAATTGAGGTCCTTCAGGAGCAGTGATTATTTCACTCTTGAAGGATAATCTATTTCCATTATCATCATAATCAACGGAATCCTCAACATTTAAAGCACCAAAAGATTCTTGGTCATCTTTGGCAACAAAATTTGAAGGTTTAACTGAAGATATTGGTGATTTCCCAGTATCAGTCTTGGCAGGTATAGTAACAACGTCACTCTCTAAACTGTCATCCGAAGCATAGCGTTGAATTAGCCTAAAAGGGCTGGCAGCTTCCATGAGCTGATTCACTGTGAACACTAATAAGTGCATACCAAATTGATAATTATGAGGTACTATAAAATATGTGAATTTAAAAGATCTGAAATTGGAATCCAGTGAGTTTAGCATTTGAGAATTTTGATTGAAGTTGTTCTTATGGGTTAATAAAACCCTAGAGAGAGAAAAAAACAAATAGATATATGGACACAGGAGAGAGAGGAAGAGAGAGAAAAGTGTGTAGTTAAAAACAAAAACAAAAACAAAATGGAAAAATACCGAAATTCCGCATAGTTAACGGTCTTGGGAAAGCGGGTCGGGTCATGGGTTGATGGGCTGATGGACTGGGCCTAAATTGTTAATGGGCTGATGAACTGGGCCTAAATTGAGTTGATGGGCTGATGGAGTGGGCCTAAATTGAGTTTCGTGAAATAGGACCAACTGTTTCTTTTCCCCGTATTACTAGGACTAGGAATAGCACTACTTGTTTCTTATTTTTTTTCCTTTTTTTTTTTTTACATGGATTCAAAGTCCTATACAAGTTAGGATTAGGAATATAAAGTTATTGACATGTCTATATATATATATAAAAGCGATTGTCTAATTTGATATATTTATGCTATTACAAGTGATAAGTTTTACTTGAGTCGAGGGTCCATCAAAACAACCTTTAGATTTGTTGTTTGTCGTATAAGTAATAAGTTTTGTTTCACTTTTTTGTTACCAAAGCCTCTCTATATTGTTTGTTTAAATGTGGAGAGGAGTAACAAATGCTATTTATCATAGGTTGAAACCTCTTATAACTACTGATTTTTATGGAGATAATGGTGTATGTGAGCAACACAATCTGTATCGTACTTTTTTTTTTGTAAGGAATGCACAGACGAACCTCTTTGTGAATCATGTTGGAAGGATGTTGTAGAACATGAAGGTCACAAATTTTTACATGTACATAATTATTCACTAAAATATAGATGAGGAAATTTTTGTTTTCTTTACGTGTATGAATCCTTAATTTTGGGTTCCTCGTATGTTTTACTTTTGGCTCCGCAATCTCACATATATACACACACACTTTTCGTGTAAAAAGAAATATTAGATTTAGTCAAAAATAATAATCTTTGTCTAAAAGTTGGATTTTTATTCAGGCAGCCACAATTTGAACTCAAAACATATCTACTTAATATCGTACTAAATTATTTTTATACGACTATGTCATCAAAAAAACTTAAGCTCGATGAAAAGAAACACATTTTCTTATGTTATATTTGCCACATGTTTTAATAATTGTTAATTCCCTGATACAAAATATGTATATGATTCCATGCACGTAAGAATGAGGCTAATAAATCGTTTGCTTTAGGCCCTCAAAATCTCAACAAAAAATTCTAATTGATAGTTTAATAAGTTAATTTTCTTTTTGACAATATTGAATATAGTACAAGAAAATTATCATCATTCAATAAAAATATTTTAAAAATTTAAATTAAACTACTCAAATCTTTATAATAATAAATAATATATTCACAATAACATTCAAGGTAATATACTAAAAAGTATAAATAACATAAATACCAACCCTTTTGGAGGTAATTACACTCTCTCCCACTTTTTTAATTACTTTACTCTCTCTCCCTATTAATATACATAACATAGCTGACATATACATAGCATTCTGTGTATATGTTGGGATTTTTGTAATATGCTTAGGGAGTTGAGATTTTTTGTAATATTGAAAACATAAGTTGTGTATTTGTGTAATTTTTAGTATTAAAAACGCATAGCTAACGTATTATTAACTTGAACCAATCCTTACTATTATAAACAATAATATCACTATGTAAAATATAATACTATACTTAAAACAACAATTATGAAAAAATATAAGAAAAACAATATTAATTTTATTTATTTATTATGTGTATGTATATTTTTAAGGTTTCAGATTAAAATTTACTTTTTAGACTACTAATTTTATTGAGACGGCTCTTGTGTGTATTATATGTATAGAATATATTTATTTATTTTAACATACAAAATACATTTCATATGACGACACATAAGATAATTATCTCTTTATTTTTTTTAAAAATGTAATGCAAATATCTAAAGTTTCTGTTTAAAAAGTTGATATAAAAGAAGAGGCAGATGTTACGGATATTCAACTCTATATAATAAACAATCACAAAGTTGTGTTGCTGAAATAAAAAATGGTGAATATCCCATGTCATGTGTCAAGCGAAAACAAAGGATGAACAATATCAATTTTGCTCGATTTATTGTAAAGTACAATTAAACCTTTCTATTATATTTATTCTGATATTGTTTTTTACAAATGGTATCGAAAAACAATATATAATATAAGTTAATATTGTAATCAATTTCACAAAAAAATTGAATGTCATACGAAATATTGTTATAAAGAAAATTAATTATAAAAATATCTGACCGCAGTAAAAACAGTTAAAAGATAACACATTCATTACTCATGACTAACTTAGTTTGTGTATGTTGCAAACTATAAGAGAGAAAATGAAGTTAAATGCTCAACTCAAATATTAGCCTACGCAAAAAAATTGAGAACAGTTTTCTAAATTATAAATTTTAGAATGACGATCTCAAATGGCAATCTAAGTTTTAAATTTAATATTTCTACATACTTACTGAATTTTTTAGTAAGAGATATTTAATTTCGCATGTTATAAAGGCATATTGACTTTTTTCTCTTATAGATCAACTAATTAGGCTAATCGAGGACTTCAATTAAATTATAAATAGTTGAATCAATCATTCAACAATAGTCAGGAGTGAGCTAAACTATTAACAGATGAGGGTATATCTATTTAATTTTGTGTACTTATGGGCATATTTGTCCTTTTTCACACATTATTTGAGCAAAAGCTACTAGGTTCGATTGGATTCGTATCCTACTTCTAGCTCCATCCATGATTGATTGATTGCATCCTAGTAATGCACCCGCATTGACACTTTCGTTTCTTATCAAATGTAAGCAGATTCAGGGATCTTATGGCGTCTAATATTCACAAAAAATACCAAATGATACATTTTCAAGATATATCTTAGTCTGTTAGTGCAAAATAAAAACTTGAAGTTTTAATAGAAATAGTTTATTGACGAGCTACAATAATTGCACATATTCTAAACTTACCTTAAGAAATGATCCCCAAAGTTAAATCGGAGATTTGCCATTTCGAATCGCCTCTAAATGAGCCCAATCTTTTCAAATGAATTTTACACAAGGTTACGACACCAAAGACACTCATATTACTATACTTCGAATTTCAGTTCACAAAGTCAACAATGAACCCACAAGGAAAAAATTAAAATTTTGGTAAAGAATTGTGTTACACATAATTTAAGAAGTTCAGATCTAAAATTTCTTCAAAAACTGAGTTGAAATCATCAATTTATCAAACTTTAACTCCATTGAAAGTCCACAAATTTTCAAGTTGAAAAATCAAGATTTGAAAATAAAATCATGAAATAATTAGTAGGTAACAAAAACAAATCTTGATTTAGAAGAATACCCAAGGCTGAAATCTTGGAAAAAGTCTTTGAAATATCTCAAAAATGAGTTTTAAAACTTCAACATAGAGTTACAGAAAAATACAATCAAAAAACGAAAATTCCACTATTATCATTCAATGGTGTCCACAAAAGCGAAGATTTGATTTGATCGTACATGTGAGGTTGCAAAAGCGATTGGACTTCCACATGAGCGGAAGTCACCAACCATGCGCATCATTGCCAGTGCGCGCGGTTCCGTAGAGACGACTCAAGGCTCATGACTAAAGCGATTGCACCAGAACAACTGAACCAGCATGTAGGAGTGTTGGTTTAAAAACTCTTCGAATTGCATTAGAAATTCCATGAACACAAACTATTATACTAGTCCAAATTTGGCATTTTAGATTTCAATCGAAATTTTTGATTTTTCGACGGAGGTCACTATCGTCAACGAATATTAACCAAAGGTCAGTTGTAAACCTTAACTTTCAACCTCTAGTCTAAATGCGCAAATTCACACAAAAAGTCTTGGTACGTTAATTAACCAACCAACCATGCTACTAATTCAATTCAATGTTGACGTTCCTAAGTTTTGAGCTACTAATTCAACCATGCTACTAATTCAACTAATGCGCATTACATAAGGCATATTTGTCCTTTTTCACAAATTATTTGAGCAAAAGCTACTAGGTTCGGTTGGATTCGTATCCTACTTCTAGCTCCATCCATGATTGATTGATTGCATCCTAGTAATGCACACGCATTGACACTTTCGTTTCTTATCGAATGTAAGCAGATCCAGTGATCTTATGACGTCTAATATTAACAACAAACACCAAATGATACATTTTCAAGATATATCTTAGTCTGTCATATTCATAAACGTAACACATGAATGCATTTCAATCTAGGACTCGATCAGATTTGTAGCAGAGGCCTTAGATCTATAAAAGGTGAAGGTATAATAAGATAATGGAATCCCGTGAGAGATGCATAAATGGTGTCGTTGTCGGTTGAAACAAACATAATACTCCTTTTCGGCTTTCAATTGTGACGCTTTATGTAATGCTTGTCTTGACGTCACCACTTCTTCTATTGCCATCATAATTCCCCATCACCAGCTCCAAGCAGGGGTGGGCATGGTATGGTATATTCCAAATTATCGTATCAAATTAAAAAATTTAATACCGTGATTTTGATATTATGGTGAGTATTTGATATGGTATATGATATACATTTTTAATTTTTTTTGGTATATGATATGGTATTCGATATTTACAAATGATATACCGAAATACCGAATATCATACCGAAGTATATATATAGTTACATAAGTAACTTTTATATATATATATAGAGAGATAGATAGAGAGAGAGAGAGAGAGAGACTCAAATATAATACTTAGTATTAGTATAAAAATGTTTATTGGGAGTGAGTTTGTTGGGAAAAGAGGAAGAAATGGGTTATTTCAGATTATTGGGTAAGCTTTTTTTTTTTTTTATCAAAATGACTTTTAAGTTATTTTTAACTTTTGAAAGTGCTTGGTAATTTTTAAAATTACTTAATAAAAACTCAATTTTGGCTTTTTAAAAGTCAAAAGTAAGAAGTAGCCATTCCCTTTGGGCTTATAAGCCATTACTGTTGACCAAACAAATGACATTTATGTTTCTTGTAATTGTCCCTTATTCCGAATATACTCTTTGCCCTAATTTTCTTTCACTACACAACATATTCATTTTGCTCTCAAATAATCTTTTAAT
This sequence comes from Capsicum pubescens, assembly GCA_030864215.1. Classification (NCBI taxonomy): domain Eukaryota; kingdom Viridiplantae; phylum Streptophyta; class Magnoliopsida; order Solanales; family Solanaceae; genus Capsicum; species Capsicum pubescens. Next base: position 22,172,262 of record CM061543.1, read on the forward strand.
ATATAACTATCTTTTTCAAATACATTAAAACATTTAACACTTAAACTCTTTAGAAAGATGATTTTTTTGCGCACAAATTAATAGTCATTCATGAAAATATTTTTAATATATATATATATATATATATATATATATATATTATAATGTATATTAATTTTAATTTTAATCATTTTAGCAATATAAATTAATAATAATCACCTCTATATGTTATTAACAACTATAAGGGTATTTCAAACATTTTGATAAAAAAAAAGTGTTTAAAAGCACTTGTTTATCAAACACATCAATAATTGTTTTTCAGTTTCAGCACTTTTACCCAAACATGTAACTGCTTATTTTTAAAATAAGTTCAACACTTTCAAAAGCACTTTTAATTTTTTTTTTAAAAACCACTTTTTTTCAGCCTATCCAAACAGGCTCTAAGTAGGCTATCATATGAAAATTAACTTTTAGTTCTATATACCTTGGACTATTTTTGGTAGCATCTTAAAAGAGTGACTATATTTATGGGAAAGAAATACAAATAAACATTCTTAGATTGTTTGATGTAAGATATAACAAAACTTTTAAGTTTGTAAGTTATAGTAAAAATTGGTATACAAAAAAAAGAAAAAATATTTGTTATTTTATTTTTAAAAATAAAAAATAAATTTTATATAAGTAAAAAGAATTTTCATACCAATAAAAAGGGATGTCTGTTATTATTAGTATATCAATCATCTCTTTTATTCTCTCTCAAATAATTTTCTCTTTCTTTAACTATACCACTTTCTCCTTCTTCATAACAATCATGCGTTTTTTTTCTTCAATTCTTCATTATCAAACAGAGAATGTTTCTTCTTCATTACAATTTTTTTTAAAATTGTTTTTCCCTTATTGTCTTCTTCTTCTAATAATAATTTTTGATTCATGAATTTTGAATTTGTAACAATATTGGTGGTAGAATTACTCTATAAAAACTTATGTAAATAAATATTATATGTTAGTAATTTATTTTTAATCTGTGATATATGCAATCTAGTATTCATGTATTATTTTAATCAGTTAAGTTGAACTATTTGGGACACTAGTTTGTATATTCTTTTTATATCATGTTTTTAGGTGCTAATTAAGGCCAAACACATCGCCAAACCCCTCAACTTGACACCATCTTTTACTTTGGCATTTTAAGTGGATGTTATTCACTTTTGACACCTCAAGTAACATACTCGTGTGTTATTTTGACACTTTTTGCTGAATCAACAAAAATATACCGTGTGCGTGTATTACACGCGTTGATGACGTGGAAAGGGATCAATTATAAAAGCACATTTGTCATTTTTATAAAAATAATTTTTATATAATTAATTTAAATAAAAAATATAAATAACCCCATGTCCCATCTTATATCATCTTCCTAACCCCCTACTCCCCACCCCATATCATCTTCCTCAATCCATCCCATCCCCAAATCGTTTGTGGCCTCCCTCACCCCCAAATTGTCTTTTGCCACCCTCCCCCCACCCCGAAATCGTTTGCCGCCACCCCCTCCTTCATATTGTCTTCTCCAATCCACAAACTCCCACCTCCAACCACTGCAACAATCCGATCAAATTGACATCAAATTTACAATAACTTGACAATATTTGACAATAATTTTTCACTCTCAGTTCAAATTAACAATAATTTTCGATCAAATTGACAATAATTTGGTCTCAATAAAAATAAATTGGTCAAGAAAATCATTTTAAGAAGAAATCCATTTGGCCTCAATTTTTGTCTAGTTGCTTTAGTATGGTTTCGTGCAGATATACTGTGATATATTTTAATTGGATCGCATTGAAGAATAGACTCAATTAATGAAAATTGAGTGAAGGTAAGTTTGATGGTGATATTGAATTCAATTGTGGTGCAAAAATTATGGAGGTGAATAATAAAATTAATGGTGGTTGTGCGAAAAATTTGATTACACAATTTTTAATTTTCTACAATAATCATGGAGATGTGATTTTTAATTTTCAAAATTAGTATGTGATTTTTTTCTTTTATGTTTTTTTAATTCAAAAATTTGGTGGTAGTATGGTGGATGATGGTAGTGATGTTAGAAGGTGGAGCTGATGGACGGAGAAGAAGAAAGTTTAAAGCTGATGTTAGAAGCTTAGCAATGGTTGTTAATGGTGGTGGAAGGTTGAGTTGGTGGAAGAAGAAAGAGGGAAGATAAAAAAGGTAAAAAAAAAATACAAAAATCATAAAATAGAACTCCTCATGCGCCTTTAGTGTAGTGCAACACACACAATGTGCTGAATCAGCAAAAGGTGCCAAAGTGACACACTTTATAGCTACTTGAGGTTTCAAAAGTGAATAACGTCCACTTGAGGTGCCAAAGTGAAAGATAGTGCCAAGTTGAGGGATTTGTCGATGTGTTTGGCCGCTAATTAAATAATTATATGGGACACCAACTTTTATACTTTTTCACATGATGATTCTAGAAGGTAATTAAATAACCATTCGGGACACTAGTTTCTATACTCTTTTCATACCGTGCTTTTATACCCTTTTCACACCATATTTTTAAAATATATATGTCATACCAATTTCTATATAATTTTTATACAATATTTTTTACAAGGTGTGTAGTAATTAATCACTGAAATTTGTATGAAAACTAGTGTTCATCAAAATTTATATGTTATTAATTGTTTTAGTGCATGAATAGGTATATAGAATGGTATGTATGAATTGTAATATTAAATTTAGATGATATCAGTTTGTATACCTCTTTCATACACCATATGCTTACCTGATACAAAATCAACAAGGAAGACACTAACACACACCAAAACAGTCTATGATTTGAAGAACCGAGGACCCCTTTTGGTGACCCCTCTCGAATTCACTACACAATAACAATACAAGCACGATAATAACAAGATTCTAAGGTTTTCAACACCTATAATCGGAGAGCCACAAACTAAGATTACAACACAATAACAAAAACAAAAATGACACAACAAGGTCTTGGGTTTGGACACCCAAAACCGAGAATGAACACAATAACAATAATAAGATAGAATTATAGATAACTTGACACACAATGCACAAACATTATGAACCAAAGTGTATATTGAACACTAAGACCCAAGAATTCATACAAATAACATCAAGTTCTTACGGTGACCTCAAGGGAACGGAATCCCTAAGCAACCAACGTTTCAAAACAAGCAACTGACACAAGTGATTCAACACTTGTCACAAGTGATAGCCACACTTGTATGAATACTCTCAAAGAGCTCTTAAAATATCATCTAAGTTATGACAAAATGATCTAACATGTTCTATTTATAGCCTAGGTTTCAACTTAATACAAAATGACTAGAATGCCCTTAATGAGCCAAGACAAAGGAGAGACCTTGGAGTGTGCATATTGGATGGCTTTGGAGTGTTGAGACTTGTTCTCTACACTTCAAAGCTTGTTCCATTAGTTGGGCAGCCGCCCGAGCTTGAGTCTTTACGTATTTATCCACAATCACGATCATACTTGTATTATCCTCCCCTTCTTGAAAAAAGGATTCGACCTCGAATCCGAACCTTGTAAAATAATAGAAAGGACAAACAAACACAAGTTCCTCAAGGTATGAGGGTTAGGATTAGTGTAATCAATCATAACATCTTGCCAAGGTGGCTCAAACTTCACATACACCCAAACATCCCTCTTACCCGAATACCCTCCCAAGAAAGAGTCAACTAGTCTATCCACATAAGTGTGACAAGAAACAAGGAACAAGAGTTGCTCATCAAGTGGAAAACATAGACTCTTCTTGGAACAACAAATAGGATTGAAAGTCGGGATAGGAAGGCCTTAAATTCCATGCACATTCAAGTCATTCCAAAAGACATCCTCATCACCATACTTCAAATAATCACCGGGATCAAATGGGTGGAGTTTCCATGGACACGGGTTTAGGATGCATTTCCTTTTTCCAATACTACCACTAGTACAATCATATATCCCCTCTATACTAGCATGGTCTACAACAAAAACAACTAAAGGGTCATCCATAGTCAATCGGCCAACATGTTCAACATCACCATTTTCACATACAAGTTGGTCTTCATGACTTCCATAAGAAAATGTACTATCACTTGCCACAATGGCCTCAACACTAGATGGATCAACTAGTGTATCGACAATCTCAAGTTGTACATTATCATCACCAAATGGAGGCACATTCGGCTCACCTAAAGATAAACTACCATTCATACTTAGTTGGCTACTAGCCTCATTCACTAGAGTGCAAGAGTTAGTTTGATTACCTTGTAGCTCATGTGTAGTATATCCACTCACAGGAACTTGATTAGGAAGGCTTGGATTCTCTATCAAGTTATCCAACTTCTTGCAAATATAGCTTTTCGTCCCTTCCATTCTTCCTTCCACTCGGTCCATTATTTTTTCCATTCTCTCCATTCGACTACTAAGGTCATGTTTCATACCCATTATGACAACCATCAAATCGTTCATGGTCATCTTTTCCAATGCCATAGTTTCGAACAAAAGAAATTCTAAAACAAAAACACACACAAAAAAAACTAGTTAATGTTAGAAAAGAAAACATCCTCACAAGCTCTCAAGCTCTCACACTTTGAAATGCCTCTCAATTGGCCTCACAAGTATTGGTAACTCATTTATACTTCAAGGAGATTACTTGGTACCAGTTGGGGATCGAGGTCGGAATAGATTCTCTTTTGAAACAACTCAAAGAAAATACGTACGGACTTGAACCAAGAAACTACAACGAATTTCAAAAAAATAAAAGCACACAAAGAAACGTACACAAATAAACGGACCCAAAAACTAATTTACAACCTAGTAGACAATTACTAGTTAGCAATAGAATCAACAAAATGCAACTAAGAAACAAAGATTAGAAACTAAGAAATTAAAAATTTGAGCTTAATTATGTTGCGTGAACAGTAAAACGTGATGACATGGCAGCCACATAACTGGTCACGGTCCCACACAATTTTAATCACCAACTTGAAGCTTTTGTCTTGATACAATTTGGAATGGAAGAGTTTGCCTTTTGGTGGGAAAATTCAAGTCTTAGAAACTTTTTTAAATTCACTAAAAAAGGTGAGACTTGACTTGTACTATTCCCACAAAACAAGGTCCTTGAAATATGAAAAAGTGGTTGACAAGTCTTTGAAGTGATGTGTTCAAGTCTCTTCACCAACAACTTTTCAACTTTATCTTACACCTTTTTGGATCTATGTTATACTTTATATTGGTCAAGACATTTCAAGAACAATAAGATTGCAACAACAATTTCTCAAGAACAACAACTCCACCAATATTCATCTCCAAGTCCACAACAATTGTACCACTCGGTCAAGAACAACAATATCAACCCATGGCCAACTTCAAGTTTCCAACAAGTTCAACAACATAAGCTCAAACCTTTAGATCTAGACACTTTTAGTGTTGGTGAAAAAACCCAACACTAGAAACAATCTAAACAAACAAAAGACTACAACATCTAGTCACAAAGAAAATGTCTCGGCCAAGACTACAACAAGACCCAACTTTCGACCAAGAACAATCTCAAGAACACTTCACTTTTTTTTTCAACTCTCAAGCCCAAGATTGATCTTGTTAAAACAAAATCAAAGATGACTTTGATACCAAATGATACAAGATCGACAAGAAAAACACTAACACACACCAAAACAGTCTATGATTTAAAGAACCGAGAACTCCTTTTGGTAGACCCCTCTCGGATTCACTACACAATAACAATACAAACATGATAACAACAAGATTCTAAGGTGTTCAACACATACAATTAGTGAGCCACAAACTAAGATTACAACACAATAACAAGAACAGAAATGACACAACAAGGTCTCGGGTTTGGACACCCAAAACCGAGAATGAACACAACAACAATAATAAGATAGAATGATAGATAACTTGACACAAAATGCACAAACACTATGAACCAAAGTGTATATTGAACACTAAGACCCAAGAATTCATACAAATAACATCAAGTTCTTACGGTGACCTCAAGGGAACTGAATCCCCAAGCAACCAACGTTTCAAAACAAGCAACCAACACAAGTGATTCCACACTTGTCACAATTGATATCCACACTTGTATGAACACTCTCAAAGAGCTCTCAAAATATCATCTAAGTTATGACAAAATTACCTAACATGTTCTATTTATAGTCTAGGTTTCAACTTAATACAAAATGACTAGAATGCCCTTAATGAGCCAAGACAAAGGGGAGGCCTTGGAGTGTGCATATTGGATGACTTTGGCGTGTTGGGACTTGTTCTCTACTCTTCAAAACTTGTTACATTGGTTGGGCAGCCACCCGAGCTTGAGTTTTTACGTATTAGTCCACAATCACGATCATACGTGTATCATTACCTAAACCAAACGAGTGTATATCTCAATGTCGAAAAAAAATACAATAACCATTCCTATTCCATACAGATTCATAATGAAAAAAAAAAAGATAAACATATAAAATAAATATTTCACTTTGCTTGAAATTAGCTCAAATTATATTATGTAAAAAAATATTGTCATGAAACGAACACTGATAATCCAAAGAAAGTAATTTTAAATCTAATATCGATAATGTCTTGTGAAATAAAACAACCAACAATGAAAAAATAAGGTTGAAGAGAGAAGAAACAGTCGAAAAAAAACTAAGAAGAGAATGATAGGTTTCAACAAATTGGAAAAAATTAATGAAAAGTATATCAAGAGTATTTTTGGAAGAGATAAATACGACAATAAATAAAGATATATAGTTTTGACCTTATTTTACTATTACCATAATTATCAACACATTATTTAGGAGACATTGCATACTACCCTATAAAAAGGAGTTAATTTTATTTGTGAAAATATATTTTAAATTTTTAAAAATAAATTTAAATAAATTATTTTTTGAAAAAAATTGCTATAATTTGCAATTAAATTCTTAATAAAATAATTATCTAAAAGTGTTGCTTACAACTTGAATTTTAAATTTAATAAATGAATAAGAGATAATTTTCACTATATTTAATAATGTATTGCGTCCAACTGTATTTTTATGTAATTATCTTTTTAATATAACTATCAGTTGTCTAATATCTAGTTACCAATTGTATATATTTTATTAACAAAGTATTGCTTATTTTTGTAAAAAAAATCTTATTGATATGAATGGTAAATAAGTGCCTATTTAAGATAATATATGGGCACACTTGAAACGAACCCATTTGTTAACATTAATATAAGGAAAAATAACATAAGCATGCACCTTGTTATGAAATAATAAAGAATAAAGAACAAGAGTAGAGTAGAGAGAGAAGAGAGTAGTTCAAATTTCTATTGAAGGATGAGAGATTATCAGATTGAGATTACAATGAACAAAATCCCTATATTTATAAGGGAAAATACTCCTAGTTTCTGACTAAAAGATAGATACTTCAAATCCTGATAGATATCAACTAGATCTTGATAGACATTCACTATAATGTAAATACATTTATAACACTCTCCCTTGAATGTCTAGATAGATAATATGCCTCGTTAAAACCTTACTAGAAAAACCCCAGTGAAAAAAAAATCTAGTGAAGGAAAAAGAGTACATATCTCTAACAATACGCATTTTGGCCGCCTCATTAAAAACCTTACAAGGAAAACCCAGTGGGACAAAACCTTGAAAGGAAAAAAGAGTACAGTGCGTATTAACTCCCCCTAATGAGAACATCCTTGAACCTTTGCATCCCGATCTTGTGCACCATCTTCTCGAAAGTTGCAATTGGAGAAGATTTGGTGAATAAATCAGCCGCATTGTCACTTGAACGAATCTGTTGCACGTTAATATCATCATTCTTTTGTAGCTCATGTATGTAAAAAAAATTTGATGAAGTGTGCTTCGTTCTATCTCCTTTTATGAATTCGTTCTATCTCCTTTTATGAATCCTCCCTTAAGATGTGCTATGTATGCTGCATGATCTCTGTATAAAATTGTGGGTACATTATCACATTTCAAACCACATTATTCTCGAATGAAATGTATCATGGACTTCAACCATACACATTCTCGGCTTGCTTCATGAATAGCAATTATCTCAGCATGATTCGATGAAGTGTCTACGATAAACTGCTTTGTATATCTCCAAGATATGACAGTATCCCCACATATGAACACATAGCCTGTTTGAGATCGAAACTAATACGGGTTAATTAAATACCCAGTATCAGCATAATCAATAAGATCGAGACTGCAATCTTTAGAATAACATAAGATCATGTGTTTGATCCCATTTCGATGTCTCCTAGTAGAAGCAAAACTATACCTTGCTAACAAATTATTTGAAAAGGCTATATCAGGACTTGTAGTATTTGGAAGATATATTTTGTCAAGTGACAATATTCAACATTTCATGTGTGACATCTTCAAGTGCGTGAAGTGCAAATCAAATAGGTTTTCACTTACCAAGATGCACCATTTCATGTCACTTGATAAATGTTTCTACGTCAACATACTTAAATAAATGTAGAATTAAGATCCTCATGATCTTTCACAATATTGCACCAATATTGTATCAAAGCTATTGATGATATATCATTTCATATCGGTTCACAACGTGACATAATATTTTGAGATCTCATTACTTCATTATTTTCAGGTACCTGAACCTCTCGTAAGGTTTCATGAAATGTTATGTCGTAGGCTCTTCAAAAGCACATTGCCTTCTTATTATGATTATTTGTTCCTTATCCTTTTCGAGGATTATTTCATTTAGAACTGATTAGTCTATCATGCTTCACGCATGTATAGACTTTGTCCTTTAGGAACACAAAATAGGATCACGTGCAGCTTAAGCATGAGATGTTTTCGACATTTGACTTGAATTATCTTTTGAATGAGGATCTGATGATAATTCCTAACATATTTTATAACTGCTTATAATCTCCCCCTATGTTAGAAAAACTAACACTCATCCTCCATCTTATTTGAGGAATCCATCTTTGTGCACCATGGTATATTTATTAATCGCATGCCGCACATCAAAATTATTAGATGGAAAACGTATGGTTCCTAACTCAGAAACAACTTTGAGAGAGAATTAATCATAATTTATTGGTCTAATGCATACAAGTGCTATCGTATGCAACATATCATATTTCAAACCAACACATGAAACTTTGTTCTCATTAGCAATGGTTTAGCTATTTATCGAAGTCATTCAATGCCAAACCATCATCATCAAAATAAATTGTCTTGATTACACAATCTGAAAATTATGCTCTTGACTCAATTTTGTTGAGAAAACAACTTTATGAATGTCAAACTGCAAGTTGACAATTGTCACGCCCCAAATTCCATTGGAGCGGACTGACACCCGTAGCCGATAAGGCCCGGGAGAACCCGTTCATAACCTATACTTTCACATTTACATTACTTATGAAAATTAGAAATTTGGGCAGCACTTCGTTGTGAATAGAAGAAAACAGTACCTGTATCAGCCCAGCAGACACGCATATATATATATATATATAAACAGTAATTGGCCGTCAGAGCCATCACGTCTATCACCCAAACACTCCTATGGCTGTACAATATGTCTACAAAAGCCTCTACATAGATACACAACTGAGTTAGGGTCGGGACAAACTCCCGCCCACAAAAGACTTTTATACAAATACCAAAAGTACATATAGAAACGACTTGGGATGCCCCGAAACAACTGAAGCTCACCACTATCAACAGAAAGTCCTGGCTCTTACTGCGGAGGTGTACGATCTGAAGTACCTATTCCTGCAAGCATGAATACAGGTCCCCCGTGAGGGACGTCAGTACGGAAATATGTACTGAGTATGTAAGGCAGTGAGTATCAAGATGAGATACAAAATATCAACAGAACCCAGATACCAGTGAATAAACAGTATGAGTAGACCACACTTAAAAGAGCTGATGGGATACCTGCACATTACTTTCATATCATTACTTCCCGTATTCCTTATCAATACATAACATATGTCATACAATGGCCAACTGATCAGTGGTACTAATATAATACATCAGGGACCACCCCTAGAATAACATATATACATAATCTTTATAATACAATGGCCAACTGATCAGTGGTACTAATACAATACATCATATCATCAATTTAAAATAAAGACATTCCATTTCTTAATTCAATTAATCTTTGAGATTGGTTACTTTGTGGTCACACCTTATGGAACTTGAAACCATGATACCTCAATAGGAAAAACATGTAAATAGGTAATCAATATCATGAAAATAAAGTAGAGAATCATGGATACCTCATTAAACCATTTCGATGTCAACAATAGTATATGGACATTTTTTTGACTAGACGGACATCTTAAAAGTGAAAACAAGTTCAATTGGTAGTGTCGAAGATCATATGATGTTATTATGTGTCATGTGTCGTAGGACAATGTTGGAAGCTTACTTGAGAGTGCCATGGGTCATTATTCATGCCAAAGATTAGATAGAGTATGTCTTACATACCTTGATATAACCATTTCAATACAAGTCCAACTTGACTTCCCGTACTCTTCGAACACTTATCTACAATAAGTCATTTGTGGCAAACTAGTATTAGCAACCAAACCTTACCATTTAGGTATTAACTTCACCAAATAATGTCTAGGAAGTAATCCTTTAACTCATCAATAAGAGTGCTACATACATCCTCTTATACTCTTATTACATTCACATATCATGCATTTTCATGCAATATCCCTCAACATCACTCTTAGCCTTTATTTCCCCTCTTAATCACCATCCAATACCAACATGATCACTAGGCATACATAACCACTAATATAATGATATATCACCACAATTCATCCTCCATAATCCAATACCAACAACTTCCATAATTTACTACTAACAATTTATACAAAACAATTCATAACTATGTTTCTAGTTATCTTCCAACATCAAGACAATACTCATAATCCCTTATCAATACTTATTCATGGATAAGAATCAAGAATAAACAATATTCATACCTTAACAATGAACTCTTGTATTTAGAATCCTCCTTACATAACCATGGGGTGCTTCTCGAAGCTTTCGAGATGGTGAACACAACTACGGAACCAATTCGAATTTTCTACGGTTGAATCACAAAATATTTGAAGTTGAAATTAGGCTAGAGTTTCACCTTCTCTTAATAATTGGATGATATATGATATATATGAGGCTAAGTGTATGTTTATAAAGGCCAATTTTCGTCCAAGAGGTAATAGAAAATGACTATTTTGCCCTAAAAATTTAAATAAATCTGAATCTGTCCCCAGTGGACAGTTTTGACAGGCTGAAGTAAATCGATCATAACTCTTTACTCCGGTATCGGATTTGGGTGAAACCAATTGCATTGGAAATATAATCCAAAGGTATTTCATTTTCATATAAAGTATACTACCCAGTTCTTCCTGTACAATGAGTTATGGTCGTTTAAAGTTGACCCAAAAATCTGTCCCAAAATTCTGTTTTTTTTTATAGGCTGTAGTAAAACGGGTATAGCTCCTTACTCAGAAATTGGATTTAGATGAAACCAATTTCATCGGAAAGAAGACTCTCGGAGCTTTTCGTCGATATATAGAAGATCACACAGTTCTTTTTGTACAAGGATTTATGATCATCTAAAGTTTATCCAAAAAAAATTGTCTAGCTGCAGTAATTTCCTGCAGATTTACTGTTCACAGGCTTTCCGGCCACCGTTTTGAAATTTCGAATGTGCTCGCTTATATGAAATACTCCTCTGTTTTGGGCAAACTTTATATCGTTGGCAAGCTTATTCCAATACCTACACATACAACTATTGACGGGATACTTCTGAACACCATAAACTTAATTTAACCCATACGCAAGCCTTTAGGACTCCATATAATCGCGATAAGTGTACGAAAAAATTTACGGGGTGTTACATTCTCCCCCCCTTAAGAACATTCGTCCTCGAATGTTAGCATAGTTACTCAATTAAGACATGTCCAAGCTTACAATTAACATATTCATCATCATAACATACTTGCATAAAAATAAACACTTACTTGTTATTGTTCTTCTTCCGTCTCATGAACTTCCTCCTCATCGTTGAATAGGTAAGGGTACTTAATCTTCATCGCTTCCTCGGCTTCCCATGTGATCTCCTCAACTTGTTGATTCATCCAAAGTACTTTTACCGATGCTATCTCTTTATTCCTTATCTTTTTAATTTGGCGATCAAGAATAGCAATAGGCATTTCTTCAAAAGTGAGATCTTATGTAACTTGTACATCTTCCGTAGTAGTGATGTGCGATGGATCTCCGATGTACTTGCAAAGCATCGAAACATGAAATATGGGATGAACTGCTGAGAGCTCTTGAGGTAGCTCTAACTCATAAGCAACTTGTCCAAATCTTTGAATGATCTTGTACGGACCTATGTATCGTGGATTTAACTTTCCTTTCTTGCCAAACCTCATCACTCCTTTCATTGGTGATACTTTCAAGAATACCCAATCGTCGATAGAAAACTCAAGTCCTCTTCTTCTAACATCCGCATAAGATTTGTGTCGACTTTGAGCTGTTTCAAGCCGTTGTTGGATCACTTTAACCTTCTCCATTGCTTGATAAACAAGATCCGGTCCAAACAAGACTGCATCACCTGCTTCAAACCATCCTATTGGCGATCTACACTTTCTTCCATACAATGCTTCATATGGTGCCATTTTGATACTTGAATGATAGCTATTATTGTAGGCAAACTCGATAAGAGGTAGGTGATCATCCCAGTTGCCTTTGAAATCTAATACACATGCTCGTAGCATATCTTCAAGTTTCTAGATGGTACGTTCCGTTTGTCCGTCCGTTTGAGGATGAAAAGCCGTACTTAGATTTACTTGTGTCCCCAAACTCCTTTGAAAAGACTTCCAGAAATTCGCGGTAAATTGGGCTCCTCGATCCGATATAATGGAAATTGGAACTCCATGTAACCGAACGATCTCCTTAATATACAACTTCGCATACTCTTCCGCCGTATAAGTTGTCTTAACTGGTAAGAAGTGCGCGGATTTGGTAAGCCTATCAATGATCACCCATATGGAATCAAACTTCCGAAATGTACGAGGCAAACCCGTGATGAAATCCATATTGATCTTGTCCCACTTCCAGATGGGAAGATCTATACATTGCATGTAACCACCGAGTTTCTGGTGTTCTACTTTGACTCTTTGACAATTCGGACATTCAGCTACAAATTCGGCAATATTCTTCTTCATGTCATTCCACCAATATATTGCTTTCAAATCTTGATACATCTTAGTCGACCCTGGATGGATGGAATACCTTGAACAGTGTGCTTCTGTCATAATTCTCTTTCTTAGCTCAACTACATCAGGTACACATAAACGATTCTGACACTGAAGCACTCCTTCTCGCGTAAGCTCAAATGCCTTTGTCGTGCCACTCTGCACATCCTCCTTAAGCTGCAATAAAATTGGATCTGCATACTGCTTCTCTTTCACTTCAGCTATCAATGAAGATTCCGCTGCATTACGTACAATAACCTCTTCATCTGGAGTTTCGAGAAGTCGAACTCCCAAATTAGCTAGTTGGTGAAGATCCTTAATCATCCCCTGCTTTTCTATAGATTCCATTTTAGACTTACGACTCAGTGCATCCGCTACCACATTCGCTTTCCCTGAATGATACAAGATATCAACATCGTAATCTTTCAACAATTCAAGCCATCTCCGCTGCCTCAAGTTTAGATCTTTCTGACTGAAGATATATTGCAGGATCTTATGATCGGTATATATGTCAACATGAACCCCATATAAGTAGTGGCGCCATATCTTCAAAGCAAATACAACTGCAGCTAGCTCAAGATCATGCGTGGGATAATTCCTCTCATGTGGTCGCAACTGTCTAGAGCCATAGGCTATTACTCTACCATGTTGTATTAATACGCATCCTAAGCCAATTCTCGAAGCATCACAGTACACTGCATACCCTTTTGTGCCTTCAGGAAGTACCAATACTGGTGTAGAAGTCAACTTGCTCTTCAGATCTTGGAAACTCTTTTCACAGGCATCATTCCATTGAAACTTGGAGGCTTTATGCGTCAACTTAGTCAAGGGTGCAGAAATAGAAGAAAAACCTTCAACAAACCTTCTATAATAACCTGCCAACCCGAGGAAACTACGAATCTCCGTAGGCGTCGTGGGTCTTGGCCAATTCTTCACAGCCTCAATCTTCTGAGTGTCAACTTTCATGCCTTCACTGGATACAATATGGCCCAAATATGCCACTGACTTGAGCCAAAACTCACATTTAGAAAACTTTGCATACAACTTACGATCACGAAGAATCTGCAACGCCTGCCTTAAGTGATTAACATGATCCTCTTCTGATCTAGAGTAGACCAGAATATCATCTATGAAAACTATCACGAACACATCTAGAAACGGCTTAAACAGCCTATTCATCAGATCCATAAAAACTGCGGGTGCATTTGTCAGCCCGAATGACATAACCAGGAATTCATAATGACCATACCGTGTTCGGAAAGCTGTCTTGGGTATATCTTTATCCTTGACTCTCACTTGATGATAGCTTGATCTCAAGTCAATCTTGGAAAAACGCTGGGCACCCTGCAACTGGTCAAATAAATCATCAATTCGGGGAAGAGGGTATTTATTCTTGATAGTCACCTTATTCAATTGCCGATAGTCAATACACATCCTCAGCGAACCATCTTTCTTACGCACAAACAATACTGGTGCTCCCCAAGGGGACATACTAGGCCTGATGAATCCCTTCTCTAGCAAGTCTTTCAGTTGCTCTTTCAATTTTCGCAACTCTGCTGGTGCCATTCTATAAAGAGGACTTGAGATTGGTTGTGTGCCTGGTATTACATCACTACCAAACTCTACTTCTCGTTCAGGAGGTAAGCCTGGAAGATCTTTAGGGAATACATCAGGAAATTCATTTACCACTGGTACAATGTGAAGATCCGGTGATTCCGATTCTGTATTCTTTACTCTAACTAAATGACATATGTAGCCCTTGGAAATCATTTTTCTCGCTTTGAAATAAGAAATA
This sequence comes from Capsicum pubescens, assembly GCA_030864215.1. NCBI lineage: Eukaryota > Viridiplantae > Streptophyta > Magnoliopsida > Solanales > Solanaceae > Capsicum > Capsicum pubescens. The sequence continues at coordinate 22,187,382 of CM061543.1, forward strand.
AATCTACCTCTTGGTGCGCCAATCTTACCTTGCCATTCAATAACTGCTTCATCAGGAAAATATAAATACATCTTTTTCGTACAACAGTCAATTTTGGCATAACAAGACGCCAACCAATCCATACCCATTATAACATCAAAATCTACCATTTCTAGTTCCACAAGATTGGCCATCGTGTCTCGACCACACACAGTTACTACACAATCTTTATAAACTCTTCTAGCAATAATAGATTTCCCACCCGGGGTAGACACTTCCAACGGTTTATCTAACAATTCGGGGGTCCTTTTGAACTTTCCAGCAACCAAGGGAGTAACATATGATAATGTAGAACCGGGATCAATTAGAGCATATACATCAAATGAAAATAGGGACAACGTACCCGTAGCCACATCTGGGGAAGCCTCTAGATTCTGTCGATCCGCTAAAGCATAAGTGCAATTCTGAGTCCCGCTGGAATTGGCGACTCTTGTTTCATTTCTAGCGTGACCCGCAGGTCGTGCGCCCCTACCAGAATAAGATACCGGTGACGATGATGCAACAGCTGATCCCGAAGGTCGTGCTACGCCACCTGCGCCCCTTCGTGGGCATTCTCTCATCATATGCCCCATCATACCGCACCAATAACAAACATTTGTTCCCATTCGACATACGCCCATATAATGCTTTCCGCATCGATTACATAGCTCTCGAGAAGGTCTCGATTGGCTCATGTTCCCTTGCGCATGATAACCCACTGATCGCGAACTATGACCCTCACTTCTTTGCCCAAATTGACTACCTCTAAACCCCTGATGCTGTGGTGGAGCACTAGCTGCAGAATAAGAAAATAATGGCCTAGGTGGTCTAGCAGAAAATTGAGGTCTAAAACCTCCCTGTGGCGCCATTGATGATAGGCGAATTTACGCACCTATATCAATATATTTTGCCCATATTTTAGCCTAGTTTTGAGAACAAATTATATATTTCATGCACTTTTAGTCCTTTTTCCTGTAAGTGAGCTAACGAACATGATTAGTAAAGTTTCAGGTATAAATGATGCATAATTCAGCATTTTATGGCTTACTTGACGCTAAAGAAAGCTCACGAAGAAAGGGAAGGGAGTTTACACGCCTAAGGACCAAAACTGCTGCATGGAAAATCTGTCCCGGGCTAAAACAGCATTCCTGAAGACTTTGGGGGACCAAAACTGCTGCATGGAAAATCTGTCCCGGGCTAAAACAGCAATTCTGAAGACTTTGGGGACTTACAGACACAAAGCTGGATTTTGACAATGATACATTAACCTAGTACAATTAGGTTATGTATTTCATTATTTTATGTGGATTATGATAATGTTACCTTAACCTAGTACATTTAGGTTAAGGATTTCATTAGTCTAGTAGGATTTGGTTATTTATTTCATTAGCTTAGTAGGAGTAGGATATGAGTATTATAAATACCCTATCATGCTAGAGATTTTAAACAAGGAGGGAGGAAGGAGGGAGAACACAATACTTCCTTCCATCCCTCTCATCTTCTCTCATCTTCTCTCATCTTCTACTCCTCTATTATTCTACACTACAAACAATTCTACAACTCTTCTAATCTTTCCATCAATTCTATTTTCGTCTATTCTTCTATTCTTAAATTCCACAACAAGAGAATCGTTACTTGCTAAGGAATCACGCATCACGCCTATCACTTGATCTACACGCCATTACTCAATATCGTGATATAATAACAATGTCAATCGTGATTTCCTTCGCATTCATGGGTAACTAAACTTCTCTGTTGGGGTTATGGAAGCCGAATGAGTTACTATCTATTGCTGTGAGTTTGTGAGTTCGAGGCACGTATATTGCTTATATCATTATTCTCTTCATCTTAGTCTACATTCTTTGCGGTTGCAAACGCAAGAATACGCCAGTCTAACATTTAACTTGTTCGAGAGAAAAGTTATTTGTCTGGAAAAGAGATAATGTCAAGGTAGTAGGACACCCTTTCCTATTAAAAAGCTAGTGCCGTAACTGGACTAACCTCTTGGAGAATTTGTACCGTTAGACACGCTTTAAGCTCGAGAGAGTTAAAGTGAAATAGTCCTTGTTTAGGTCGAGAGACGCTTGGATTTACCATCGACTACAATCCTCTATAAGCAATTGCATGTCAGAATTCTACACACTCATAGCCAATAGAGACGTATACCTCAGAAGGTGGACATAACCCCAACGCTTCAAGTCTCATTGTTTACAACCAACGTAACATTCTTTCTCCTTTTACTTTGCTATTGCCATTTTTAGATCTTATTACTTGCACGACAAGACTCCCCCCTTTTTACGAGACTTGCACTAAAAGTCTAGTAATCTTTACTTACTTGTTGACCAAGCTATTCCCTGTGGGATCGATACCCAACCCAGTTGGGTTCTATATTTGCTAACGACCGCTTTACACTCCTACGAGAGCTGTAGATTGAGCGTTATCAGCCATAAACTGCCCTGTAGATTTGGCCCTCTTAGAAGACCCGCTTTCAAATTCCTGTGTTCTTCTTCTTTGCCTCTGATCTTCCATTTTCTGTGCAAATGCTTGGATCCTAGCTATATCCATGTCTTTATTTAGTGCAGCAATAGTACAATCCCTAACCAAATACGGATCCAATCCATTCACATACCGATGAACTTTGTCATCCATAGTAGCTATAACATTAGGAGCATATCTGGACAAGGAATTAAATCGAAGACTATACTCCCTCACACTTGTATGACCTTGTCGAAGATTTAAGAACTGATCCGCACGGGCCTGACGAGTCTCATATGGAAGATAATGATTAATAAATGCCTCTTTGAACTCTTTCCAAGTAGATGGGGGTGCATCAATGCCCCTTGACCGTTTCCAGTCTTCATACCAATATATAGCCTCACCTTTGAATCTATACGCGGCTAACTCCACTGTCCTCTACCCGATACATGCATCACCTCTAGGGTCCTTTGGATCTGATCAATAAAGTCCTGTGGATCTTCATTAAGATCGGATCCGGTAAAAGTAGGCGGATCCATCTTAAGAAAATCTTGCGTCCGAAGACTAGCCGCCCTATCAGTACCGCTAGAACCCACGACAGGAATGGCTTGCCCTTGGACTTGCCCAGCAACTATACGAGTTAAAAGTTGCACTGCATTTCTAAGATCTTGATCAACAACATTAATAGGTGGCTCTGGGGATATAGTTCTCCTCCCCCTTATTTCTTCTGGACTGGGGGAAGTTTCTGATGCATGCTCAGCTGGAGCCTCACTTTGATTAGCTGGTATAGTGGGTGACTTACTAGTCCCCTCTCCGGCAGCCACATCTACTTGCTTACCGGTATTCTTGCTTCTGGTAACCGGCATCATTACTATAATAAGAGAAACAAATGGATTCAGTGGTCAACTATGACTTCATATACAATATAAGCTCTATCGCACGATCTAAGACATGAAGAAAAGAAACAATTCCTAAATGTCCATAGCCTCCTGTTTATAGATGTGGTGCACAACACACCGATAAACAAGACTCTACGTAGACACGGCTTTGTAGACTCACTAGGACGAACCGCTCTGATACCACTTCTGTCACGCCCCAAATCCCATTGGAGCGGACAGGCACCCGTAGCCGAGGAGGCCCGGGAGAACCCGTTCATAACCTATACTTTCACATTTACATTACTTATGAAAATTAGAAATTTGGGCAGCACTTCGTTGTGAATAGAAGAAAACAGTACCTGTATCAGCCCAACAGACACATATATATATATATATATATATAAACAGTAATTGGCCGTCAGAGTCATCACGTCTATCACCCAAACACTTCTATGGCTGTACAATATGTCTACAAAAGCCTCTACATAGATACACAACTGAGTTAGGGTCGGGACAAACTCTCGCCCACAAAAGACTTTTATACAAATACCAAAAGTACATATAGAAACGACTTGGGATGCCCCGAAACAACTGGAGCTCACCACTATCAACAGAAAGTCCTGACTCTTACTGCGGAGGTGTACGACCTGAAGTACCTATTCCTGCAGGCATGAATACAGGTCCCCCGTGAGGGACGTCAGTACGGAAATATGTACTGAGTATGTAAGGCAGTGAGTATCAAGATGAGATACAAAAGATCAACAGAACCCAGATACCAGTGAATAAACAGTATGAGTAGACCACACTTAAAAGAGCTGATGGGATACCTGCACATTACTTTCATATCATTACTTCCCGTATTCCTTATCAATACATAACATATGTCATACAATGGCCAACTGATCAGTGGTACTAATACAATACATCAGTGACCACCCCTGTAATAGCATATATACATAATCTTTATAATACAATGGCCAACTGATCAGTGGTACTAATACAATACATCATATCATCAATTTAAAATAAAGACATTCCATTTCTTAATTCAATTAATCTTTGAGATTGGTTACTTTGTGGTCACACCTTATGGAACTTGAAACCATGATACCTCAATAGGAAAAACATGTAAATAGGTAATCAATATCATGAAAATGAAGTAGAGAATCATGGATACCTCATTAAACCATTTCGGAGTCAACAATAGTATATGGACATTTTTTTGACTAGACGGACATCTTAAAAGTGAAAACAAGTTCAATTGGTAGTGTCGAAGATCATATGATGTTATTATGTGTCATGTGTCGTAGGACAATGTTGGAAGCTTACTTGAGAGTGCCATGGGTCATTATTCATGCCAAAGATTAGATAGAGTATGTCTTACATACCTTGATATAACAACTTCAATACAAGTCCAACTTGACTTCCCGTACTCTTCGAACACTTATCTACAATAAGTCATTTGTGGCAAACTAGTATTAGCAACCAAACCTTACCATTTAGGTATTAACTTCACCAAATAATGTCTAGGAAGTAATCCTTTAACTCATCAATAAGAGTGCTACATACATCCTCTTATACTCTTATTACATTCACATATCATGCATTTTCATGCAATATCCCTCAACATCACTCTTAGCCTTTATTTCCCCTCTTAATCACCATCCAATACCAACATGATCACTAGGCATACATAACCACTAATATAATGATATATCACCACAATTCATCCTCCATAATCCAATACCAACAACTTCCATAATTTACTACTAACAATTTATACAAAACAATTCATAACTATGTTTCTAGTTATCTTCCAACATCAAGACAATACTCATAATCCCTTATCAATACTTATTCATGGATAAGAATCAAGAATAAATAATATTCATACCTTAACAATGAACTCTTGTATTTAGAAGCCTCCTTCCATAACCATGGGGTGCTTCTCGAAGCTTTCGAGATGGTGAACACAACTACGGAACCAATTCGAATTTTCTACGATTGAATCACAAAATATTTGAAGTTGAAATTAGGCTAGGGTTTCACCTTCTCTTAATAATTGGATGATATATGATATATATGAGGCTAAGTGTATGTTTATAAAGGCCAATTTTCGTCCAAGAGGTAATAGAAAATGACTATTTTGCCCTAAAAATTTAAATAAATCCGAATCTGTCCCCAGTGAACAGTTTTGACAGGCTGAAGTAAATCGATCATAACTCTTTGTTCCGATATCGTATTTGGGTGAAACCAATTGCATTGGAAAGATAATTCAAAGGGATTTCATTTTTATATAAAGTATACCACCCAGTTATTCCTGTACAAGGAGTTATGGTCGTTTAAAGTTGACCCAAAAATCTGTCCCAAAATTCTATTTTTTTTTTATAGGCTGTAGTAAAACGGGTATAGCTCCTTACTCAGACATTGGATTTAGATGAAACCAATTTCATCGGAAAGAAGACTCTCGTAGATTTTCGTCGATATATAGCAGCTCATACAGTTCTTTTTGTACAAGGAGTTATCATTGGAAAGAAGACTCTCGGGATCGGATGGTTAAATATTTGTGTAAACTGAATCGAAGTTGTAAGTGCTTTCTTTGGATATGAAATGCAATTAATGATATACATTATTTAAATAATATAAATTAATGACTTAATAATAAAAAAACATATTCAATAAAGTTATCCAGTAGAATCAACCTAATAATCCGAGGAACCAATCCTATTGCGTAATATGTTTACTCGTTGTAACTTCAAGAATTGCACTTGTAAAATACATTTATAGCATGGTGTCCCATGATTTGAAATTTGCAATCTCACCTTGTTTGATTTACAATTTGCGATCTCACCTTGTTTAATTTGCAATTTGTGATCTCACCTTATTTGTCAAAGTCTCGTACTGATAACGTGTTATGAAATAATAAAGAATAAAGAACAAGAGTAGAGTAGAGAGAGAAGAGAGCAATTCTTATTTCTATTGAGGGATGAGAGATTATCAGATTGAGATTACAATTAACAAAACCCCTCTATTTATAGGGAAAATACTCCTAGTTTCTGACTAAAAGACAGATATTTCAAATCCTGATAGATATCAACTAGATCTTGATAGACATTCACTATAATGTAAATATATTTATAACACACCTCAACTTATCATATTTACACTCCATTACAAAGTATTACAAAATTCTCAACTAATTATGTATCTTTATTAAATGTACCCGAAGCTAGTTATGTATATCGAGAGGCCCAAAATCAAAAAACTATATTGAAAGTTAATTATGTATCTTTACAAAGGAAAAAATATATCTTCATTAGATGTCTTATGTATCTCAACATACCCAAAATCGAAAAAAATATATCAGGAGTTAATTATGTATCTTTACAAAGAAAAAATATATCTTTGTTGGATGTATCAGAAGCCCATTATGCATCTCAATAGACCCGAAATTGAGATTTTCAGTAATTATGTAAACTGTCAAAAAATTTTAAAACTAACTGCCAAACTATCGAAATTTATGTTGTTTACCCTTAATATAACACAGTTTTTGCATCAAAAGCCCCTATTTTTTTGGTGATCTTTAAGTTTGACTCATATATACTAATCTTTAGTATTTGTTCATACTGTTCTTCAATAAAAATTTGTACAACAAAGTAGACTTATCTATCCAGGCCTAGATCTCTAGGTTAAGAGAATTTTTGTCGCACAACTAAGTTGTATGACATAAGTTGTGAAGATTTTTTTAGAATTTATTGTAGTGTTCAGAAATTAAAGTTATGCCTTTTGGGGCATATATATTTTTTATCATGTTTAGAGGAAAAAATAGAAGCTATGTGGGATAATACTTGATAGAGTATATGTGGGAATATTTACGCTGCGCATTTTTGTTTAATTCTAAAAATGTATCTCGTTGGATGTTTTGCCCAAAATTTTGTCCGGGGCCAAGACCCAACACCCGAATTGTGGGTTAACACTCACTTAAAGTAGCAAAAATTCATAATTTCTGTCATTTCGTTCGTTTGACTTGTAAAATGTCTTCACCGGTCTTGCCAAAGCAACCAGATCCACTCAATAGGCCGTCGGGGGATCACCCAAGAAATTTCTTTCAAAATTTTGCTCGAAGCCCGAGCCCTCTCTGAATCGTGGGCTAAAACCCACCGAAAGTTGTACAAAATCTGTAATTCCTACCGTTTCTTCCGTGTGACTTGAAAAATGGCTCCACCGCCTCTGTCAAAGCAATTAGGTCTACTCAATAGACCTTTGAGGATATGTCCGAGAAGTTTTGCCAAAAATCTTGCCTGGGGCTCGGGCCCACTCCCCAAACCATGTGCTAACACCCACCAAAAGTCACAAAAAGATCCACAATTCTTGTCGTTTTGCTCGTTTGACTTAAAAAATGGCCTCACCAAAGCAACCAGACCCACTCAATAGGCCGCTGAGGGACTGCCTGGAAAGTTTTGCTAAAAATCTTGCCCGGAGTCCTAGCCCCCCAAACTATGGGCTAACACCCATCAAAAGTTGCAAAAAAACCACAATTCTTGCTGTTTTGCTCGTTTGACTTGGAAAATGACTTCATCGGCCCCGTCAAAGCAACCAGATTCACTCAATAGGTCGTCGGGGGATCGCCCGAGAAGTTTTGCTCAAAATCTTGCCCAGAGCTCGGAGACCGAACCAACCCTCCGAATCGTGGGCTATCACCCACCAAAAGTTGTAAAAAAATCTGAAATTCCTTCCGTTTCGCCTGTTTGATTTGAAAAATGGCTCTACCTGCCCCGCCAAAACAACCAGATTTACTCAATAGGTAGTCGAGGAACCGCCCAAAAAGTTTTGCCCAAAATCTTGCCCGCAACCTAGGTCTACCCCCGAATCGTGGACTAACACCCACCGAAAGTCGCAAAAACTCATAATTCCTACCGTTTTGTTCGTTTGACTTGAAAAAATTGCTCCATCGACCCTGTCAAAGCAACCCGATCAATTTAATAGGCCGTCGGGACCACCCTAGAAGTTTCGCCTATAATTTTCAGCACAAAATGGAGACCTTAAGTGGAATCAATTTCAACACATTTTATTCTTTAATAACAATGAATTCAGTTGTGCAAGTCATTTTTCACGTACTTGAATTAATTTCATGAGGTATTTGTCATCTCTTATGCTTAAGGGTGTCAAGTGGGTCGGGCCGACCCGACCCTCGTAACTAACCCGGCCCGATTTGACCTAGCCCGATAAGCCCTAGGGTTTTAGGGTTCCAGGTCCCAGGCCGGTTATTTTTTTAAAATGGGCCCGACTAACCCGGCCCGGACCAAGCCCGATCCAGGCCCGCCGGTTAACCGGCCCAGCCCAGCCCGGATACCTTTTTTTAAAAAAATAAAATAAAAATAAAATTGGAATTTTGGGCCAAACTAGCTGTTGGCCCAACGGCTATATAGCCGTTTTTGGGTCCAAACAGCTAGTTTGGGTCTATTTATTATAAAAAAAAAATTAACTTCAAAAAATATTTTTTAATCCCCAAAAAAAATCTATAAATACCCTACAACTTCAAATCATTTTTCACTCTCTCAAATCTCAATTCTCAATTCTCAAATATTCAATATATTTAATTTCTTAAAATGTTCACTTTAATTTTTTAATTTTTCATTTACAAAGTACGAGCGGAAGTTTCTAAAGTCGCAACCTTCGGATACTTCCAAAATTTGGTATTGTCGTTCCATCTCTTACGTTTAATTTTTATTTATTGTATTAATTATTTAATATTTAATTTTATTATATTTGTGTATTTTGAATATTTTTAGTTTAATTTAATTTATATTATGGATAAATTAAGAAACCTCGCTATTAAAGGTGTTAAAATTTTTTGTTCCGGAAGCGGTAGTGGTAGTAAAAAGTGAATTACTAGTGGTAGAGGTAGTTCAAGTAGTCGATATACCCGTGTGCCTTCGCCTTCGGTACCGCTTGGTACACCTTTTGAGGAAGAAATAGGTGTAGGTGCTCACGATATGAATTATGTAGAAGCTCAGGAAAATTACGGTATAGAAGAAGAAAATGAAGTAGATGCGGTTAATTTAGACGAAGATAATGAAAATATTGCTGAGACACCCGCAGTAGGAGATGCTAACGTTAGATCTGAATCGGTTAATCTCCCTCTCCGTCCTCCCAGTGCCCCAAGACCTCGTAAAAGAACTAGTGTTGCATGATAATTTTTTGAACGTATATCAGATATTGAGGTGCAATGCATTATTTGTCAATAAATATATAAGCATAGAAGTGGAGGCAAGCAAGGGGGTACGGATACGTTAATGAGACATATAGCTGAAGATCACAAAAGAGAGTTAAATATTGCACAAGGTGGTGGGGATGTTGGTGGGCCAACGCAAACTAGAATGGACCCAGCAACCGGTCACGTAGCGAAGAAGCATAACAAATAGAGGGACCGGGAAGAAATAGCTAAAATGGTAGCTGTGGGTTGTTTGCTTTTTAGTTTTCCTTCTTCTGATGCCTTTATTCGTTATATACAAGCAATTTATAATTCTATGTTTAACGGTATTCCTAGAACTACTTGTCGGTCTGATATTTTTAGATTTCATTCACAATATTATTTTTATTTATCAACATTGTTAAAAAATATTCAATGTAGATTGTCCCTAACTTCTGATCTTGGTCGTGCTGTAAATAAAAATGATTATTTAACCGTTACTTGTCATTGGATGGATAGTAATTTCGTGATGCAAAAACGTATTCTTGCTTTTTTATATGATGAAGATCGTAAACATACTGGACAATTTATTGTTGATTCTATTGTTAAAATTATCGGATATTATGGTATCAAAAATAAAATTTTATGTATTGTTTTTGATAATGCTTTTAATAACAAGACTGCTATAAAAAAAATTAAAATCTACGCTATCTCCGTCCTTGCCTAAAATTTTTCATATTAAGTGTGCATGTCATATATATAATTTAATTGTAAAATATGGTCTTGAGTTTTTTGAGCTTTATATTGAAAAAATTCGTCTTGCCGTTGGTTTTATTCAAGGAAATAATCGTAGATCGAGAATTAGAGAATTTAAAGTTAAATGTCAAGAAAATGGACTTACACCGATTTTGATGCCTGAGGAAATTGATACTAGATGGAATTCTACGTATGAATTTTTAAAAAATTGTTATAAATATAGAATTCCTATTACACTAGCTTTTAACCAACATTGCGGTTCATTTGTTGATTCTGCTGATTGCATGCTACATAATTTTGATTGGGTTGTAATTAATGATCTTGTTAAGTTTTTAGAAAAATTTTATGTAGCTACGTTTGAATTTTTCGGTGCTTATTATCCTACTGTTTGTAATATTTTGGCATATATAGCCGATATTTCCGGTTTGCTCAAAGAATATAAAAATAAAGAAGGTTATAAAGAAGCTGTTGGCGCCATGTTTACGAAATTCAAAAAATATTTTTTTCCAATTCCCCCTATTTACTTGGTTGGTGCTATGCTAAATCCGTGCATGAAATATAATAATATGTGCCACTTTAGTACTCTGATTTATACTAACTTAGAAATAAATACTAACCATGATTCTGAACAAGTACAACCTGATTTGTGGATGGCTACGGCTGATGCAAAGGATTACATAGAAAAATTATATAACCACTACGTTGATTTATTTGATTTAGCCGTACCTACAAATATCACTTCAATTGTCGCTCCTCATCCTCCCGAGGAGCCATCATCTTCTAAAAAGCCGGCACATAATGTTTTTTTCTGATTCATTTTATGATTTAAATTGTTGGAACAGTGTTGATGAGAGAACTTACACATCAACTTATCGGGAAGAGCTGAAATATTATCTTCGGACGGCACCAGAGGATCGCAGACGACGGATCAACACGTTGGATTGGTGGAGGAGTAATGAAACACAATATCCTGTACTTTCAAGATTAACTAGAGATATCTTGAATGTTCCAATGTCAACCGTTGCATTAGAGAGCGCTTTTAGTCAGGGACGACAGCAGCTTGGAGACAACCGACACTCATTGGGAAGCAATGCAATGAATGTTCTAGTTTGCCTCAGAGATTGGATTAGAGCAGAAAGAAGAAACCAAGGAATGAAACATGAGCCGAGCGACGAGCTGAAACTTGAAGAAATTATGACTTCACGAGAGAACTCAGCAGAATCAAGTCCAATGCATGGTTTTGCCCCCGTTGACTTCGACTATCCTATGCAAGTTTCCATTAATATTAACATGAATGAGTTGGAAAAAATAATGCATAATTTGTAGATTTTTCATTCATGTAAATTATAAATTTTGGATCATTTTGCAATCAATAAAATTCCCCAAATTCATTCACTCCTTGGTCCTTACTTTTTATATTTTTTGATTTAACGATTTAAAATTTTAAATTGAATTTCTAGTTTTCTACTTTAAATTAAAAACTTACTTCTAATATATTATTAATTTACTACCAAATATTATTAATTTATTATATTAAGTAGCATATGTTTTGTATATTTGTGCATATATCTTCTACAGAAGTGTATATTTAACGTATACATGTGTATATGTTTTATAAATTAGTATATAAGTATATCAATATATATTGTAATGTATATATAATGTAGTATATTTTATAAGTAGTAGTATATATACATTGAATGGTGCGTATACACGTGAATATATCTTCTATAGAAGTATATATTTAACGTATACATGTGTATATGTTTTATGAATTAATATATAAGTATATCTATATATATTGTAATGTATAGATATTGTAGTATATTTTATAAGTAGTAGTATATATACATTGAATGATGCGTATATATGAGTAATTGACTAATGTGTATATGTGTATTTATTTTTTAAATTCTAATGTAGTATATACTATATATATAATGTATATATATTATTTAACGTATTTATAATGTATATAGGTGGGTATATGTAATGTATATTGAAAGAAAGTTTTTTTTAAAATATTTTTGACCAGGTTTGACTGATTTTTTAACCGGGTTTGACCGGGTTTTGGTGGGTTTGATCGGGTTGGGTTAAGTGGGCCGGGTTAAGGTGGGTTTTAATTTTTTTACTGTTTGTCCCGGCCCGTCTAGCGTCAAAACCGACCCTCAACCCGACCCGGCCCGTTTGACACCCATACTTATGCTCAAGAATCAGGTACGTAATCAATTTTCTTTCCAATAACATTTGTAGATAAACTTATTAAATGCATGTAAATTTGAGATTATATTTAAAAAGAATGAATCTTTAGTGCAACTCAACACAAAAAATTAGTTCTCAGAGTGAAAATTCAATTTCAACCACTGTGGGAAAAATTTAACACCACCTCTCACACCATCACATATTAATTGAAAAACATGAATGACATATGATGGGGTCACGGGTCGTCTGTTGGGTAAACGACGAACTACTGATATATTTGACTCCAACATCGTGTTTTAAAAAATAAATTCTGAGCTTAACTTAGCTCAGTTTTCTAACCGGCGCTTAGATAGATCAGCCTATCAGCAACAGTAGTCGTGATGAGTCATCATCTATCGAGGGCATGGTTATTTCTTTCCGTTATTTCAGTAGTTTAGTTTTTCACTTCACTTAGACAGTTGGGGCTGTCCCATCAACTCTTTTCAAGTCAGTTAGAATCGTATAAGCAACGAATTTCCATGGATTTGAGTACAACATCGTCTAACTAGGAATAAGAATTGTATCCTGTGTCCAAAGAAGCCAGGGCATTTTATGTGAATATTGAAGCATGATAACAAGGCATTTGATCTATGTACTGTAATAAACTTCATGGCATATGTTTTGACACATATTTATTTACATAGAAAGATACACGCATTGGATAGGAATATCTTATCCTAGGTGCCACCAATTCATAATTAGGTAGGCCATATATATATTTCTATCATTCATATATACGAGGATTTTTGCTTGTCTTCTTTTGATTATTTGTCATAATCCAATGAATCTTGTTTTTATGCTCTAAACAAACCACACCTCTATTTATTTGAGTGTCTTTATCACAACAAATAAGGTGAATGTATACATATGTTTCCTTGTTTGATAGCTTAGGAGGCCCTACTCATGTAATTCCACCCTTTTCATCATAAGATTTTAATGATTGTGCATTTGAAAAAACGTAAAGTGGCGGATGCATGGAGTAAATCAATAGGATTGAAATGAGTTCTTTCCTTCTTTCTTACTTTCATGGGTTGGTTTGGCCTTTTCTCAAGCTATACAACAAAAAGCGATTTAAGCGCGTCATGTACGACCTTGACATTCATCTTATTGTTGTTAAGCATATTTTCGAATATGTTGATGGCACACTTCATTATAGTTTCTTTACTACTCCACTCCATTTATTCCATCATTACAGCGTCATATTCGATTGCAGATTAAGTGGAAAAGACTTTAATTGTATTTTGTTCTATAGATACAAATAATCCGCGTGTATATTTTTGAATCTCCTTAATAAAAATCTTGACTCCCGACTCCTCCACTATTTAAAGGAAGCAAGTGAGAATTAGAAAAAAAACTACAAGTGATTGTCATGTTTAGACAAAGCCTAAATGCCTCAAATTTTTAACTTGATATGACCAAGCAATTAGGCAAAAGTAGAACAAAGACAAAAAGAAAAGACACAAAAAACCTACTACAACTATCAAAGTTTGGCTAAAATCCCATGGACCACAGCCCACTAGGCCACTACACTTGTACCTTTTTACTTCTATGGAGTAAAAACTTTGCATGTAGTAATATATTAGTATGTCCACAAAAAGAAATTTAACTATGGCAGAAGGCATTGATAGACACCCAAATTTATTGTCAAAATTCACTTAGACACCTTAATTATGACCTGTACTTATCAGACTCCTAAACCCCTCAAATTTTGATTCAATTGGGCATTTTTTACCTATATGGCATTGCGCGTGCTGTGTAATCTCGAGAGGCGCGGGAAGAATAATTTTTTTATTAAATTACGAATAGAAAAGTGCCAAGTGGCACTGAGGGCCCCAAAACTTTTTTTATAAAACTAAATTAAAAAAAAAGCCTCCAACATATTTTTAATAAAACAAATTTCTTTTAAAAAAAACCTCCAACATAATTCCTCCCCACCCCCCCCACCGATATCCCTATTTCATCTTCTTCACCATTCTTCTTCTTCATTCTTTTTTTTTTTGCTAAACTTAATTCTCCTACCATTTTTTCTACTTTTTCTCCTTTCTTGTTCTTACTTTTGAATTTGATTTAAATTTGTTGTTAATCTTATTCTTTTCCGCCATTAGTGTGCCGGAAAAAATGAATGTTCGCCGAAAAAAATGAAAGTTTGCTACATTTGAATTGTTGGATTTTCAACATATTATTCATAGCAAGAGTCAATGTATGTAAATTCATGTAAATAACAACAACAACAAAAAAATTCAGTCCAAAAAAATGAAAGTTTGCGGTGAAGGGGGATGGGGTGATGACGACGACTATGTGTGTGTGTGAAGACGCCGGGGGAGGGGGTGAAGACGACGACGATTGGGTGGGTGGGGGATGCTTGAAGACGCGGGGGAGGGGAGGGGGTGAAGAAGAAGACGACGGGGTGGGTTTTTTTTTTTTTTTTTTAAATTAAGAAATTATTATTAAATAGATAATTAAATAAAAAATAAAAAATATCAGTAATTCCATGTATAATTTTGTTTTGCCACGTGTTTTTTTTAATTGATTAATTTTTTCACGTCATCGCGTGTGTGCAACACACACTTCAGCCTTTTGTTGATTGACAAAAAAATGCCCAATTGAATCAAAATTCGGGGGGTTTAGGGGCCTAATAGGTACAGGTCATAGTTGAAGTGTACAAGTTTGAGTGTCTATCGATACCTTTGGCCTTTAACTATTAACCCATCCCACCTCAATTACTTTTTCTAGGGTTTTTTTTTCACTTTCTTTTAGATTTTCACTGCATTGCACAGTAAAATGCTTCCCATTTTGAGAGTAATTATTAAGTACTACTAGGACAATTTTTTGTTCTTTTCCATCTTTATCTGTCGGTACATTCTTATCTCCTGTGCCTTTACTGTTTTATGATTACTTTTACCAATAATATGTTTAAAAGTTATTCAGTTAATCGTTTGGTAAGCAAAGTGAAATAAGTAGGGATATTTTGTGAGTTTGAGATATTTAATGAAATGAAATAATTTTGAAATTAGCTAATGTCTCACACCAGACATGAGATAAGACAATACTAAATTTTTGTTCGAGGAATATCTTTGCTTGTCCATACCCCTTAGAAGTTGTTTGGTTCATGAGATAAGGTGAGATACGTTCTAGGATTAAGTTGAGATTAAATTTGTTCTTTGTTTCATTGAATTAAGGTATAAATTATGTTGCTCGGATTCTTTAAAAATGTCGACGGATGCGTCCATTTCAGAGAAGTTCATTGATATCTTCTTTTTATAAAGAAAATCGACTTCGATGCTTAAATAATTCTTGTACATTTGCTTCTATTGGAACACAAGATTCTCCTTTTTTCATGGAAAAGGACCGTATCAATAATTCTGATTTTACGTATGGACAATTCTTTAATATCTTGTCATTCTCTACAAAATATTCTCTTCCTCTAAATTAAAGTAGTATATTTCTGAAGAATCCAATAAAGGTGTGACAATATTTTTAAAAAGTTCAAGCAACTTAGGATATAACTAATTTCAAAATAATTAATATTATACCTTAAACTTGATATTATGTTACCCTCATCTGAAAAGTAAAATAAATTAATCTCAAAATTATAATCTCAAAACTATAATTTCAAAATAATTTTGTGTGCTAACCAAACGAAGATTTATACACTTCAAGTTTAGGCATAAAATGAATGATGGGATTTTCGTGCAAATTAGATTCCATCTGCTGCAGACACTTATGTTGCTATATGGGCTTTTTGACAACAAATTAAAGGAGATCTCCAAACAGATTCTTTTATGAATTTAAGTTTCGTGGATTTGTTAGTGTACAAAATATTCTACGTTATGAGGTAAATTTGATTCGATATTGTAGTTTATTTATTTTTTAACATAAAAATATAAAAAAAAAATAATTGATAACCTATAATAACAAATCAAATTTATTTAATGATGTGAAATATTTCGTCCATTAATAATGCACTTCTTATATTTCCTCTCCAAAGGAAAGAATCCAAAAAAGAAAAAAATCCAAGTGTTTAGCAAAACGACAACTCTACATTAGTTTGGAGGACAGGGGCATGTTAGCTAACTTTATATTATTGATATATATGCTCTTAACATTTGTCAAATTTGTGAAATATATTGGTATGTTGTTATAAATACGTGTCAATTATATCATAGTTTACTAAATCAATTGGCATACGAATTTGTTATATTTAGATTTATTCTGTGCAAGAATAATTTGTCTTTTTCAGATTTAATGGATTACTTTAGGACAAGTGGTTCTTAAAATACTCAAAACTACGTACTTCCTGACCAATCTAAAAAGTTTTTTTTGACAACAACTAAACTTATTGTAAACTTGTAAGTATTATGTTTCAATCATAAATGTGATAAGAAATTAATAGTATGACTTTAGCATCTACACAACCACATCTAAGTAAAAAAATAGAAAAAGACGTCTTAGTTTTTTTGTTTTTTCAAGAGTTAATCGGTGAAAAATACACATAAAAGAATTTTTGGTTTTTGAGTTAACATACCTGAATTATTAGATGGGAGGGTATATTACCTATCAACAAAGGTTATGGCGGAGTGATAAACACTCCTCCATCCTTAATCAAAGATCTCATGTTTGAGTCTTTATGGGTACGGAGTCACCTTTATTATGGAGTGTTTTATCCTCTATGTGGGACTTCTCGAATTCGGAAAGAGGGTTTGCTAACTGAGCTTTTATCAACTATTTATCAAAACACATATGAACTATTAATTGTACACTTTTCAACCTGAAACTTCAGGTACGAAACTCAAACAATTAATAGTTCAGATGTGTTTTGATAGTTCACGTGGGAAACTCTCACACTGGATAGTTCAAATACAACACTAAAAAATCGAAACAATTTAGGTGTGTTTTTCATCTTTCACTTTTTTTTTTTTCTATCAAAGAATTAACGATATACATAATCCTAATTTTACCTGTTTAAATGTAAATGATGCAAAGTAAATGGCTCAAATTAAAGTGAATTAATATCCAGTTGGATCACACAACCAACTCAAAAAACAATAGTAGTAGCAGTAGATTAATCCCTTGTCCATACAAGGCCAATGAACTAGTTAACTTTTACTCCATACTCCAACAAGATTAAATAATAGTATTGTTTTCTGCAATAATGTGTCCAATGAACTAATTTTTTATATAGTTTTTTTTTAAAGAAATTGAATAATCTGCAATAACGTGTCAAATTTACTAGTAGATTATTTTGTACACAAAGGTTTCGTTTGACCATAAAAATTATAATTTTCTGGAGTTGAAGTTGAAGTTAGAGTTGTGTTTGATCATGAATATAAATTAAAACTGTTTTTGAAATTTTGTCAGAGGAGTATGAGTGAAAAAAGTGAATTACTTTTCCAAATACAATTCCAGAATTGTATTTGAAATTTTCATGGCCGAACACAAACAGTTTTTACTAAAGTGAAATAATTTTCTGGAAAAAAGTAAAAAAAAAGTTTACACTCTATGAAGACGATGTGGAATAAAATTTACTTTTTGATAATTTTGATTGAGGTTAAAGGAGTATGAGTTGTGGTGCAACGGATGAGGTTGCTCCACCCTTAATTAGAGGTTGAGGGTTCAACTCTGGGAAAACTGAGTGCTACCCCTTGAATAGGGTTCTATCCGACGCAAATCCAAATTAGTCGGACTCCAATGCAGGTACCGGACATCGGATGGAAAAAAAAAAAAAAAGATGGTGGCCTACACAGTATTATCACCTGGCTCAGAATGCACGTCCGGTTACTGTCCACTGTAATGTTCCAACTCCTCTAACCAATCAGAAATCGACAACACATTTGACAAAACTACTATGGTTTTACAAATACCACTTTATTCATCTGGGGATATTTCCCACAACAAATCATTTTATTGGATACCAAAAACATTACTATAAAGATACCATCACTGTCTCTTCTCTGCACCAACCAATTCTTTTTATTTTCCCTTTCTCTATTTAATACTACTATCTACTATAGTAGTAGTACTATAGCATAATTTCATTTCATTATTATCCAGTATTCGAAAATGGGGAGAGGAAGAGTACAATTGAAGAGAATAGAGAACAAAATAAACAGGCAAGTGACTTTCTCTAAACGTCGATCTGGTTTATTGAAGAAAGCTCATGAGATCTCTGTGCTTTGTGATGCTGAGGTTGGTTTGATTGTTTTTTCTACTAAAGGCAAACTCTTTGAATATGCCAATGATTCCTGGTACGTACTTCTTCCTCCTTAATTTAGTCTCCGGTCCGGTCCGGTCTATTTACTGTTCGTTTTCTTCTAATGATCTTTAACTCTCTTCTCAATTTAATTATTTTAACCTTCCGGAATAGTTTCCTTGTTTTTTTCTTTTTTTTTTTTTTAAAAAACAAAAATTCAGGTTCATTTAATTTATTTTGACTTTTGGCATCTACCTTCAGGATGAATACATGTATTGTATAACATTTTATGTGTGCGGACCTACTGCTTCTTTTTTGTTCTTGTGTGGGGTCTGTGTGTATAAGTATAATAATATTTTTTTAGTAGTTCATAAACTACATGCAGAAATAACCTATAAATTAAATAATCTCTTTTTACAGACACAATGATCTTGATAGATCCAGTTTCGTTTTCTCGTTTTTGTCATCTAAAAATAGTCCATATCTACAAACAAGGAAAATCTTATATCACACGTGCCTGGAAAAGCTTATTATAAAATAACTTATGCTCTTTTTCCAGTTTTTTTTTTTTTTTTTTCTAATATTATTATGCCCTTTTTGGTGATCATATATGATGTATCTATATGACCTAATGCTTCTCCTCGTCGTGTGAATCCACCACCTATTATAGTAGTATGCTAATTAAAGCATGGTATATATAGTTGATGTTAAAATGGATTTAAACATTTTTTAGTTACTAAAACTATATATAGTTGTGTACTTTTTTTTTTTTTTAACTCTACAGAAGCTAGCACAGTAGTAAAAGTATATATTATGAGATGTTCTTTTCCATGCAACTGACCAGCTCTTCAAAAACTTTGCAGAAGCTAGCGAGGTACTACTAGACTACTCATGATCTACAGTATGATCAGCTTTATATACTCCTTCCGTTTAAAAAAGAATGATCTAGTTTGATTTGATAGGAATTTAAAAAAAATAGAAAATACTTTTGAATCATGTGTTGTTAAATTAAAGTTATGTCAAATATATCAAAATATTATTTAATTACGGAAGGCCTCGATTACATTGGAAGATGGCTTCCTCAATTTTACAGAAATATATATAAAAAACATTAGTCGTTTGGTTGGGAATGGGTTATCTTGCGATAGTTAATCCCGGGATTAGTTAATCCCGAGATTAATTATCCTACCATGTATTTTGGATAACTTATCCTATCCCTATGGTGTAATTGATGGGATAAGTTATTCCGACCTTGACAAGTACACTAAAATTTTTATTCCAAGACTATTTAATTTAGCACCTCACACCAAACTACTGTGTACACAAACTCTTTTGATGAAATACTTATGTCAATTTTTAATTTATTCCCCTTACCAATAATTTTGCACTTAAGAAATCAACGATGTCCCTCGGTTGTAAAAATAATAAATTCAAGGGATTCCGTCGGTTTCTTAATAGAAATAATTTTTAGTAGTTTGTGTATTTTTGTGCAAAATATCACTGACGTTCCTCCGTTAGGTTTATTAAAATTCATCACTTTTCATTTAATTATTTTTTAAAAAAATTCATTGAAAACCCAATGGATTCCATTGATTTTTAATGTTTTCTCGTCATAAATTTTGGATCAGATTTTGAAAATTTATCTTCAAATAGTTTTGAACGCAAACTGGTCCGCACACGGTGGTTATCAAAAATAAATAAATTTTCAAATAGTTTTTGGGGTTTTTGAACTTCTAGTCACTAAACGTTAATTTGTTTTCAAGTAAAATGTATGTCCAAACACAATGTCGATTTTCAAAAATTGAAACATTAAATACTCAAATTTTCAAATTTCAAGTTGTAACTTCGAAATCTATGAGTAAATGGTGGCTTAATTTGAGCTACTTTGATGATAGCCAGAGTTGCTGGTTTAAACTTTTATTCAGAGAATCCAGTTGTTTAATTAAAAAGTCTTTTAAGTTTTGTGCGCGTACAAAATGTTCTACACTATTTTATAAACTTAAGATGCTATTGCAGGTTATCTTATTTTTTATATAAAAATTGAAAAAGAAAAAGTTGAATAACCCGCAACCGCAAATCAAGTTTAATGATAGTTTAAAATATTTCGTACACTAACAACGCACAAAAATTAAATTCAATTAAAATTGTAGATCATGGAGAAACGCTAGTATTGAACAAACCGCAAGCTAGCTATATATTTAACAAATTGAAGATTATTATACTTCTTGTGGTGACATAAGTCAAGTTATGTTTGACTGTGAATATAAGTTGGAGTTGTTTTTGATTTTTTTGTGAGAGATGTAAAAGTGAAAAAAATCAATTTATTTTCACTTTTTCAAATACAATTATGATCAAATACTGTAATTTCCACTAAAGTAAAATAATTTTTTTTGAAAAAAAATAATAATTCTTGTGACCAAACACGCTTAACTTTAAATGAGATGGTTACCATTTAACATGATATCATAACAGATAAAGGTGTTAGGTTGAAATTTCACCATTACCCAAAAATGTATAAGCAATTTTTTGTCTGTATAATCAAATGAAAAAAATAAACAAGTACACACCTGAATGGGTTTGCTGAAACATAGTACAATTAAATAACTTAAAGATATACTCTATCTAGCAGTTAAAATTTTTTTAATGAAACAGTTACATACGTCTAACATGTAAGAACTAATTTTTAATAATTTATAGTAAAACCGTCATTTAAAACTTTTAAATAAGAAAATTACACTTCAACATATAAAAACTAAAGTTTAATAATGGTTGTTTAGCTTCACCATTGGGGTAAACAACCCTATTTTCTGCTGAATTCTCAACTAACTAAGGTTACAAAATTTAGTCTTAACTTATTTTTATAGGTGTGATGAATTAAATGTTGGACCCATGAAACTAAAATTGTTTACAATTATATAGGGAGATCATAACTTGTTACTCCAACTAATGTGGGACTATATTCTTCATGGTCAGGATTTGGCATTGATACAAGTAAAAAAAAAAACTTTAAGCCTAACAATCAATAAGTAAGGAGATAACAATCAATTCTCTCAACTAATGTGGGCTTAAATAATCATAAGGAGACTGGTGTAGCAATATAAAAAAAAGGAAGAACTTACATGTGGTGTTCATCGATTTAGAAAAGATATACAATAAAATCCTTAGAAAAGGTATTTGAAGTTGCTTGGATGCTAGAGATACAACTGTGGCATGCACTAGAGTGAGCAAGACATGTATTATGGAGTCAAAACTTGGGTAAGGACTTTAAGAGGAGATTCGAAACACTTTTTCAGTTTTGGTCGGGTTGAACCAGGATCAACCCTTAGCCCATTTTTATTTGTCTTGATAATGAATATACGGAAGCGAAAAATTCAACGTGAGATGTCATGGTGTATGTTATTTATGGATGATATTGTTCCGATTCATGAGATTCGCGATTATATTAATGCTAAGCTAGAGGTTTAGAGACAGATCCTGGAATCTAACAGGTTCAGATTGAGCAAGTTCAGTAATACTATGTATGAGGTTGATGTGGAAATGAGAATTGATACACATGTCATCTAAAAGAGAAGAGGTTTCAAGAGTCTATTAGCCTAGTAAATGTTTAGATGACGAAGATGTCAACCACCATATTGGTGTTGGATGGATGACATTGAGATGCACAACTAGAGTCATATTTGATTAGAAGGTGCCTCCAAAATTTAAAGAAAATTTTACAAAGAGGTTATTAGACTGACTTTACTGTTTGAGACTGAGTTTGGCTTGTCAAGAACTATTAGTTTAGAAGATAAAAGTTACACAAATAAGGATGTTGAGATGGATGCGTGAAAATACTATGAGAGATGGAATTAGAAACGAGGATATTTGGAATAAGGTGAGAGTGACTTTGATGGAGGAAAAAATGGGGGAAGCGAGAATGCAAATGTGGTCTGGGTAAGAGGAGATGTATAGAGGCTTTATCGCTGAGGTAATTAGGTAGAATATGACGCGATTTCAGCTAAACCAAGGGCATAAACTTAAATAAGGTGTATACAAATTATGGTAGAAGATAAGTAGGTAGTACTATGTTATCTTATTGTCAGTTCATATTAGTAGTTTTAGTATTGGTTTTGTAGTTTTTTATCCTTAGAGTTTTGTTACTATTTTTTGTTTCTTGTAGCTGGTTTTCATTGTTCCTCATAGTACTTTCATTACTTTCTTTTTCGGGATTACTTTACACTATTTTTTCTTGAGTTGACGGTCTATCAAAAACAACCTCTCTATCTCTAAGGTTGAAGTAAGGTCTTTATATGCTCCAACCTAACTTTGTGGTATATCATTTTATTAAGGTTTGTATTTTGTCATCTAAAATTGAATAAAAATTAAAAATAATTACATTTGATAAAAGATATAACTGTTATACATACAAGAGAAACTAAAAAAATCACAATTGAAATGGTTGGCTATATCCTATACAGACATCTAAATTCACAGCTGTATATATAAATGTTCTCACTGTGTCCTTAAAAGAAAAATGGAAAATGGTGAAAAATATTTTTAACATATTAGACATGGCTACAAAAATATATTTTTTTTTTTTGGATAAATTATAAATAATCAAACTTAAACATTATAATTTTTAAAAATTCCACATTTTTTAAATATTTCATAATATACCACTTTTTAAATTTTTACCCTTGATACATATATTTTCACTTCCAAAACCACACAAACTTCTACTTCTTAGCCCCAAATCTCTCTTTTTCAATTTTAAAATTTCTCACTCCAAAATAATTGATAACTTCTTTCCAAATTTGAGTTTCAATCAATTATCTCCATCATCCATCTAGTGCAAGCGACATTCAAGTCAATTTGTTAAAAGAAAATTCTCATTTTCTCGAGAGGTGAGTGAAATGTTGAAGCTGATTTTAAGAAAGATTACTTTATCTTAGTTTCAAAACACATCTTTTCTGTGTTTTTTTGTAATTTTTTGTCGATTTTTATGAATTCCGATGATTTACCATCATTTTGTTTGAGTGTTGCCCAAATTGATAAGAACATTGTTTGTTCTTCAAGTGGTGAAATGGTGGATTTTTTTTCCGGATGCTTTTGATAACATTTTTGAACATTTTCGCAAAAAATAGATTAAACAAGTTAGGCCGGACACATAATATTATACTATACTTTGATATGTATCAAGGCAAAATACTATATATATCAAGGACAAATATTATATGTATAAAGGCCAAATACACTGACACAAAATATTATATGTATCAAATACACTAACACAAAACAAATAAATCAAATACATATATAAAAATGTATCAAAAAAATTTATGTTGGATAAACACATTGCATTGAAACCATGCTATCAGAATGTTTCAAATGTATCAAAATATGCAAACAAATTTATCAAATTCACATATCAGACTTGAAATGTATCAAATCTAACAAATGCAACAAATATCAGTACGTAGTACAGATTATTAAAATCACTTAACTAGGGACAACAATGTATCAAAAGTGTTCAAATCTTAGCAAACTGTCATATGTATCAATTAAATTTTTTAAAGTTTTGTTACCACATTCGAGCTGCAATTGAGATAAAGAAGAAAAAAATGATGAAGAATTTGTGTTAAATTGCAGTTTTCAATCGAGTATTATTTGAGGAGATGAATATTTTGATTTTCTGTTAATTTTTAAGTGTATAATTTTTAAGTGTATTGTGCTTCCAGAACTGATGAAACGTGATTTACTTCCTCAATTTAAGGAGATTTTGTTATTTCTTTATTTAGCTAACAATTTTTTTTTCAAATGTATCAAAATGTATTTGTATCAAGGCCAAATATATGTATCAAAAGACATTAAAAATGGTATATTAAATAATCAGAAAAAATTGTGATAAAGAAAATTATTAGCATCTTAATGTTTGATATTTATGTAAGCTGCTTTTTCTTATTAGATCAAACTAGTCCCTCCTTCCACTATTAGGTCAAAATTATCCTCAACATATTAGATGATCCATATTAGAAGCACCTCAAAAATGTCCTCTTCTACTTACTGGATCCAATTTGCCCCTAAAATTATTTTTGGGCTTAAAATTACTCTCCATTAACGACATAATTAAGTAACCATATAATTGTGTCATTAATGAAGAAGCAATTTTAAGTCTAAAGACAATATTAGGGGCAAATTTAATCAAATACAACAAAGAGAGAGATATTTTTTACAAC
Source organism: Capsicum pubescens (assembly GCA_030864215.1). Taxonomy (NCBI): domain Eukaryota; kingdom Viridiplantae; phylum Streptophyta; class Magnoliopsida; order Solanales; family Solanaceae; genus Capsicum; species Capsicum pubescens. The sequence goes on from CM061543.1 coordinate 22,212,348, forward strand.
AATAACATAACCAGTGTATTCCCACATAGTGAGATCTGGGGAGGGTAGAGTGTACGCAGACCATACCACTACCTTAGATGAAGTAGAGAGACTATTTTCGATAGACCCCCGGCTTAGGACTGATAGCAGTACAATAAACACAAATCATAAATGCATATAAACTAGTACAGTTTGCAAAATAATACTACAGCCACAAGATAATACTAAAAATCACGAACAAGAAACTTCAGACACAAATAAAGAACGCTCTCTTATTGTTACCAATGCACTCTCACCCCCTACCCCTCTACCCTAATCCGCGCTCTCCACACCTTCCTGTCAAGGGTCATGTCTTCCGTAAGCCGTAACTGCTCCATATCATGCCTAATTACCTCCCTCCAATATTTTTCGGCCTACCTCTACCCTGCCTAAAACTATCCATAGCCAGTGTCTCACACCTCTGCACTGGAGCTTTAAAGCCCCTCCTCATCACATGCCTGAACCAACGTAACCTTCTCGCATCTAGTCCTCCACCGGGGCCACTCCCACCTTCTTCCGAATAATCTCATTCCTCATCCTATCTCTCTCGGTATGACCACACATCCATCGCAACATCCTCATCTCCGCCACCTTCAACTTTTGGATGTGGGAGTTCTTAACTGGTCAACACTCCGCTCCGTACAACATAGTCGGTCGGACTGCCACTCTGTAGAACTTCCCTTTAAGCTTCGGGGGCACCTTCTTATCACATAAAACTCCCGAAGCGAGCCTTAATTTTAACCACCCAACCCCAATACGATGCGTGACATCCTCGTCAGTCTAACCATTTTCCTGAATCATATACCCCAGATACTTGAAACTCTCCTTCTTCTGAATGGCCTGAGAGTCCAGCTTCACAACCACGTCAGCCTCCTGCGACACATCACTAAACTTACACTCCAAGTACTCCGTCTTGGTCCTGCTTAACCGAAATCCTTTAGCCTCGAGGGTCTGTCTCCAAATCTCCAACTTATCATTAACTCTTCCCCTAGTCTCATCAATCAGTACTACATCATCAGCAAATAACATACACCAAGGCACCTCCCCTTGAATATGTCGCGTCAAAACAACCATCACCAGGGCAAATAAAAAAGGCTAAGAGTCGATCCTTGATGCAACCCTATCAAAACAAGCGAGATATTTTTTAATCATAAAATATGCAAAAATCTAATATTTCTCTTTATGCTTTTTTGTATGTTACGTTGATAATCTGTCTTTATGATTTTATATATGTTATTATTACTTTGGATATATGAATATGCATGCTCATACCCTAACATTATGTGATTGTGACAGAATTGCATCTATATACAAAAAAAAAGGGAGCACTTTTTTTTTTTACTAAAAAAATAGCACCTACTAGCATTGTGTTTTAACTTTTGCTTGTAAACCCATAAAAATCTACGAGAAACTTATCAATATGTAAAATTAGACGTGCCCTCGGCCACAACATGTGTTCAAAGACTAGAGGTTTCCAGAATTCTGCAATTCATACTTATTTGTGGATACACCAAAATATACAAAAACTATACACTAATTATGTAAATTTATATTAAATATATATAACCTATATAATTGCTGGCTATTTTATAAACTAGATCACGCAAAGACTTTGGACCATAATTATTCCGATTTATGTCCACTTACTTTTCCTTCATTTTAGATTATCTTCTAGCATTCTTCTTCTTCTTTTATTTTATTCATCTTTGATGAACTACATTTTCAAGCACTCTAATTGTAGCATAAGGATTTGTTTAGTAGAATAACCAATCCAGTCTTTTTCCTTGTTTAATTTGTAATTAATAGTTGGCTGTTTACTTAGCTTTTTATGCCATTAATTTGAGAATAATCTCTATTGTCTTATGCATGATATTCCAATATAATCCTGTATATATATATATATATATATATCACTTATTTGTTTGTGCTCCTGACATAAATACATTCTGTTGTGTTATACTATATATAATTAGCATGGAAAGGATACTTGAAAGATATGAAAGATACTCGTATGCTGAGAGGCAGCTTGTTCCTAATGATGATCATACCTCCCCGGTATGCCAAAAGTCTTTATTAGCATATGTCATGTGTAGTGTGACTTCTATATATATATATATATCGTCAGTGTATATAACTTAATACTCACGTTTCTTCCTAGAGGGCTTTAATTTTCATTTTGAGGACGATGCAGTAAAATTAATTTGGTGCAGGGAAGCTGGACTCTGGAACATGCAAAACTTAAGGCCAGACTTGAAGTTTTGCAGAGGAACCAAAAGTACACACATTTGAAGAATTTTATGTGACATATATATGTATATATTCCCCTTTTGTATAAATATTGCCTGAAAACTTTGTTGGTTGTTCAATTTTGACGTTTGCAGGCATTATGCAGGAGAAGAATTAGATTCGTTAAATATGAAAGAACTTCAGAATCTGGAGCACCAGCTTGATTCTGCTCTTAAACAAATTCGATCAAGAAAGGTAGTAGAACCAAATTATATATATATGTAGTTCTACATTACATTAATTTGGATATAGTTTGAGAAATAACTTTGAAGTATTCAATTTCATTTGTAGAACCAAATGATGCATGAGTCCATATCTGTGCTTCAAAAAAAGGTGAGAATTTTGCCTCTTAAGTGTACTTAGTTGATTGTGATTTGGGGCTAAGAGCTTAAGGACCATATAAGGTAATAAGGCATGCTTTTTTGGTATGGAGGGAAATATTTTCCGATTTTTCCATGTTTGGTTGATCAGTCAGAATCACGTTTTGCAAAATCTTGAAAAATAAGAAAAAGACAGCTCGGTGCACTAAAGCTTTCGCTATACGCAGGATTCGGGAAAGGGCCCCCACTAAAAGGATGTATTGTAGGCAACCTTACCTTGCATGTCTGTCATAAGATGTTTCCAAGGCTTGAACCCGTGACCAGGAGGCAACAACTTTACCAGTTACTCCAAGACTTCCCTCAAAATCTTAAAAAATAAGTTTCTTGTTTAAATCTTGAAATATAAGTTTCTTGAAAATCAAGAAAATAATTTTCCTAGTGAAAGTAAGTGAAACAAGTTCTATAACTGACATGATATGTGAAACTAGTTCTGTAACTGAAATTCTATGTGCACCACATACTAGCTCCCCTACCCTTCTTATTCCCCCTTGTGCCCCACCCAATCCTATAAAAGCCTTGAGTATATAAAAATGCTCTTGCCTAAATATTTTTTTTTGCTTACTTATCAAACATCAAACAGTAAATAACAAAATCACTTTTATTACCAAAGAACATTTTCAAGAAAAATATTTTTGTTGTTACCCTTTGTACCGTAGTTCCCAACAAGTGTTATGATCAAGAATATCTACCTGAAAAGCAGAAAAGAATAATCCCTTCATCCCATTTTATTTGACATACATGACCGGATACAGAGTTTAATAAGAAATAAGGAAAGACTAGGTGATATTTACCGAATTATTCTTTATTGAAAAATGCACTACTATTATCTTTAATTAAGTGGATTTGTGTTTCTAAATAGTTACCAAATAAAGAAATGTGATGTTTTTTTTGGGACGGACCAAAAAAAAACGACAACACATAAAACGGAACGGAGGGAGTATTATTTTGATAGATGTTGCATGATTGTGTATACACTAAATTGAGAGTAACGTTTGGTCTTTGCAATAAATGATACAGGACAAAGCATTGCAGGAGCAAAACAACCAGCTTTCCAAGAAGGTTGTGTTACTACTATATATATTTATCCCCAAAAATACATCTTGCTAATTAGAAGTTAAAAGCTCTTCAATAGAAATGCTTATGAACTGGATTTTTTTTTTGCTAAATTCTGAATTAATTAAAATAGGTGAAGGAGAGGGAGAAAGAACTGGCCCAGCAAAACAATTGGGATCAACAGAATAATGAAATCAGTTCATCTTCATTTGTTTTGCCACAGCAGTTGGACTCTTCCCTCCCTGGGTATACCCCTTCTCTCCTCTTTAATTAATTCCCATTTTGCTTCTAAATTTTGGTATTCAATGTCATTGGCTATATATAGAAAAAAAGATTGTGAAATGAGAAAAGCTTCAAATGACGATCATCTAATCACCAATATGAGTTGTGGTGTAGTGATGAGACTACTCCATCCTTAATCAGAGGTCGGGTTCGGGCCTTGATTATGGACAAAATTCTGTTGGAAGCGTCACCCCAGAATGGGCCCTACAATACGCGATCTGGGTTAGTCGGGGCTTCAATACGGATATCGAACATTGGGTGAGAAACCAAAAAAGGAAAAAAAATACGATCATCTAATCAGAGTACTTTAAAGGGATAATTATAGCCCAATATCTATGGATGATTTAATTTACGAAATATTTACAAAATGTATAGGTTTGGACAAATATACATATATTGTACATAAAATATAGTACATATCTATACATATAATACATGTCATCAGTGTATATGTTTTATATATTATGATGATATTGGTAAATAAGTTTGGCCAAATTGCACATGTTGGTAAGTTTAATATCACTGGTGGTCATTCAGATTTTAGTGATAAACTTGAAAGTTGGATGATTTATATTTTTTGGGGGTAAACTTTAAAATTGGATGGTTTTTATGCGAATAATGAAAAAGAAAAGAAAAGTGTTTTTATTTATGTGATAAACTTCAAAGTTGAATGATTTTTATGTAACAAAAATTAAAAAAAAAATAGAAAAGTAATTTTTCTTGATAAACTCATAACTAAATGACCACGGATGAAGATATTTACTCATTAATTATTGTGATCAAATATACTTTGAAAAAAGTTAAAAATGATTTTTTGGAATATCATAGGTTCTTCTAGAATATCCTAATGTAGTATATTGAATAAATATTTTGTAGAATTATCTAGATATTTTAGGGTAGTGATAGAAAATAAAGATAATAATTATAGAATTATCTAGATATTTTAGAGTAGTAGAAGATAAACATCACTAGATTTTTTTTTGTAGAAGTATCTAGAAGATTTTCTAGAACTATCCATGAACAAGTACAAATAGGGATGGCCTTGAAAATTTGTAACTATCCAAAAACAAATCCAATACAAAACATATTAAAGTAGTCTTCTTTCAAATCCAAGTTCTCCCTTTTAATATTTTTCTTCACCTTTCTAGCTTCCTCTTCTTAGTTGAATCTTCCGATCTTAGTTAACGATCTTGGACTAGCAGAAGGTTTCTTAAATATGTCTTTCTTCTGCTATTCTCTACATGGTATCAGAGCCAAAGTTATAGATTGGCTTGTGTTTATTTCAAGATCGGGTTTGTGATCAATTCAACTGGTTTGTGTGAATGAATTTGAGCGGTCATGTTAATGGACTGGGAATGGAGTTGTTGAATCAGTCCAATTACAAGATATGGAATACATGTATGAAAATATACCTTAGGGGTGAGGACTTGTGGAATATTGTCAATGGAAGTAACACAAGCCTTCCTGTCGATGGGCCAAAAAATGATGGTGCATATAAGAAGTGGAAGCAGACTAATGTGAAGGCGGAGTTCATCTTGAAGAGAATCATCTCCTCCAGTTTATTCGATCATATTATAAGGTGCAAGTCAGCCCATGAAATATGGAGGACGCTCGATTAGTTATTCAACAAGAAGAATGAAACTCGACTACAGATATTGAAGAATGAATTAGTTAACGCCAACCAAGGTAATCTTTCTATTGCTGAGTATTTTCTAAGGATTAAGAATTTATGTTATGAAATTTCTTTATTAAATGGAGATGAGGCTATCTCTAAGGCACGAAAAAGAAGAAATATTATTTGTGGTTTGAAGCTAGAATATATTCCCTTTGTGACGTCGATTCAAGGATGGACTCAACAATCATCCTTGGAGGAATTTGAGAATTTGTTGCCGTCACCGGAGTTACTAGCCAAACAATTGGCTGGTGAAATTGTCAAAGAAAAAGAAGGAAATGCTTTTGTAGTTGATAAGAGGGACGTTAAAGGAAAAACAAGAGCTATGCCTCACACTCAATTATCACGTGGTTCAAGGTTGCCTGGAAAAAAAAAAGTCTTTTAACAATTATTATAGTAAAAAACATCTCAATTATTATTGATGTGGCAAAGTAGGACATATAAGAAGATATTTTCGAGCCACAGAGAGCAACATGGCTCAAACTGAAAAAGTTGTTGAAGAAGAAGAAGATTGGAGAAGATGCTTAACAATTGAGAGTCGAGCAATAGATGTCTTGATTTTCATAAATTTGAAAAGAGATTGGGTCGGATATAATACAATTCATCATGTGGAGAAGGAAGACACTAATAAGAAGCAAGAGAATACTGAAGACATTCAGACTGGAGATGTGGTAGCTATTATAGAGGAAATTAAAGAAGTAGATCCTGAAATTGGCTATAAAAGTCTGAACGTGAAAGATATTGAAGTAGATTCTGAGAAGATAGTATCTGAAAATTAATATGCCAGTGATGACTTTATCGGAGAAAGCATTAAGGGAGATGTAGTGGAAGCTGAAGTCTCGGACCAGTCATCCATCGTATCAAGGTCAATCACTAGCTCATAGCAAATATTGAAAGTTGACGAAGAAGTTAAAGATCAAATAAATGAAAACGTTGAAATTAAAGCCCTAATTTCACATGGAGAGATATACAATATGATTGAAGAGCTAGAAACAGAATTTAATGGGGATCCTATTATGGTGTTAAGGATTTACAGAAAATTAATGATCAGATCATCATCGAATCAAATGAGGAGGAGGATACAGATGAAATGTCCTTGTGTTATGAAGTTGCTTCAGAAAGAGTAAGTTCTAAAATCTTGAATGCTAGAGCTCCAAATTTTTCCATCATATGTGTGTCTCCAGATACTGAAGTTGTGGAGGAGTTCGGAGAAAGGGGGAGCTCGAAAACTCAACATCATAAAACACGACAAGGACAAATCAATGACGGAAAATATTCAACATTGAAAGGAGAAAGCGAAGTTCAGAAAAAAATGCTAAGAGCTTCACCAAGGCATGGTTCAAAGTTTCGTTTGAGTTCTTCTGCAACGAGTTTGGGATAGCTTTCAAAAAATTACTTTAAGGGAGAGTGTGGAAAAAATTAAAAAATGATTTTTTGGAATATCATAGGTTCTTCTAGAATATCCTAGTGTAGTATTTTGAATAAATATTTTTTAAAATTATCTAGATATTCTAGAATTGTGATTGAAGATAAAAATCGCAAAATTGTTTTCTTGTTGAATTATCTAGATGTTCTAGAGTAGTAGAAGATAAAGATCACTAGATTTTTCTTGTAAAAATATCTAGAAAATTTTTTAAAACCATCCATGAACAAGTATAAATAGGGATGGCCTTGAACATTTATAACTATCCAAAAACAAATCCAATACAAAGCATATTCAAGTAGTCTTCTTCCAAATCCAAATTCTCCCTTTTAATATTTTCCTTCACCTTTCTAGTTTCCTCTTATTAGTTGAATTTTCCAATCTTAGTTAACAATTTTGGGCTAAAAAAAAATTTCTTAAATATACCTTTCTTCTGCTATTCTCTACATATACTAGTACTCCTAGTGTAAAGTGTATAAAAGTTCTTATATTGTCACTTAAATGTTTTAACCAATTAAATGAAGTACCCTAGAAAAATGTGATGCATATGCCCTTAGGGCTTTATATAGTTGTGGTAAGATCATGTGATTTATTTTTTTTGTCCCGCGAAATTTAATTCTACCTTTAAGATTTTTAGCACTATATCCATCGTACTTTTGAACCAATATGTTCGAAATTTATTTATTATTGAAACTTTTTGGTAGTTTTACATTATATGTTTATGTTCGTATCAAAATTATTGGATTTTATTGAATTGAATACTAGTGTGTGTGTCTCTCTCTCAATATATATATATATATATATATATATATATATGTTTTTTTCTCTTTATATTTTTTATTTGTTATACTGGTGTCTGTCCTGAGCCGGAGTCTATCGGAAACAGCCTCTCTAATTCATTTGAGGTAATGGTATGGACTGCGTACACTTTACCTTCCCCAGACCCTACTTCGTAGGAATACACCGGTATGTTGTTGTTGTATGTATATGGTATATAGATGCGCCAATGACATTAAAATGCAAAAAATGCAGGGAAGCATACCAGAATAGTACTGCAGGAGTAGATAATGGAGAAGTAGAAGGAGCTAATTCACAGCAGCAGCAGCAAGCTGCACCTAATACTGTGATGCCACAATGGATGCTTCGCCATCTTAATGGCTAAAAATACCATTAATACTTTAATGGTCAGTATCAACCTAGGTATATATATATATTGGTGTCACAATATATTTTCGTATATGTTATAAAGAAAACAACGTTATTTCTAATTTATACAATGTAGTATATAGGTGGATTGTTGTAAAAACATTTTATGTATGTTAAAGTGAGTTTTTTTTACCTTGCATTGATTTAACTAAATATATACGTATGATCTTTTTGTAGAATATATATACTCCTTCAATCCCAAAATAAATACTAGATATAATTTTCTAACGCACTCATATTCTTTAGTTGTTTCTTGAAAATCGAGCACTATTTTTGCTTTGAATTCACAAAGCCATACTTATTTTTGGATAATCTCTTTTTTTTTTTGTTTTGTTTTAGAACAGAAGGAGTTTATATTTGAATTATTGATAAATAATCTTAGTATTTCTTTAATACCAAAGGATGTGGTGCAGTGGATGAGACTGTTTCTCCCTTAACAAGAGGTCTCAGGTTAGAGCCCTGTTATGAAAAAATCTTTGGTAGGGAATGGGACCCTACCCGATGCGAATCCGAATTAGTCGGACTATAATACAGGTACCGGACACCGAATGAAAACCAAAAAAAAATCTTACTATTTCTTTTTTCAGAAGATGCTTTGGTTGGTGATAGGTTGTCAAATTGACATGTCTCATTAAGGATAAATTCTTTTTTACTAGAGAATAAAATAAACTAGAGATTGGATATATGATAGAGATGTGTTAACAAACAAGAAAGAAACAAGCAAAAAAATTGCATTTTCTTTGTCATCTTTAATTTTCTTGATTGGTACCATACAATAAATGGAGTTCATTTTAAAAACGGTTGTTGGTTAAAAATAAAAATCATGAATGATGAATGGCCAGCTAGAATTTTCTATGCATGTAGAATCTAGATTATATATTGTTTTCCAAATATTTGACTTTTGGGGAGTATTATATATGATGATTGATGAATTGATAATTAATTAGACAAAAATCCAAAAATTACTTTGGACTTTGGATGTTTCGATCTTTTGTTTTCCATGAGAACATTTGACTGTATAAAGGAATTAAGGAACATCAAATATAATTGTACTTTTAATTCCAATTTTGTAAATTTTAAATAAAATAAAAAATATTTGAAATCTCCCATTCTGTAATTTTTATATATGGACTGAGAATACGTAACACTTTTTTAAGCAACTTGTGAAGCTGGCAAGTTTGGTACAGAGGCGGATTCAGAATTTTAAACTTGTGGGTTACCAAGGGTTCCTTTTCTGCCACTAAGATATTCCTTGGTTTAGTTATGGATTCCCGCCTATCAATATTTATAACTTTTGGCGATTTTTCCATGTAATTTTAAGTCTTACGGTAGCGGGTATGGGTTTTCGGGAACCCACACCTTCTACTCTACATTCGCCACTGGTTTGGTAGACCTATGATTAGAAAATGATTACATGAAGAGTGAGTTCTCTTCTAGAATTCCAACATAGAATATTGCCAAGAACTTTTTTATATATTAATTAATCTTAAGAAAATGTTAGTACTATTCACCCCCTCCCAAGGACGGAATTAGAGAAAAAGTTATTGATTCGGAAAGATCTAGCAATATTGGTCGATTATATATTTATGTTAAGAAATTTATTTAATATGTATAAATAATTATTTAGAAATGAGTTAGTTATAATTATTTTAAAATTTTAATTTCGCCTCTTGTTCGTGCAAAAAAATAAAATGAAAAAAGTCGAAGACCCGATTAGATTTTGTACACATAGGAGATGAAGAGATGAGGACAAAACTAATAAATACAAGAAAAAATAATATGCATGTGCAGGGACGGACCTACATTGGTTCAAGCGGGTTCGTCGGAAATTTTAGATGTTTAGCTCTATGAATTCACTATAAAATAGTGTATTAGTGTAAAACCAACCGACTTGACAGAATTGTGAAGCACAGCTTGCTGGTCAAGCTGGTTCAATACTTTCCTAAAGGCCCGAGATCGAATCTTGGGGAGACACTCTTTAAAAGCTTATTATTACTATTTGAAATTGTTTAAATTGCTAATAGTAATTTTGGTTATATATTTACAGCTTTTAAATTGTACTTTTATGATATTAGTTAATATTTTTTGTAATCAAAGTTGTGTATTTTTTTCACCTTTCTTAGTATGCATAAAGGATAGGTTTGTGCATTTTTATTCATTTATTTATTTTAACTAATTTTTATATTTTATTTATGATTTTTCAAAATTGCTACATTTTTATTATTACTTATAACAATGATTCTTAATATTAAAACTAAAAATATGTGAAAAATTTCAATTTTATAAGTAGTTAAAAAGTTGATATACTTTTATTAGGAAATGATATTTTTATGTCTAATTATTTATTTCCTTTTTAAATAAACATCAACTCAACCCCTTCCCTCCACGCGCGTGCACACATATATATATATATATATATATATAGTTATTTGAACTCACTTGAAAGAAGTTCTGGGTCCATCACTATGCATGTGTAATCATTGCACCATAAAAATAAGGACAAAACTAATAAATATAAGAAAAAAGTAATATGCACGTGTAACTATTTTATTGCATCATAAAATTATTGAAATACCATTGGTAGTCATTTAATAAGGAACAAAAAGATATTTATAAAAAATTACCACCACATATAATTCAATTACAAAGGTCTAAATAAAAATATTATTAAAACAATACATGAGGATAAAACTAATAAATATAAGAAAAAAATAATATGCATGTGTTCGTGACCTTGACCAGGTGAAGTGCATCAAATGAGAGGATGGTACAGTGTTGGTGGAGGATGCTCTCACTAGGGAGAGGTGGCAGTCCTACTTCCATAAACTTTTGAACGACGAGGGGCACAAAGGTTTCGTGTTGGGGGACTTGGAGAATTCTGAAGAGTGTCGAGATTATGGGTATTGTAGGCGTATCAAGGTTGAGGAGGTCAAGAGAGCTATTCGCAGGATGAGGCGAGGTAGGGCGACGGGGCCAGATGAGATTCTAGTGGACTTTTGGGAGAGCACTAGCGGGGCAGGTTTGGAGTAGTTGACAAGGTCGTTTAACAGTATTTTTAGAACAGCAAAGATGTCTGAAGTGTGGAGATGGAGTACGATGATTCCAGTGTATAAAAACAAGGGAGACATCCAGAGTTGCAATAACTATAGAGGTATTAAGTTGTTGAGTCATACTATGAAGGTTTGGAAAAAGGGTGGTAGAGGTGAGGATGAGAAGGATCGTGACGATTTCTGAGAATCAGTTCGGTTTCATGCCAGGTCGCTCGACCACTAAGGCCATTCACCTTGTAAGGAGATTAGTGTAGCAGTTTCGGGAGAGGAAGAAGGACTTGCACATGGTGTTTATTGATCTTGAGAAGGCATATGACAGAGTTCCCAGGGAGATTATGTGGAGGTGCTTGGAGGCTAGAGGGGTGCCCGTGGTGTACACTAGCGCAATTCAGGATATGTATGATGGGGCGAAGACTCAGGTGAGGACGGTAGGTGGAGATTCAGAGAACTTTTCAGTCGTGATAAGGTTGCATCAGGGATCGACTCTTAGCTCGTTTTTATTTGCCTTGGTGATGGATGTTTTTACGGGACATATTCAAGGGGAGGTGCCTTTGTGTGTGTTATTCGCAGATGATGTGGTTCTGATTGACGAGACTCGGGGTGGAGTTAATGATAAGTTGGAAATGTGGAGGCAGACGCTTGAGTCTAAAGGATTTCGATTAAGTAGAACCAAGACGAAATACTTGGAGTGTAAGTTCAGTGATGTATCGCAGGAGGCTGGAGTGGTTGTAAAGCTGGATTATCAGGCCATTCAGAAGAGGGGGAGTTTCAAGTATCTGGGGTCTATGATTCAGGGCAATGGTGAGATTGACGAGGATGTCAATTGGGGTAGGATGGTTGAAATTAAGGCTCGCTTCGGGAGTTCTATGTGATAAGAAGGTGCCTCCGAAGCTTAAAGGTAAGTTCTATAGAGTGGTAGTCCGGCCGGCTATGGTGTATGGAACGGAGTGTTGGCCAGTTAAGAACTCCCACATCCAAAAGTTGAAGGTGGCGGAGATGAGAATGTTGTGATGGATGTGTGGGCATACTAAGAAAGATAGAGTAAGGAATGAGATTATTCGAGAGAAGGTGGGAGTTGCCTCGGTGGAGGACAAAATGCGAGAAGTAAAGTTACGTTGGTTCGGGCACGTGATGAGGAGGGGCTTAGATGCTCCTGTGCGGAGGTGTGAGACACTGGTTATAAATGGTTTTAGGCGGGGTAGAGGTAGACCAAAGAAATATTGTAGGGAGGTGATTAGACATGATATGGAACAGTTACAGCTAACGGAGGACATGACCCTTGATAGGAAGGTGTGGAGGAAGCGGATTAGGGTAAAGGGTTAGAGGTGGGAGGGCGTCGGTAATACTAGGGGTGCCCTCCTCGGGGGCTGGAGTTTTTGTTCGTGGCTAGCGATATTAGTTTATTTTGCTTACCGTACTAGTTTATATATGTGCTTATCTTTTGTGTTTGGTATTCTGTTAGTTTGTCTTGTGTACCATATTAGTTATATACACTTATATTTGGGTTGGTATATGGGTATCGGTCCTAAGCCGGGGGTCTATCGGAAACAGCCTCTCTACTTCTCCTGAGGTAGTGGTATGGTCTGCGTACACTCTACCCTCCCCAGACCCCACTAGATGGGAATACACTGGGTATGTTGTTGTTGTATAAAAATGAGAACAAAACTAATAAATATAAGAAAAAAAGTATTCATATGTAACCATTTTATTTAATACTATATATAAGTAAAAGTTGTGGTGACTAAAATTACCGAAACACCCTTGATAGTCAACCAAACCTTTACTTAGAAAATAACCTATAAATTCTTGACAGCAGGGAATTAGCATTCTTTATTAAACTACAGTACATATTCAAGTTGACTTTCCTTTGCAGGGACTAAATATTTCAGATATTATATGTATTTTCATCTACAAAAATGGAACACTGCGAATTTTATTTTATTTTAAATGCGTGTCAGTACATTCTGAAAAATTAAAATTTAATAATTGGATGGATCTAAGACCAGGGAGTATGAATATAATTGCCTTAATGGCCTCACACTAATTAATACTACTAATAAGGTTTATTTTTTGTTCCAAAATGAGCTGCCAGTGATTGTAAACAAACCAGTCCGAAATTTACCTTACTATTTTAATTACAAAATCTTGCTCATGAGTCATGCTTATCCTAAATCTGTTTAATCCAACCCCACTTATTCTCTATATTTAAATTCATTATTTAAATTTGGACCGACCAACAAGAGTTTTAAAGAAATGAATACTCTATATTCCACAAGAGCGACAATATACATGCACAAACTTATCAGAAATTGAAGAATTAAGCATTAACAATTTATTAGAAAAGCAAAACAAGTTATGCTTTTAACTAATATTACTCCCTCCGTTTGAAAAAAAGAATGACCTATTTTTCTTTTTAGTCCGGTTAAAAAAGAATGATATCTTTCCTTTTTTGGCAATACTTTAATTTCAACTTGCCACCACAAGATTAAAGGACATTAGACACAACTTTAATTTAAAGCCATAAGATTCAAAAGTCATCTTTATTTTCTTAAACTTTGTGCCAAGTCAAAGTAGGTCGTTCTTTTTGAAACGGAGGGAGTAATTCTTTGGCCAATTGGAGTGATAAAAAAGAAATAAAAATAGCAAAATGATACACGAGGCTTACAACTAGTGTTAACAAACAAGAAATATTTCAACAGGCCAGGTGTGGAGAGCCGTAGTAGCTCTATGCTGGCTTTTCTGCATTCATATTTCTGCAAAATAACCTTGACAGTATAGAAAAATATTTTTATAATTAGATCACTGAAAAAGATAGTTATTATTCCGAGTAAATATATTTATTAAGCATGATTAAAATTATGGAATACTATATAGTAAGGGACCTATTATAATTAAGCTTATAACAGATTAAATTATGCTAACGACATGAAGTTTTTTTTGTATATACAACTTATTATATAAATAGGCCTAACAACAATGTGATTAATGCTACGAAAATATTTTTAAAAATCCTAGAGCCATACCAGTCCTTTCCGTGTGCCACAAATAATTCACAAAGAAGAATTCTTGAACAAAATGAGTAATTATATATGTGATACAGCATTGAATTCAACCACCAGTCATTATGAGTCTCCTTGACCAATTCATGGTGATGGATTTTCTCCGTTTTATTTTACTTGGTCTCTAAGTGCCTATTTTATCCAGTTTTGTTAAGTCAAACATGAATAAGTAAAGAAGTACTAAAGGGAGTAGTCAAATTTAAAGTTATAAAATATCACTAATTAAATTAATTTAGTAAAATATATATTTAGTTAATTTTTTTATTTTAAAAGACTATGCCAGATCAACAGAGGCCAAGTAATTAATAGGAAGGGGAGTACAAACAAATTCCAGGAAATAATGCCAAGTAATATGGAGTACAAACAGATTCCGGAAAATGATTATGCATGGTTATTAAAGTCATTATTAACCAACATATATAGAAAGTCAAGAGATTCTCTCTCCATGTATTACACATTATAATCAAAATATAAAATGAGACCACATAATTAAATTCACTCAGTTTCTTGGCCCTCTCTGTTTAGCCATAGATTAAAAACAGTAGTGCTATATTTCAGCCCTTCTTTTTGAACACAGTTGGAAGAATTTGTTACAAGGATGAATCGGGTTCGTGCAAAGTTGCCTGAGTTCTGCAGGACCCCAGCAGGGGTCCGTGTTCGAGCCCGTTCACCTTGTACAACATACAAGAAGACGGGCTCGATCAAATCCAGTGACTCTGACAGTAAATGTAGCAGTATGGAAATGAGCTTCAACAGCTTTCAGTCGAACCCGGATTCGGAGATGAGTGGCAATAATAGCAACAATAATAACAGAGTCATGGTTGTGGTTGATCCTAGTCTAGATGCCAATTGTGCTTTGCAGTGGGCACTTTCTCATACCATTCAAAGCCAGGATACCATTGTTCTTCTCTATGTCAGCAAAATCTCAAAAGAAGGTTAAAGATTTTCTCTTCATTGTCTTTTATGTATGTATAGTTAGTTTATATGCTATGTGTTGAATCTCCCAACCTCTTCGTTTGTTTGCTTATTTATATTTTGACTCCCCTTTGTTAAAATTCTGGCTCTGCCGCGGCCTTTCAGCCAAGCTAATGTATCTATATACACCTGTTCTTTACTTGATAATTATGTTCTCTTCATATGATGTAGGTGAAAAGGTCAATAGTGAAATTAATCAGAGAGCATATGAACTTCTTTGCTCCATGAAAAATATGTGCCAAACAAGGAAACCAGCGGTGAGTATTTTTTTGTGTAACAAATTAGATCTTGATTGATAGAACATCAACAACAACAACTTCTTTTTCATTCTCCCTTGTCCGCAAAACTAGGCCAGACGCAGGCGTAAAACTCAATCTATCTGCAGTATATTCCCACATAGTGGGGTTTGGGGATTGATAGAATATGTAAGATAAATATTATGGTTTTAACCTCAAATATGTGGTAGCTTCATTTGAGAAATGGTTAATTACTTTTATTGAGTGGAGGGTCTACGAAAAACAACCTCTCTGCTTCCACGAGGTAGGAATAAGGTCTTCGTACAGACTACCCTTTTCAGACTCCACTAGTTGGATTGCACTGGTTGACATTCATAAAAAGCATCTAATGAATTCTGAGTTCAGTCCATCCTGTTTAGCAGAAAGACGGATATTCCTTGCTCATTATCAGACAATCACTTATTCACAAACTTCGTGTGGAGAAAATCGTTTTCATGGAAAACCCTTTTGTTGTAGTAATCACTTTTTAGTTCACGTTACATCCCTTGTCGTCTCTTTTGTTAGGAGTACTAGCAAAGTCCCAACGTTAAGTATACATAAGAAAAGAGACTATATATAAGGTGTACGGATACTCTTAAAGAAAACTGTGCGAGATTGGCCCAAAATGAAAGTATCACATTATGTTTACAGTGTCTTTTGGTTGGTTAAGCCTGACAGCTTTATGGCACAGTGACTTTCTTATCTGCATCACATCAGGTGCAAGTGGAGATAGTAATGCAAGAAGGAAAAGAGAAAGGACCAGTAATTGTTGAAAATGCAAAGCAACACAAGGTCTCTTTACTGGTGTTAGGACAGAGGAAAAGATCGATAATGTGGCGCCTGCTAAGGATATGTTGGAGGAAAAAATCAAGAAGCAGAGTTGTGGAATACTGTATTCAGAACGCGAATTGCATGACAATTGCCGTGAGAAGGAAGAGCAGCAAGTATGGAGGATATCTCATTACTACTAAGCGTCATAAGAACTTTTGGCTTTTGGCGTAATGGAACAACGACATAGCTAGATGTAATTCCACAAAGTGGGGTCTAGGAGGGTGGTATGTACGTAGTCTTACCCCTACCTTGTGAAGGTAGAGAGGTTGTTTCTGATTAATCTACCTTTTTTGGTTCTTGTAAAGTCTATTTTGATCATGTTGTCCTGTGTAGGAAGCACCTAGCTGCAAAATGAAAGAAATTGTTGTCATTTCAACATGAATACCTTCTGTTCTTCCTGGCTCAAAACATATGGCATACATAGAGAGAACGTATTCACTTCTGGTGTTTAAATCAAAACCAATAAACATATGGCGTGTAGACGCGATCAAGTACTAGTTTCAATACCACCTCCACCCCCCACAAAGGTGGTTTTCTACAACAAGATTAGACAATAGGGAACAGAATGAGAAACTTGAAAAGATGTAAAACAAAGAAGCAACAATAAAGACAAAGAAAACCAAAAGCGAGGATCTTAGTAGCTAAGCCGGTTGACTGCTGGAACTTTCACCTTGTTGGTGAGGGGTCGATTCCCCACCTTGTAATCCACTTCCCCTGCCCCCGATGTAATAATATATTTTTTTTTATTTTAAAAAAGGAAACAAAAGCAACGCAAGAATGTAGGTTGAGAAAACAATTCAGTAGACTGGGTTGTGGGAAGATCAGATGAACAAAAGCAGCCACTAAGCAAGAACCTAACAAACTTCAGCTACCAACATGGGTTGTGGTGCAGTGGATGAGGCTGCTCCACCCTTGACCAGAGGTCGAGGGTTCAACCTTGGGTATGGAGAAAACTCCGTTGGGAGCACTGCCACCTTAATGGGCTCTGTAACGCGCGATCCGGATTAGTCGGGGGTCCAATGCGGGCACCGGACACCGGATGGAAAACCAAAAAAAATAAAAAATCAGCTGCTAATATTACAAAAGTGAAGATATTAACATCAAATAACAATCATATCATACCAATAAAATCAATGCATTTATGTACAGTTGAATTGATCTACTATTTGCACTTTCACCATATTTGTCTAAAGACACAGAACACCTACAGTATCATTGGTTAATTCCACCAGGAATCGGGGGTAAAAAAAAAAAAGAAAATTAAGTGAATGGACTGTACAGAAAATACAGGATGGAGACCCTTGTTACATTTCTTCTGCCTTGTTTTCTCTTGTATTAGTACAGGGAAACTCTTGCAAGCTTCCAAATAAAGAATTTAAAGAGGGGAGAGACAATTGTCTGATGCAACCAAGTCTCCTTCGCGATGCAGTTTTGTATGCCACTGAGCACTTCATTATTCTGTTCAAATGATCCATAGCATCTAAGCAAGTAGTCTACGGTAGCACAAGTGATGGACTCTTCATTTTCATGGAGCTAAAACATTTGTACGCAAGCACTCAGCATGTAGTTGTTCTCCTTTTTTGTTCACAACTGTTGGTGAAATGAACTCTTGCACGCCTCTGCTTATGTTACAACTCCCTCCGTATGTATCAAATATAAGGTTGTATACCTATACAGTATTCATGGAAAGCTCTTATTTGTTGAAGGCTCTCTGAGACTCAAAACTATAAGCAGGTCTATAGACAATTTGGTGTAATTTGTCATACCCTGCAAGTACTCCAGCCCCTGCAACACCATAAAGCATGTTTGCACTGACTCCTCTGAAAAGTGCAGCAAAACCTTCAACGCGTATAATTTCACGGAGTGCATGCATGGAATTCCTATACTTTGTTTCGTGCCCTGAAGTTAGCATCATTCTTCTGCGGACTGTGTCAAATGGATAGGCACACACCCCAGAGAAAGTGGTTATGCTCCAACCCAACATGAAACTGGCAGGAAAATTGTCCTGTGTATACAAACGAATGTTGATATTAGTTTCTGCAGCCACACTTTATCCTATTTAAATAAGATTAGCACCATAACATTCTTTTTTTTTTGAAAAGAAAACACCGTAACAAATTTTCCCTCCCTTCCCCCACAACTACCGCATAAATTAATGTAAATTGCAACTTTTGATCCATTTACTCGACTGGTTTGCCTTTGTTTTTGTAGCATGGACATTGAGCAAGTAACGTATCAAGTCATACTACAAGCTCAAGCTGTTTAGAGTTTTAAGTACATTGCGCCAACTACATCTAAGAAAAGGAAATGGTGCAAAAACAAAGAGAAAATTTCCAATTAGAAAACTGCAACCTAAAATCTTACCTGTAAGGGTCCAACTAAAACAATTGGCTTCATGGAGTCGTAGATCCCAAAATACATGCCTCGGTACAGTGTTATTCCCATAATTGAGGCCCCAAAACCCCGATAGAGGCCAACAATTCCATCACTAGATAATGTCTTAGCGTAAACATCTGTTAGCCCCTTAAACTGACGTTTACCATGAACTGGACAATCGTGAGCATCCATTGCCAGCCGAGTCCTTGCATAGTCCAAATGATAAAGGAATATGGAAGTAGTTGCTCCAGCAGCACTACCGGAAGCCACATTGCCCGCAAACCACTTGACATATCCATCTTTCTCTTTTGAATATCCAAAGAGGTTCTTGTAGTAACCTTTGAAAGCAAAGTTCGAAGCCTATAATAATTATGTAAGCTAAGCAACTATTAGTTGAAAGATGGAAAATAATATCCATGAGAATTTACTGATAAGAAAATAAAATACATATGAGAATATAATTATAATTTAAAGTAGTAATATTTATGTACAGAAAAATTTCCATCAATTATTTCATACAATAATTCATTCTTGCACTTGATGCAAATGTGACGAGGACGATCTTTTTGCGGATAAAGGTGGGAATGTCATTTATGGGAATCAGTTGCACATCCCTCTTTTGTAGGTTTTCTTTTGAAGGTTCAAATGTTATGAAACAGTAAGGAGACCTAGTTTAGATTTGTTATTTTATACTGCAAGAAAGAAGTGGACTTCAGCAAAGCTAACATGCAGGAAGAATTCCCATTGAACATCATTGAAGTGAGTGTCGAGGTGTGCGAAAGCTGTGGATTTAGTCGAGGTGTGCAAAAGCTGGCCCGGACACCACAGTTATCAAAAAAAAATCATTGAAGCGAGTGTTGGGTTGGTCTATTAGTTGCTTTGTAAGGTTATTTGAAATTGCTACTTTGCACATTTTGTAGCAGACAATGTTAGATTTGGTTATTTTAGGTAGCATGTATATACAATCCTAACAATCATAAACTAAAAAGCTGCAGGCTTTTCACTTAAGTTGACATGGTAGCTAAGAAAGACCTTGTTTCGGGGACCTGGGGGAAGGTTCGAAACATATAGAGAACGTTGTGAATCCAATCAAGAAACACGTCAAGGATGACTTATCAGCGTAATCATCACGAACTGTCCAGGTTCAAGGCAAAAGATTACGATAATTTATAGTGCATAAGGAAAATAATTGGCACAGAGAAGTGTTTAAGCTTATCTACAAGATCGGTGAACCAAACAAATTAGGTACAAAACCTTAGTGGCTATGAGGGGGAATAGCCGAGCACTAACTAGTTTGACAAACACAGGTGAGATACTAACTCCCTAAAGCGTTACAACCAAACTAGATTGGAAATACATTTTTAATGAATAAGTGGGGCCTCATCAATCTAGTTTTAGGCGTTTTCCAGGAGGAAGTGAAACATGAAGGCTAATTGTTCAGTATGAGAGTAACTGATGTAGAAAGTCAAGTAATATAGAGATAGCGGTCCCTAACATCACAAGGAGTAATAGAGGGATGAGGAGGAATCACCACCTGAGTTGGGAAATATCTTATAACATTGGCCTGGTTTCCCCTCCATAATGACAAAAGCCCCTCCTCCCGCAAAACTCTTCGAAAGCAATCACCAATTCCTATATAAGGTCTCTTAAGTTGACCTCTCTTCATTAATTCTCCCTGATTCTGCAACAAAAGTTTTACTCTCTCAATTGGTGCTGCGGCACTTTTTGCAAAAATGGCTGCCATTCCTCCCATCAGAAAATCCACAGAGAAGTTTTCTGACCTAGTTTCCATTTTATACCCCAAGTTTTCCCTCTTTAATCCTGCAAAAGCAACCCGAGGCGCATAAATCAACAACAACAACAACATACCCAGTGTAATCCCACAAAGTGGGTTCCGGAGGGTAAAGTGTACGCAGTCCATACCACTATCTTAGATGAAGTAGAGAAGCGGTTTCCGATAGACCCCCGGCTCAGGACAGATAACAGTATAACAAACAAAAAACATAAAAGCACACAACAAAATAGGATAACACATTGCTAGATAATAAAGGAAACAAGACACCCACAAGGTAATACTATAAACTATCTATTTGAAATCATAGACATTACCAAAACACCACGAACAAGAAACTCCAGGTGCGGATACAAACAAAGCACTCTTCCCTACTATTAAGGACGAACTCCTACCCACTAACCCTCTACCATAATCCGCATCCTCCACACCTTTCTATTAAGGGTCATTTCTTCCGTAAGCTATAAGTGCTCCATCTCATGCCTAATCACCTCCCTCCAATATTTCTTCGGCCTACCTCTACCCCGCCTAAAATCATCCATAGCCAGTCTCTCACACCTCCGTAATGAAGCATTCGTGCACCTTCTTATCCATAATCCGCATCCTCCACACCTTCCTATTAAGGGTCATGTCTTCCGTAAGCTATAAGTGCTCCATATCATGCCTAATCACCTCCCTCCAATATTTCTTCGGCCTACCTCTACCCCGCCTAAAATCATCCATAGCCAGTCTCTCACACCTCCGTAATGAAGCATTCGTGCACCTCCTTATCACATGCCTGAACCATCGCAACCTCACATCCCGCATCTCTCCTGGTAAGTCCACACATCCATTGAACATCCTCATCTCGTCACGTTCAACTTTTGGATGTAGGAGTTTTTGACTAGCCAACACTCTGTGTCATACAACACAGCCTATTGGACCGCCACTCTGTAGAACTTACCTTTAAGCTTAGCAGGCACCTTCTTATCACACAAGACTCCCGAAGCAAACCTCAATTTCAATCACCCGAGGTTCATGATCTCAATCTATGACCACAAACATCATACCAGCAACAAGAAAAGATTCATTCATATAATGATTGAGATTCTTTCTTTTCTTCAAGACAAGTAAAGATTGACGAACATTTTAACTTCATTTTTCACAAGGTCACATTTAGAGAATCTCTAATTTTATAGACCCTTAATTTGTCAACTGCGAAATAGCAGAATAGATTAGAAGACATATAGCTTGTATGGCCAAGCTTCAAAAATCAATTTATTTTGAAAGTATTTTTTTGCTAGAAGTGTTTTTCAAAAAAATACTTTTTAATAGTAACAGTTTATGTTTGACTAATCCATTAAAAATCACTTTTATCAATCTTAGAACAACAATATTTGTTTGGCTAAGATTCCAAACGTATTTATGGGGAAAAGCTACTTTTCGGCTTATGAAAATCAACTTATACTACTACTCAAAGACACATTACTTTCTTTTCCCCTACAAGTTTGACCAAACCGCTCAAATCTCTAAAATAAGCATTTAAAATTTAAATAGTAACATTTTTGGCTTTCCAAAAACATGATGACAACAACAATAACATACCTAGTGTATTCCCACAAAGTGGGTTAGGGGAAGGTAAAGTGTATGCAGTCCATACCATTACCTCAGTCAGGATAGATAACAGTATAACAAACAAAAAACATAAAAGCAAATACTAACAAAAAGGGATATCACACCACTAGATAATAAAGTAAACAAGACACTCACAAAGTAATACTATAAAGTAGCTATTCGAAATCGTAGACCAAAACACCACGAACAAGAGGCTACAAGAAACTGCAGGCACAGATACAACCAGAGCACTTTTCCCTGCTATTACGGACGTATTCCTACCTGCTACCCCTCTACCCTAATCCGCGTCCTCCACACCTTCAACACGACCCGAGGTGAAAGTTCATTGTCCAAAGCCTTAGCTTCAACACGACCCCTCGTCAATCTACTACTATCTGAGTTCCCAATATTTCTTACCAATAACACAAAACATAACTTCCATATCATCCTATTTGGAATTGAGGCGTAGTTATTGCTGATGGTTCTAACAGCTAACATTTCTTCACTTTTTAACTATAAGCTCCATAGGAAATTCCATATAACAAGGTCTTATCCAAGGTTTACATCAATAAAGATTCAAACTTGCAAATAATAACATTGTCATTAACCTTTCATCAAATCAATAAAGTTTATTTCATCAAAAGGGTATCCAAAGACACAAATATATATGTGCAGAGAAAAAGAAAAGAAAAAAAAAGGTTACCTTATGAGCCAATGGAGGTTTTTTTAGGCTGTAGGTGGGAGGTCAGCAACCACCGGAGGATGGCGGAAGGTGAAAAAGAAGGGTGGTTTTAAGGAAACCACCAATATTCTTAATTTTTGAATATGTTGTTTTGTTGGCTCTGACATTATTATTGTGGCGTCCAAGTGCGCTCTCCCATAAACTTCGCCCTTGTCCTTATCCAGTTTTAAAAAGTTTTTTTCCTTCTTTATGGTAATGTCTCTTTTTTTCCCATTCGAGTCGAGTTGTATCCACATCATTTCAGATTTGGGTCAAATTTAATTTGATTTTCCTATAGTCAAACACTATTAAGAATATTTTTGACATCGCCTCTCAATACCAAATTACCAATCACTTTTCCCATTATTATTGGAGGTAGGGAAAAAAAAACAGGAAGTGTACTTGTGTGAGGTTACAATTCTTTATTGAAAGGCTAGAGGTTGTGTATGGTATCGCTAATCGCTATCAATTGCCTTATGTGGTGGCCAACAGTGCCGATCTATGTTATTAAACACGACTTGCAATAAATTTAGTAATTTTTGTTTACATCTTAATTTTTTATTCTTATTTTCATTCGGTGTTCGATATCTGTATTGAAGCCCCGACTAATTCGGATTACAAATTCAGTAACTAAAATAAGCCTTTTATAAACTTTACATTCTGATTTTATCTTTAATGTGAGCGTTGTTAGTATAGAATTTTACTGGATATATTATTGTTATTGTTTATCCGAGGGCTGCTGCCAAAAATCATATCAATGTGCCGCCAGGAAGTTGAATCCCTTATACCTACCTACTTGTCCACTTGTGCAATCACTAATCAATTTGTCCATTTAATTAAAGATTTGGTAGTTTCCTTCCAAAATACTGTAAAAGACTCTGTACGGAAGAGACCATGGAGATTAAAGTCATCAATACGGGCCGGTTCGGCCCATCTGAGATAGGTCATAGGTTTTGAAGTTTGACGGGTTAAGTTGGGCTGACCCATCAACATGAGAGGTCAGAAAATAGCAAGCCCAACCATTACACTGTGAGCTGCGAGTCTGAAATGGATAAAAAAATACTCCTAGTTAGTTTTTTGGCTAAAAAATACCCCTCCGTTAAATATTTGACTCAAAAATACCCCTCCCCTTAACGGAATTAGGAAAAATATCAAAAATACTCCTGAACTATCTGAAATAGATCAAAAATACTCCTCGTTAGTTTTTTGGCTCAAAAATACCCCTCTATTAAATATTTGGCTCAAAAATACCCCTTCCTCTAACGGAATTCGGAAAAGGATCAAAAATACTCCTGAACTATCTGAAATGGATAAAAAATACCCCTTGTTAGTTTTTTGGATCAAAAATACCCTTCTGTTAAATATTTGGCTCAAAATACTCCCTCTGTTAAATATTTGGCTCAAAAATACCCCTCCCTCTAACGGAATTCGAAAAAGGATAAAAAATACTCCTAAACTATCTGAAATGGATCAAAAATACCCCTTGTTAGTTTTTTGGATCAAAAATACTCTTCTGTTAAATATTTTGATCAATAGAAGTTACTACTTGTTAATCAAGTATCAAATTTACAAAAATATCCAAATAATCTGTAAAATTAGATAAATTTTGACACAAAATTCAAATCACATAGAGATATTGAAAAACAAACGAAACTGTTAATGAGTAATAATATAACTTGCTAAATAATAATATTAACCTATTTTTGTTTTAATTAATCACGACAAACACACAAAGAAATGTCAATATTTAGTCCATTAAAAGTGAAAATGAACTATTCCAAAAAAAATATTCCGGACACTTATGAGTTATTGCGTGTTCAACATCGCCACATTATCTTCATCAAACATATTCTCATGACACTTATGAGTTATATAGAGTGTTTAACATCGCTACATTATCTCCATCAAATATATTTGATTCGTTAAAAAATTTAGTATTTTAATTCTTTATATATTTTATAAATATATTTAATATTTAAATATTTATGATGGTTCAAATAGAGACTTTTAAAAAAAAAATTAGTACTCTATTCTATTTTGTAAGCATTTTTGTTTGGCCCATGGGTCAGCCCAGACCATATTGCTCAAGTCCACAGACCTATACAGATCAGGCTAAAATACATTATTCTTAAACGGAATGTAAGAACTATAGCTCAATCCTATCAAATTACAGACTAAGCCGTGCCGCCCAACGGACCTGACCCATATTAACTGCTCTCTTAATGGAGATTGGTTTGGGGGATGTGTTTACAAATTCAGTAACTAAAAGAGCAAATATTGAACATCCATTGGTGACAATAAATCACGACAAAGAAGAGACCACCAGGCACCAAGAACAAAAGGACTTCTCCAGTGGCAAAGTCATTTTTGATTTCATGGGATATTACACATACTTGTTGCAATTAAAGCTGTGTATTAGGAACCAAAGTTCAAATTTCAGCAAGAAAGAAAACGCTAGACGATTTCTTTTCATTTGTCTGAGTTTAATAGATGTCAAGGCATGCGTAAGATATCGAGATCGTCATTTGAAAAGATAAAAAAATCTAGATGTCTTAGTTTGACTGCCCACAACGTCATAGCGACATATTACAGAAGCAAATCTTTTACTTTATAAACAACAACCTATGGACATGATAGTTTCAACTGCCAACCTTTATTCATAATCCACAGAGAAACCAGACATAAACATTAGACACAGTAGTGCAACATCAATTCACAGAGAAAACAAAGATTCTCAATATTAACAAGACTGATTTTGGAAATATGATTAGCCAAGTCTAGGCACTTGAGCAACTTTTCCAGATTCATCCACGAAGAGGCGAACCCGGTCTAAACGATAATCCATAGTCACCATTGATTTAGGTGGAACTATATCTATCTTCAGTTCTGGCTTCTCCTCCTTTATCTTTTTCTCTGCTTCTTCTGCTGTCACTCCTAGTAATTCTGGCCACGACGTTTTCCCAGCTGGTTGGCTACTCCAATCTGTTACAAAACTTCCTTCGTTATTGCAATATAATAGTACTACTTGTAATATAAGGCTAGATTATCGTAGGCGAATTCAATCTCTAGAGTCAGTGAGTTCAAACTAAACAATAATATCTTATATGTGTACACATCTTGAATTGAAATGTTTACTGGTACATGTATGTATAAAGCAATCAGTTAAACAATACTAAGTTATTGGACACATACACACATATTATCTATGTTGCTCGGACGCTCCAAAAATGTTATTAGACTTGCATCAGATCCTTCTAATTGCACTGTTTTTGGAGGATCCGACGCGCACCTGACAACATTTTGACACCAAGCAACACAGAATAATACTATACACCTTTTAGATGGAGAAGGGGCAGAGAAGCTAACCAAGAATGGGTGATGGGGCTGATGATGATTCTTTAGAAAGTTCATCAGGGAGCTTCTTTGGATCCTCTGACATGGTTCAGATAACAGAAACTACCAAGATGGTCTTGTATTTCAAAAGCAAAGAGAGTATTTATCTTTGTCCTTAGTTTTTGATATCTTGATTTCATCTATTCTATTTATTGGTTACAATAATTGTGAATAAATAATGGAAGTTCATTAATAATAATATCAACAGCCGGCCAACAAATTGTAGCCACTTTAAGTCTTTTTAGGTACAGCTGATCTTGCAGGTTGTATACCTACTAATCAAACTGACTTGTTTTTTTATTCTTTATGTCTTTATCGTTCTCTTGTTTT
This sequence comes from Capsicum pubescens, assembly GCA_030864215.1. Classification (NCBI taxonomy): domain Eukaryota; kingdom Viridiplantae; phylum Streptophyta; class Magnoliopsida; order Solanales; family Solanaceae; genus Capsicum; species Capsicum pubescens. The sequence continues at coordinate 22,239,063 of CM061543.1, forward strand.
GCCTTCATGCCAAATTATTTAGACAAAGCTTAAATTGCAAGCAGATCATGAGGGTATAATATTGCCATCCAATTCGTCTTGACAAAAACAATATGCTTCGAGCAATGCTCTAGTTCTATTGTTTTTTCTTAACCGGTTTTCGGTACCCTTTTGGGCTTCGGCTAGTCCACTAAAGGGAACAGCATTTTCTACCAATATTTTTCTCATTTTCAGAACTCGAATCCGAAACTTCTGATAGTGAAGAATGCTCTGTTGGCAAAATATAATTTTTCAAGAATACAGATTAATAACATGTGTGATGAACCAAAATGTGAGACTTGTCACGTCCTCAATGGTTGGTCACATTTCCTATAATTATAAATACTCCATTATGTCATATCATCATTTGAATACAAAAAATTACTTTCTGGTTTTCAAATTACGGTTGGAGCAATAAGGAGTAATATGAGCTCATTGCTGCAAAATGCAAGATCAAAAAACAAGTGTAATCAGCTATTGAAATAAAATCTAAGTAAATATGAAAGAACATTTTCAATGTCTCAACTTTGAGAAAACACAAACTCCTAATTCAGCATTGTTACAAAGCAATAAAATACAACAAAATTTCAAAGTTACCAAATTCCTATTTCTTTTTTTCCATCTTGAGTAGCACAAGCTCTAAACATGCCAGTAGTATTAAATGGTGTGACAACTTCCCTTGCGGCAGACACCGCAATCAAGCCAGTAGTCCCTTTTGGTGTAGATTCTTTTATAACAAAATCTGTTGCCTCCTTCAGAGTTAGCCCTTTGTATTCCATTAGAGCAGCCACATCTCTTGCTACAGTAGCGCGGATAATAGTTTCCCCTTTGCCTGTACAAGACACTGCACAGAATTTATTTGCATATGTTCCTGCACCAACAAGGGGAGTATCTCCTATTCTACCAACCATCTTGTTTACTAGTCCTCCAGTAGACATAGCAGCCGCTAAATTTCCAGAGCTGTCGACAGCTACACATCCAACCGTTCCAATTTGGCTATCCCCATTGGGAACTTGTGGTTCATCAACTATTGGTAGAGGCTGTGTATAATCTACCTGAAAAATTGATTGCAGCAATGATGCATTGAGTATTGTTGTGATTGACATCATCGGCAAAATCAGACGCTAAGAGGAGGATCAAGTACATTTGAGTATTGTTGTTTTGGTATTTATGGCGACACTTTAACATAATATGATGCATTAAGCAATCCCAATCTAAAGAACAAAAGTTTTACAAGGTCTAATCAAACACGACGATGCCACATTGCAGCAATGGAGAACGAAAATGAATGAGCTGGGATGTCATACCTGAACGCTGTTAGCTGCCTTTGCTTGTTTCAATCTCTCAATATTATGCGGAGTGATAAAATGGCTCGAGTCTACAGTTTCAACTCCCTAGATAACACAATCAACACATTAGCCACGTGTACTTTATGTTAAAAAGGGTGAAATGAACGCGCATGATACAGCCGAGTGATTGTACTATGGTGAATTTACTAGGCCAAAGGCTGCCTGTCTCAAATTATTTGGAATAAACTAATGAATATGATTTTCAGAAACCTGCTCCCTAGCAAATGCTTCTGCTCCGTCAAATCCAAGATGTATATGTGGAGTTTTCTCCATGACTAGCCTAGCCAGAGATACAGCATTAACAACTGTAGTGAGACCAGAACAGCTCCACAGTTCTTTGTACTTCCATCCATGATGCAAGCTTCCATTTCTACTGTTCCATTGTTGGTCAAGACCGAACCTTTACCAGCATTAAAGTGTGGGTCATTTTCCAGTTCTCGCACCTGTTTGATTCAAGTTAGATTAATTCTCTTGTATCGCTCTTGTTTACCAACAGGCAACAGTACATGAAAACCAGAAGCTTATGATTGAGGACTGTGATTACAAGTTTCCCAGTGACGAATTCAGGATTAAGAATCAATAGGTTCTGCTCTTTATGTGTGTAAGTATTCACACACTCACACACGCATACATACATAAATGTAGTCCGAGCAAAATGCAATGAGTTCGGTCTAGTCTAGATCAGCCTATAGCTATGTGTATCAGCCAAGCTGTGGACTTGGAAAATGTATATATTCATTCAGCAATCTGAAGCAGGGTGTGAGGGCAGAATATCGAACAAAAATGTCTTGATAGAAATTACAAGTGCGCTTTTTGAGAACTTATGAAGACATTTTGTTCTTAATAGAAACACATGTAGATGCATCAGGTCTTGGTATCTACGCGCTATTCAGAAGTTACGACAGATTGAAGCATCCCATAAGCAAATCTTTGAGAATCGAAAAAAGGAGCAATCAAATAGAAACTAGTATAAATTTGAAGAACAAAGGGCAACCAACTTATAAACAGTGCGTACTGGTACACTGACCTGTCTCAAATTCGAACTATACATACATACATACATACATACATACATACATACATACATACATACATACATACCAACTACCTTTAAATCTTGGATCCGAACATGTAAAATACAAAGGACAGACATTACTTTTAAGAATGTGAATCAACAAGCAATCACCTAAAACAGAAGATAAAAGCAAGAAAGAATAGCATGAGAAAAAAGCAAACACTAGAAAACAGCAATATACATACGACAAGTTCAACAACGTCCAAAGGTGATTTGTGGACATTAAGAGCATCAATGGCAATGTCCAAGCAACGTTGGAGACAGGCTTCTCTGAGTTGACGGAGCTCCAGTGGAAGATCACGGGGAATGTCAGCAGCACCACTGTGCAATGCTACGCTACACCCCAACCCATATTATCAAAAGCACGTTAAAGCAACAACGTGATGTTGCCCCCCGTGCTTTAGTTATGGGTTCAATACATGGTTTTTGCTCATATCATCTACTGATAGTTTCTAGATAATATCAGGTGTGGATTCTTCGAAAATAGTGTATTATTAGAGGATCTGATGCAAGTTTGATTGATATTTTTGAAAAGTCCGATCAATATACCTATAAACTATACTTCTACTAGTTGATTAGCCCTGTTTTTTTGTAACAGTTACGAGGATGAATCGGTCTGTTAGCATTTTCCACTAATGAAATTTTCCTCCGAGGTATCCTAATTTTGAACTAAATCTTGAAATTCCTATTTGCTAGTTGAACTTATTTTTTCTTCTCTCTTTTAAGCTTTTTATTCAAAAATACGATATTTAGGATTACAATTTTGAAATTATAATCATAACCATAATAATAACTCAGAAGAAAGGTCGGATGATCTTAGTAGTGGGTTTGGACCACAGGTGACAAAAGAGTTTTAAAATGAGGTGTAGGTGACACAAGTCTTAATTATTAGTTGGAGGTGACAATTATTTATTATGTATTAAGAAAGTTGGGGAAGTTTTAAAATAACCCACAAGTTTTTAAATTTATACTTTCATCTCAATGTATACCTAAAATAACGGGAAACGGAGGGAAAAAAGGTGTCTTTCTCTCTCTTCTTATCCATTGTTGTTTTCTCTCTCTTAGTGATTTTTGTTGTTAATTTTTTCTGTTTATGCTGCTTTATGCATCATCTTCTGCTTCATTTTCTTCTTGTCGATCATTTGTTGTTGTTGTTGGTACAACGCTACTGCTGCGATCTGACCAATTTCTTAGGTCAAATTTTGTTTACTACATCACTTTCCACTTTGGCATTACTTCATAGGTTACTTTGGTAAGTAAAATTATGTTTTTTATTCGTATTTGTCATCTGGGTACACTTCTGTTTTTCCAAGAATGGATAGAACCCCGATTATGAATCCAGCACAAGTGCCCATAATTTAAACAGATCAATCATCTGGTGCATCAGATGAGTAATCTGTTGCATCAGATCTGTTGCATCAGATGAGTAATCTGTTGCATCAGATTATTTATTTGTTGCATCATCGTATTATCTGTTGCATCAGACGTATTATCTGTTATATCAGGATGTTTATCTGTTGCACCAGACTAATTATCTGTTGCATCAGAATGTTTATTTGTAGCACCAGACTAATTATTTGTTGTAACGAATGATTAATCTGTTTGAAACAACACAAATCAATCCCTGCCACAAACCCAACAGATAAATCTTGCTATTGCTACTGGATTCTAAATTATTCCTTTTTACGTCGAATCGTCGAAATGTTTGTTGAGAAAATAATAGACAGAATGAAAATTAAATATGGATTAAAACGTCAAAGATCAAACATAATTTATTTATTAAACAAATAAAAATACATATAATAGACTAAAAGAAAAATAATAGTCTAATTATTATTATTATTATCAGCATCATCATTGCCAGCCGGCCAATCTTCAACCGGAAGTAGCAACAAGGCCCTACTCAGCCTGCGTATCTCGCGGAGCATTCTTGATCTAACTCCTCCCAATTCCCATTGCAGATCACGAACTTGATTCCGAAGTTCATTCACGGCGTCTTGCAGAAAAGCAACGTCCCACACTGGGTCAACCATAATCTTATCTTCTAGAGTGTAATATGAAAGACGAGATGCAATAAATAAATAGAGTGTGTATTTGAATGAATGATTGAGTAAGGACGGACCTATTTATAGAGGATTGAATTTGAATGAGAGGCAAAAAGACGCGACTATTCACCTCCATACATTAATTAAATTTTTTATTAAATTAAGAAAATAAATATTGTCATATAAGTCATGACTTTTCAGATTATTATTATTAATTAGTCTTTCGAAGAACCATTTTTATTGAGTTGTGGCAACAAATTCTATATCTGTTGCATCAGATAACACATCTGTGACAACAGATATATTATTTGTTGCAACAAATATAAAATATGTTGCATCAGATAACATATCTGTTGCAACATATAATCTAACTGTTCACCTCCATTTATTAATTACATTTTTTATTAATGTGAAAAGTAATGAATTAATTAAATTAAGAAATATTGTGATAAGTCATGACTTTTCAGATTATTATTATTAATTAGTTCTTTCCAAGAACTGCTTTTATTGAGTTGTGACTCGATATAGGTTGCATCAGATAAATCATCTGTGACAACAAATATATCATCTGTTGCAACCATAGTGAACCTATTGCATCAGATAATTTAATTGTTGCAACATATAATCTACATTTTTTTAAAAAAATAACTATATCATCATATCATTAATCCAAATTTGCTTACTTTTTTATTTTATAAATAAAAAAAATATCTTTTTAAATTCCTTAATAAAATAATAATCATTTTATTATATAATAAATAATTAAAAAAATAAAAATGGTGAAAAGTCACAATCAGTTATTAAAATTGTGGTTATAAATTATGTTTATTATTTATTTCCTTATTATTTATTTACAAAACATTTTTCATATTGAATAATCGGAACTCCGAGTCATGTCTTTCTTTTCACCCTCCCAATAACAACAATAGCCTTTTTTTATTAATAACCGTCAGGTGTAACATATGATCGATCTGTCATAGCAGATTAACCTCTAACTGTTGACACAAATTGTTGCTCAATCCCTACCACCAACCGTCGACATGTTGAGAACAAGGAATAAACAAAATGATTATTATTAAATACTAAATAAGAATTAAAAATTCAAAGTCGACAACAAAATGAAATGAATGTTCATAGATTTTTGAATCTCTTGGGTAGATTTGATATACAAAAGGAGGAAAATAATCGCTAAAATAAAAAACATTACCTAATTATTATTACTACAATAATTATTATTGTCAATCAGACATCTTTCATTCATCCTGATACGGGAATTCCTAGATCGAAACCTTTCACACAAAGTCAAGCACGTGAGTTGCAACGACTCCAAGCCTTGTTCACATTCTTGGCCATGTGTGAGGCCCTTGTGAGCCCATCTAAGGGCCTATATTTAATAAAATGTAAAGAGACCCACCAAGACACCCCAAACCCACCCACTTAAATGCCAAGGGTAATTTGGTCTTTGTCCCTCCTTTCTAAGTGACTATATAAGCCATGTAATAGGGCTAGTCTTGCTTTAGTTCATTTATATTATTCAAGAAACAAAGACTTGTAATTTTTTGACTTCTCTTTCTCATCATTTGGAGAGGCCAAAACCAAATTCTCACTAGTAAAGTGATACTAGTGTTGTATCTTGGCTAGAAACTAGGTTCTTGAGGTTCTTTGAGTTCCTCTTGGTCCAAGTAAGAACTTGGTATTGATATTTATTAGTCTTAGGGTCCTTTCTCTTGTTAAGGTTCTTAGATTAATGAATATTATGTGTCAAGTTTCTATCTCTTTCTTTGTAAATCTTGTTAACATTGTGTTGTTGAATATAAAAGTCTAGTGAAGCCGTGTGGGTCTCTTTCGATTCACTAGCAACATTGTCTTTGTTGTTCTTGTTGTTAAACTCACTTTTCTAGTTCAAACAAGTGTTGCAATCCTAGTGAAGCCGTGTGTGGCCATTTTCGATTCACTAGCACTTTGTTGTTCATCTTGTTGTTCTTGTGTTGGTTGGAATCTCTTGATATACACTTAGCATTGTATTATTTGGTATCAAAGCTCAAGGCTAGGTTTTGTTCTTACAAAACCAATCTTGAAAAGTTCTTACCAAAAAGTGTGTTCTTGAATATTTTGGTAAAAAATTGGTTGTAGATCTACAAAAGTTTTACTTGTTTAGTTGTTTCTTGTGTTGGTTTCTTTCTCATCAACACAAAGGGTGTCTAAATCTAAAGTTGAGCTTAATGAAAAAGAGAATTGTGTTGTTAAAAAAAAAACTTGGAAGTGACCATTGTGGTGTATTGTTGTTGTGTTCTTGAAGGTGTTGATGTTGTGTTCATCCTAAACTTCTCCTCATCTTATGTCTTAACTTCTTTAAAGATAAATAGATCCAAAAATTTTGTAGACAAAATTGAAAATTTTTTGTGAGAAGACTTGCCAACATCACCTTTTCAAGACTTGACAACCACTTTTTCTTAAAACAAGGAACCTTGTCTTCTGGGACTAGTGAGGTCAAACATCACCTTTTGAGTTTGAAAAAACAAAAAAAAAGAGGGTTTGAAAAATGTTACAACACTTTATGTTTTCCATCCCAATAACAAGTCATCCATTACAAAAGATCTAAGGGGACTAAGACTTCAAGTTGATGAACTATTTATGTGGACCCGCGGCCATTGACATGCTGCCACGTCACCCTAGCTACTGTTCATGTGATAATTAATCTCAAATTTGGATGTTCTTGTTTCTAATTATTGATTCCTAGTTTCCTCTAATTGACTTGAGAACTAATTAACAAACTAGTACATTCCTACTAGCTTGTCAATTAGTCACTTGAAGCCTTATGTTCGTGTCAACGTTTGTTTGTGTGCTTTTGTCGTTTGAATACGTTGTAACTCTTGGCTCTAGTCCGACGAGAATTCTTTGAGTTTCAAACAAGAATCCATTCCGGGCAAGAGCATACTCATACCTTACGGATTCACGGGTTCCTAGCCAATCTACAACACTTATGAAACTTGAGTGTGAGTGAACTAAGAGAGTGTGAGTGAGGAGAGGGATTTTAAACTAACTTGTTTGTTTCTTGTGTAGGTGATACCCTTATAATGGAGGGAACCACGTCTCAAACCGTGGATTCTAATGAAATGGAGAATATGAGGGTCACTCTTGAGGCTATGACCCGAGCTCTTGAAAGGTTGAGTAGGGAAGTGGGAGCCATAAGGGGAGAAGTGACAACTATTAGTGGGAAGTTAGAACAAGTGGAGAGTCAAAGGAACTCTCGTCCTTCTACTCCTCGACATGTTTCGTCAAGTGGACATGATAGAAATTCCTCCGCCACCGTTACTCCCAAAACATGGCCACAATTGCCAAATCCTTCACTAGCTCCACTAAATGCCGCAAGCCAAACCACTTATAACCCTCTAAAACGAGACTCCAATAGACCAACCCATTCCCAAACGTCTCAAGTTCGGCAAGAGGTACTCGAACGTCAAATGCCTCCACAAAATCCGAACCCCCCTTCCAAGCTCCACTAAACTAAAGACCACCTCCACAATATCCAATTTCTCTGAATTATGTTACAAATGTCCAAAATCATCCCGTCCACCTTGAGGAATATGGTAGAGAGGATTATGAAGGGTATGGAGTCTTTGACGATGCCTACATGAGGGAGAAAGAGATGAGAGGGGATCGTATGGATCTAAGGAGATATCGAGGGTATGGAGAAAGGAGAAACCGACACCTAGAGAGAGACGTAGGCATCAATACCATCAAATTGAGACTACCTATCTTTAAGGGTGAAAGTGACCCCGAGGTGTATCTTTCTTGGGAGTCGGCGTGTGATAAAGTGTTTCAAGTGTATGATATCTCGGAGGAGAAGAAGAGTTGGTATGTCATAGATCATTTTGAAGGCTATGCTAACACTTGGTGGGAATACGTCAAGCGGTTCAGCAATGAGTTGGTAGAGGGACAACCACCACCATGATTTTGGTTGAGGTACCTAATGAGGCAACGGTATCTTCCCGAAAGTTATCATCATGAGTTGCTTGCTAGGTTGTACAATTTGCGACAAGGGAATCAAAGTGTTATGGCATACTATGACGAGTTTCAACAACTCATGTTAAAGCTTGATCATCGGGGAGAAAAAATTGGCCATGACATCATTCGGTTCAAGTGTGGGTTGAACAAAGAGATCTCCACTCATTTGATGCTTCACAACTTTGATACCGTTGAAGGGATTTTCCAAGTGGCTCTTGAGATTGAAATGGAGCTTAAAGAGAGGTCGTCGTTCAAGGAAAAGGGACTATCAACCTCGGGTTGGCCGAGGAGCAAAGATATGGTTCAACCATCTTTGGGTTGGCCCAAAAACAAGGACCAACCCGCCACTACAAGGCTGTCCGAGCCTAAAACAGTCCATAAATTTTCTCTCCGGCAAGAAGCTCATCAGTATCCTAATCGTAAAGGGTTCCAATGTTTCAAGTGCCAAGGTTGGGGACATAAAGCTAATGAATGTCCAAACAGGCGCAATACGATCCTAAGGGAAGGGAGATTGTATTACCTTAGTGAGGAGGTGGGTCTTGAAAAATAAGAGAATGACGCCGAGCCTCAAGATGGAGAGAAACCCAAAAATGAGCCACATAATGATGATGTGAGGATGCTTATCCGCAAGAAGGGGAGTGCGTGGTTTCAAATTTTGTAGTGAGGCGTGCCATGATTAGTAAGGCGATAGATGACCCTAGCCAACGGGAGAATTTATTCCATACTAAATGTCTTGTGAAGGGAAATGTGTGTACTATGGTGATAGATAGTGGAAGTTGTGCAAATGTGGTTAGTGTTGCAATGGTTAACTTCTTGAAATTGCTACTACACCTCACACTAGTCCTTACAAATTGCAATGGTTGAATGAATGCGGCGAGTTAAAGGTCACAAGGCAATGTGTGATATGTTTTAAGGTAGCCAACTACCATGACGAGATGATTTGTGATGTGATACCAATGCAAGCTTGTCACTTGTTGTTAGGAAGGCCTTGGCAATATGATAGGTCGACCAAACATGATGGAAGGTCCAATCAGTATACACTTGAGAAGGATGGCCGAAAGGTCGCTCTTCATCCATTATTGCCTTCCCAAGTGAATGAATTATACCAAAGGATGGGGGAATTGAGGGAAAAGGGAGAGAAGGTCGAGAGTAAGGGAAAAAAAGGGGAACCCGAGAGTGAGGTAGTAGGGGAAACCGAGGGGCTCCTAATTTCTAAGGGGCAAGAAAGTGTGGTGATGATGTCTAGGAGGAAAGAATTATTTATCGATCATGATGAGGACACTTCGATGCTCCTCTTGGCTCATTGTTTTAACACTAACGCCACTAACATTTCCATTTCTCCTCCTATTTCTCATGTTTTACAGGATTACGAGGATGTCTTCCCAAAGAAATTACCGCAAGGATTGCCCCCACTTTGGGGAATTGAGCACCAAATAGATTTTGTGCCGGGTTCACAATTGCCCAACAAATCGGCTTATAGGAGCAACCCGATCAATACCAAGGAATTGCAATGCCAAGTTAAGGAACTCCTCAACAAAGGGTATATCAAGGAGAGTATGAGCCCTTGTGCAGTTCCGGTGCTACTAGTTCCCAAGAAAGATGGGACTTGGCGTATGTGCGTTGATTGTCGAGCCATCAACAAGATAACGGTAAAATATCATCACCCTATTCCTAGGTTAGATGATATGCTTGATGAATTGAGTGGTTCGTGTTTGTTTTCTAAAATTGATTTGAGGAGTGGCTATCACCAAATTCGTATGCAACCGGGTGATGAATGGAAAACCGCCTTCAAGACCAAATTCGGTCTCTATGAATGGATGGTTATGCCATTCGGCCTAACAAACGCTCCAAGTACTTTCATGAGGCTAATGAATCATGTGATGAAGCCATTTATCGAAAATTTTGTTATTGTTTATTTTGATGATGTATTGGTGTATAGTAAGTCCTTAGATGAGCATGTAAAGCATTTACAATGTATGTTTGATGTCCTCCGAAAGGAGAAGTTATATGCTAATCTAGAAAAGTGTTCTTTTGGTGTCCATGAGGTTGTATTTCTTGGGTTTGTAGTGAGCTCAAGAGGGGTTGAAGTGGATGAATCTAAGATTGACGCCATTAAAAATTGGCCAACTCCCAAAACCGTAGGTGAAGTGAGAAGCTTCCATGGGTTGTTTAGTTTTTATAGACGTTTTTTCAAAGGATTTAGCACCATTGTCTCCTCCTTGACCGAAGTGATTAAAAAGGATCGGCCTTTCAAGTGGGGAGATGAACAAGCTAAGGCCTTCGAGGACTTGAAAGCTATGCTCATCTCGGCCCCTTTGCTACAATTGATAAATTTTGACAAGACTTTTGAGGTCGAATGTGATGCAAGCAAAGTCGGCATAGGCGCGGTTTTAATGCAAGAATTGAAGCCTATTGCCTACTTTAGCAAAAAGCTCAAAGGAGCAACTCTAAACTACTCTACGTACAATTTAGAGTTGTATGCCTTGATTAGAGCCTTGGCCACTTGGCAACATTATTTGTGGCCTAAATAATTCGTGATCCAAACGGATCATGAATCCTTGAAATATCTACGGGCACAAGATAAGCTTAACCGGCGGCATGCCAAATGGATTGAATTTCTTAAAACTTTCCCTTATGTTATTCAATACAAGAAGGGTAAAGACAATGTGGTTGTCGATGCTTTATCCCGAAAACATGTGCTTGTGTCTACTTTGTCGTCTAAGTTGATGGGTTTTGAAAGCCTCAAGAATTTATATCTCGAGAACCCTCACTTCGCTCCTATCTATAGGGAAAGTGAAGAGTTGGAAAAGGATAGGTGGGTTACGGATAGGGGTTCCCATCCCTATACCAAATTTGATGGATACTTGTTTAAAGGTAGACGATTGTGTGTTCCCTCAATTTGTGGAGAGAATTATTTATGAGGGAAGCACACAATGGCGGTCTAATGGGCCATTTTGGGGTCGAGAAGACCCTCGGAATTTTGGAAGAAAAATTTTATTGGCCTAGAATGCACAAGGATGTGGCCCGAATTTGCGACCAATGTGTTGAGTGCAAAGGATCCAAGTCACGGCTCCAACCCCATGGGTTGTACACCCCACTGTCCACCCCTTTGCACCCTTGGCTTGACATATCAATGGACTTCGTGTTGGGATTGCTGAGGACTAGAAGGGGGCAGAATAGTATTTTTGTCGTGGTGGATCGGTTTTCCAAGATGGCTCACTTTATTCCTTGTTCTAAATGTGATGATGCGCCTAGCGTAGCCTCTTTGTTTGTTGATAATGTTGTAAAACTTCATGGTGTTCCGAGGACCATAGTGAGTGATAGGGATTCTAAATTCCTAAGCCACTTTTGGAAGTCCATATGGGGTAGACTCAGTACTAAGTTGTTGTTTTCGACTTCATGCCACCCACAAACCGATGGCCAAACAGAAGTAGTAAATAGGACCTTAGGGTCTATGCTACGGTCCATGGTTAAAGGAAAAATGACTTCTTGGGAGGAGCACTTACCGTTGATTGAGTTTGCTTATAATCGTGTTATACACTCGAGCACGGGGATGACACCCTTTGAGTGTGTATACGACATCAACCCCCTCACCCCTTTGGATTTAACCCCTTTGCCAAGTGATCTTATGATAATCTTAGATGGAAGCAAATGGGCCGAGGCCATGAAAAAGCTACATGAGAAGGTGAGTCTACGGTTGGAGAAGAAAAAACAAGAAGTTGCGAGGCGAGCCAACAAAGGAAGAAGAAAGCTCATTCTTGAACCGGGAGTTGGGTGTGGGTGCACCTAAAGAAGAATAGATTCCCATCTCAAAGGAATGCTAAGTTGATGCCACGGGGTGATGTCCCGTTCCAAGTATTATAAAGGATCAACGACAATTCCTACAAGATTGATCTACCCCCGGAATATCAAGTGCACAACACTTTCAACGTGTGTGATCTCTCTCGGGTGGAAACGGTGGAGGATGACAATGATCCAAATTTGAGGACAAATTCCCTTCAAGATGAAGAGGATGATATGGGAATTCCTAGATCGAGACCTTTCACACGAAGCTAAGCACATGAGTTGCAACGACTCCAAACCTTGTTCACATTCTTGGCTATGTGTGAGGCCCTTGTAAGCCCATCTAAGGGCCAATATTTAATAAAATGTAAAGAGGCCCACCAAGACACCCCAAACCCACCCACTTAAATGCCAAGGGTAATTTGGTCTTTGTCCCTCCTTTCTAAGTGACTATATAAGCCATGTAATAGGGCTAGTCTTTCTTTAGTTCATTCCTATTATTCAAGAAACAAAGACTTGTAAATTTTTGACTTCTCTTTCTCATCATTTGGCGAGGCCAAAACCAAATTCTCACTACTAGAGTGATACTAGTGTTGTATCTTGACTAAAAACTAGGTTCTTGAGATTCTTTGAGTTCCTCTTGGTCCAAGTAAGAACTTGGTATTGATATTTATTAGTGTTAGGGTCCTTTCTTTTGTTAGGGTTCTTAGATTAATGAATATTGTGTGTCAAGTTTCTAGCTCTTTCTTTGTAAATCTTGTTAACATTGTGTTGTTGAATATAAAAGTCTAGTGAAGCCGTGTGGGGCTCTTTCGATTCACTAGCAATATTGTCTTTGTTGTTCTTGTTGTTAAACTCACTTTTCTAGTTCAAACAAGTGTTGCAATCCTAGTGAAGCCATGTGTGGTCATTTTCGATTCACTAGCCCTTTGTTGTTCATCTTGTTGTTCTTGTGTTGGTTGGAATCTCTTGATACACACTTAGCATTGTATCACATCCGGCAACCTTGCTCCGAAGTCAGCCAAATATCTCTCTGGAGTTCATCAATCAAACTGCCTTTGAAGTTCACGCAAGGACTCGATATGAATATTCTTGTACGAATCTGGATCATCCAAATTTGTAAGGAGAGACCTATTTATAAATTATTGTATCTCGGAAAGAAAAGAAAATTGCTTTAAAATAAATCTAACAGATGGGTAATCTTTTACAAAATATATTCTTTCTGTTAGATAACTTACAACATACTGGAAATCTTTTTGGAACAGATGCATATATCTGTTTGATTTCTGCGACAGGTTGATCACTGTCATAATGGATGTCTCCAATTGATTGACAATATAAATAGATGTGTCATCTGTTGTAACAAATTAGTCATCTGTTTATTCAATTTAAGCCATAGATGGGTTAGAAAGAATAAGGTGCATACAGATGGATCCACTATCATATGTGTGGGAGTTAAGTATGTATTACTGATAAGGTTACCGGGACAACACACACAAAGTACAATATTTTTGTGAATGCAGTTTTTAACTGATTAGGCATTGATCATTCAAACAAGATCCTGCATTGTACCGTTAAGTTTGATGGGTTCAAAATTAATAAGGCTGAGGACCTCATGAAGATGGTGCGGATACCCTGTTACGAATTACTGATGGTTGGTGCTCGTGTTTATGCGTGTCAAGTTTTGAGAAGGGATCAATATTTTTCATCACTGCAGAGAACCAATAGCGATTGGACTTAACTTTAAGTGTGCATTGGACCCTTAGAGGGCCTTCGAAGCCTCGTACTGCATCAAATAAGAATGGAAAACCAATATAGTTATTGCCCTGGCCAAAATTTATATGGTTGAGTTGCTCGCTCGGGTTGATGATTATATGCATGAAGGTGCGGTAGGATAATGCTTTTGAGGGAAAATGGGTTGTTTATGGAAGACTATATCATCTGAGAGCTAATTGAAGAAGAGACACAGGGTAGAAAGTAACTTCTAACGAATCTGGCCGATGGAATTATCTTAACAGATGCGAAATCTGAATCAAGTGCAAATATGAAAGTGTATTCGGTAATGTTATTTCGTCTGTTGTGTCTCTGAAAGAAAAACAATGCAGATGGACACTTTGATAGGGAGCTGCATGGCCGGGATTATCACCTAGGTAGAAAATAGGAGAAGACCAACAAAGCAGCCTCACGGGCATCGAGGGTAGAAATGATGTTCAGCAAGTCTAAAAAACTTACGCCAACAACAAATGCAGTGAAAATAAAGAAACTAAGCGAAGACGGCAATTTCTAAATTTTAAATTTCATCCCATCTTCTTGATTGTGTTTTCGATCAGGTCTACTGCCGTTGACCTGATCGGAACCACAAACGAGATTGAAAGGCAAATAGAGTATCATTGCTTCCTTAGCAATATGGTTATAATTGATTGTGTTTTCTTGCCTTGACATGCTTTCAACATTCCTTGGAGAAGATCAGATGGTTGCCGTGGTATGTGAATCCCGATAATTTTCAAGCTTGCCTCCAGCTCTTTGATTCTATATTCAAGCTGGTCATTACCGTCTTCGAAGTTGGTAAGGAGTTCCTTATCTCTTGTGAGCTCGATCAGGAACACTACCTTCAAAGTTGTGGCATTCTAGAAGCCCTTCAAAACACTTTCTCTTCAGAAGCTTTAAAGGATACATGAAGGGTCGTTGTGTTTGTTTTAGGCATAAATTTGTTGATGCACGTTGAAGATGTGGTCCCAACAGTTGAACAACACACTTTTATCGAGCGTTGATCCATGCATCTTGCTCAACCAATTTGATAAATTAGTAAGCATGGAGTTACGTAGCATGTGATTTAAACCGGCTCTACGAAGCCTATCAAACGTTACGTAACTCCAAGCTCATTACCCTATCAAAACAATATGCCCGAGTTAGTGCACGTAGAAAAAAGCGCAATCTGTCAGCCTTTCTGCTGATCACTCTTCTCCAATATAGATGATAAGATATCTGCTATGCAAAAGTCTACACCAACGCCAGACATGATTGCGTGGGAATATGTCTGGCAACGGTGTAAACTTTTGCATAGCAGATATCTTGTCATCTATATTGGAGAAGAGCAATCAGCAGAAAGGCTGAGAGATTAAGCTCTTTCGATTTGTGCACTAACTCGATCATATTTTTTTGATAGAGTAATGAGCTTAGAGTTACGTAATGTTTGATGGGCTTGGTAGAGCAGGTTTAGATCACACGCTACGTAACTCCATGCTTACTAATTTATCAAATTGGTTGAGCAAGATGCATGGAGCAAGTGTGTTGTTCAACTTTTGGGACCACATCTTCAACGTGCATCAACACATTTTGACCTAAAACAAACACAGAGACCCTCCATGTATCCTTTAAGGCTTCTGAAGAAAGTGTTCTGAAGGGCTTCTAGAATGCCACAACTTTAAAGGTAGTGTTCCTGATCGAACTCACAAGAGACGAGGAACTCATTACCAACTTCGAAGAGGGCAACGACCAGCTTGAATACAGAATCAACAAGCTGGAGGCAAGCTTGAAAATTATCGGGATTCACATACTACAGCAAGCATCTGATCTTCTCCAAGGAATGTTGAAATCATGTCAATGCAAGAGAACACAATCAATTATAACCATATTGCTAAGGAAGCAATGATACTCTATTTGCCTTTCAATATCGTTTGTGGTTCCGATCAGGTCAACGACAGTGGACTTGATCGGAAACACAAACAAGAAGGCATGGGATGAAATTTAAAATTCAGAAATTTTTCCGCCCTTAGATTCCTTATTTTAACTGCAGTTGTTGTTGGCATAAGTTTTCTAGACTTGCTGTACATCATTTCTACCCTCGATGCCCGTGAGGCTTCTTTGTTGGTCTTCTTCTATTTTCTATCTAGGTGATAATCCCGACCACGCAGCTCCCTAGAAAAGTGTCCATCTGCATTTTTTTTCTTTCAGAGACGCAACAGATGAAATTACATTACCGGATATACTTTCGTATTTGCACTTGATTCAGATCTCGCATCTGTTAAGATAATTCCACCGGCCAGATTCGTTAGAAGTTACTTTCTACCCTATGTCTCTTACTCAATTAACTCTCAGATGATATAGTCTTCCATCAACCACCCATTTTCCTTCGAAAGCATTCTCCTACCGCACATTCTGGCATAAAATCATCACCCCGAACGAGCAACCCAGCCATATAAATTTTGGCCAGGGCAATAAATATATTGGTTTTCTGTTCTTATTAGATGCAGTGCTAAGCTTCGAAGACCCTCTAAGGGTCCAATGCACCCTAAAAGTTAGTCCAATCGTTATTGAATCTCTTTACAATGACACAAAAATTAGATCCCTTCACAATGCTTGACAAATAAACATGAGCAACAACCGGCATTAAATCTTAACAGGCTATCAGAACCATATTCATGGTCCCTCAGCCTTATCAGTTCGAATCTAACAAACTTGACTGTAAAATTGCAGACATTTTGTTTGAACGATCTATGACTAATTAGTAAAAACATCATTCACAAAATCAGTGCACTATATGTGTGTTTCCACGATAACATTATCAGTAATACATACCTCCCACATATGAAGTGGTTCCATCTACAAGCAGTTTATTCCTCCGATCCCATCTTTACTGCAGCCTCTTGAGATAGTTCGTCAAAAGTTGATCGACGGTTGTCGAGCCCCATTTCGAACCAGCCGAAACAACACACGACATATGGTGGAGTGTCATGACTCTTGGGATTTGAAAGTTATTTTTTAGAGTCACCACCTAACCTTTTTAGGAAAAATTAGGAAAACCCATTTTTTATTGTAAAAACTCTGTCTTAGTCTATCGAAAACGTTTTAGAGATTCTGAGTAAGGGTTTTGGTTACTCGAGGGGAAGGTATTAGGCACCCCTCAGAGTCTATCCCAAGATAGTCCTTACACTTAGTTTAGGAAAGTGTTTGAAAAATTTATTTTGTTATTTGCTTAAGCGGTGGAAACTGCACATATGTTAATCAAACTTGAAGAAAACACACCAAGTACATAAATGCATTCTTGTAATATACAAAAATGACGTAGTGTATTGCCAAAGTACACGTGCATATTTTAAAAAAATGAGAGCGAAGCATTTAATTATATTAGGAAAAACTTGAGGTTTGTGAATTTTCTTTTCACAAGAGTATAAAGTTTCATGCAAAGAAATCATTTACGGGGTAAAAGAAAGTATCATTTTAAAAGTAAGAAAAATGATTTGTTTATAAATTATCATGTATATCCCATAATATACATAAAAATATTCTTTTCAAAATTGAATTCGTACCAATGCATTTCTTGCAAAAATAAAAATTATATCGTGTTCGCTTTAGGCCAGTAAAGGAATCATGCAACTGCTCATTTATTTTTTAAAGACTCAAAATAATATTTAAGGTGAAAAGAGTGATAGAAATGTTTACATGTAATTATACTTAGTGCAATTGGTTATAATAATAATAATAATCCCACCTTTTAAGAAGCTGAGCGTGTAAAAGTGGCAATAATGATATGGCGATATGTTTACGTGTGCCTGGTCTCTTTTTTTCTTTTAGCTTTGTTTAAGTTTCCTTTTAGCAAAATCCAGAGACTTGAAACTAGTAGGAGGAGGTGAATGTAAAGCCGGGTAAAGTGTTGACACAGTTTAACTTACGCGAATGAGAGAAAAATAAGTTTTAGTCATTCACGAAATAATATTAAACTCCCTTTATTTGAAGAAATGTCAAGGTTGCGACATTCGTTATTTAGAAAAAGAACTTTTTAAGACAAGCAATTAGTTTAAAAGCTAGCTCAATGTTAAAACTGCTAAAGGGTGAAAACGTTAGCACACTTCAAAGAAAATTTATCAAATTCTTGAGACAGTATCAATACGGTAAGCAATTAACAAAATTCAATAGTCAATAATAATTAAATACCCTTCAAGTTTCAAACAAAACAGCATAGGATGAAATATTAAATAAGGAGAAGGGACCGAGTGATACTAGACTCCTAATGAGATTCAAGCTTCTACTTTACGTGACTCCGATGCTTCGCACCCGATGTTGGGTCAAGGCGAGTTTCGATTGAAAATCCAACTCCCGAGTTTGCATGAAAAGAAAAAGAGGATAAAGATTAGAAGATCGTTCAAATAATTGAATATAGTATGACAACTTCATATGAATAAATATCCCTATAAACATTTAGTCTTAAGTAAACAAATCTAGGAATCTGAGTAAGTAGGCTTATTCACAAATATCTACAAAAAAAAACTTTTTATGGCTTGACGAACGTTCACAATTAATAAGTACCATTACTCATAGGGAGATAGAAATGAGCACTTACAGGGAAAACAAGCATATAATGAAATAATAAGAGAATTTGAAGGGAAACTATTGTACTGTCTTAAATATGTTGGCTAGATCTAATTAAAAGAAAGAAGAAGCCTTTAGTACCAGATAGTATTCAACATGCACATTATTCCAAATAATATCTTTAGATTAGGAGTATGAGAATATATACTTGTGGGAGAACTGAAGAAACATAAGGGTCACACAAAGGGCACATAATAGATATCGCCAAGCTAAAGTCATCTCTCCACAATTTTTTGTTTAATTTTACCTTAGAATTCTAACCTCGGGACGTTGAGACACGAATTAAATTGATTTAAAGTAAACAAATAACGACACTAACACAAACTTACGGCAGAAACAAATCACCTACCCACAAACCACCCAGGGGTAACGTTGACAAATGTTTTAATGAAATAACAGTAACATCATGATGAAAAGATGTAATCGGGTACGGTCGTTCAAGAGCCCATTTGAACCAATCACAGACGCATAACTCAAACAAGAACAACCAGTATATCAATTACTCTCCTAACTCTGCCAATTTCTTAGCGCTAATGAATCCAATATACAAATATGACCATTTATAGACCAAAATTGTTGCTAAAACAACGTTAATAAATAGACTACTTTTCTTCTTGTTTTCAAATTTCGTAGAACCTTCTTCGTCGCACCATTCTAGAAAAGTTGAAAGATAAAAGAAAATTTTCCTATTGTTGTTTGCATAAAAAGCAAGCTTTAATGAGCCAAACGGTTTCAAGAAGAGAATAGAAATAGAAAAGCGTCGTGCGTTTTCACAAACTTTGACACAAAAATGAACACCGAAATTGACATAACCATGCTTTGGGACTTAACAATATGGTCAAATCTAAGTCCCATTGACAAAATTTCGACTCGTATACTTTCGTATAGCAAAATATCCATTATCAAAGTCACACTCACCCTCTGAATTCAAGCAACAACATGAGTTTAGTGAGACTAAAAATCAAAACTATGTTTACAAACTTCCAAAAATAAGCGAAACGAATGCAGCCAGAAAGGGGATAATTTCATAGATTGTAAATCTTCAAACAAACCAACATCCTTAAAATTAAATCCAGTGTGTAAAGGAGACACCGTGAACAACAAAATCATGTATTCGCAAACATTACCGTTTTTAGAATTAAAGCCATCTTTATCGTTTAAGATAATAAATGTTCACAACAAGCATCAAAGACATAATAACCCGATCTAGATTAACAAAAAATAATAATAGAAAAGGTGAAGAACAAAGGTAAAGGAATAATTCGCACCTTTTTGGGTGCAGCGAAACTGGGGTTTTCGCGTCAAGATTTCGTCGACCTCGAACTCAAATCGAAACACCAACTTTAAAACTAAACTAAAAAGAAAACCAGTTATTGTAATACTAGACCTTGCTAAGATTTTTAAAACAGGCTGCTTTCTCTCTTTTCTTTTAATTTTTTCCCTTGTTTCGAATTTTCACCCCCAAGCCTTTCTCCCTTCTCGATTTGTTTTTTTTTTGCCTCTATTCTCTCTCTTTTTTCACCCTTTTTTTCGCTCTTGTTCAACTCCTCCTCCATGGAAATGAAAGACCAATATTTATAGGCACAAATTCGAACTTGAAATCCGAATTTAAAACCTCATAGTAAAAATAATGGGAACAAGGAGAAAATTTGAATTTATGATGAATCCCTTCGTACCTCAGCTCTTCTAGGTCATTAATGGAGGATTTGAAAAGTGTTTTCGTTGTATCACGATTTAGGGACTGATTTCTATGTTTTTGAAGGATTCACGAGTTGGAGGGTCAATTTTAGTGAGATTCTGGCAGGTGTCCAGCTATGCTACTCAGATTCGGTGGTAGTGGAAAGGAGAAAGAAGAAGAGAGATGAAACTCCGTTTGATTTTTGTGAGATTTTGGTAATGGAGGAGGTGACCCATCGGTGATATGGAATGGGGAGCCTCTTGTAGGTGTGGCAGCCATGGCAATGCTAGGGTTGCGGTTTTGGCATGAGGGAGAAGGAGAGGAAAAGGATTTTGATTCTTGTGTTGGTTTGGGAAATATTGAAAGAGATGTGTCGCTGGCTTCTTGGGAAGAGTATACGCGTGTTTCTGACTTTTGGCAGATGTGTGAGTTGTTTATTAAATGCACAAATTTGAAAAATATTTGACCAAAATTTGAACCGTACGATCATTTGATCGGTCGGTTCAAATTTAATATGTAAAAAAAGAAAAAAGAAAATAAAATAAAATCAAAATTATATATATATTACCTCTTAAAAATAATAGTATAAATAAGAAAAGGAAAACGCTATATATACGGATAGATATGTGGAAGGTTGATCTTAAAATAATTATTTTTTATCCGTTCAATATTTGATTGAACGGTTTGAATTAAAAATATAATATATATAAAGTAAAACAATAATATTAATATATATATACACACTTATGTATATATATATATATATATATATATACGGATTGAAAAGAAGAATTAATGGACTGAATCAATTTGTGTCAGTCGGGTATTTTTGGACTGATTTTGATCCATCCGATCTTTTGATCAGACGATCTTAAAGAGATTACCACTAAAATAATAATAGCGAAAAATAAAAATGTATGTATGTACGGATAAATATGTGAAAGGTTGATTTCAAAATGACTCTTTTTTGATCCGTTTGAACGGTTCAAATTTAATTTAAAGAGAAGGAAAAAAGTAAAAAACAAATATACAAATAAATAGATAGTTAAACAAAAATAAATAAATTTTATGTATATATATATATATATACGGAATATTTTAGGACCTTTCGGGTTTTAAAATGAATCATCGGATCGAGTTAAATCATATCTGTTGAGGCGGAGCGATGAAGCGGACATAGAAATTGTACTGAGTTTTGGGCTAATTTTGGAGCTTTTGGTTGAAATTTATAAAATGAGAGTTGAGATCGGGCGAAATAAAAATGAAACTTGTTTATTGTTAGCCCAAATGCTCTTCTTCTGCTGAAATTAAATTTATCGATGCTCCCTGATATCCTAAAAATTATTTTTAATTTAACGTATATAAATTACAGACATAACTTGCATGAGTGTCCAATTTGATTTCTTGTGATTTAATATTAACAACAACATATATATGTCTGTAAAAATAAGAATGTAATAAAATATACGTAAAAATCAAGAATATAATAAAAATATGTATATTTAAAAAGATATATTTTATGTAATAAAATATACACATATGGTCACAATATTTAACCCAAAAATAAAATTAGAAAAGATGTTAATGCGAAAACCAAAGGATATACATATATTTTTATTCGTTAAAATATTTAATTATATTTAATTAAATATTTCATATTATGGTGGAAAAATAATTTCCCTTTTATTAAAATATCTAGTAATAGAAACAAAATATAAATCTTATTTTTTATTTAATTTTCAAAAATTATTTAGGGCCAAGGAGCATCGGTAAAATAATTAAAGGAAAAAGTGCGAGCCAAAATTGGGTGTCAACAGTTGCCCCTTAGGGAACGAAGATTTGTGTGAAAATCTTTGGGCACTCACGTTGACGTAACCAATTTTGTCTCGTGCAAAACAAAAAATTTGGAAGATTATGGCCGGGCTTTGATTTTTGAGCTGCCTACATATCTCGGGTTTCACGAGAAATCAGGTCATTTACAGTTCAAATTATAGTAAAATTTTGATATTTATCAATATTTGCCCTTGTATAGAATTATGGTAACACTGGTTCCTTCGGGATGATAACAAACTTTCAGCACGAATGAAATGGATACGGGTGCAAGTTTGAAACGGGTTGTTAGAAGTAGCTGGGGATGAGGAGACGTTGGATAGTGATATCTGCTGAGGATCTTGAGAGAAAAGGAGATAACGATTTTTCAAAAATTGCCCCAGTGCTGGAATAAGACGGCATTGGGTGATGACAAAAAATAAAAATGAAAACTTGAGTTGAGCCGAGTTGAGTTGAGTTTCTTCACCGGAATCCTTGACATAGCTAGGGATGCTTAACATTCCGCTAGCTTGCCCCAGTTTTCTGCTAAGAGGGTAGCTCCACATTGTACTGCATGGTCCTGCAAAATAGGTAACAGAGTGAAAAGTACCTGTCGTTCGAAAAATTATAAATTGACATCATAATATAAAGAGTAGAGTTTAGATATTCAAACTAGTATTGTCTCTATTTTTGGAGGCCTCCGACTGGCGGGGCAATAACTGTAATGTAGATAGCCTCCGTTGGCTGAAATGTAAATAGCCTCCGTCGGCTGGAATGTAAAAAGCCTCCGCCGACTGAACTGTAAATAGCCTCTGTCGGCTGAAATGTAAATAGCCTCCGTCGGCTGAAATGTAAATAGCCTCCGCCGGCTGATCTGTAAATAGCCTCCGTCAGCTGAGTAACTGCTTGAATGTAAATAGCCTCCGTCGACTGAAATATAAATAGCCTCCGTCGGCTAAAATGTAAATAGCCTCCGCCGGATGAACTGTAAATAGCCTCCGTCGGCTGAGCAACTGCTTGAATGTAAATAGAATCCGTCGGCTGAAATATAAATAACTTCTGACGGCGGGACATTTGCCCAAAGGTAGACTGCCTCCTATTTGTTAAGGCGACCCTTAGTCTGAACGAGATGACGGTATTGCTGTTGGAACTTGATGCTGTTGTGATAATGGGTTTGTTGTGCGCTTGCTATGCTGTGGGCATCTGATTGGCAGGCTGTGCTTTGTTTGCTGAAATGCAATTCCTCAATATGGCGGAGTGTTGCTTTGCTTATATACATTCTTGGATTTGTGGCGGGGCGTCCCCCTTGCTGGGGCATAACTCCCGATATGGCGGAGAGTCGTATTGCCCATTTGCATCCTCCGATATAGCAGAGGATCGCTTTGATTGCTTATGCACAGTCTTCAGAATGTGGAACTCGACTTTGTTTGCTTATATACAGTCCTCAAAATGCGAAAGCTCGACTTTGTTTGCTTATATACAGTCCTTTGGAATGCGGAAGCTTGACTATGTTTGCTTATATACAGTCCTTGCCCTGCGGAATCTCGACTTTATTGAAGTCAGACGACACTCTCCGATTTGCAGAGTTTGTTGGGAGAAGTGAATAGCCTAATCTTCCTATGAGGATCCTCTTTTCGTAGTTTCCGACCCGGGTCTTCAAAATGTACCTGTGAAAGAATTCGAATAAAACTCTTAGAGCTTGTGAGGATTAGTATAAATGTATGTAAAAAAAATAAAGAAAGAGAAGAATATTGGCTCATGCCGCAGTGGTAAGCAGCATGATGCCCCAGATCCGATCCCAAAGCTTGGCTTGATGTAGTCTTCCAATTCTTATTTTCCTGTGCTCAAAGAAAAATTCTTAGTTGGGAGGGGGTGTTGATTTGTGTCGACTGGGAAATCCTGGCTTTGTTTACGGAATTCTCCAACACCCCCTCGGTTGCTCAATCACTCCCAAATCTGGAGTCTCAGTAGGTGGGAAAGTTGAAAGTATGGTGAAAAATACATATATGTATATATGTTATCGCAAATATTACGTATATATTAAGTATATATAGTAATCCTTTATCGTTTTTAGATTATGACACGTTCGGAAATTTGTTAAGCCTCCATTTGTTGATCGTGACCCATGTAGCTTTATCCTTCGAGTGGAGATGCTCTAACTGTCGATGCTACGATGATTCTGGTGGTGAGATCGCTTATATTATGGGGCTATACTACGAGCGACAGGGGATTTTCCTAAAGGTAAGACCGAATCTTTTAGGTTGCCTAAGTATCCTTATAACAGGAATCAGGTCCGCACATAGTTCGATTTCAATGGGAAAAGTGAAAATATGCAGTGCAGTGACCGAGCCTGACTCAGGCTACGTACGTATCCTAAGAATAGGAATCAGATCATAACATAGTTCGATACAAAAGATAAAGTGAAATAATGCAATGATCAGGCCTAACTCAGGCTGCCTACGTATCCAAGCGGAATCAGGTCAGGTCGTAGTTCAGTACAATGAAAAGGTAAAATATGAAAGGGACCGAATTCGATGTGGATTGCCTACGTATCCCGCCGTGGGAAGTCAGGTCGAGCATAGTTCTAAGTATATGAAAGGATGATGTTTTTGGGTTTTCTATGGAAAACCGAACCCTATGTGGGCTGCCTACCTATCCCACCATGGGAAATCAGGCTAATACGTAGTTCTATTACATTAGAGAAAAATGCAAAAGTACAAAGAAACAACTAGTCCTAATGTTTTCAAATATAGTACTTCTTGATGGCGTCTGAGTTGATCGGCTTCGTGCTTATTGTGTCGTCCATTTTTGCGAGGATTATAGCTCCTCTTGAGAGTACTCGGTGAACTATGTAAGGACCTTGCCAATTTGGCACAAATTTTCCTTTGGCTTCATCTTGGTGAGGGAATATCTTCTTCAATACTAACTGTCCCGATGTGAATCGACGAGGCTTGACTTTCTTGTTGAACGCTTTGATCATTCTATTTTGATAGAGTTGACCATGACAGACTGCATCCAACCTCTTCTCGTCAATGAGCATCAACTGCTCGATCCTGCACGAATCCATTCAGCTTCGTCTAGACCAACCTCCTGAATGACTCTCAATGAAGGTATCTCTATTTCTGCAGGTATAACTGTTTCCGACCCATAAATCAATATGTGAGGAGTTTCCCCAGTAGAAGTTCTGATTATGGTGCGATACTCAAGTAAAGCATATGGCAACTTTTCATGCCATTCCCTATTATCGTCCATTATTTTCCTCAAGATCCTCTTGATATTCTTGTTTGCAGCTTCAACCGCTCCATTCATTTGCGGTCGATAAGCCGTGGAATTTAGATGAGAGATCTTAAACCTTTCGCAAATCTCTCTCATCAGGTTGCTATTAAGATTGGCTCCATTATCTGTTATGATTGACTCTGGAATTCCAAACCGACATACTAAGTTGTATTGAACAAAATCTGCTCCCACCTTCTTGGTTACAGCCTTATGTGTCGAGGCCTCAACCCACTTTGTGAAGTAATCGATAGCAACCAAGATAAAACGGTGTCCATTGGACGCAGGAGGCTCTATGGGCCCAATAACATCCATGCCCCAAGCAGCAAACGAATAAGGAGAACCCATCACATTGAGTTCGTTTGATGGAACTCGTATAAAGTCTCCATGAACTTGACATTGGTGACACTTCTGCACGAATCGAATGCTATCCCTCTCCATGGTCATCCAAAAGTATCCAGCTCTCAAAATCTTCTTCGCAAGCATGAAATCGTTCATGTGAGATCCACAAGTTCCTGCATGTATCTCCTCTAACAATCTCATGGCCTCCGTGGCATCGACACATCATAACAATCCTAGGTCTGGAGTCCTCCTATATAGAATTTCCCCGTTGAGAAAGAAGTGATTGGCCATCCTTCTTAAAGTCCTCTTCTGCTTGCCAGTAGCGCCTTCTGGATATTCTCCCGCTCCGAGTAACCTCTTAATGTTGTAATACCACGGTTTTCCATTTGGCTCTTCATCTACATGGAAACAGTAGGTCTGTTGGTCATGTATCTCCACTTTGATGGGATCGATGTAATTCTTATCTGGATGCTGAATCATTGAAGATAGTGTCTCCAAGGCATCGGTGAATTCATTTTGAATTCGAGGGACATGCTTGAATTCAATCTTCGTAAACCTTTTGCTCAATTCCTTAACACATTGCACATAAGGAAGGATTTTGACATTCTTGGTGGTCCATTTTCCTTGCACCTGATGGATCAACAAGTTTGAATCTTCTATCACCAATAACTCTTTAATGTCTATATCTACTGCCATCCTAAGCCCGAGAATGCAAGCCTCATATTCTGCCATGTTATTCGTGCAAGGAAACCTAATCTTCGCCGAGATTGGGTAGTGTTGACCTATTTTTGAAAATAGGACTGCTCCAATTCCGACTCCTTTGAAGTTTGCTGCTCTATCGAAAAACATCCTCCATCTATCATATGACTCTGAGATGTCTTCTCCTGCAAACAACACCTCTTCATTAGGAAAATAGGTTTCGAGCGGCCTATAATCTTGATCCACTGGGTTTTCCAAGAGGTGATCAGCCAAAGCTTGTCCTTTGACGGCTTTTTGGGTCACGTACACAATGTCAAACTCACTTAACAAAATCTGCCATTTTGCCCAATTTCCAGTAGGCATTGGCTTCTGAAAGATGTACTTGAGTGGATCCATCCTTGAAATCAAGTACGTGGTATACGCGGACAGGTAGTGCCTTAGCTTTTGCGCAACCCAAGTTAATGCTCAACAAGTTCGTTCCAACAATGTATACCTAGCTTCGTACGGTGTGAACTTTTTACTCAGGTAGTAAATGGCTTGCTCTTTCCTCCCTGTATCATCGTGTTGCCCTAACACATATCCAAATGCATTATCCATGACAAATAGATATAGCAGTAACGGCTTTCCTGGTTCTGGTGGAACCAATACTGGTGGGTTAGACAAATACTCCTTAATTTTTTCAAAAGCCTTCTGACATTCTTCAGTCCATCCGGTGGCGGCATCCTTCTTCAATAACTTGAATATTGGTTCACAAATGATCGTGGATTGGGCTATGAACCGACTGATGTAATTGAGTCTTCCCAAGAAACTCATTACGTCCTTTTTGGTCTTGGGATGTGGTAAGTCTTGGATTGCCTATATCTTGGACGGATCCAACTCTATACCTCCCCTTCTAACGATGAAACCCAATAACTTTCCTGTGAGGACTCCAAAGGTGCATTTAGCTAGATTCAACTTTAGGTCGTACCTTCGCAGCCTTTCAAAGAACTTTCGTAAAACATCCAAATGGTCCGAACTCTTTTTAGATTTGATGACGACATTATCCATGTACACTTCGATTTCTTTGTGAATCATATCATGGAAAAGAGTGGTCATGGACCTCATATAAGTTGCACCGGCATTCTTGAGTCCAAACGGCATTACCCTGTAGCAGTATACTCCCTATGGTGTGATGAAGGCTGTTTTTTCTACATCATTCTCATCTATAAAAATTTGATGATATCCCGCGAAACAATCAACAAAAGACTGCAACTCATGTTTCGCGCAATTATCAATGAGAATGTGGATGTTTGGGAGGGGTAAATCATTTTTTGGACTAGCCTTGTTGAGATCCCGATAATCTACACATATTCTTATCTTTCCGTCTTTCTTTGGTACGGGCACGATGTTAGCCTACCAGATGGGATAAGTCATGACCCTCACGGCGTTGGCTTCTATCTGTTTGGTCACCTCCTCCTCGATTCTCAAACTCAAATCGAGCTTAAATTTGCTCGTCTTTTGCTTCACCGATGGACATGCGGGGTTAGTCGACAGTCGATGCGAGACAATATCGGTGCTTAAATCGGGCATGTCTTCATAAGACCAAGCAAACACATCAATGTATTGCTTGAGCAGACTTATCAATTCCTGCTTTCTTTCAGCCTCCAAGTATGTGCTTACTCGTGTTTCATTTGTTGTTTCTTCATCACCCAAATCAATGACTTCATTCTCGTCCATATTAAGCTTCTTTTGATTCTCAAGTTGCTCGATCTCCTGAGGTTGGTTTTAAGTCATCATTCTCTTATCGTACTCCTCGTAATCTTGTTCATCGCTTGCATTTTGCACAACAGATTCATTATGTGTCATAATCGTGGAACGAGGATTTTTGTTAACATTTGTGCTAAAAAGTATAAAAAGTGAGTAAAGTAAATAGATATTGAAAATAGGAAAATAAGGTTTGAAAATAAGGACTTTTATTAACAAAAGCACTGGGCTTTGACAAGAGGCAAGTGGCAAAAGAGCTTCGGCATGATTCAAGCCTCAATTGGTCATGCAAACAAAATAATAATTATTTTTTTAGAAAAACAACAACAGTCCCACACTACCAAGACTCCTGACGAAACAGGGATGGCCTGATGGTCCAATTCTGCAAGGCTTCACCCGGCTCGGCATCACGGATGGTGAGTTTCTTGAAAGCTATCTCCGATTCTTCTTTAATCACGGCGACAAATAAATTTCCTATTCCTTCTTTGATATCTTCATCATCTGTTTGTTCTGAAACCAAGACTTAGGCTGGCACAAATATCATCATTCCAAATCCTTTACTGCAGGCTAATCCAGAAATAGGCTCGTATACAAGCCCTGTAGTACCCTTATGTTGCTTTAACTGAATTGGCTCGACTATACCATCGGCTCTGGGTCCTAGTCCTATCTTGGGTTGATACCCATATTTCAACATATCTGACGCAACCATCTTTTCAGCATTCGACATTTTTGCTTCAGCTGCCATTACCTCCTCATTGATCTTTGTTGTTTGCATGATCTCCAGAGTATAGAAAGTGGCTCCATCTAACTCCTCGGTGACTGGGACTGAATCGACAGAATAAATGGGATGACTGAGTTCTTCATGGACAATAATTTCTGTGCGACCTTATTCAAACTTCACACACTGATCGAGAGTGGAAGGAACGGTTCTTGCCATGTGGACCCATGGCCTCCCCAGCAACAAGTAATAGCTAGATGACACATCCATGACCTGAAATAGGATAGGAAATTCTGCTGGTCCTATCTGTAGTGTTAAGTAAATTTCGCCGATAACACTTCTTTGTGACCCTTTAAATGCTCGGACCTTCACCCGACTCTCCCTTATATCTTTTACATTCACACTTAAATCCCTTAGAGTGGAGAACGGACAGATATTACAACCCGAACCACCATCGATCAAGACCCTTTTCACAATCTTATCCTGATATCTAACTGCAATATGGAGTGCTTTGTTGTGTGAGCAATTCCTTCTGACGGTAACTCATCATCATGGAAAGAGACCTAGTTTGCCTCCACCACTCGCCTGATTGCTGCAGCCAAAGTCTCGCTATTTGTCTCCTTTGGTATGCTAATCCCAGATAACACTTCCATCAAAGCATTTCTATGGGCTTCCGAACTCATAAGCAAGGACATGACGGATATATGGGCCGATGTCTTCTTGAGCTGATCCTCGACTGAATAGTCCTTGGGCTGCATCTTCTTCCAAAATTCCGCAGCTTCAACATCTGTGATAATTCTCCTTGGGTTTTGATCTTTCCCGAGAACTCCATGATTTGGTTTCTCTGATGCATAACACATTCCCGACCTGGTCATCCCTTGATCCGCAGCAGCGTCTATCATTTTTCCCTTGGTTTTAGCTTGATAGTCCCATGGGACTGCCTTGGTGTCATAGTTGGTCCTACCAGTAGCTGATGTGGTTATTACGACTCTCGGCAGGTAGGTTTAAACAGTTATAGGCTCCCTCAACTGAACTGTGATAAATGGTTGCGATGGGGATACAATGGTGATCTCCTCTGCGCTCCATGTAGGCATAATAGTTTCTTTTAAATCATACTACTCCTCTAGAGTAATCATGTTGAATTCCCGATTTCCATGATTTGGCAAAGGGTTATTGTTCACATTGGGATCTGCGGCAGTGCATTTGATTATACTCTTCCTTATCAGAGACTCAATTTGATTCTTCAAGATGTAACAGTCTTTCGTGTCGTGCCCTTAGACTCCTGAGTGATAGGCGCATCGCTTGCTACCGTTAAAGTTTCGAGAGTTTGGATCAGGTGTCTTTTCCTCGATTGGATGCAAAAAACCGGCAGCCCTCAATCTTTCAAACAACTGGGCTAAAGGTTTTATAATCGGTGTGTAGGTGCGGGTATTTCTGGCTTTAAAGTTTAAACGTGGTCTGGGTGCATAGGCTGGTCTATTTTGCTGAGTTGGAGCTTGGACATGGGCGTATAGTCTTGGTGGATTCTGATATGCTGGAGCTCGAGGTGGATTATAATATGGTTGAGTATTATATACTAGGACGTGTGCAATAATTTGGGGGTTGTTAGGGTAACGGTAAGAAGGATTTCCAGTTTGGTAGTATGGTGTGGCAGTTGAAACATCCTCCCTCTTCTTCTTATTACCATTAATGGAACCAGTTTGTATGGCCTTACTCACAGCTTGCAGTGCATCCATAGATTGGATCTTTCATGACTTGATGCCTTCTTCTATGAAATCTCCCATTTGACTAATTCTGCGAACCTTTGGCCTATCATCGACATCATCTTGTCAAAGTAGACTCCCTCTTGATATCGGATAAAATACTTGGAGAGTTCACTTTCATCTAGTGGAGGCTGGATCCTAGTAGCCTCGGTCCTCCAACGCCATGCGTATTCTTGAAATGATTCTAATGGCTTCTTCTGTATGTTGGCCAATGAAAACCTGTCTGGGGTAATCTCAGTATTGAACCTAAAGCGACTCATGAAGTCTTAGACTATTTCCCTTCAGTCATGCCACTTACGGGGGTCTTGTCGGGTATACCAAGTCAAAGATTCTCCCAACAAACTTCGAATGAACAGCTTCATCCTTAACTTCTCGTTCCTTCCTACTCCAACCAATTTATCGCAGTAGGCCCTCAGGTGTGCATACGGGTCATATTTTTCATCAAACACATCGAACTTTGGTGGTTTGTATCCCGTTGGCATGTCGATGTCTGGATGAATGCATAAGTCATCGTATTCCAAGCTTTCAACCCCTCTGGTAACTTGTATGTTTCTGAATGCTCTCTTTAGATTCTCAAGATGGGCTATTATTGACCCTTCTTTACTTGATTGGACATTCTTTCCTAATCTTGCATACCGATCGACCTCGTACGGAACCTTAAGAGTCGCTGATGTTGCGAAAGAAGGAGCTTCGGTAGCATATATAGGTGGAACAGGTATCTCACAAGTGACATATGCCTCGGGTATGTGCTGCATTTCAGGATGGACTGGAACAGAAAAGTTCTGGACAGGAAATGAATAACCAGGCATCGTTCCGACAGTAGGTTGGAAAGCGGGCGGTGCTTAAGCATGCGGTATACTTGCTTGGTTAGCGGAAGCGCCTGAAGGTAATTCAATACTTGGAGCCTACGGCTGAGCGGGAAATCTAGCTATTGTAAGCTTGGTTAGATCCCGTATTTGACGGAGTTATTCTTTCAGGACCTCAATTTCTTGTGCCATATTGGCCATTTGATCATCGTTTTGAGTATCCGACGGCCTTTGAGAACTCTCGGTGTCATCCACTGGGATCATCGCGGCCTTGTCTCTGTTAGTCATTTTGTCTTTTGATCGAAGGTTGTATTGGGATTCCGCCAGCTTTCCAGTCGACACAAATCAACTTTTTTTTTCTTTTTCGGGGAATTAATAGGCAAAAGGAAAGATAGAAAGAAAAAGGAAACTATGTTAGTTTGGGCAATAATGAAAATGTAACAAGTAATTAACACATATATACACCAAGTTGGCAACATTCAAACGCGTCCTAATATAGAGCCTCTTTTTGCCAGAGGTAGGCCTACGCTGCATACACGATTAATTGATCCAAAACTTTAAATTGTAATTAAATTCAGGACAAAGGGATTTTGATTATTGAAAAGGCAAGGTGTGAAGCCACGAGTTACAAAGAAAGGTTTTGAACTAAAGATTACATCATGGTAGCCTATGGCAATGTCGATAGTGGTCATGCAAGACCCTTTTTAGGGAAAACAAAAATGAAAGAAAAAAGTACAGATAGGTCATACAAGATCCTCAGGAATTTACAATAACAAGATGTATCCTAAAGCCAGCTGGGGGGATCATCATCATCATCATCGAGGTCATAATAGGGCCCAGGGTGATACTCTGGGGATCCGTCTAACTGCTGCCCTCAAAAGTCTTCGTCTGCTCCGCTGAAGTCTATAGGCCCATACTCTTCTTCTTCAGGGTCTTCCTCCATCTCCTCTGTCAGCTCCGCATCTTGCTCTTCCATTGGTTCCTCCTCCGGATCTTCCTCCGGGTCCTCCTAGGGATCCTCCTCTGGGTTCTTTTCAGGATCTTCCTCTATTTTCTCGGGATCTTTCTTCGAGTCTTCCTCCATCTCTTTCTCGGGTTCATTATCTACAGCAGGGATGAGGTAATCCACTGATCCATGAATCACCTGCTCGTACATGTCTGTGGTTACCGGCCTAAGATAAAGCAGCTGCGCTCGAATCTGGTCTGCTCTATGAATGTCGGCAAGCCCTTGGAGTGACATAATACTCGGTTAAGCTAGAATTCCTTCCAACCTATACCAGGTGTAGTACTCGGGAGTGCAGTATGGGTTACCCCCCATGCCCAAGCTGAAAATCTGTCCCCACCCATGGGTTAGGTTGCCAAGCCTCTCTACAGGGATTCTTCCCTCATAATCGATCTCCGACAATGCCATGTTGGACCATAGAGGCACATTCTGAATCAGGCCGAATTGTCTTAGAACTCTCAAAGGTGCATATGGCTGGATTCCCTCCAACCTAATCATCTCAAGAAAGTAAGTGTAATGT
Source organism: Capsicum pubescens (assembly GCA_030864215.1). Taxonomy (NCBI): domain Eukaryota; kingdom Viridiplantae; phylum Streptophyta; class Magnoliopsida; order Solanales; family Solanaceae; genus Capsicum; species Capsicum pubescens. The sequence continues at coordinate 22,272,064 of CM061543.1, forward strand.
CTTCTTAGCATTACTCGACCACTAACCCATGGTAGCCTCCACTGGATGAGGTTACCGGTGAGATAGATTAGGAAGTCGCGCCACTGCTCCTCATTGACTGGCATCTCCCACATGGCCACTCTAAGTCTGTGCCTGCAAATCTGATTAGGGCCAGCCTCTCTGACACCATCCCTACGATAAAAGTGCTCTAATGCCCAAACTTGGAGCATTAGGTTGTAGCCTCTGAAAAAATCGTGCCCCCTGAAGCATGCGGACAAAGATCGAAAGACTTCTGCTAGAATCATCGGCACGATCATGGTCCTGATTGGTCCCCTACACATGAATAAAACCATGGGGAGTATGTGAATGCTGATCCGGTTCCCTCTCATTGGGAACACCATAATACCGAGAAAAACCATCATAAACACAATGGCTCTATGCCTCTCCCAGTCGACTCTGGTGAAGGAAAACTCTTCTCGAAAATGATTATAACTTTCTGTTCTACCGAACCTCTCGAAGAGATAAACCAGGCTTACCCAACCTGCCTCAACCATTCTCAAACCTGTTCCAACTTTCAACCCTATGTCGCGAAGAAAACGACTACCTGCAGTAATATGGGGGGCCAAAGGTACCCGTCCTGTCAATGGTAAATTAGTCATTTGGCTGATATCTTCTAAGGTGAGTGTGATCTCAAAGTCCTCGAATCTGAAAGTAACCGTAGTCGGGTCCCAGAACTCGACTAGGAATCGAATCAGTAGCCTATCTGCCCTTATCTCCATTAGAACCGTCAAAGATCCCAAATGCGCAAACATCTCTCCTCCATGCGCCACTCGGATATTTCCTCACCAGTGTCTTAGGATATGGGGAATGTCAGTCAACATATAGATGTTGGCGAGATTCTGGTTGATTTCCATTTGTGCAAAGAAAAGGGTATGGTAAGTTCAATGTCCTAAATTTATTATGTTTTTAATGTTTGGAACAATTAATCATTCCACACATATACCGTCGTTGGGTTCGTAGAGGACCCGTTGACACGAAGGGTGGTTTCCTAACTGCGGAATGATACCCTGGACCGTTCTGCCTAAGGTGTATGAAATATGACCTATCACTAGAGTAGGATCTTTTTCTCCTAAATGTTCAAGAGTGGGATTGAATAGTTGCGAGAAGATGCACTAACCTAACTGCACCAACTCTAAAACTAAAGAATCCAAAGAGGTTTCGGAGAAGTGCAGGTACACCCCTCGCGTGTTCAGTCTGTGGATTGTGTACGACCAAGACTGATAGGAATAATGCAAGTGATAAAGCGATAACAAGTAGTGTTATACTAACAAATAAGGAACGCGAGTTCGGATTTGGCTCGCGTCCTTTCACAGAAGGCATGATATGAAAAATAAGCAAGCAAATAACATAGTAAAGCACACAATCCTAAACTAAGCATGTTAAGGTTAAAACCTAAGTTCAAAGGATCCCCAGCAAAGTCGTCATTCTATCGAGCCCTATTTTGAATCGGTCGAAACAACACATGACATATGGTGGAGTGTCGTGACTCTTGGGATTTGAAAGTTATTTTTTAGAGTCGCCACCTAACTTTTTTAGGGAAAAATAGGAAAACCCATTTTTTATTGTAAAAACTCTGTCTTAGTCTATCGAAAACGTTTTAGAGATTCTGAGTAAGGGTTTTGGTTACTCGAGGGGAAGGTATTAGGCACCCCTCAGAGTCTATCCAAAGATAGTCTTACACTTAGTTTAGGAAAGTATTTGGAAACTTTATTTTGTTATTTGCGTAAGCGGTGGAAACTGCACACATGTTAATCAAACTTGAAGAAAACACACCAAGTACATAAATGCATTCTTGTAATATACGAAAATGACGTAGTGTATTGCCAAAGTACACGTGCATGTTTTAAAAAAATGAGAGAGAAGCATTTTATTATATTAGGAAAAACTTGAGGTTTGTGAATTTTTTTTTTCACAAGAATATAAAGTTTCATGCAAAGAAATCATTTACGGGGTAAAAGAAAGTATCATTTTAAAAGTAAAAAAAATGATTTGTTTATAAATTATCATGTATATCCCATAATATACATAAAAATATTCTTTTCAAAATTGAATTCGTACCAATGCATTTCTTGCGAAAATAAAAATTATATCGTGTTAGCTTTAGGCCAGTAAAGGAATCATGCAATTGCTCATTTATTTTTTAAAGACTCAAAATAATATTTAAGGTGAAAAGAGTGATAGAAATATTTACATGTAATTATACTTAGTGCAATTGGTTATAATAATAATAATAATCCCACCTTTTAAGAAGCTGAGTGTGTAAAAGTGGCAATAATGATATGGCGATATGTTTACGTGTGCCTGGTCTCTTTTTTCTTTTAGCTTTGTTTAAGTTTCCTTTTAGCAAAATCCAGAGACTTGAAACTAGTAGGAGGAGGTGAATGTAAAGCCGGGTAAAGTGTTGATACAGTTTAACTTACGCGAATGAGAGAAAAATAAGTTTTAGTCATTCACGAAATAATATTGAACTCCCTTTATTTGAAGAAATGTCAAGGTTGCGACATTCGTTATTTAGAAAAAGAACTTTTTAAGACAAGCAATTAGTTTAAAAGCTAGCTCAATGTTAAAACTGCTAAAGGGTGAAAACGTTAGCACGCTTCAAAGAAAATTTATCAAATTCTTGAGACAGTATCAACACGGTAAGCAATTAACAAAATTCAAGAGTCAATAATAATTAAATACCCTCCAAGTTTCAAATAAAGCAGCATAGGATGAAATATTAAATAAGGAGAAGGGACCAAGTGATACTAGACTCCTAATGAGATTCAAGATTCTACTTTACGTGACACCGATGCTTCGCACCCGATGTTGGGTCAAGGCCACTTTCGATTGAAACTCCAACTCCCGAGTTTGCATGAAAAGAAAAAGAGGATAAAGATTAGAAGATCGTTCAAATAATTGAAGATAGTATGACAACTTCATATGAATAAATATCCCTATAAACATTTAGTCTTAAGTAAACAAAGCTAGGAATTTGCGTATGTAGGCTTATTCACAAATAGCTACAAGAAAACCTCTTTATGGCTTGACCAAGGTTCACAATTAAAAAATACCATTACTCATAGGGAGATAGAAACGAGCACTTACAGGAAAAACAATCATATAATGAAATAATAAGAAAATTTGAAGGAAAACTATTTTACTGTCTTAAATATGTTGGCTAGATCTAATTAAAAGAAAGAAGAAGCCTTTAGTACCAGATAGTATTCAACATGCACATTATTCCAAATAATATCTTTAGACTAGGAGTATGAGAATATATACCTGTGGGAGAACTGAAGAAACATAAGGGTCACACAAAGGGCAATAACAGATATCGCCAAGCTAAAGTCATCTCTCCACAATTTCTTGTTTAATTTTATCTTAGAACTCTAACCTGGGGACATTGAGACACGAATTAAATTGATTTAAGGTAAACAAATAACGACACTAACACAAACTTACGGCGGAAATAAATCACCTACCCACAAACCACCCAGGGGTAAGGTTGACAAATGTTTTAATGAAATAACAGTAACATCATGATGAAAAGATGTAATCGGGTGCGGTCGTTCAAGAGCCCATTTGAACCCATCACAGACGCATAACTCAAAAAAGAACAACTAGTATATCAATTACTCTCCTAACTCTGCCAATTTCTTAGCGCCAATGAATCCAATATACAAATATGACCACTTATAGACCAAAACTGTTGCTAAGACAACGTTAATAAATAGACTACTTTTCTTCTTGTTTTCAAATTTCATAGAACCCTCTTCGTCGCAACATTCTAGAAAAGTTGAAAGATAAAAGAAAACTTTTCTATTGTTGTTTGCATAAAAATCAAGCTTTAACGAGCCAAACGGTTTCAAGAAGGGAATAGAAATAGAAAAGCGTCGTGCATTTTCACAAACCTTGACACAAAAATAAACACCAAAATTGACATAACCATGCTTTGGGACTTAACAATATGGTCAAATCTAAGTCCCGTTGACAAAATTTTGACTCGTATACTTTCGTATAATAAAAATATCCATTTTCAAAGTCACACTCACCCTCTGTATTCAAGCAACAACATGAGTTTAGTGAGACTAAAAATCAAAACTATGTTTACAAACTTCCAAAAATAAGCGAAACGAATGCAGCCAGAAAGGGGATAATTTCATAGATTGTAAAACTTCAAACAAACCAACATCCTTAAAATCAAATCCAGTGTGTAAAGGCGACACCGTGAACAGTAAAATCATGTATTCGCAAACAGTCCCGCTTTTAGAATTAAAGCCATCTTTGTCGTTTAAGATAATAAATGTTCACAACAAGCATCAAAGACATAATAACCCGATCGAGATTAACAAAAAAATAATAATAGAAAAGGTGAAGAACGAAGGTAAAGGGATGATTCGCACCTTTTTGGGTGCAGCAAAAATGGGGTTTTCGCGTCAAGATTTCGTCGACCTCAAACTCAAATCGAAACACCAACTTAAAAACCAAACTGAAAAGAAAACCAGTTATTGCAATACTAGACCTTGCTAAGATTTTTGAAATAGGTTGCTTTCTTTCTTTTCTTTTAATTTTTTTTCCTTGTTTCGAATTTTCACCCCCTAAGCCTTTCTCCCTTCTCGATTTGTTTTTTTTACCTCTGTTCTCTCTTTTTTCCACCCTTTTTTTTGCTCTTGTTCAACTCCCCCTCCATGGAAACGAAAGACCAATATTTATAGGCACAAATCCGGACTTGAAATACGTATTTGAAACCTCATAGTAAAAATAATGGGAAGAAGGAGAAAATTTGAATTTCTGATGAATCCCTTCGTACCTCAACTCTTCTAGGTCATTAATGGAGGATTTGAAAAGTTTTTTCATTGTATCACGATTTAGGGACTGATTTCTATGTTTTTGAAGGATTCGCGAGCTGGAGGGTCAATTTTAGTGAGATTCTGGCAGGTGTCCAGCTATGCTACTCCGATTCAGGGGTAGTGGACAGGAGAAAGAAGAAGAGAGATGAAACTCTGTTTGATTTTTGTGAGATTTTGGTAATGGAGGATGGTGACCCATCGGTGATATGGAATGGGGAGCCTCTTGTAGGTGTGGCATCCATGGCAGTGCTAGGGCTGCGGTTTTGGCATGAGGGAGAAGGGGAGGAAGAAAGGAGAGGAAAAGGATTTTGATTCTTGTGTTGGTTTGGGAAATATTGAAAGAGATGTGTCGCTGGCTTCTTGGGAAGATTATACACGTGTTTCTGACTTTTTGCAGATGCGTGAGTTGTTTCTTAAATGCACAGATTTGAAAAATATTTGACCAAAGTTTGAACCGTACGATCATTTGATCGGTCGGTTCAAATTTAATATGTAAAAAAAGAAAAAATAAAATAAAATCAAAATTATATATATATTACCTCTTAAAAATAATAGTATAAATAAGAAAAGGAAAATGCTATATTTACGGATAACTATGTGGAAGGTTGATCTTAAAACGATTATTTTTTATCCGTTCGATATTTGATTGGACGGTTTGAATTAAAAATATAATATATATATATATATAAAGTAAAACAATAATATTAATATATATATACACACGTATGTATATATATACAGATTGAAAAGAAGAATTAATGGACTGAATCAATTTGTGTCAGTCGGGTGTTTTTGGACTGATTTTGATCCGTTCGATCTTTTGATCAGACGATCTTAAAGAGATTACCACTAAAATAATAATAGCGAAAAATAAAAATGTATGTACTTACGGATAAATATGTGAAAGTTTTATTTCAAAATGATTCTTTTTGATCCGTTCGAACGGTTCAAATTTAATTTAAAGAGAAGGAAAAAAGTAAAAGGCAAATATACAAATAAATAGATAGTTAAACAAAAATAAATAAATTTTATGTATATATATATATATATATATACTGAATATTTTAGGACCTTTCGGGTTTTAAAATGAATCGTCGGATCGAGTTAAATCATATTTGTTGAGGCGGAGCGACGAAGCGGACATAGAAATTGTACTGAGTTTTGGGCTAATTTTGGGGCTTTTGGTTGAAATTTATAAAATGAGAGTTGGGATCGGGCGAAATAAAAAATGAAACTTGATTATTGTTAGCCTGAATGCTCTTCTTCTGCTGAAATTAAATTTATCGATGCTCCCTGATATCCTAAAATTTATTTTTAATTTAACGTATATAAATTACAGACATAACTTGCATGAGCGTCCAATTTGATTTCTTGTGATTTAATATTAACAACAACATATATACGTGTGTAAAAATAAGAATGTAATAAAATATACGTAAAAATCAAGAATATAGTAAAAATATGTATATTTAAAAAGATATATTTTATGTAATAAAATATACACATATGGTCACAATATTATCCCAAAACTTAAGTTAGAAAAGATGCTAATGCAAATACCAAAGGATATACATATATTTTTATTCGTTAAAATATTTAATTATATTTAATTAAATATTTCATATTATGGTGCAAAATAATTTTCCTTTTACTAAAACTTCTAGTAATAGAAACAAAATATAAATCTTATTTTTTATTTAATTTTCAAAAATTATTTAGGGCCGATAAGCATTGGTAAAATAATTAAAGGAAAAAGTTTGAGCCAAAATTGGGTGTCAACAACTGTCAGTTCCTTATATCTACAAAGAAGAGGAAAAAAATTGATGTCACAAAAAGAACATTGTCCATCTGTTGCATCAGATGTGGAGTCTGTTGCAACAGATGTGGAGTCTGATGGAATACATCAAACCAGCCTTTCTGGTGGTTTTATTTGTTCTAACAGTTTCTCCATCTGTTGCAACATCAACAACAGCATAAACATCAACAAAAAAGAAATAACATTTGTTTCAACAACATCATCAACGACAAAGAAGCAACATCCTTTGTGCCAGAACCATCAACAACACCACAAGTTCCAACAACGCCAACCCCACCAACATCATCAATAACTGCATCAACAATAATGAAACTAACAAAATACATACAAAAAAAATGATACTGCCAACAAGACTTTTAAACTTCTCCCAACAGATGACTTTTTTCTAATATTGTAATAAAAATTCTCGGATTATTTATTCAACACTTACAAGTTCCTTAAAAAAAATTAATAAATATGATATGGGTAAATAGTAATTAAATAAAAAATCAGATATAATTAACATGAAAAGAAGAAGACGAGAATGAAAGAGCAATAATGAACCATACCTTAATATAAAAAATGGGATCAAAACAGAAATTTAAGTTGAGGAAAGATATGGATGGGTTTAGATCCGAAAAGATCTTTATGAGAAGAGAAGAGAAAAGAGAGAAAAAAGGTTGTGACCCTAAAGAGGAGAGAGAAAAAAATGAGAGTTGAATAAAATAAATTACAGCTGAAGGAAGAGATGAGATAATTTCTATAGATGTATTGTGTACGTAAACGTGGTGATTTTCAATATTCATTAATTAATATTCATTAATAATTTGAGGGGCACGAGGAAGACTAAGACTACTGACATTGAAAAGACAAGACAAGACAAAACTGCTCAATGAACTCACTTTTGAGATATCCAAGAAACATTTTTTACCGCCTTTAGTAGTAAGTACTACTACTTGATATTATCTACTCAGACCAGAAGCTTCTTCTTGCTTTAAAATTAAAAAAGATAAAAAGATTTTCAAACAGATATGTCATCTGTTGCAACATATATAAATATTTGTTTAAAAATCTGAACAGCTCAGTCATCTGTTACAACAGATATAAATATTTTTTTAAAAATCCCAAAAGCTCAGTCATCTGTGACAACAGATGAAAATGTTCATTGATAATTAATAAAATCAGATATGTCATCTGTTACAACAGATATAAATATTTTTTTGAAAATTTTCAACTGCTCAATCATCTGTCACAACAGATGCAAATATCTATTTGATAATTAAATCAGATATGTCATCTGTTGCAACATATATGTACCTGTTTGAAAATTTTCAACAGCTTAGTCATTTGTTGCAACAGATTTCATAGCAATTGATTTAGGTGGAATTAGGGATGAATGAATGAGCTCGCAGGGTCAACTACAAATCCAATCGAGTCTTTGCAATTGCATGGCGTTGGTATTGCGTTCATCCCGACCTGAGTCGTCGATCAATTACTCTGAGTTGAAATGAGTTCTCATCAACTCAATGTTAGGATAGTGATAGTACCTAAGTTGATTTAGGTGGAACTAGGGATGAATGAATGAGCTTGCAGGGTCAACTACAAATCCAATCGAGTCTTTGCAATTGCATGGCGCTGGTATTGCGTTCATCCCGACCCGAGTCATCGATCGATCACTCTGAGTAGAAATGAGTTCTCATCAACTCAATGTTTTAAAAACTATATCTTTTAAAAAAAATTAAAATTAATTAAGATCAATTCGGACCAAATTAGCAATTTCAAACTTGTCATTCTTTTCCAAAATTACAAATCAACCCATACAAATCATCCATTTGCGCGAAAAACTTTTCATTTCAAATCTTAAGTTCTCGCTCTTCTCTCTCTCTCTCTCGGGGTGTCCTCTCCCTCTCAACAATACAAATAATAAAAACAACAACTACTCAATATATTGCTCAACCCTTCAAAACAGGTCGATTTTCTTCTTATTTACAACTACATATAGTTATTTTTTTCGACTTTATTCCCGCTTGTATCCGTTGTTTTCTCTATCTTCGCATGTAACAGAGTTCGAGAAGAGTTCTACATTTGTTCTTTATTTTAAAAAATATGATTTTTAGTTAATGATAAAAAAGAAGACTTTTAGTTGTATTATCTTCGAGAATGGGTTAACAATTTTGAGTTTTGATGCTAAAAAAGTAGGAAGCACCCGAGAAAACCCTAGTTTTTCTCTCAGTATTTTGTTGACTGTCATGGTATTGTTGGATGGTGTTTGTGGTGTTGTTGGTGGCTGTTGTTGGTGGTTTTGGTATTTGTGTTTTTTGGTGGTGGTATCGGTGGTCTTGGTGGCATTGGTAGTGGTCTTGGTGTCATTGGTCGTGGCATTGGTTGTGGTGGTGGTCCATCTATTGCAACGGGTGGAAGATCTGTTGGGAGATATTAAATAGATCTTCAAACAGATTCCCCATTTGTTCCAACTGATGGGTTATCCGTTGGAGTATTTTCTTGTAATGTGACAGAGAATAATTTATTGAAATTTTCCCACCTGTTGCAACAGGTGAAATATCTGTGGGGAGATATTAAATAGGTCTTCAAACAGATTAGGGTTCCCCATCTGTTCCAACTGATGGGTTATCTGTTGGAGTATTTTTTTTTATTATGTGGTAAGAATAATTTATTGAAATTTGTCTCACCTTTTTAAAAAAAATTATGGAGACATCAAATGCAATGTATTTCTTATTTTTCTTTTGTTTGTAGTTAAAAGATGTCTCCCAAAAGAAAAGAAACAGAAAGTGGAGAAAGTGGATCAACTTTTGATCACCAAACAAAAAAGACTAGAGTACAGATAGATTCGGAGGAACTTCCAGAACGATCTCAGTCAGGGCAAAATAAAGCTGAGGAAAGTGATAACTCTTCCTCACCAATGGGGCATGAAATAATATCAAAATTCCAGCATGATTCTGTCAAAACCATTAGTATTGACAAGTTTCGAGTTGTGATGCCGATGAATAACCCTAATGCAGTATTTGGTGATCTTGTACTTAAATGTCAATTGGGAAAACCTTTTGACGAACTTAGGAGTATTATGAAGAAGGAAAACATAGATGAACTTTTTAAGAAGAGCTGCTTTGCACACTTTCTTGAGCTGTCTGGGCCCCGCCCTCTCCGTTTCCCAATGATCATGGTATATGTCCTTCTCAAGCACAGGATCATGTATGCGGGGGATGATGGAGGTCCGAAGGAGGACGGAAATAAGATGGATGAAGTCTGGATCAACTATTGTGGCATGCTGGTTTGTTTTGGATTGAAAGGGTTTGCCATTGTGACGGGATTGAGATACGATCGTCCAGAAGAACCTGCCATCAAGAAAACACCCCACAAAGGGTCCAGCAAACGCAAGGTAAAAAAAGATGGGTTGTTGGGCATTGTTGGACCTAGCTACAAAGTAAAGGATTTGATAGCGGATCTCAAGAATAAAGACATACCAAAGCACTACAGGGAGAAATTGTGCTTAGTTTGGTTTGTACATTCTGTTTTATTGGCAAGAGACGTCAAGAAAGTCATAGAACGTGATTTGTTGGCGCTTGCTGATGATTTTGGGAGATTCAACGATTATCCCTGGGGCTACGACAACTACTACTTGACTGTCAAATATTTACTGAAAGAGCTAAAGCCAAAGAAGACCACACTATACGGCTTTCCTTGGGCTTTCATGGTAAAATTGATCACTATTTTTACTCATTCATTAATTTATATTGAATATGCTTATGACTTTTTTTTGTTTGCTTCCTGTTTACAATTTTTAGGCTTGGGCATGTGAAGCCCATTCCTCCCCTATGAAAGCATTTCACGATTTACCTGGATAAGGTTTCTCATCTAAGGATCCTTAGATGGTTGGCTGCAGTAGAGAGCAGCAAAAAAAATATTAACGAGGCTGATCTCTTTAACCCTTTGGATGATGCAGTACGTCTTCTTTCAACTAAAATAATTTGCCTCAAAGAAAGATATTAAAACAGATGTTCCATCTGTTGCAAGAGATTACCCGTCAACTGCAACTGGTGCAATGGGTAATCTGTTGTAAAAGACGATCCATATTTCGCAACAGATTAACCATATGTTGCTCTGTTCTCTGAACCCTACTCAACAGATTACCCATCTACTGTAAATTATGCAACAGATGGGTATTCTGATGCAACATATTATCAATTTGTTTTAACATACAGATCAGCTGTTGCGGTAGCTAGATCGTCTGTTGCATAAGTTGGTTGTGTTAACATAACCCAAGCCCCATGTAACCCAACTGACTGCAAATTATTATTATATGATTTAAATTCCTCCTGTTATTTTTTTATAGGTTGTGCATCCTTGGATCGTACATACCATTGATGAGCTGGGGATGACTTCTTTTTTTACTCTAGGTCTTGTTGATACAAAAGAAGACCCAACGATGGAGTTAATAAAGAAGGAATTGGATGGAGCAACATCCATAAGAAGAGCAGTTAGGCAAGGTCAATCAAATGTTAAAGCTCTTCACGACCTAACTCAAACTGCAACAGATTCGGGTGCTTCTTCTGGGGGTGTTGCTGGTGGAGTTGTTTGTGATGGTGGCAGCCATCCTGCTTCTGCTTCTGCTGTCAGTCATGATTATGATCATGTTGGTGCTCAGTAAAAAATAAATATGTTTGAAAATACCCCCTGCACAGGTCCTCCATCTCACCCCTACACCGGTTCCTCCCACCCTTACAGTGGTCCCTCTCACCCCTCCCCACCCTCATGTTCTCATTGTAAATTCAAAGTGTGCAAGGACAGAGATGATAAACTCCTCGACAAGCTAGAGGCTATTGTTGAAGCTATCGAGGAGTTGAAATCCAAGAGGGGTGTCATACCATCTAATGAGGTGAGGGAGCCATGCACTCCTACAGAAAAGGTTAGGAGGAAGAGAATAAAAATTAGACAAATTCTCTCAGTTTTGAAATCAGCAAAAAATGCAACTCCCGCACTCCAATAGTTGTTGAAGTTCAGGGTCCGCCGAAGAAGGTGGACATATTTGCGTCGCTTGGTAAGGAGAAGAAGAAGGAACTGGAAGAATTCATCAAGATGAAGGTTCAAAAAGAATACACCATGCATTCATTTACCGCCAAAGACTTCTCGAATATGACAAATATGTGCGTGTGGTACGAGGACAAGGTAAGTTTACTTTTGCTAACCTACCCTTCCAATCTACTCCATGAAGAAGAATCTACGCAGTAGATGTGTAATCTGTTGCAACAGCTTGGTATTCCGTTGCAACATAATACACATCTGTTGCATAAGTTGCGTTAGCTGGGTAATCTGTGAACTGATTTAGAGAACCCTCTGCATCGGATTCTTTCCACTGTGTTTTTATTCTTTACAATTACTAACCTATTTAAAAATTATTTTCTTATACCACAGTATGTTGATGAAATTCTCTACCTCATGAGGGGCAGGCAATTAGCGTGCCCAGATGCTTATGATGTTGTTGATAGGATAATGGACCTTAACTTCTACAATAATTTCAAAGATAGGTACGCTGATCTTCGTAATCTAGCTGATTTCGATGGCCTGGGATTTGATCAATTAGTTTCTACGTTCCAATGGGATGAAGAAGCGATTAAATATATTAGAGGGAAGAGGTCATATCCACACAACAAGAGCTGGACCAAGGCAAAGAAAATCCTTGCAGTCATGAACGTGGATGTCACCCATTTTCTCACTGTTGAGATACTACTATACGAGGGAAAGATTAAGGTTTATGACTGCAACTTACCTGTGTTCAGCAAGAAGACGTTTTTAACCCACATGCAGCCACTCTTGAAGTTATTGCCCAAGTTGTTGACGCAAAATAAGTTGATGGATCATTTGCCGGCTGAAGTCTTGGCGAAGGAATCATGGGTTTTTGAAGGTCAAAATAAGAACATCCAGCTCTTAAAAAATATAACTGGTGCAACGTGCGGGTCGTACTCTCTTGCATACATGGAGTGTTTGTTGATCGGCACACAAATGACTGTTGTGTGCGACACCATTGTGGGAAAGATACAATGGGTCTGGGCATATGGGGTACTAACTAAATGGTTGGATCCCGTGTATAAAAAAACATGTACAAAGACAGGGACGAACACGATAACAAATTTTCATTTCAAGTCAATTCACTATACATATAGGGGCAATAATTTTTATGTCTGGCAGAGTTGACTTTTTATAATGCAACAAATTTTATATCTGTCGTAATAGATATAGTACCTATTGTGACAGATTGATTATCTGTTGGAATAGGTTGGTCATCTGTTGCGTTATGCAGATGTTCTCCGTCTGTCTGTCGCAATAGATTTACGATCTGTTGCAACATATAACTTATCTGTTGCAACTGATCAATAATCTATTGGAGCAAATAAAAAAAGTAGGAAGACATGTTATATAATTTCTAGCAGATGACTTACGTGTTGCATCTCATGTTGCAACATATGTCTAAATCTGTCTGATAAGATATGTCGTCTGTTGCAGCAGATGTATTATTTGTTGCGATATTTGAGTCTAGTACTCCATTTCAATTAACATGTTCAAAACTCAAAATTAATTATATTCATAGACAGAATAAAATAAATCAAAGCCTTTGGAAATTACATGAAATAAAATAACTCAACAAATAAATGAAATGTAAAAAAAATTATTATGCGTACAAACGATCTACTCTACAAATAAATCAGCAAGTTAAACCAAGGAGGATAGGTTATTACATTGACGGACTCGAGCTATAAAGATCTAATCAATGTGGACAAGTTGTTCTTCATCCAGTGCTATGGAATTCGGCTTTGGTTGTCGTGGATATTTAACGTCGGCTGTGTACGGCTTCTGAGCTTTCGCTTCTCCATATTTCCATAAAAGAGCAACATATCTTTTGCGGAGTAATCCGGCATCAAGTCCATCATTTGATACTTGTAATCCATCGCTCAAATACTCGGCATAGGCGGCAACAAAAGGACCGCAATCCCTGCGTTATAAAAAAATAGATAATCTATTTCTTGCAGTTCATGCAAGCGTTGTGAAATTTGTGAAATGAAAATAAATCATGACACTTAAACTTACAGGTTACCAATGGTTAGTTGAGAAATTTCATCAACATATTGTACATCAAATGGATTAGCCATTTTATCCTGGTATGCTTCAATCGTTGACCAATCAGTACGAACCTTTTAATCCAAAAAGCCACTCATATCAAGGTAAGTAGGCAATATTTTGGCCAACTTTTGTATCTCAGACGACGGCCCGGAACGTCTCCTTCGTGACATCGAGTCATAAACTCGGATGCTCCTCTCTTTTAGAACGACGACAGTCAACACCCAATGGAATTCATCACCACAATTGATTGGGATGTACACTTCGTCAACCAAATGCCAAGGTAAGCCAGCCGAAATGCTAAAACCTTTGATGTTGTTGATTAAGCATTCCTCGTTTCGGAAAACTTTCGGTTGTTGTTGACAATACCTATCGTAGGCATTATTGATGTAAACTTTGTACAAACAATTGCCTGTTGTGTATCTGTATTGTTCTTGTGTTTGCAATTTGGCCTTTTTTCGAAGGTAGTAAAAAATGACATCGATGTGCTGCACATATTATCAAATATTTTGGATTACGTGATGAAAAAATCAATACACAGATGCAATTAAATAAAGTATTAATTAATAGTAATATGTATGGCCTTTAAACCTCATCATTCCAGCAAGTTTGGGGATGTGACATCAAATAAAACCAATTTTTCATTTCGGGATGTGCAACAACAAAGTCGAACATATCAAAACCAAAACTCGATTCGTTCACTTTGTAACGCTCGTCATTTTGTTTTATACATGATGATTTATATGTGTTAATGTCAGGTTCTTACAACAAGAATTGTATAAACCAATATCTATAAAATTGATTTATGTACCTGCCGGCATGATGCTTTAACAGCCCATCGACAATCCCTTCTGAATAGTCGTTGATCAACTGTATTAGTTTTTTTGGAGCCTCATCCGAGATGTTGAACCCTTCAAACGGGTAATTCTTCCGTTCTCCCAAACTGACAGGCTTCACTTTTTCTTCATCTTTGGAAGCAGTTGATGGATTATCAACTGTCATATTATGCTCTTCGCTAGTAGCTGTGACATTCACCTGGAAAGCCAGAATTGTCAATGCTAAGTAGAGATATACAATAGATTTTCCATCTGTTGCAACAAATCATTCTTATATTGCATCAGATGGATTATCTGTTGGGACAAATTCGAACAGGTAAATCAGAGCAGTACGATAATTTTGAACATATGACCCATCTGTTGCAACATAAGACTCATCTGTTGAAACAGCTAACGAACAGTTACAATAGATGTATACATCTATTTGATAATTTTCAGCAGATGTATCATTTGTTGAAACAGATATGTGCTTGTTTGTTTTTTGGAACAGATGATGTACATTCACCTTCTTCAGCTCATGCTGCTCTTTTGTGGCCCTTGCACACTGAACATCGGTGCAAGAAAAAGACAGAGGCATTGCAATCTTGCTTTTTTTTATGATTGATGATGTCTTGGAAGTGTCTTTCCTTCTCCTCTTAGCCGCCTTGATCTCTAGTGGAGTGTCTGGATATGAAATCCTCTTTGATGGAATGACACCCATCTTAGATGTCATTTTCTTTACAGAAGCAGTTAGTGCATTAATAACATTAATCACTCCATCGTGTTTTGCCTTGCAGTATTTACATTAGCATGAAGAATATTCTCTAGATGCGGCAAAATCTGGAGAAAAATCTGTACAACCATTATGATCACAATCATAATGGCTTGTTGTTTCAAAAACTGTAAGAGGAGTATCATTAGCCCCACCCTCCAAAATTGTTTTTCTTGTGATGGTTGTTGCTCTAAATAATTCCATTTTTATTCCATCAATGACCTTAGGGTCCTATAAAGTTTGCACAAACCGTAAAGTAAGAAAAAATGACAACTTCAACTCTCGGTTGGTCGGAACAAGCCACAAATGGATAATCTAAAATAAATCGGTACATATATTAAGAATGATGATGAAATCATTTAATCATTAATTAAAATAAAAACTTGATTAGAATTGAACATACTGCTTCCTTGGGGGGATTGAAAAGATCAAGAAATGTTGCATTTTTATCGGTTTTGGCCGACAACCATCTCAAAATTCTTGGATAGAAAACTTTTTCTTGGTAGTTCACTTGTTGTCTCAAATAAGGAATGACTTTAAATTCTCAAGCCTATAACATAACGTCAATAAATCAAAAGCATTATTGAATAAAAAAATAATGAATTATATCATGATAAAAGAAATATTTATCATGAAGGCCCATGAAAAAACATATAAGTTGACTGTTTTTGGCGTTAACGGAGTCAACAAATATTCGACAGTCATTTTGAAGCTTTCATAACCCCAAGGATAGCTATTAAATGCCTCAAGATCCTCGGAGAGATTTATTAAACCGAGGGTTATGTTGTTGTTAATGTCTCTCGCCCAAAGAACATTATGTACAAACCAAACCAAGAACAATGATTGTTTGTGCTTCTTTGAAAATCTTTTACCTTTCAACGCTTCAATCAGATTTTTATTTTTGAAGCTTGGACCAACAATGGACACCAGGTCATCAAGATCACTCGACTTGCCTTTTTCTTTTTTGGGTGTGCGAGGTGTTTTTTTTTGGGTCAGAGAAGGTATAACTTGAGAAGGAGAAGGAGGATAACATTTTAGTCCGGTAACTATGGCAAACTCCTCCCAACCAAAACAAACAGGCATGCCACAGTAATTTATCCATACCTCATCCATCTTATCTTTGTTTTCATACATAAACCTGCGCTTGAGAAGATCATATACCATTTTTATCTGGAAATGAGCATTGTTGTCCTCCGAGAAATCAAGATATTTCCCAAAGCAGCTTTCCTTGAAATAAGAATCCAATTTTTTTCTCAAAGTATTTTTCTGAAGGCGTCGAAAGATTTTCCCATGACTGACTTAACCACGAGATCACCCATTAAATCTGTGGCACCATCGCACTGCATTCTCACAGGGTAACGCTCAATGCTGAAGGTTTTGACCAACTCTTCGACGGAAGGGCTATTAGTATTTGGATCATCTCTTTTGAAAGATTCCTCCTCCCTGTGTTCATTATCTTCTGCTCCTGATTGAGATAACGCTTGTAAAGCAAGCTCATAGAGTGGTGGATGTAGTTGAGCTGTTGCACTTGTTCTTTTACTTGGACTTGATTTGATTTCTTTTATTTTGGGAGCTATGTTATCTTAAATTAACAAGAACATAACATAGATTATAATTGATTAATGCATAACAGTAATATAACAGTTCCAACAGACAGCTAATATGTTGCACCAGGTATGTTATCTGTTGCAACATATAACCGACCTGTTGCAACGGATGAGCAATATGTGAGAACCATAAAAACAACACTATCTGTTGCACCTGATATTTTATCTGATGCAACACATAACTGACCCATTGCAATGGATGAGTAATACGTTGGAAACAATAAAAATAGATCACTAATCTGTTGCACCAGGTATTTTATCTGTTGCAATATATAATCGACCTGTTGCAACGGATGAGTAAACCGTTGGAAGAATTAAAATGTATCACTAATCTGTTGCACCAGGTATGTTATCTGTTGCAATAGATAATCGACTTGTATGAGTAAATCGTTGGAAAGAATAAAAACAGTCCTAATCTGTTGTAAAATGAAGAGTAAATCATTGGAAAGAATAAAAATAAATCACTAATCAGTTATCTGTTGGAACAATGTTGTTTAGATTTCTTCTAAACAGAAGAGTCGTCTGTCGCAACAGATGAATAATCTGTTAGATTGTTCACCTGTTGCATCAGATTTTCATAGTTGCATCATATTTTTAATTTGTTGCATCAGATTTTAAAATGAAGAGTAAACCGTTGGAAAGAATAAAAGCAGATCACTAATCAGTTATATGTTGGATCAATACTGTTTAGATTTCTTCCAAACAGAAGAGTCATCTGTCGCAACAGATGAATGATCTATTAGATTGTTCACCTGTTGCATCAGATTTTCATAGTTGCATCAGATTTTTAATTTGTTGCATCATATTTTCATCTGTTGCATCATATGTTTCATCTATTACATCAGATGTTTCAACTGTTGCAATACCATTTCTACCAAGACAAACAACAAATCAACCCAGCAACACCAATATATCACACACACATATACACACTAAGAACATTAACTGTAACAAAAAATCACCAACAAATTTGAATCGAAAGTACGACAACGAGAAGAAGAAATGCAGAAATACCAGAAATTAGGGTTTTATTCAGTCAACATTTCAGTACCAGAAGAGTAGTTGGCTCAAGTTCCTCTGTTTATTCATAATTTTTTACCTGTGAAAAAAGAAATGAGAGGATGAAGAACTCGAAGTTGTTGTCGCCGAAGAAGTATTCACGTCAATTGACGGTTGAAAGTAAAAAAAAACTCGCTCGACTATTTGTCGTCGGAGGTTGAAGGGAGAAATTTTGCAGAACTGTTGGTTGGGAGAAGCTGGAGAGAGAGAGTGGTTGATTAGGATTGAAGAGGGGTGTGGGTTGGGTTGATTTGTATTTTTAAAAAGATTAGAAAGTTTTAAAAATATTAATCAAGTCCACAATTAACTTAATCAAGTTTCCTAATGATGTTTGACCCTATCTGTTGGTCAATGTCACCAATCCTTCATTCAAGACTTAAAAGACACCTTTCCTTCAATTTTCTCATCTTAGTACATCTCATCTTCCTCAGTAAAAAAAAAGAGGAGTATGTTGTTAATATTATAATAATAACTTCAAGATTTGCATCCTAAAATTATAATCAAATAATTACCAGAATAATCAATCAACTTTCTTTATAGGATAAGATAATTACATAATTTTTATTGGAATAATATCCACGAAAATACCTGAACTTTAACCAAATTTTCAGTTAAGCATATTGAACTTTGCAGGGGTCCTATTACACACCTATACTTTTTTAAGTGGAATTAATTCCCCCGAACTTTTTAAAGTGGAATTAATTGCCCCCCGCAAAGTTATACCTAGTTTTGACGTCGGGAAGTGTGGTACGCGTGCTGTTTCTTCTCCATTTTATCACTTTTCAATATTTTTCATCATTATAACCATATTAAAGATTCCACAACTCAAATTTCTCCTACAAACCTAATTCCAAATTATTTCAGTCCATTTCAACTCAAATTTCAAATTCAAATTGAAAACTTTCATTAATGGAATCTTCAAATTTGGAAACTGAAAATGGAAACTAAAAATAAAAAAATAGGAAACTTGGAAACCGAAAATTCAATCTTCAAATTTGTTCATACTGAAAATTAAAAACTGAAAATGAAACTCCAAAAAACTGGAAATTCAAATTTGAGTTCAATATGAAATTGAATTTGAATTTGAAATTATTCAAAGTATCAAATTGAATTTGGTTGTGTTGAAGATGTCTTTATTGGACAATAAAATTTTGAGGACGAAAAATAAATAATCGAGACAAGAAAAATATTTCAACAATCGATTTATTGATTTCAATGCGAGTGTTACAATCTCTATGAATCCTCTGATTCACCTTTTCAAATATAAATTCAAGGGCTTGAAGGTTGATCTTGAATTTGAACTTGATTTGTTGATTTGAGGAATTTGATCTTGACTTGTGCTTGAATTCAAGGGCTTTTGAGCTTGTTCTTGAATATTGTGGTCTTGATCTTGAATCTTGATGAACTTGATTTGAATGCTTGAGCTTTTTAGAGAAATTGCGGCGTTTGATCCACGAGCTTTCTCTTGCTACTTGTTAGAGATCTGGGGGGCCGGTCCTCTTTCTGAATTATGAGCCCCTATTTATAGTTGTAGGAAAGGAAGAGTCATGATGAATATGGACTTCCTTTGACCAATCAGATTTAAGTGATGTGGCGTCTTTTATGGGCTTTTATTTCATGGGCCTGCTGCATCAGTTTGACATATGGCACGGTCCTATTGGCTCCTTCACTTGACTTGGCATGCCACGTTATTTGACACGTGGCGCTTATTTAGGCCTCACGAATATGACAATATCTTGGGCTTAGTAAAGTGGGCTCATCATTTGTAGCCCAAATTAATGGACTAACCCAATAAATATTGGGCCTTATTTAAATCCATACTTATTTGGACTTAAATAATTAATTCAATTATATTAATCCGCAATATTTATTTGGGAATAATATATTTTGAATTTAATATAATTCGAATTTTGTACGGATTTAAATTTAATAAAATTGCATCGCCCACAAATGCCCCCTACTTCAAGACTTGTTGAGACATTTATTATTTTGTAGACTAGCCTTGAAGTATGATTATGTAAGCATGTTTTCTTCGTGCTTCAACGATCCTCATACCTATGAATACCTCATTCAAAAAAATTAAAGCCGAACCATATTGATATTGCCTCTCAAAACTCTCTCATTTTTTTTCCATGAATCTCTACACTTAAGACCCATTGGTGAGGTATGATATCCAATTTCAAACAGATTTTGGAAAACTTTTTCATCGCCTTACTTAGTCAGGAATAAAAATCTTCCGATTTGAACTTAGATTGGAGAAGCAAAAACAACTCCAATTTGAATTTGTATGGGAGAAGAAAATAATCTCCAATTTGAATTTGGAGATGGAAGTTATTCCAATCTGAATTTATATTGGAGAAGGAAACAATCTTCAATTTGAATTTGGAGATGAAAACTATTCCAATCTGAATTTATATTGGAGAAGGAAACAATCTCCAATTTGAATTTGGAGATGGAAATTATTCCAATCTGAATTTATATTGGAGACGGAAACAATCTACAATTTGAATTTGTAGATGAAAATTATTCCAATCTGAATTTATATTGGAGAAGAAAACATCCATCCTACAACTCTATAAAAGGAGGTAATTACCCCACTTTTTCAATATCAATTTTGGGGTTTTCAAGTCATCAATAATATTGAGGTAATTTCTTTGGCTCCCACTTTTCTCTTATTTTCGTCACTTTTTTTTCAGCACAATATGTTAGTGGTAGAAAATTCATATCTCATTGTAAGAATATTGAAATCATGAACCGTTTGATGTTCCAGAAACTACACTTCAAGATCTACAACATATTCAAAATTCAGAATTAAAATCCTTCAATATAATTCTTGATAATTTTTTGAAGTTAGCCCTGAATTTTATCATGCTGAAAATTTCAGATTTGCGCGTCTTTACTAAAACTTTCATATCTTGAAGTAGGAAGGATGAAATCACAAGACGCTTGATTCTTGTGAAACTAGACACAAAGATCTATAACATATCCAAAATTCATAATTTAATACAATTGATATATTTTCAGGTGTTATCCCGAAATCAACATTGAGTTTTGATGCATCAACAATTTCAGATTTACGTGATATCACCAAAAAAATTATATCTCAATGTGAGAGTATCGAAATTATGATCCTCTTGATCCTACAGATGACGGAAACATGCATGTATAACATATCCAAAATTTGGATTTTAAAACTTCTTGGATTGTTCTGGATGATTTGTTTTTGAAGGTGATCTTATATGCTACCCGGCAGAGGATTCTAGATTTGCATCACCTCACCAAATAATTTATATCTTGATGTGGAACCATCACCATCAATGGGAGTTTTGATTGATTAAAACTCTATTTTGAGGGATTTATTATCATCAAGGCATCTTATATCAATCCAAGTTGGTGATATACAACTTTCAAGATCGCAGTGCTCTAACAGGTAACATCCTTTCTATTTGTGTTTTTACTTTCTTTCTTGTTTTTCCCCTTTTTTTGTAGGGTTGAAACAATTAGCAATATACAACCATTGACTTAGGGTGCGAGAGTTTAACTTCACCTCCGTACACTCTAAGACCGACCAATTTTTTCTTAAAGATGGTGAACGTCGGCTTAAGGTGTGCGAGGCTTCGTCACCTCAAGACCCGACCAATTTTGCTCAAAGATGGTGGACGTTGGCTTAAGGTATGCGAGACTTTGTCACCTCAAGACCCGACCAATTTTTCTCGAAGACGGTGGATGTTGGCTTAAGGTGTGCGAGGCTTCGTCACCTCAAGACCCGACCAATTTCGCTCGAAGACGGTGGACGTCGGCTTAAGGTGTGCGAGGCTTCGTCACCTCAAGACCTGACCAATTTTTCTCGAAGACGGTGGATGTCGGCTTAAGGTGTGCGAAGCTTCGTCACCTCAAGATCCGACCAATTTTGTTCGAAGACGGTGGACGTCGGTTTAAGGTGTGCGAGGCTTCATCGCCTCAAGACCAGACCAATTTTGCTCGAAGACGGTGGACGTCGGCTTAAGGTGTGCGAGGCTTCGTCACCTCAAGATCCAACCAATTTTGCTCGAAGACGGTCCCTTTTCATAACAAATCCATCAGAATGCTAGCTTAAGGTGCAAAGGGGCAAATCTTGTCCACCTTAAGGCATGGAAATTTTTATATCCTTTTAAGGATAAAAACGTAAGAGGCCAGCTTAAGGTGCAAAGGGACAAATTTTGTCCACCTTAAGGCATGGAAATTTTTTATATCCTTTAAGGATAAACACGTGAGAGGCCAGCTTAAGGTGCAAAGGGACAAATTTTGTCCACCTTAAGGCATGGAAATTTTGATATCCTTTTAAGGATAAACCCGTTAGAGGCCAGCTTAAGGTGTAAAGGGACAAATCCTGTCCACCTTAAGGCATGGAAATTTTGAGATCCTTTTAAGGATAAACCCGCGAGAGGCCAACTTAAGGTGCAAGGGGACAAAGTTTGTCCACCTTAAGGCATGGGAATTTTGATAGCCATTTAAGGATAAACCCGTTAGAGGCCAACTTAAGGTGCAAAGGGATAAATTTTATCCACCTTAAGGCATGAAAATTTTGATATCCTTTTAAGGATAAACCCGTTAGAGGCCAACTTAAGGTGCAAAGGGATAAATCTTGTCCACCTTAAAGCATGAAAATTTTGAGATCCTTTTAAGGATAAACCCGCAAGAGGCCAGCTTAAGGTGCAAAGGGACAAATTTTGTCCACCTTAAGGCATGGAACTTTTGAGATCCTTTTAAGGATAAACCCGCGAGAGGCTAGCTTAAGGTGCAAAGAGACAAATTTCGTCCACCTTAAGGCATGGAAATTTCGATATCCTTTAAGGATAAACTCGTTAGAGTCCCGATTAAGGTGAAAACGAACAAATCTTATTCACCTTAAGGCATGTAAATTTTGAGATCCTTCTAGTTGTAGACTTAGAGAACTTTGACATTCTAAATCCCATTGAAGGAACTCTCTTTCTTTTCGACGAGTTGCCACCATTGAGTCACAAATATTTAGAGTAAGTCCAAAATTTAATTAGAATAATTTCATACTTGGTATCCATATGGTAGATACTGCAGGAACATATTTCTTTATGACACTCATGCAACTGGACTCAGAATGAAATTCCAAGCTCCAAAGTACCTCAGTAAAGAGGATCAAGTCACAACGTAGTTCTGGGTGAGTGTTTTTTTTCTTGTGTCCTAAATTTTGCCTAGGCTGCCTCTTTCGAGGTTTTCAACCTAGCAGACTTTTTTTTTAGCCGTACACAGTTTATACTCTTGCGGGCCAGGAGTAGACATGTAGTTTATACTCGTGCCTTTAGGAGTGTACATGCAGTTTATACTCTTGCCTTAAGAAGTGTACATGCAGTTTATACTCGTGCCTTAAGAAGTGTCATCTTCCTTCAAGGATAGTACTTCTTCAAGAACTTGGCATTGATGGGGCCAATCCTCACGCCATCTGCATCGACAAGCTTGTAAGCACCATTTGAATATATCTCTTGTACAACATATGGTCCATCCCACTTCGGGGTGAATTTTCCCCCAGACTTACGAGAAGCGATAATGGGTCTTCTTATTGCAAGTACTTGATCTCCAACTTGGAAGCACCTCAAGCAAACTCTTTTGTTAAAAGAACGAGATAGCCGGGCTTGATAGTATTCAAGATTTTGTTGAGCCTCCAGCCTCTTCTCATTAAGAGCTTCTAACTCCGCAAGACACAACTTAGAATTTTCTTCATCGGTGAGCCTTTCTTGAATCGCCAGTCTCAAAGAAGGTATTTGACGCTCAAGTGGCAGGACTGCTTCAACTCCAAAAGCAAGTAAGTATGGGGTTGCTTGCGTTGGTGTACGGTAAGTTGTCATATACGCCCCATAAAGCTTCTTCCATTCGCTCATGCCAATCTTGTTTGGATTTGGAGACGACTTTCTTCAACAAGTTGCATAAAGTTTTATTGAAGGCTTCAGCAAGACCATTGGCGGCAGCATGATACATAGAAGACTTGCGCTGCTTGAAGCCAAAGAGATTACAAATTTTGTTCATCAGCTTGTTATCAAATGGCTTTCCATTGTCAGTTATTATGTACTGAGGAATTCCAAAGCGGTAGACGATATTTACTCGGATGAAGTTTGCAACATTTTCTTTCTTTACTTCCTTGAGAGCAACGACTTCGGCCCACTTTGAGAAGTAATATATCGTGGCTAAGATATATAAGTGTCTATCAGAAGATTTTGGTAGTGGACCAACAACATCCATTCCCCGAGCATTGAATGGCCAAGACGCTACATTTGGGTGTAGTACCTCTGGGGGTTGATGCATGAAATTTGCATGGAATTGGCAAGCTTTGCATATTCTAGCATAGTCCAAGCAATCTTTTACCATTGTTGGCCAATAATATCCCATCCTTTTAATGTGAAAATGGAGCTTCGGTCCAGACTGATATGATCCACAAACTCCCGAGTGCGCTTCTTGCAAAGCTTGAATTGATTCTTCCTCTCCCAAACACCGTAAGAGTACTCCTTCAAATGATCTTTTGTACAGTGTGTCTTTGTAGTAAAGGAAGTGAGGTGCACGATGACGAATGTCAGTCTTTCTCTTTGGATCTTCTGGAAGTATCCCATAACATAAGTAATCAATGATAGGTTGTCGCCAATCTTCTTTTACAACTTCAAAAACGGCAACGAGGTATTCAACCTTATTTTCTACATCCTCATTTGATGACGGTACTACCCATCCTTGGTGGACAGTAACTTGTATTTGATTTGGAAAGGTCAAGGTTGAGGCCAAAGCAGCTAGGGCATCAACTAACTTATTTTCTCTCCTTGGCACATATTGGAGGGTTACTTCTCCAAGCCACCCCATTAACTTCTGTGCATAATCATGATATGGTCGTAGCTCAGGCTTTCTGACTTCATAGCTTCCCAAAAGCTGCTTGATCACTAGTTGGGAGTCACCAAAGACTTGGAACTGCAGTTGTTTCATGTCAAATTCCATCTCAAGTTCAAGTATTAAAGCTTAATATTCAGCGACATTATTAGAGCAACGGTTTGTAAGTGTAAAAGAGTATGGAATGACCTCTTCTCGTGGAGTGACGAACACCACACCGACACCAGCTCCATCTCGATGTGCAACACCATCAAAATACATTTTCCATGGGGTTCTAGCTTCAATAACCATTGCATCTTCATCAGGAAGTTCATCGCTCAGTTCTCAATCATCTGGTATTGGGTGGTCTGCCAAGAAGTCAGCCAAAGCTTGTCCCTTTACAGCCTTTGGGGAACATACACAATCTCAAACTGTTGAAATTAAAGGTACCATCTTGCAAGTCGGTCACTAAGGACTGGTTTTGACATTACAAACTTGATAGGATTTGCCCTAGAGACAAGCCGGACAATATGAGCCTGAAAATAGTGCTTTATCTTTTGAATCAAGAAGGTTAATGCCAAACATAACTTTTCAATTGGAGAATACTTTAGCTCATTCGGCGTCATCATTCTGCTCAAATAGTAGAGAGAGTTTTCCTTGCCTTCACTATTTTCTTGAGCCAGTAGTGCTCAAACTAACCTCTCTTGTGTCGCAATGTAAAGTATCAATGGTTTGCCAGGTATGGGTGCCGCAAGAACTGGTGGCTTCATTAAGTATGATTTGACACTCTCAAAGGCATTACTACAAGCTTGGTCCCATTCGAAGGGAGTGTCCTTCTTCATGAGATGACTAAATGGTTGACATTTTTCGGCTAGGTTTGAGATGAACCTCATTAAATATGCTAGCCTTCCTTAAAGGCTTTTTAACTCATGAATATTTTGAGGCTTGGGCATCTTCAAAATCATATCGACCTTGTCTTGATCAATTTTAATTCCTCGGTGTCGTACAATGAAGCCAAGAAACTTTCCAGAAGTAACTCCAAAGGCACACTTCAATGGATTCATCCTAAGTTGATATCTTCGAAGTAACTCGAATACCATTCTTAGGTCTTTTAAGTGGTTGTCTCTCTTTCTTGACTTCACCACTTGATCATCCACATAGAACTTAACATTTTTATGGAGTAGGCCATCAAACATATTCTACATATCCCTTTGATAAGTGGCACCAGCGTTCTTCAATCCAAAAGGCATCACCTTGTAGTAATAAATACCTTTGGGCGTACGAAATGCAGTGAGTTCTTCATTCTTTGGCGCCATATGAATTTGATTGTAGCCGGATGAACCATCCATGAAGGACATTGCCTTATAACCAGTGGTGGCATTAATCATAAACTATGGTATAGGGATTGGAAAGTCATCCTTAGGGAAGGCGTTGTTGAGATCCCGAAAGTCAACACAAACTCGAATTTGGCCATTTTTCTTCCGTACTGGAACAATACTTGAAATCCATGTGGGATATTTGACTTCACGAATAAATCTTGTTTCAATGAGTTTGTTAACTTCATTTTCAATCAAAGGAACTAACTCTGGCCTAAAACGCCTTTGGGCTTGCTTAACAGGACGAGCATCATTCTTGATCTCCAACTGATGGACTGCTACTTTTGAATCTAAGCCAGGCATTTCTTTATAGCTCCAAGCGAAGACATCCATATATTCTTTGAGTATGTCCATATAAGCGACTTTCTCCTCTACTTCTAGAAACGCACTCAGGTAAGTCTTGGGTCTTCATTAGTTCCAAGATTAACTTCCTTCAGGGGATCTATTATGGACTTTACTCCTTCTTCAAGTTGAGATGGAGCATCTCCAGTATCTTCCTCCTCTTGAGGATCATTATCGTTGATGGATATGTGGTGACACCAGAAAGTGTCTTCCATCTCTTTATCAACCTTTATTTGAGACGAGACCTCATTCTCATTTTGGATCATAACATGATATGAGGAGACAATACTTTCTTCATCTTCCTCACGTTCCTTGGTATACACCATCGTATGAGTTTTATCTTTTAATACCTCATTGCATGAAACCACCAGTTCTATCTGTCGCCTCATTCTGAAAGAGATCAAACTTTGGAAGTTCTTCTGGATTTTAAATGAAGAGTGCATCATCATGCTTTGATGAATTCTTTGACGCTTGTTGCTTTTCTTCTTATTTAGAGGTCCCAACCTTTCGAACACGGAAGTTCTTGCAGTTGGTTCTCCAAGTTGATCAAAGACATAGGGTCTTTTAGCAACAATGGATCCTTCTTCTATGGTGATGTAATTACTGACTGCCCTTCTTATGGAGATTCGAATTGGAGGTGGTTGTGTGTATCCTAGGCCTTCACGTGCTTACCTGGTTGTACCCTCTGATGGAAGTTTGCCCAACCTTAATGGCTCATTATGATTGTATCCGGCCTTTACAAATAGCTTGTATGCATTTAGATCAAAGCCCTCTTTCGTACACTTCGTAGAGAGTGTCATATCTTGTGGCAGATTTTGAGCCACAGACTCTTCAAGAAGTCTTGAGGATGGATTTATTGCATCAATCTTCCTGATAGGTAAAGTTAGCCCCTTTAGCACATTATCTTGGGAATCCAATTGGTGATATTTTTCTTTTCTTACCTTTGGTAAGTAACGAAGAATGAGAGTTGCCTTTTTTTTCGTAGAAGCAACACCTTCTTTATTTGAAGTGGAGAGAGGCTTCTTGGTGGCGACTTTTTCGACAGTCACCGCGACCTTCTTAGATGTAAGATCATCACACTTGGTCTTGGTGACATCTTCAACCCTTTTCTCATCCACAACATGCTTCTTTAAGTAGAATTTTGCATCAGCAAAATGTGATTCAGCTTCAGTGAATGGCTTGTCATCGGCAACTATCTTTATTTCCACTCCTTCTTCAAGGTACTTCAAGCATTGATAGCAAGAGGACGAGATAATTTTGTTCCCATGCACCCAAGGCCTACCAAGCAATATATTATATGAAGTTTTGGCATTAATCACATGCATCAATGGGTTTGATTGAAAATCATCCATACGAATCCCCAACTTGATACATCTCATGGACCTCTGTCCCCCTTGGTTGAAGCCTTGGATCATTATACGGCTTTCGTCCAGTTCTCTAGTAGCGATACCAAGCTCCTTCATCGTACGGATAGGCAGGATATTGACTCCAGATCCCTCACCTATCAAAATTCTATTGATCTTTTTTCCTAGAATTTGACCCACCATGTATAAGGGACGGTTATGTAGGGTCTCACCAAGCGGAAGATCGTTATTTATGAATGTGATTTTTGTATCACACACATGTGCCTCTTCGCCAAGAGTTTCAGCAAGCTTTTCAGAAGGTGAAGGAACCTCCATGGGTAGATTCTCACCCTTTGCCCCCTTTTTGGCGGTATTAAAACAAGACGCCTCAAGGTTGACTTGGGTAGTATTTACATGAAACCAACTCGGTAAGAATTCCTCTAAAATCACCAGACGCCGAGGTTTTTTATGGTGAAGCTCCGTCACCCTCGTCTTCTTTAGGAATCTAACCAACTTCTGTTTTCTTGGTTTCTTTACTATTCTCCTTCTGGTTGGCTGCTCGTACGTCTCCTTTTGCAGACTCATCTTCTTGCATCTGCGTCTGGTCACCAGAGTCCAACCGTCATCATCGTCTTCGTCAACTAAAGACCTGTTAGGCTCTAATATCTTCTCATTATGCTCTTTGACACAAATCTGAACCAGGTCGAGCAAGCCAAAAGTGATAGATATTTGATGAGAACTAGTTGTCTCATCGTCGAAGAAGATTTTCTTTTCTTTCGCCAGTTGCATGACTTTATCTTTAAAGACAAATGATTTCTCCAGAGAATGACTTATCAGCTTTGATATTTGCAATAATTAGGATCATTGGTCCTTCCAGCTTCATTGGGACGCTTTATCTCTGGGAGTTCGATGAGTTTATGCTGAAGGAGTTCATCGAAAATCTTAGCAATATCAGAATCAAGGAAGGGATATTCCTTTTCTTGCATCTCCTTTAAAGTTTTCTGATTCGGACGTGCTCCAGAAGTCATCTTCATACTTTACTTCTTTCTTACCTTTGTGGTGACCTTCACAGGATACACATCAACATTCATAGACTCCTTGTTTTTATTTTTGGGAAGAAACTTGCCCCATCTTTTGGGTTCCTACTTTTTCTTTCCCCTTCGAGGGTCATGAATAGGTGCTCTTTCTTTTCCAGCAGAAGACATGCTCAACTCCATGTCGTGAGCATGGGTAGCTAACTCTTCAAAGGATTTTGGTTTAATTCCTTGCAAGATGTAGAGAAGCCCCCAGTGCATTCCTTGGATGCACATCTCTATTACAAAAACTTCACTGAGCCTATCTTTGCAGTTTAGACTCGTATTTCTCCATCGATTGATGAAGTAGATGACTGGCTCATCCTTTCTTTGCCGAGTATTTGTGAGATCTATCATGCTCACTGTACGCCTTGTGCTATAAAACCGATTTAGGAACTCGTGTTCCAATTGCTCCCAACTGTCGATGGAGTTAGGCTCGAGGTCTGTATACCAATCAAAGGCATTTCCCTTTAGGGAACGAACAAACTGTTTGGCAAGATAGTCACCGTAAGTTCCAGCATTATTACATGTCTCGACAAAGTGTGCAATATGTTGTTTTGGGTTACCTTTGCCCTCAAATTATTGAAATTTGGGGGGTTGATAGCCAGCAGGCATTTTAAGGCTATCTATTCTTGCAGTGTAAGGCTTGGCATATGCAAGGAAAGACGTGGTGACAACATCATACTTGTCTTTGAGGGTCCCTTCAATAAATTCCCTCAATTGCCCAATCGAGATCATTCCCTTGGCAGAAACTTGCACCTCTTTAGTCGATGGTGTTTGTTTTACAGGATTTTCTATCTCATGAACCTCTGGAGCTTTTCCCGATGTATGGCTAGATTCTCCGTCTATCAAGCTTTCTACTCTATCCACTATCTTATCAATCCTAACCTCTTGATTCTGAACATAGTTGGTCAGGACTTCGATTGCCTTTGTCAGATTCACAAGGTGCTCCTCCATAGACGAGGCATCAGTTACCATTGCTTGCATGATCACCGGAGACGTCAGAGAGTAACACGGATTATCACATAAGTTGATCTTTGAAGTTCTTAGCCTATGTGGTGTAAGTGGAGATGACGCATTTGTTGAACGACCATCGCTCTTGGCTCCAGAGTATTTGGAACCGGAATGCTCAAGTAGAGCTAGAGTCTTTTCAGCGATTCGGCAACACTACTTCCTTCTTCTGAAGCACTTGCATTGGACTTTGTTCCTTTCGAGGTTGAAGATCCAAAAACTGGAGCTGGAGCGGACGACACTGGATATGCTTATTGTCCTAACAAGCCTTCTTTGCTTCTTGTGACAGCTCCCAGTGTTCCAAAAGTAACACCAAAGATGTTTTCTACTTCAGCAGAGAACTTTGAATCTGCAGCCTTGGAAGCAGTTGATTGAGAATTGACCTTCTTGGAAGTCATTTCGTTGTTCTTAAACTTTGAAGTATGAAAAGTTGAGATGAGAGGTAGAGATCGTCCCACTGGGCGTGCCAGAATTTGTTGGACAATAAAATTTCGAGGCCAAAAAATAAATAATCGAGACAAGAAAAATATTGCAACAATCGATTTATTGATTTCAATGCAAGTGTTACAATCTCTATGAATCCTCTGATTCGCGTTTTCAAATATAAATTCAAGGGCTTGAAGCTTGATCTTGAATTTGAATTTGATTTGTTGATTTGAGGGATTTGATCTTGACTTGTGCTGCAATTCAAGGGCTTTTGAGCTTGTTCTTGAATATTGCGGTCTTGATCTTGAATCTTGATGAACTTGATTTGAATGCTTGAGATTTTTAGAGAAATTGCGGCGTTTGATCCACGAGCTTTCTCTTGCTACTTGTTAGAGATCTGGGGGGCCGGTCCTCTTTCTGAATTATGAGCCCCTATTTATAGTTGTAGGAAAGGAAGAGTCATGATGAATATGGACTTCCTTTGACCAATCAGATTTAAGTGATGTGGCGCCTTTTATGGGCTTTTATTTCATGGGCCTGCTGCATCAGTTTGACATGTGGCACGGTCCTATTGGCTCCTTCACTTGACTTGGCATGCCACGTTATTTGACACGTGGCGCTTATTTAGGCCTCACGAATATGACAATATCTTGGGCTTAGTAAAGTGGGCTCATCATTTGTAGCCCAAATTAATGGACTAACCCAATAAATATTGGGTCTTATTTAAATCCATACTTATTTGGACTTAAATAATTAATTCAATTATATTAATCCGCAATATTTATTTGGGACTAATATATTTTGAATTTAATATAATACGAATTTTGTACGGATTTAAATTTAATAAAATTGCATCGCCCACAGACTCATTTGGGTGTGTATGTGAGTGATGTAATTATGTTCAATTTTAATTCAACAACGGAGCAACCATTGTAGAAGACTCCATTGTTGAAGAGAAGAAAGAAAGAAGAGAGAAGAGAGAAGAGAGAAGAGAAATAATGAAAAAAAATATATAAAACTTTGAATAATTAAAAAATTTAGGGGTTGTTTGGCAAAAAAAAAAAGAGTTTATAACGTTTTTTACCGCCTTCACGCGCTCAATGTGCGTATCTAACACGCAATTGTCCAAGTGACAGATATATGTCATTAAAATACGAAAAAAAAGTCTGGGGGTAATAGGACCCCCGCAAAGTTCAGTATGCTCAACTGGGAATCCGGTTAAAGTTCAGGTATTTTCGTGGGTATTATCCCATTTTTATTGATTTAACATATCCTTTCAAGGAACAACAAATAGAATATCAATTTTATTATATCATCATTTAAATATAATATATTTAATATGTTTGAGAAATGACTATAGTTAATAAAAAGAATAAATTATAAATAAAATTATAATTTATCCCTGGATTATTATTATAGTGTATTCATAGTCCATGTCCATTTTTATTTGACCATTGTACAAAAAACAAAAAAATTACATTTACTTATCACTTTTAGTACATCGACAGAAAAATATACTTTTAATGTTTTTTCTCTCAAATTAATTACTAATTTTCCAAAATATTACATTTACTTGTCACTTCTAGCATATCAAGAGAAAAACATTTTTTTCATGCTTTTTGTCTAAAAATTAATTACTTTGTTTTTTATTTTTACTTATCATATTTTGACTTGACACATTTAATAAGAAAATAATTATTAACATAGTTATTTTACCATAATGCCCTATTAGTTCATGATTATTATTGTGTCTTGAAATTAATTTGAATAACAAATAATTAATATTAAGTGTAAAATAGGTAAAAAAAGTTGTCATTCCTTAATATGTCAAAAATGACAAGTTAAAGTGAAAACCCAATTAGGAAATAACATAATTCTGAACGGAGGGAGTACTTATTTTTAAATTATTCTCAATTATAAGTGAACGAGTATTAATTCAAAATAATATCTCTAATTAAATATAAAATAAAATAAAGTTCATAATTTATAGTGAAATAACCACCCAATCAACCAACATGCATCCCTACACCTTTAACTCCCCCCAAAATGGGCTTTATTTAAGAAAACACAATCCCACTAATATAATATAGTCGGCTCCAATGTGAGTACAGAAAGCTAAAGAAAAAATAACATAAATATATTTTTTAATTTATTCTATTTACATAAATTTTCACTTATACAAAATAATTACCGAAATCTCAATTAATTATGTATCTTTGTTGGATGTATGAAGGGATAATTATATATCTTGACAGATACAAAATCGAAAAAATATATCAAGAACAAATTATGTATATTTATAAGAGAAAATATATCTTTGTTGGATCTATTGTATATATCTCGACAGATTCAAAATCGAAAAAAATATAGCGAAAGTTAATTATGATTTTTATAAGAAAAAAAAATATCCTTATTGGATGTATCGAGATCTAATTATATGGACAGATGCAAAATTAAAATTTTCAATAATTATTTAAAATATTAAATTTTATTGTAATTAAACAAAACGGTAGGCGTTTAGATTGTTTGCAAACTTAATCCCTCAACCCAAAAGACCCTAACATTAACATCCTATAATACGAAATTTGGTTTCGCAGTAAAAAGGGAAGATGGGTGGTGGGTATCCAGCAGTAATTGGATGATCAAGATTCGCCTTTTATGCTAACATCAACAAGTTTTAGAAGAAATAATTATTGCTTCATCAAGAATATAAGTATACAAGATTGTGTGAGAAGAATGGTGACATTAATAGTAGCAACCACTATTGACCCAGCTTCCATTGGCCCTGCATCTGCCCTTCTAGCCATGCCTGGATGGCACCCTGGTCCTCCTATTCAGGTTATAACTCTAGCTTTTTTCTTTTTTTCTTTTTTTTTTTGGATAATGATGGTGTCCGGGCCAGCTTGTGCGCACCTCGACTAAATCCACGGTATATCTGCCACTTACCACCAGCAACCGGTAAGGTTTAGAACAGATGAGGAGAAAAACACTAAACACCTAGTGTTTGTCTCTGCTGGGAATTGCACCTAAGACCTCATGGTGGTCATACCAACTTCATTGAACCACTGGCCACATCCTTGGGTGCCTAACTTTTTTATGTTCAGTGCTTATCATTTTACTACTTTCCACTTTCTTGAAATTACTCCCTTTTAATTAGCCCCATTTATCAATTATTCAACTAGACTAATTGAGGTAGGCTATATGAATTATAAACATGGTTCAGGGTTTGCATATAATTTTGACTAGTTTTTATACTGGCTGGCATGAATCATGTTACTTAAAGAACTGCTAATAGGAAAGAAAGAGTGAAGGGGTGCATTAGCATATGAGGGCGTATTGGTCGATGAAGTGGGTTGAAAACCATGAAGGTTATACTCAAATAGGAGACTCAACATGGTACTTTGCTTGAAAGTTGATCTTTTTCTTCCAAAGACTCATTCCCAAACTAAAAGGGATGAGGGGAAAATGCTCATCCCGCCAGAGGCCAAAAACACAGGTTGAATTTTTGTTTATCTGTACAAGCTTTGGTGGACAGAGTTAGTTGATACTTGATACCTATATTGGTGGGAGTAGCAGGCACCTCGTGTATTTAGTCAAGGTGCATGTGGGATGGTTCAGACACCACCCTTACTAAAAAAAGGAGTAAAGGGGTGCATTATAAATTAACATTCCTATAGTATAGTTCCCTTGTTCAAATTCAAATACATATATCATACTTTGCCTAATTCAAGTTTTTTGTAAATTTATAAGTATGGTTTCAGCGCCTGAGGAGCTAGATGGAATGATACGAGAGTTTTAAGAATTGCTTGGACTGATAAAGCTGTTATTTTGTTTGGTTTTATGCATAAGCTTAGGATACACCAAGTTTTGTGAATCAAGATGTAAGGCTATTGAAACATGATAGCAGCATTGTGAGAAAGGACCATTTGGACACTCATTGGGAAGAGACCACAGGCGAGAAGGTTGATGAGGTTATCTTTCTTAGCAAGCACACTGCTGCATCTAATCGTCCTGCACTTACAGTTCACCCCATAGGTAGAAAATGGTTTCTGCTGATATATGGTTTATTTTCTTTGTATTTGTGGAGGACTCAATTCCTGTTACTTATGTTGGGATGAATAACATTAGGTGTGCCTCACCTAATAGAAGGGGACCAGCTGCCGGTTGGTGGAAAGCCTGCCTGGGCTGCACCACCGAATCCACGTATAGGACCGTGGTTTAGGCTGTTGAAATCTATTGCTGACTCACAGAATCTAACTCCTGAATTCGAGGTAACATCCTTGTTTAAGTGACTTTTCCCTTTGGCAATTTTGTTAATGTTGAAGTCTTTCTGTTAGGTTGACCAGTTATTGCAGAGTGAATGCTCAATGCAGATTCTTTTATATTAGACTTGGTTTTGACTCAGTGTTCGGTTTGTACTGAAGATCCATTTGATTTTTTGCACTTTTAACTAAATTTCTTGCGAACATGTGCATCTTGGTATCTCGTGGTTGCGACCTTCTATGAAGAGTAGACTGATTCTATTTTAACTCTCAGTAGTCAAGAGTTGGTTGTCATTCTACTCAAAAACAGCTTTTGTATGTAATGTTTTGAGCGGTCAAGGGAACCTAGTTGAGCTTCTTTTTCTGCCTCTGTTAATTACCAACTTTATTTTTCATGGACTGGCTTCTGCGATGCGGACTTTAGATAACTCTAAATCAGTCTTCAGTAATTACCATTCTGCTTTCTATAGGACTGCCACATAAGGTTGCTGACATCTATGCTTGCTGTAGTAAAATTGCAATTTCCCTTTTTGAGAAGTAGTCACTGACCATTCTAAATTAGATTCTATGCTCCAGTGGCTATATGACATTACACAATACATTTCTTACTCTTGCAAATTTGTCACGGCCCAAATTCGGGACCGTGATGGAACCTATTCCATCCTCCGTGATAGGTAAGCCAAATACCCAATTCCAAGAACAACATCTCAAACTCATAGAAGCGGAAGAAAATAAGAACATAACTAATTCCAAATAATCTCATAAGTAGATTAATAGACTAGTAAAACCAATTCATAGATAATCCTAGGTCTGGAAGTCACTAATACAAGCCACTAAATACAGAACCAAAAGAAAGTTTGAGTCTTTCAAAATACGGAAAATGCATAAGGATAAGGCTGAAGGAGATTTCAATTGTCTCTAAAGCCGGTAGCAGCTACCTCGAATCTCCAATGATGCTAGCAAAGAAGGAACCACATGAATCAATATTCGGAGGTCGTCGGATCTGTACCTGCACGTTACGTGCAGAAAAAGCAAGAGTGAGTACAGAACCACGTGTACTCAGCAAGCATCGTTGACCGACCCTATTTCAAAGTGGTGACGAGTGACACCACGTCAATCATCTAAAAACAAACATACAACCTGCACTCAGGAAAACCACCCTAATCGAACTCAATAGTCAAGTTTAACAGTTATAAGGATATCATAACACAATCCAAGACATTCTCAATCCAGTGAAATAAATAACACATATACGATAAGTACAAGGTCAACAAATACACTTTAACCAATCTGAACCAAATGAATCAATGCAATGCGATGCATATATTGTGTACACACCTACCGAGCAATGACTTCAAGGTCATGATCCATGGGGGACTCACAAGGACTATGTATTGTGCAGGCGTGCACTCCGATCCCAATAAATATATTGTGCAGGTGTGCACTCCGATCCCAATAAGTATATTGTGCAGGCATGCACTCCGATCCCAATAGATATACTGTGCAGGCGTGCACTCCAATCCCAATGCATATACTGTACAGGCGTGCACTCCGATCCCAATAAATATATATAATATTGTGCAGGCGTGCACTCCGATCCCAAATGAAATGCAATGCATGATGTGCAGGCGTGCAACTCCGACCCCAAACCATCAATAAAGTCAAGCAAAGCACTCCGTGTCTCAAGTTAAATCAGACATCAATTTCAAAGTCAACTCAATTTATCAAGTGAGAGTATTCTCATTAGCTAGCTTTTTTCACAATTTATCTACCATAGCAAATCAGTCCATCAGACTAGCAATTAGGGAAAACAGTTCAAAACATACAATTAACTAATTTTATCCCCTCAAACAACACCTGGTACCCGCATAGATGCTCGTCACAATCACCTATACGGGACCCCCATTTCCCATTACTCTCATTACACATAACTAACAACACAAGCACTTTGAAAAAGAGTCAAAGGAAAGTCTCAACTTGCCTCAAATCGAAGCCAATCGTCAATCAACAAACTTTCCCTTACGTAAAGTTTCCGAGTGGTCAAAATCTGTTCAAATATATATTTCTCGCATGAATAGGAATCTAGTAACACCCATTTTATAAATTCATACTCCTAAAATTCTAGACATAAAACCTAAATTTAATCACAATTATAATTGTAAAGCCGATAAGAAATTAATACTAAAATTCTCGAAGTTAAAAAGACAAAACGAACGAAACAGTACAATTCGTTCAACTGTTTTCTTAATCCTCAATGAGGACAAAAGTGTTGGCAACCAATTTACTAATTTTCGCAAATCTTAATAAGGACAAATAACCACTAAGTATTAACAACTTATGCCTTAATCATTAATTCATAATTATAGTTAAAGCTTTATACTAATCCCACAACAATTTAACTAATACTTCGTTCAAAACCATGGCTTTCTGCGTACTTCAAACTCCCCCCCACAATATTGCAAAAACGTTATTAAGAATATACCTATTCAAAGTGGCTTACCAAGGTTGTCGAGATCTTTGTCAAAGGCTGCGATGGAAAAAAAAAAGTGAAACTGCTCCTTCGTGCTTATCTCCCTCAGTTAACTTACTGATGGTATTAATAAATAAGTAAACCCTTTCCACTAAAATTTATTCTTATACATAGGTCTCAAGAGTTAAGAAAATATCAGTTTGGCCCATTACTATAAAATATTGTCTAAAAATTATGAGGTGGATTAAAACAATACAAATTTATAAAATAAATTAGCAGGATCGTTACATCATCCACCACTAAAACAAAAGAGAAAGAAGGTACCTAGACTATCAAAGAAATGTGGATATCTACTTCACATGTTAGACGCAACCTCCCAAGTGGCTTCTTCAACGGGACGATGCCTCCACTGTACTTGAACTAGTTTTGGCATATGTGGAGGCGAGGTCCTTGTTGATAGAGCAGATCCGAGATCGTCAGTTTGATGATGAATTAAGTTGTCTATTATCAGGGATAAGGTGATGCGAGGTGAGGCTAAGGAGGCGACTTTGGACCAGGAGGTGTTTTGAGGATTAAGGGGCGGATTTGTGTTCCTATAGTGGGTGATTTGACTAGATCTATTATGGAGAAGGCCCATTGTTCGCGCTATTCCATTCATCCAGGTGCTATGGTGATGTATTATGACCTTAAACAACATTACTGGTGGTGTGGGATGAAGAGAGATGTTGCAGTGTTTGTGGCTAAATGTTTGAATTGCCAACAGGTGAAATATGAGCACAGGAAACCAGGTGGTTTGCTTCAGAGGATGCCCATTCCCAAGTGGAAATGGGAGCATATCACTATGGATTTTGTAGTTGGGTTGCCTCAGACCTTGGGGAAGTTTGATTCTATTTGGGTGATTGTGGACAGATTGACCAAATTAACTCATTTTGTGCCTGTGAAAATGAGCTATAACGCAGAGAAATTAGCTAAGATTTACATTCGTGAGATAGTTCGATTGTACGGCGTACCTATTTTCATCATTTCAGATAGAGGTACTCAGTTCACTTCAAACTTTTGGCGTACTTTGCAGCGGGAGTTAGGCACTCGGTTGGATATGAGTACAACATTTCATCCCCAAACAGATGGCCAGTCAGAGCGGACTATTCAGGTGTTGGAGGACATGTTGCGGGCTTGTGTGATGGATTTTGGGGGTCATTGGGATCAGTTTTTGCCCTTAGTGGAGTTTTCTTATAATAATAGCTACCACTCTAGTATTCAGATGGCTCCGTTCAAGGCTTTGTATAGTAGAAAGTGTAGGTCCCAGTTGGATGGTTTGATTTTTTTGAGGTTAGACGTTGGGGTACTGATTTGTTAGAGATTCGACGGACCGAGTGAGATTGATCCAAGATAGGCTCTTGGCGGTTCAGAGTAGACAGAAGAGTTATGCTGACAGGAGGGTCCGTGACTTAGAGTTCATGCAGGGTGAGCGGGTTTTATTGAAGGTATCACCCATGAAAGGTGTGATGAGGTTTGAAAAGAAAGGAAAACTCAGTCTGAGGTTTATTGGCCCTTCTGAGATTCTTCAGCGTGTTGGTCCAGTTGCTTATGAGTTGGCTTTGCCACCGGGTCTTTCAGCCGTACATCCAGTTTTTCATGTTTCTATTTAGAAGAGGTATCATCCAAATGATTCGCATGTGATTCAATGGGACTCGGTAAGTTTGGATCAGAATTTGACATTT
This sequence comes from Capsicum pubescens, assembly GCA_030864215.1. Taxonomy (NCBI): domain Eukaryota; kingdom Viridiplantae; phylum Streptophyta; class Magnoliopsida; order Solanales; family Solanaceae; genus Capsicum; species Capsicum pubescens. Next base: position 22,310,996 of record CM061543.1, read on the forward strand.
GAGGAGGAGCCTATAGCTATCTTTGATAGACAGGTTAGAAAGTTGAGGTCAAAGGACATAGCATCAGTGAAGGTACAGTGGAGGCATCGTCCCGTAGAGGAAGCCACTTGGGAGGTTGAGTCTGACATGCGAAGTAGATATCCGCATCTCTTTGATAGTCCAGGTACCTTCTTTCTCTTTACGTTCGAGGACGAACGTTTGTTTTAGTGGTGGATGATGTAACGACCCTGCAAATTTATTTTATAAATTTGTATTGTTTTAATCCACCTCATAATTTTTAGACAACATTTTTTATTTTATAGTAATGGGCCAAACTGATATTTTCTTAACTCTTGAGATCTATGTATAAGAATAAATTTTAGTGGAAAAGGTTTATCTTATTTATTAATGCCATATGTAAGTTAACTGTGGGAGATAGGCACGAAGGAGCAGTTTCACTTTTTCTTTCCATCGCAGCCTTTGACAAAAATCTCAACAACCTTGGTAAGCCACTTTGAATAGGTATATTCTTAATAGCGTGTTTGTACTATTGTGGGGGGAGTTTGAGGTAGGAGGAAAGCCCTGGTTTTGAACGAAGTATTAGTTAAATTGCTGTGAGATTAGTATAAAGCTTTAATTAATGATTAATGCATAAGTTGTTAATGATTAGTGGTTATTTGTCCTTATTAAGAATTGAGAAAATTGGTTGCCAACACTTTTGTCCTCATTGAGGATTAAGAAAACAGTTGAACGAATTGTACTGTTTCATTAGTTTTGTCTTTTTAACTTTGAGAATTTTAGTATTAATTTCTTATCGTCTTTACACTTATAATTGTGATACAATTTATGTTTTATGTCTAGAATTTTAGGAGTATGAATTTATAAAATGGGTGTTACTAGATTCCTATTCATGCGAGAAATATATATTTGACCACTCGGAAGCTTTTCGTAAGTTTGTTGATTGACGATTGGCTTCGATTTGAGGCAAGTTGAAACTTTCCTTAGACTTTTTTTCAAAGTGCTTGTGTTGTTAGTTATGGGAAATAGGGGTCCCGTATAGGTGATTGTGACGAGCATCTATGCGGGTACCAGGTGTTGTTTGAGGGGATAAAATAAGTTAATTGTATGTTTTGAACTGTTTTTCCTAATTGCTAGCGCGATGGACTGATTTGCTATGGTGGATAAATTGTGGAAAAAGCTAGCTAATGAGAATACTCTCACTTGATAAATTGAGTTGATGTCTGATTTGACTTGAGACACGAAGTGCTTTGCTTGACTTTATTGATGATTTGGGGTCGGAGTTGCACATCATGCATTGCATTTCATATGGGATCGGAGTGCACGCCTGCACAATATATGTATTGGGATCGGAGTGCACGCCTGCACAGTATATGTATTGGGATCGGAGTGTACGCCTGCACAGTATATCTATTGGGATCGGAGTGCACGCCTGCACAGTATATCTATTGGGATCGGAGTGCACGCCTGCACAGTACATGGACCTTGTGAGTCCCCATGGGTCCTAACCTTGAAGCCATTGCTCGATAAGTGTGTACACAACATATGCATTGCTTTGGTTCAGATTGGTTAAAATGTATTTGTTGACCTTGTACTTATCGTATATGTGTTATTTATTTCGCTGGATTGAGAATTGCTTGGATTGTGTTATGATATCCTTATGACTGTTAAACTTGACTATTCAGTTAGATTAGGGCGGTTTTCCTGAGTGCAGGTTGTATGTTTGTTTTTAGATCACTTTGAAATAGGGTCGGTCGACGATGCTTGCTGAGTACACGTGGTTTCGTACTCACTCTTGGTTTTTCTGCACCTTACGTACAGATCCGACGACCTCCGGATATTGATTCCTTCTTTGCTAGCATCATTGGAGATTCGAGGTAGCTGCTACTGGCTTTAGAGACAACTGAATCTCCTTATGCATTTTCCGCATTTTGAAAGACCCAAACTTTCTTTTGGTTCTATATTTAGTGACTTTCAGACCTGGGATTATCTATGAATTGGTTTTACTAGTCTATTAATCTACTTATGAGATTATTCGGGATTGGTTATTTTCTTCCACTTCTATGAGTTTGAGATGTTGTTCTTGGAATTGGGTATTTGGCTTACCTATCAAGGAGGATGGAATAGGTGCCATCACGGTCCCAAATTTGGGCAGTGACAAAATTATAGTTGGTTACACAATATTTTTGGATTAATTATTAGACGTGTTAACTGAATCACTTCTTAAATACAACCCTCTCACAGAAAGATGAAGCGACAATAAAAATGGGGGCAGAACTCAGAAGAAGCAGTGGTAAGAAATAAATGACTATAGCCAATGGAACATCTTAGATATTGATAATATGAACTAAGTTATTTATATAGTTATTTGTGAAGTAATCAATCATGAGAAAGGATTGTCTTGTCCACCATTGCCCCTCGGGGATTTCTCAGTTATAAAAAAGGAAGGATTATCTTAAAAGACTACGAACTATTACTGTAGAAATTACAGAATGACAAATGGACCAACTTGAAAAACGTGACATTTTATAAATTGACCAGAGATTATCAATGTATTCACTTTTATTAGATTGCTGTTCAACGACACTGCTTTTAATGATTATGAATTGATACTAGATCTGTGCTAATGATTGATCTTTCCCTGCTGCATGGATTTTCAATTTAATAACAAGTGCAATCCTTTTGATCTTTTTTCTAATTTAATCTACTTTGTTGTGTAAGAATATATCTGTAATGGTACCTTTGTATATCTATTTCTTCGTGTAGGTCACATTGGAAGCTACACATCATGGACCTGTAACTAATGCACCTACAATGTTTGTAGAGATCGGTATACGTTCTTTTACCTTTCATTCATGTCTTCTTATTTGTTTGACCTTCTGCAATATATAAGAAGATAAATGATCGAGTAATTTCTTTCATAGTTAGGGTGATATGACTTCATCTTATAGCAAAGACAAATTGAACTCAATTGTTTCTCTGTTTCTAATCCTCTCTGAAACACAAAGGAGGGTCTGGGGGCTTTTGGGGGGGGGGGTTGAATTGTATACTTTTTCACTTTAGTACACTATTGGTCGACTATCCACTATGAATAGTCGACTACCCTGCCAATTAGTGGAGCAACTAGAAAAATAGAAAACTAATAAGGCAGAAAAAAACAGAATGTATCTTGATTGCATTGATGTTGTAGATTAAGAACTTTAGAGAGTTCAAGCTGGAAACCACAACCTCTACTCGTATAGCTTCTTATTCTCTGCCTTTCTTTTCTTTTCACTAGTAAACTATAAAGATTACAATGCATTTATCAGATGAAAGAATGTCAGGTGGCTTGTTCTCAATACACCACTTGGCTTAGTATTTGACAACATTCCTTTTAATTTAATATAGATTTCTCGATCAGTCATCTAATGTTTTCTTGAGTTACTGCAAATATTCTAATTTCACAGAAGGAATAATATAATGTAAATATTCTGTCATATAAGATATAGTATTCCTTATACGGTAATATTTAAACTTCAAATATTATAATTTCATATAAGGGATAAAGAAATTAGAATATTTGTAGTTAATTAAGAAAACATTATAAGACTGATCGAGAAATCTATATCATATTAAAAGGAGGATAGTCAAACTTGATACTAAGCCAAGTAACGTATTGAGAACTAGTCACTTGGCACTATTAAGGATTCTATATGTATTATTAATTCCAGTTCAAACATTACTATATAAAGTAAAATTGTGTGACAAATTAGATTTTGAAGCTTCCTTAATTTATATTTTCATGTGTAGATGTTAGAATAAATGTACAAAGAGATACAAAATGACCTCAACAAAACTGACAGTTTTAGTATTGAAGCAATTAAATTTGATGTGATATTATAAATATGATTATGCTATGGTTAATTCTTTTTAGTATTGACCGCGCATTGTGCAGGTACTAATGCTAGTCGAATATAAATAGAAAATTATTAAGGCAGAGAAAAATAGAATGTAATAGCACATTTTTATACTTGTTGGGATCACCAATATGGTACGCAGTAGCGAATTTATAGCCTAAATTATGGGGCACGTGAATCCGTGATCTCTTCATAACACTAGTTAGTTTATGAACATATTTTCTAAAATTGGTACAATACCCATGATATAAAGGGCAGCCCGGTGCACTAAAGCTACCGCTATGCGCGGTGTCCGGGGAAGGGCCCCACCACAAGGGTGTATCGTACGCAGTCTTACCTTGCATTTCTGCCAGAGGCTGTTTCCAAGACTTGAACCCGTGACCTCCTGGTCACATGGCAGTAACTTTACCTGTTACTCCAAGGCTCCCCTTCACAATACCCATGATATAAGAAGGCTAAATGGTGCATTTGGTAGGTTGAGCTCATTACCTAGAGGACTAGGGGTCTGTGGTGCCTAGTTCAATTCCCTTGGGTTACAAGGGTTTCCTCAGAATCTTGAATGTATCTTGATTGCACAAATGTTGTAGATTGCGAACTACAGAGAGTTCTTTAAACTAGACAGATTCCACTTTATAGTTGGCCACAACCTCTACTCATATAGCTTCCTATTCTCTCCTTATCTTTTCTTTTCACTAGTAAACTGTAAAGATTACAATGTGTTTATAAGATGAAAAAGTGATTGGTTTTTGCTCAAGTGAAGTTGCACAGCTTCTTCATTCAACTTGGTCTTATTTATATAGAGATCTTCGCGGCTGCTCGTCTCGAGTTGAAGATCAATTCCTTTGATGTTCTACAGGCTGCTCTAAGGTAACCCAAGGGGTATACTCTCAATCAAGGTGATTTGTTTTATCCTTGATTGAGATTTGATTGATAGTATGCCCATCTTTGTCTTCAATCCTTCTGGCCGCTTCTGATGGTTTGCTTTCTTATAGGGAATTGATTTGCTATCTCATCTTCTGTACATAGTTATGTGTAGCTTGACAGTCCAGTCTGTTTTTGTGACTTTGTCCGAATTCTCGCGTTGATTTTACTTGCTTCCGTATGTGGTTTGAGGGTTGATTTATTTGTTACTAGAGATTTCGCCGTGAATCCTTGAGAGATCTTCCTCTCTTGATTCCATCTACTTCTGAACGATTTTCCTTTTTACCTGCAATAGTAGTTTTGGTTAAGTATATGTCATCATTAAAATCAGGCTAACACTCTCCATAGCAATTTCCTAATCTATTCAGCTGAAATGTTGTTTACTATGTAGGTAGCACAGAGGAGTACTGGAAGAGGCAGGATGCTGCACAAGCCATTGCCTTAGTTGGGTATCCTTTTTTATGGCACAAGCTCTTTTGCAATATTCATTTAACTTTTGATCTGTCTCTGTTGCAAGCAAGCACACTCTTTTATGCTTAATCATGGATTGACTTCTTCCAGGCCAATTGAACCCTTTAGTGTTGCATACATTAAAATTTTGGGCTTTTACTTGCAACGGAAATCAGAGGAACATTTTTAGTTCTCTTTTTTTAAATTCCATATTTGTTCTATAACTTCTGTGAATCCCTCATAATGATACCTTACATTAATCTCATTCTTCAACTCCCTTCCTCGCTTGATGGAAAGAGCTTAGAGGTGGGGTAAAGATGCTGAATGTTTGGTAGGGATGACATATTTCTCGTTGCATTTGAATATCTCATATACTTTCGAAAGCTTGTACCTATGTAACTTTAGGTCAGATCTCTACTGAGCAAACGTAACAATATTGATAGATCATATGGAGCTAGTGCATTCTGATTTTTTCGATGCTTAACTGATGGCATGACTAAAAGAATCTAGGAATTATTCTATCTTTGTTGTATCTTTTGTAATTTTCCCTAATTGTGCTGTTTGCAGTTAGTTTGGGAAGGACTGGGCCTCGGGGGAGGAGATGCAGTGGGGGATTGGAGCAGGTACAGTTCTAGTAATTGTATCTTGGTCATACTGTTTCTATTTCTACTTCTACATTACCAGCATTTTACAGAATCAGACCGCATGAACATCTGTGAGGCTAGAAGTTCATTCGTTTCCTTAATAATAACTTGTGTAGCTTTGCTCTGTATTTCTTGTATAGAAATGCAATATCATGGCTAGAGTAAATTTAAGCTAAAAGAGAGTGTGTTTCCATCATAATTTAATTCATGGAAAATAAACTTCAATCACAAATAAAATATGAAGAAACAACAATTTTATTGATAAACGATGTGAGTACAAATTTGTTTCTCCTTTGATTCTTCTCTCTTGATTTTCTCCTTAATTCGAGGGCCGTCAGTAGTGTATTTCTCGAATGTAGAAAGATTTGGATATGAATTTCTCCGTAATTCGAGGGTCGTTAATGAGGTATTTCTCGAACGTAGACATATTTGGATTTAATATGGATTCCTCCATAATTCGAGGGTTATTAGTGGCGTATTTCTCGAACATAGGAATATTTGGATTTGATCTCCATAAAAGAAGGATTTGTCGATATTCTTGATAAATTTATTTGATTATCAAGAAGAGAGGGTTTTGATCCCTTTGTGGTATTCCATGAGTTTATGGAATTATCTAGAGATATTCGAGATTTATGAATATCTCATGAATTTGTGGGATATTTGGGATCTTGGAGATGCTCCAAAGGGATATTTGCCGCCTTTATATAGGCGTAATTTAGGCTACCAAGCTAGAGTTAGGGTAAAGTAGCTCCCAAAAACTCTAACAAATATTGAACTCTATTTATAGAGTCCATAAAATTTCAATGTCTACAAATGCCTCCTACTTCAAGGCTCGTCGGAGTGTAGACTTGATGAAACTCAAAGACGAGTCTTGAAGTACCGCTTTCATCTTTACGATCCTGCGGTTACAGATTTGCATATTTGATTTATGAGAGAAGAGATGAAGAGCAGATTTGGTCCCATTGGGTGTGCCAGAATTTGTTGGACAATAAAATTCTCGAGACCGAAAATAATAATCGAAACAAGAAAAATACTACAACAATTGATTTATTGATTTCAATGTGAGTGTTACAATCTCTATGAATCCTCTCATTCGCCTTTTCAACTATAAATTCAAGGGTTTCGAGCTTAATCTTGAACTTGATTGGTGAACTTGATGGATTTGATCTTGACTTGTGCTTGAATCCAAGGGCTTTGTAGCTTGTTCTGGAATCTTGCAGTCTTGATCTTGAATCTTGATTTACGGATTTGATTAACTTGATCTCGACTTGTACTTGAATTCAAGGGCCTTTGAGCTTCTTCTTGAATCTTGAAGTCTTGATCTTGAAGCTTGAGCTTGTTCTTGAATCTTGATCTTGAAGCTTGATGAACTGATCTTGAATTTGTAAAGAAATCTGTTGCGTTTGATCCACGAGCGCTCTCTCTTATTTCTTGCTAGACTTGTTGGTGCCTTTTCTGAATTATGAGACCCCTATTTATAGTTGTAGGAAGTGAAGAGCCATGGTAAATATGAACTTCCTTTGACCAATCAGATTTAAGTGATATGGTCTTGATAAATATGAACTTTCTTTGACCAATCGAATTTAAGTGACATGACACTTTTTATGGGCTTTTAATTTACTGCATCATTTTGACATGTGACATTGTCTCATTGGCTCCTTCACTTGACTTGACATGCCACGTCATTTGACATGTGACACCAAATTGGGCCTCTAGCACATGATGACATCTTGGGCTTTGTCATTTGTAGCCTAAATTAATATGATGACATCTTGGGCTTGATAAAGTGGGCTTAGTCATTTGTAGCCCAAATCAATGTGCCAGCCCAATAAAAATTGGACTTTAATTAAATCCATACATGTTTGGACTTAAATAATTAGTCCAATTATATTAATCCCTAATATTTATTTGGGACTAATATGTTTTGGAATTTAATATAATATGAATTTCGTACGGATTTCAATTTAATAAAATTTCATTGCTCACAAATTGCCCCCTACTTCAAGACTTGTCGAGATATTTAATTTGTTTGAGACTAGACTTGAAGTACATATTGTCCATGGGTCAATTACGTATAAGTCCAAAACTAATGGGCTCACTTGTGATGACATTTAATGCTACTATTATGGACTTTATCCTTTTGGTAGCATTTAATACTACTATTATTCTTTTTTAAGTAGCACATGTGCACACCTTTGTCCTTTCCGTGGGCCCCGCTGCTATTTGGTCTTTTCAAATAAAGTTGACCACATAATTTCCTCAAAATTGTTGTAGCTCCTTTTTAATAGAATAAGGACTCATCTTTTTTTTAAGATAACCCAAGTCCTAATGGACATAAATAACATGTGGTGTGGACCCCAACTACTTAAGTTTCCCTCTTAGACTTGAATTCCTTTTCCTATTTGTTCATTATATAGATTTTTGTTTATCCGTTCCAAGCAACCTCTGCTTCCCTTTTTTTTTTGGACTGCATGCAACTATTTGTCCTCTACTAGGAATCAAATTTCCTAGTATCCCATATATATTTTTCCTTTTACTATGAAAAACATCAATTTGCAAGATCCTTTGGAGACACCTCTGGTTCGGACTTCAAGAATTTATATTGAGGTATTTTCTTTTTTTTTTTTTTTAATCATCCATTTTTTTTAATAATAGCTCATACACGATTAAACTTGTTGCTCAAGACAATGTCTTTCATGCAAAGACGATAATCATATGGTGCAAAAGGATAGTCACTCGCCCCCTACCATAAGTAAGGTAATTTTATGGTAATCTTACGACGCATAGGGATGACTACTCGTCCCCGCCAAATGTAACTTTATGGTAATCTTACGGAATAAGGATGACTACTCGTCCCCGCTATAAGAAAGAGGTAACTTTATGGTAATTTTACGGCGCATAGGGATGACTACTCGTCCCCGCCATAAGAAAGGTAACTTTATGGTAATCTTACGGCGCATAAGGATGACTACTCGTCCTCGCCATAAGAAAGGGTAACTTTATGGTAATCCTACTACGCATAGGGATGACTACTCGTCCCCGCCATAAGAAGGGTAACTTTATGGTAATCTTACGGCGCATAGGGATGACTACTCGTCCCCGCCATAAGAAAGGGTAACTTTATGGTAATCTTACGGTGCATAGGGATGACTACTCGTCCCCGCCATAAAAAAGGACTTATGGTAATCTTACGACGCATAGGGATGACTACTCATCCCTGCCATAAGAAAGGGTAACTTTATGGTAATCTTATGGTGCATAGGGATGACTACTCGTCCCCGCCATAAGAAAGGTAACTTTATGGTAATCTTATGGCGCATAGAGATGACTTAGTCAAGATTCTTTTGTACCTATTGTTATAAGCCATAGATTTAACCCTTCTTCTTTTCTTTGCAGTTTGAAGAGATGGTGATTTTCAGACACTACACCTCCCCTTTCACCAGATCCAAATATCTTGTAGTCGAAACTGAAGATGGGGCCCAACAGACTCGACTTTTGACTCATACTTCGTTGACTGGTCGGTATGCAAGTTCGGGGCCTTCTTTCAAGAACCCATTCTCCATGACGAACTGGACTTCAGTACAAACCCCTTATTCCGATCAGTCATTCAAGTTGTTCTCTCTTCATGCGTCGGATCATCATCACGCAAATATCGCAACTCCACTTCTAAGCTTGGGTCGTCGTATAACATTAGGAGAGATACGTTTGGGAGTTGCGATGACGCCTGAGGGAGAGTACCGTTACATTTATGGGTATTGGGAGTGGACAGAAGATATACTCGGTAGGAGCCAAGAAACTCTGAGTAAGGTACAGATTTATGATGCCGTTTATGCATTACTTTTTATTTATGATCGTAACTCAGATATATTTCAAGAATTTTGTGAAGCTTGGTGCCCCAAGACAAATACACTTCTCACATCCGTCGGGGAATTATCTATTTCTTTATGGGATTTGCATGTTCTTGGAGGCTTGCCAATTCAGAGTATTCTTTATGAAGAAGTAGTTCCTGAGGCCAAAGAACTTACATGATTAGATACAAAGAAGGTAAGGTATGTTTCCCGAACTTGGGAGTACTTATTTGCAGCCTTTCATAATCTGCGAGATGCTAGCCAAGAAGTACCATTCAGCGATTGGATAACATTCTGGTGCAAGAAACCTTCAAAGTACGGCCCTGCTCCACCAAGGCAGGAAAAGAAATTTGCTCGCCCTGAATTGATACAACCCTAGCGGGGGTTTGCTAGATACACTAAGATGGTCAAGAACTCGCCTACATCAGATGAAATTGAAGGAAAAGTTGCTCATGAGGATGATCGGCTCAATGTGCAAATCCTCCAAAATATTTGTCCTTTTTCTATAAAGGCAGTGCGAATGTCATTCTTCATGATGCCCAGAATATTCTGATAAAATCCAAACTGTCGACTAAAGCGGTGTGGACTATATGGCTCAATGATAAATGAGTTTCCATATCTAAGTGTGAGATTGCTGAAACGAATACTCATAAAGTAGCTCGTTTCCAATGTTGGGGCGTTCTCACTATCCACATAAAAGTAAGGGTGCATTTTGTCCTGCATGTTAGAAGTCCAAACCACATTCTCCCCCTATGGATACACTTTCTTGCATCATTTTTGTTGAAATACTTTGCACCGCCCTCTCCAGAGTATACAATCATAGTGGGAACGGATGGTCCACTGACAAATGGATAATGGGTCCTGAAATAATGAGCAATCCAACATACACATAGTGAATAGGAAAACAAACCTTAATTTGATCGAGTTGCGCCGAAGAAGATATCTTGTTTAGTCCACTATAAATGCTAGCCAGTACCGGTATTGCAAACCATCCGCCCACTCGCTATCTTGAAAGTCCCGGGGTGAATGAAATCACTTTTCGTGCTTGAAAAAACTAAAGCACACAACCAACAAGACAAGAAAGCTGCCAAATATGTATCATTTTTTTTGTCGCGGTTCACCCCAAGCTCAAAAAATACGTTCTCTTCAGCATGTGACCATCTTAGTGTATCATGCAAAACCCCGTTAGGGTTGTGTGTCAATTCAGGGCGAGCAAATTTCTTTTCCTACCTCGGTGGAGCAGGGCCGTACTTTGAAGGTTTCTTGCACCAATATGTTATCCAATTACTGAATGATACTTCTTGGCTAGCAATTATGAAAAGACGCAAATAAGTACTCCTAAGTTCGGAAAACATACCTTACCTTCTTTGCATCTAATCTTGTAAGTTCTTTGGCCTCAAGCACTACTTCTTCATAAATAATACTCTGAATTGGCAAGCCTCCAAGAACATGCAAATCCCATAAAGAAATAGATAATTCCCCGACGGATGTGAGAAGTGTATTTGTCTTGGGGCACCAAGCTTCACAAAATTCTTGAAATATGTCTGAGTTACGATCATAAATAAAAAGTGATGCATAAACGGCATCATAAATCTGTACCTTACTCAGAGTTTCTTGGCTCCTACCGAGTATATCTTCTGTCCACTCCCAATACCCATAAATGTGACGATACTCTCCCTCAAGCGTCATCGTAGCTCCCCAACGTATCTCTCCTAATGTTATACGACGACCCAAGCTTAGGAGTGGAGTTGCGATATTTGCGTGATGATGATCCGGCTCATGAAAAGAGAACAACTTGAATGACTGATCGAAATTAGGGGTTTGTACTGAAGTCCAGTTCGTCATGGAGAATGGGTTCTTGAAAGAAGGCCCCGAACTTGCATACCGACCAGTCAACGGAGAATGAGTCAAAAGTCGAGTCTGTTGGGCCCCATCTTTAATTTCGACTACAAGATACTTGGATCTGGTGGAAGGGGAGGTGTAGTGTCTGAAAATCACCATCTCTTCAAACTGCAAAGAAAAGAAGGGTTAAATCTATGGCGTACAACAATAGGTACAAAAGAATCTTGACTAAGTCATCCCTATGCGTCGTAAGATTACCATAAAGTTACCTTTCTTATAGCGGGGACGAGTAGTCATCCCTATGCACCGTAAGATTACCATAAAGTTACCCTTTCTTATGGCGGGGACGAGTAGCCATCCCTATGCGTCGTAAGATTACCATAAAGTTCTTTTTTATGGCGGGGACGAGTAGTCATCCCTATGCGCCGTAAGATTACCATAAAGTTACCCTTTCTTATAGGGGGGACGAGTAGTCATCCCTATGCACCGTAAGATTACCATAAAGTTACCCTTTCTTATGGCAGGGACGAGTAGTTATCCCTCTTTGCCGTAAAGTTACCTTTCTTATGGCGGGGACGAGTAGATCCCTATGCGCCGTAAGATTACCATAAAGTTACCTTTGGCGGGGACGAGTAGTCATCCCTATGCGCAGTAAGATTATCATAAAATTACTTTACTTTTGGTAGGGAGTGAGTGATTATTCCTTTGCACCATATGATTATCGTCTTTGCATGAAAGGCATTGTCTTGAGCAATAAGTTTAATTGTGCATGGGCTATTATTAGAAAAAGGGGATGATTAAAAGAATAAGAGAAAATAATAATTCTTGAAGTTCGGACCAGAGGTGTCTCCAAAGGATCTTGCAAATTAATGCTTTTCATGGTAAAAAGAAAAATATATATTGGGTATTTATAGGGTTGAAGAGGCGGTGGCTAAATAGTCATGTACAACTAATACTAGGAAATTTGATTCCTAGTAGAGGCATGCAGTTCAAAAAAAGGGGAAGCAGAGGTTGCCTGGAACGGATAAACAAAAATCCATATAATGAATTAATAGGAAAAGGAATTCAAGTCTAAGAGGGAAACTTAAGTAGATGGGGTCCACACCACATGCTATTTATGTCCATTAGGACTTGGGTTATCTTTAAAAAAAAAAAGAGTCCTTATTCTATTAAAAAGGAGCTACAAAATTTTGAGGAAATTATGTGGTCAACTTTATTTGAAAAGATCAAATAGCAGCGGGCCCCACGCAAAGGACAAAGGTGTGCACATGTGTTACTTAAAAAAGAATAATAGTAGTATTAAATGCTATCAAAAGGTTAAAGTCCATAATAGTAGCATTAAATGCCATCACAAGTGAGCCCATTATTTTTGGACTTATACGTGATTGACCTTTGGACAATATGTACTTCAAGTCTAGTTTAAAACAAATTAAATATCTCGACAAGTCTTGAAGTAAGGGGCAATTTGTGAGCAATGAAATTTTGTTAAATTGAAATCCGTACGAAATTCAGATTATATTAAATTCCAAAATATATTAGTCCCAAATAAATATTAAGGATTAATATAATTGGACTAATTATTTAAGTCCAAACATGTATTGATTTAATTAAAGTCCAATGTTTATCAGGCTAGCACATTGATTTGGGCTACAAATGACTAAGGCTTCTTTATCAAGCCCAATATGTCATCGTATTAATTTGGACTACAAATGACTAAACCCAAGATGTCATTATGTGCTAGAGGCCCAATTTGGTGCCACATGTCAAATGACGTGGCATGCCAAGTCAAGTGAAGGAGCTAAGACAATGTCACATATCAAAATGATGCAGTAAATTAAAAGCCCATAAAAAATGTCATGTCACTTAAATCTGATTGGACAAAGGAAGTTCATATTTATCAAGACATATCACTTAAATCTGATTGGTCAAAGGAAGTTCATATTTATCATGACTCTTCACTTCCTACAACTATAAATAGGGACCTCATAATTCAGAAAAGGCACCAACAAGTCTAGCAAGAAGCAAGAGAGAGCTCGCAGCAGATTTCTTTACAAATTCAAGAAGAAACTCAAAGGCCCTTGAATTCAAGTACAAGTCGAGATCAAGTTCGTCAAATCCGTAATTCAAGATCAAGACTGCAAGAACAAGCGACAAAGCCCTTGGATTCAAGCACAAGTTAAGATCAAATCCATCAAGTTCAAGTTTAAGATTAAGCACGAAGCCCTTGAATTTATAGTTAAAAAGGCGAATCAGAGGATTCATAGTGATTGTAACACTCACATTGAGATCAATAAATTGATTGTTGCAGTATTTTTCTTGTTTCGATTATTATTTTCGGTCTCGAGAATTTTATTGTCCAACAAATTCTGGCAGTCGTGGTTCCACCAGATCTGGACCAGATACAGATTCATCACTAGCATGTGACCCTTCACGCTGCAAGGCTGTAATATTAGTCGGCTGCATCAGAACAAAAAAAGGGATTAATAAAAAAGGGGGTCATTAAGATACACTTGGTAAAATAGATATCTTAACCATACCTCCTCGACAAGAGCTGATATAGTCCTCAAAGGATTATCCGTGTCATCACGAATTTCAATCACCGCTGGACTAGTACCTCTCGCATCGTCGAAATGTACCTTTACTCTTTTCCTGCAACGATCTCTACTACTACTTTCACCTTCATCTTGGGATCACCTTTTAGAGACATGAGTAGTTTGAATAGGAGTCTTGCCCTCGTATACCACCGGCGGCGTGTGAGATCTCTCATTTTCATGTTGATTTGGCAGCTTGGCATCCGAAGGAGGAACATCAGTGATAAGGGCCTCATTTACAGGCACTTCTTCAGAATTCCCCAAATGTGTGACGGTAGTCAACCCAACAATGTTCACCTAAGTCTGTAGGTTGATTAAGGAAATCTCCATGAGTCTTTTTCCACTAAGTCTGATAGTCGGTTCCAAAGAACTCGCCTACATCAGGCAAAATTGAAGGAAAAGTTGCTTGTGAGGATGATCGGCTCAATGTGCAAATCCTCCAAAATGTTGGTCCTTTTTCTAAAGAGACAGTGCTAATGTCATTCTTCATGATGCTCGAAATATTCTGATAAAATCCAAACTGTCGACTGAAGCGGTGTGGACTATATGACTCAATGATAAATGAGTTTCTATATCAAAGTGTGAGATAGCTGAAACGAATACTTATAAAGTAGCTCGTCTCCAATGCTGGGGCGTTCTCACTATCCACATAAAAGTAAGGGTGCATTTTACAGCCGACTAATATTACAGCCTTGCAGCGTGAAGGGTCACATGATAGTGATGAGTTTGTATCTAGTCCTGATCTGATGGAACTACCTTCCACAGCTAAAACACGAGAAGGGCCAACTTATGTTTCTTGTAACAAGGTTAAAACAACCTGGGATTCTGACATTTGTAAGCCCCCATTAGCTGTTATGTTGGCGTTTGATGGAAAGAAGGCTATCCTAGATGCTCAGAAAAACTATGTCTCCTCTCTTTGGACCGTAATTCAAGGCAAGTTTTCTAAGTGCGATGTTGATTACGCTTCTTCCCTTGAAGATGAAGTCCAAGTAATCATCAAGAAGATGGATTGTAAGGACGTGGATATTTCCCCATTGAGAAAGTTGTTGCACGACTTCTTTGACCTTGCTACTTTATATGACCAAACACGATCGATGCTTCATGATATAAATGAGGAAGCCGCAAGAGCAGAATTATTCTTCGTAGCAGGGGAACGCCTCTCAAATGTCATGCTTGAAGAGGACGAGCAGGTTAGAGCAACATCCTCCATTCAGCAATCACTACACAATATGAAGAAGAAGATAAAAGAATTATATAGAAAGGCGCAGGTTTTGGAAAGTCTTTTAGCGGAAGCTGACAACGAAGCCCAAGAAGCAAAGCTAGAGGCTTCTGTTGCAGCTAAGGAATTCGATGCAAGCTTTGACGCAGACTTATCAAATGGTGTAGATCAGAGGAAAGAGTATCTGGAAGTTATGCACCAAGACTTAATCAATTACAAGTTATGTCTAGATTAGACTTAAGAGATGTTTCCTTTTCTTCAAACTTTCTTGTCGCTTTATTTTAGCCTTTTATTGAGTAGTTGGATCTATTAGTTGTAATAGAAGCTCCTCTTTATATTGCACATTTCTCTTAATATTCCTTTTGAATTTCAACTTCACAAATTGCTTGCTTATTTTGATGTGCTTATATTGTAGTACTAAATTGTGGCTTTCTCTTCAAATTTGTTGACTACTGGAGATTCACGTCTTTGTCTCACAACCGGTTTAGACTTGAAACTTCAGTTTGAAAGCCTTAAAGATTAAAGCTTTCGATTTGCAAACTTGACAATTGCATGGTTGGCAGATCTACGCTCCAAACTGCAGGCTTTGGAATTCCCTGCCTGAGACATCAATTTCTAACGTTTATTTTTTTAGTGAATATGGAAGGTTTGGTTTTGGTAGTTGTTTCCAACATAATTTAATTTCAACCACAAATAAAAATATGAAGAACAACAACTTTATTGATAAACGATGTGAGTACAAATCTGTTTCTCCTTTGATTCTTCTCTCTTGATTTTCTGCGTAATTCGAGGTCTGTCAGTAGCGTATTTCTCGAAAGTAGGCATATTTGGATTTGATATGAATTTCTCTTTTGATTTTCTCCATAATTCGAGGGCCATTAGTGGCGTATTTCTCAAGCGTAGGCATATTTGGATTTGATATGAATTTCTCCGTAATTCGAGGACCGTTAGTGGCGTATTTCTCGAACATAGGAACATTTGGATTCGATCTCAAAGCGTCATATCTTGTGGCGGGTTTTGAGCCACAGCCTCTCCAAGTAGCCTTGAGGATGGATTTATTGCGTCAATTTTCTTGATAGGTAAAGTCAGCCCCTTTAGCACATTATCTTTATTTGAAGTGGAGAGAGGTTTCTTGGTGGCGACTTTTTCAACAGTTACCACGACTTTCTTGGCTGCAAGATCATCACATCATCACACTTGGTCTTGGTGACATCATCAACCCTTTTCTCATTCACGACATAGTTCTTCAAGTAGAATTTTGCATCGACAAAGAGTGATTCAGCTTCAGTGAATGGCTTATCATCAGCTACTATCTTTCTTTCCACTCCGCCTTCGAGGTACTTTAAGCATTAATAGTAAGAGGATGAGATAATTTTGTTCTCGTGCACCCAAGGCCTACCAAGCAATATATTGTATGAAATTTTGGCATAGATCACATGCATCAACGCATTTGATCGAAAATCATCCATACAAATCCCCAACTTGACAGATCTTATGGCCCTCTGGCCACCTTGGTTAAAGCCTTGGATCATTATATGGCTTTCGTCCAGTTCGTTAGTAGCAATTCCAAGTTCCTTCATTGTGCAGATAGACAGGATGTTGACTCCGGATCCCTCATCAATCCAGATTCTATTTATCTTCTTTCCTAGCACTTGACCTACCATGTATAAGGGACGATTGTGTAGGGCTCCTCCGAGCCGTCCAAGCAGAAGATCGTTATTTGTGAATGTGATTTTTGTATCACATACATGTGTCTCTTGGCCAAGAGTTTCAGCAAGCTGTTCAGAAGATGAAGGAACTTCTATGGGTATATTTTCACCCTTTGCCCCCTCTTTGGCAGTATTAAAACAAGATGCCTCAAGGTGGACTTGAGAAGTCTTTACAATGAACCAACTTGGTAAGAATTCCTCCAAAGTCACTGGACGCCGTGGTTCCTGGTGGTGAAGCTCTATTACCCTCGTCTTTTTCGGAAGCTTGACCAACTTTTGTTTCATTGATTTCCTTACCATCCTCCTCCTAGTTGGTTGCTTGGAAGACTCCTTTCATGGACTCGTTTTCTTGCGTCTACGCCTGGTCACTAGAGTCCAACCCTTATCATCGCCTTCGCCAACTGAAGACTTGTCATGCTCTAATAATCTCTCATTAGGCTCTTCGACACATATTTGGACCAGATCGAGCGAGCCAAAAGTGATTGAGATTTAATGAGAACTGGCCATCTCATCATCGGGGAAGATCTTCTTCTTGTTTGCTAATTGCATGACTTTGTCTTTAAAGACAACACTTTTTCAGAGGGTGATCCACAAGCCTATGATACTTGCAATAATTCGGGTCATTGGTCCTTCCAGCTTCATCGGGCCGCTTCATCTCTAGTAGATCAATGAGCTTATGCTCAAGAAGCTCATCAAAAATCTCGGCCACATCTGAATCAAGGAAGGGGTATTCTTTTTCTTGCATCTCCTTTAAAGTCAACTTTTGATTTGGACGTGCTCGAGAAGTCGTCCTCACGCTTTGCTTTTTGCTCACCTTCGTGGTGACCTTGACTAGAGACGTCGACATTTATGGATTCTTTGTTATCATTTTTAGGAACAAACTTGCCCCATTTTTTGGGTTCCTGCTTATGCTTTCCCCTTCGAGGGTCATGGATAGGCGCTACTCTTTTTCCAGTCGAAGACATGCTCAACTCCATGTCGTGAGCTCGCGTAGCTAACTCTTCGAAGGATTTTGGCTTAATGCCTTGCAAGATATAGAGGAGCTCCCAGTGCATTCCGTGGATGCACATCTCTATTGCAAAAGCTTCACTGAGCCTATCTTTGCAGTTTAGGCTAGTATTTCTCCATCGATTGATGAAGTCAATGATTGGTTCGTCTTTTCTTTGCCGAGTATTTGTGAGTTCTATCATGCTCACTGTACGCCTTGTGCTATAAAAGCGATTCAGGAACTCATGCTCCAATTGCTCCCAACTATCGATGGAGTTAGGCTCAAGGTCCGTATACCAATCAAAGGTGTTTCCCTTTAGGGAACGGAAAACGGTTTGACAAGATAGTCAACGTAAGTTCCAGCATTATTACATGTCTCAACAAAGTGTGCAACATGCTGTTTTGGGTTCCCTTTGCCCTCAAATTGTTGAAATTTGGGGGGTTGATAGCCGGCAGACATTTTGAGGCTATCAATTCTCACAGTGTAGGCTTGGCATACGCAAGGGAAGACTTGGTGACAACATCATACTTGTCTTTGAGGGTCCCTTCAACTGCTTAATCGGGATCATTCCCTCATAAGAAACTTGTACCTCTTTAGTTGGTGGTGTTTGTTTCACATGATGTTCTATCTCGTGAGCCTCTGGAGATTTTCAGGTGCATAGCTAGACTCTCCATCTATCAGGCCCTCCATCCTATCCACTATCTTTTCAATCCGAGCATGTTGATTCTAAACATATTTGGTCAGACCCTTAATTGCCTTTGTCAAATTCGCAAGCTGCTCCTCCATAGACGAGGCATCAGTAACCATTGCTTGCATGATCACTGGAGACAGAGTAACACGGATTATCGCATAAGTTGATCTTCGAAGTGCTCAGCTTATGCGGTGTAAGTGGAGATGACGCGTTTGTTGAACGACTATCGCTCTTTGCGCCAGAGTATTTGGAACCAGAATGCTCAAATAGAGCTAGAGTCTTCTTAAGCAATTCCGCCACACTGCTTCCTCCTTCCGAAGCACTTGCGTTGGACTTCATTCCTTTTGGGGTTGAAGATCCAAAAACTGAAGTTGGCATGGACGACACTGGATGTGTTTGTTGTCCTAGCAAGCCTGTCTTGCTCCTTGTGACAGCTCCCAAGCTTCCGAAAGTAACACCAAGAATGTTTTCTACTTCAGCAGCGAACTTTGAATCAGCAGACTCGGAAGCAGTTGATTGAGAGTTGACCTTCTTGGAAGTCATTTCAGTGTTGTTGAACTTTGAAGTTGGAAAAGTTGAGATGAGAGGCAGAGATCGTCCCACTGGGCGTGTCAGAATTTGTTTCCAACATAATTTAATTCATGAAAAATAAACTTCAACGACAATAAAATATGAAGAAACAACAATTTTATTGATAAACGATGTGGGTACAAATCTGTTTCTCCCTTAATTCTTCTCTCTTGATTTTCTCCTTAATTCGAGGGCCGTCAGTAGCGTATTTCTCGAATGTAGGAAGATTTGGATATGAATTTCTCCGTAATTCGAGGGTCGTTAATGGCATATTTTTCGAACGTAGACATATTTGGATTTGATATGGATTCCTCCAAAATTCGAGGGCTGTTAGTGGCGTATTTCTCGAACATAGGAATATTTGGATTTGATCTTCATGAAAGGAGGAGTTGTCGATCTTCTTGATAAATTGATTTGATTATCAAAAAGTGAGGGTTTTGATCCCTTTGTGGTATTCCATGAGTTTATGGAATTATCTAGAGATATTCAAGATTTATGAATATCTCATGAATTTGTGGGTTATTTGGGATCTTGGAGATGCCCCAAAGGGATATTTGCCCCTTTATATAGGCGTAATTTAGGGTTTAGGTAGAGTAGCCACCAAGCTAGAGTTAGGGTAAAGTAGCCCCAAGAACTCTAACAAAAATTGAACTTTATTTGTAGAGTCCACAAAATTTCAATGTCTACAGAGTGATCCCATGAAACGCATATCATGTACTTCAACTGGGAAAAAAACAAGAACGAAGAGTGATTGTTTTCGCTTGATTATAATATTAACTTCTGATCTTTCTCCAACCATTAATATCTACTGTCAATTAAATGCAGAAGTGGTAATCAGCAAAAGATCCTCCTAGGAATTGGTGGGGGACATTATGTACCGCGGCATATGGATATAGTTCGGTAAGTTCCTAGTCTCAGTCCCCTGAAATTGTAATTCAGAATAATGAGCAAATAAGCAGATATTCTGCATGAGAACTTTAATCATGGTATCAAGTAAGCAGAACTGTAATTATAGCATCAAATACGAAGTTCAGATGTATGACCTTTGATTGCTACCATCAAAATCTTTGTTTTCATATATGTTATTATTAATTGAAGTTGGATGATTCTACGAGGAACATTTCAGGTTACTAATATATGACAGTTCAAGTAAATGTTAGAGAAAGCTGTTGTGTTGTATATATTCAGCACAAGTATAGTAAGCGGCAGATTTGTTGAAATTACTTTATTGTGTTCTCTGGTCTCCGTAATCCCTAAATATCCGTAATCCCTAAATATCTTTTTAATAAAAAGAAAGATAATTCCCTCTTCCCCTCGCGGAGATAAAGAGAGGTGGAAAGGTGTAGGGAAGTTGTGTGAAGAACTATGAGGTACTGTAGTCAAGCTACTTTTAACGACTAAAGTTACCTGCAAAACGATGGAAACAGTTGACGTACCATCTTGAACACTCTGCATGTTTCACAGGTATTATTACCTGTCTCGTATATAGAAGAGAATCAGTCCCTCTTTTTACCTTTAATGTTGTCAACCTAGAGGCTGCTTAAAGAGAAACTAGGCCTTGTATGGCGGGAGTTCCATGTGGCTTCTCTTGGCAAAACCACAAATACTGGATTTGACTTAGTAGTCTCCTTGTGAATATTACCATAACCAAGAAAACCAACTGGTGATGGGGTTGCTTCTTCAAGCTGAGCTGGTTCATTGAGATCAGCAAACCTGACTGAGCTCTTCTCAAACATGAATCGTATGCTGAAGCATCTTTTGATTACTCTTTGTACCTGCACCACACTACGAGCCGGAGGCTTCTCCTTGAACTGTTTCCAGCGACTATCGAAATGTAGTATGAATCATCCTTTATTGATGGGAAAAGGGCCAAATATGCTCTTAAAGTCTGCGAAATCGAGCAGACATGCTTCTTTTAGTAGTTTAGCTCACATATGCCCTTACCGTTCAATAGCTGGTCCAAATATGCCCTTAATTTAACTGGTGCCTCTGATTACCCTAAAAGGGCCAAATATACCCTTAAAGTTGAGCAGATATGCACTTCATTAATAGTTTAACATTTCTTTTCAACTTGTGTTAATGTAACGAACAAAGCCAAGCATCAATTTCTTGACGAAGACTCATAGCTTGGTTTGCATAAGTTTGTTTTCTTAGTGTGATTATGTGAATTATGCAGGAAAGATGGAGTTTGGGTTGGACACCTCCTTGCTGGATATTCGTTACCAATGGAGGACCCTGGTCCATCCAAAGCACAGGCCAACTTGGAAATCGGTGGAACCTGGAAACAAGCAATCAGAGTTGCTTTTGACACTACTAGAGCAGCTTTTCCTCAAGGAGAAGTAGTAGCACATCTCGATAACAAGTAACTTCTCTTTGAGAAAATAACGCATCAAAATTGAGCAAAGAATTTGTACTAAACATAATATACTATCGACTAAAACAATGTTCGTTGGATCATGGAATGCTTGTGCAATAGAAATTACATGTAATTATTCAACAACTGATTTTAGCCTTTTTGTCTGTGGATGCAGGAGTTTCAAAGGTTGGCAAAGAAATGCTATAGTGGGATTTCTAGCAGAGCAGAACATAAAAGTTGGGAAGCCAAGTGACTTGTTCTGATTATTCAAACCGTGCACCATGGGTCATTGAGATCGTCACAATTATATATTGAAAAAAAAAAAAAAAGATTTATATGAAAAAATGACCAAGTTCAAGCTGGTGATTACATCTATTAACATTGCATATCTTAGCAGGGCAAAATAATCAACACAAGTGGTGATGAAACAGACAATACTCCCTTTCTTTCAACTTGTTTGTCTATTTTTCTTTTAATTGAATTGAAAAAACAATAGTATCTTTTCTCCTTTATTGTCAGTTCTTTAATTCTAACTTTCTACAATTATGTTTAACACCATAATACTTTAAAAAAAAAAAAAAAATTGATACATTTGATATTTTTTTTAAGACCGCAAATTGAAAAGTCTTTTCTTTACTTTATTAAATTTCATGTCAAACTAAATTCAAACAATTAAATTGCAATGGAGGAAGTAATTAACAAGGATGCATTTCTTGCTAAGTTGCTCGTATTCTTTAAAAACATTGCCATACCCATATTGAATCCTCCAGAATGGTCTGATTTTGAAGGATTCAACACATGCTCAATACTAATATTTTTGAAGAATTCGAGCAAAATATAGCTTTCTTATCTATAAGAGAAAAGTATAAGAAGCATAGGGAAGAAAATGGAGTATGTGGGGGGGCTCAATGTAGAAGGGAAAGTACAAAGGGCAGCAGAAGAGGGGAAGGGATACACACAACAAATGCATGAGTCTGACTGAAGTGAAGACCACACATATGCCACATGCAAAGTGACATAATATCTCAACCCCCCTACGCCCACCCCCCCAACCCCCCTCCCCATGTTAAGTGGACCCCCACCCCATAGTAACCATCCTCCTTGTAATACTTGGTCCCCACCCCATACCCCTATATCAATATGTGTCACATCACTTGTCATCTCCATTACATCATTTCAACATCAACCTTCTCCACTTGCTAGTGGCTTACTATAGTACTCTCTCCGTCCCGTTTTCCATTTCTTCCTCCACTGCCACTAACAGACTTTCAAATGTTTTTGATAGACAACTTTTACTCTTTGTCCTCTTGACTACTTGTATGTATATTATTCTTGCTTATTCCTAAACTAGATCCCTCATTGCTTCTTCTTCCACAGCAAAGAAAAGTTCAACGTTGTAGTGTTGCAGACCACGAACATTTTCTTGGGACCAAGTATCAACCATCATCACTTTAATAGGTTACTACATCATCACCAATTAGCTAATCAGACGCGAACACGAATCACTCATTTTGCTCCTCAATGCATACGAATGCTAACAACTACCTCCAACTGTTATTCTCAGAGCTCGTTTGTTCGCCACAAACAACACTACATCCTGATATAATAATCTTCACCCAATATCATATCTCACCTTATTCTTTCTACTAAACGACCCCTAAATGTGCAGATTTGCAAATTAAGCATAGTGCAAACATGTATTAAGCTAGAATCCCAATTTTACTATCCAAATGCGCCCCCAGTTTCCTATGTGGGTTCTTCTTAATTCACAACCACTTTGCCAGTAGTAGTACGATATTATACATGAATTAGAGTCCCCTGTGGTACTTAGCCTGTCAGCAATGAAGAGAGGAAGAAAAAAACTACTGGTCACAAAATGACAAACCGACCTAGATGTTACCTGAGCAATCACATCATGACACATCCATAAATCATGCCACGTTAATAGCTATAATCAAGCTAGGGACTTGCCATCCTTCTCCAATGGCGGTCCCCGTCTACCTCACCAGCCGACCACATGCCCCCATTACTCATTTACTCAACAATCTCTGCTTCCCAAATATCTTTACCTAATACGTGTTATCTAAATATCTTAGTATTCAACAACACTGTCTACGTGGCCCTTCTTCAACTACATTTGCATTCCATCACTAATTAAGTAGTAATGCAGAAAACAATGAGCGTGTAATCATACAACATTGTATTAAGCAATTGAAGCATATGATCCAAAGTCCGAGGGGAAATCGGGTACCGCAAAAAGATCATTGAACCGCTCAACGACGATAGTAATAATATACATACTTATTCAATATGATCGATCTCCCAAGTAAAGTAACATTAGAGTAAGATGCATTACTCGTATTTCACAATAACAACTTCAGGTAGACAGGTTGGTCAAGTAATGAACCTTCTAATTTTCCAGCTTTTTTTTGTACTACATTCTTTGAAGCTAGCAGCAGCCTAAACGTTATTCATTTGTTAAACTCGTACATAGTAGAGATGGAAAATGAATAATGCAAAGACTATTTTTCCAGATGAACATGAATCTCATTGGATTGGCAGGCAAGCAGTGAAGAAAGTAAATGCAAATGAGTTGACAATCTGAAACGAACAACAGTAAACAATTACAAAATACTAGTAGATAAATTGTTCCCTATATTCCGATGGACTTGACTTTCACATGAATTAAGATACATTTGCAATAATAATAGTAATATCTAAATATACCCCCGGCCGGGAAAGTTAAAACCCAAAAAAAGGAAAGTAATTAGCGTGGAGAGGTCAGTTACATTTGCATGATGGAAATTACAAAATTACAAACCCTAACTCCAGCCAAATCAAACTGAAACCCAACTTTAAAATATTAGAAAAACGAATATACATACCAACACAGTTATCAGAAATAATATGAGCATTTTTCCTTGTTTTCCTCTCTTTCTCCATTTTCCAACTTCGTTTATTTTTGATGTTTTTTTTGGTTAGAAAAGAGATCAGATTAAGGGAGAAAATTAAGGGAGTTCTCATTTTCACCCCACGGCGTTTGATTCCAGTAAGATTGATCAACGGTCCCCGTTAAATCATACAGACCATGATCGCCACCACCACCAGTTTGCCAATCTAGTGAAGCGAGTTCACTGTTGTCTATCCTGTTCTGCTGTAACCCGGGGAACTCAACCCGACCCATTTGATTCAAGTAACCCGTACCCGTCTGTTCCATCTTCAGCTCACCGGACGGCAAAGTTTCGATCATCGAGGATTGATTCTCCGGCAACCGGTACGCCGGAATTTCAGCAATGTTAAACCCTACCATAGATGGATCGTTTGATGACGTCATCATGCTCGAGAAGTTCTCCGTCAATGGCTGATCATCGAAGGTTTGGTGGTTATTAGTAGTACTGTGAGGTATGAAGAAGTTTGATGAATCCGGAAAGTTGAGATAAGTTGAAGCCGAGTTGGAAGAACTTGCAGACACATCCTCCGTCGTTGCACCACCGGAAGTATTCGCCGTCGCCGTCGCTTCTGCTGCCGCAGCTGCTGCAGTCGCCGCCGTTGTAGTAGCAGTAAGGCTAGAACTCTCACTGCTGGAATTCGTATCAGATTTCTGCTCCTCCTGAGCCTCTGCAACTTCAGCAACAGTGTTGATAGAACTAGATTTGAGCTTGGCACGCTTGCTCTTCCGGCATCCACCACCAACAGGTACGTTACGTAGGACGCCACCTTTAGTCCAGTACCTCCGGCAACTCTTACAGAAATGGCGCGGCTGAGAAAGATTGTAATTATTATAGTAGCAGAATTTTGTGTTGAGAGAATCGCAACGAGGACACTTCAATGCTTGATGGTTTTGATGATTGTTTGGCCTTAGCCTCCTATCACCACCCCCGCCATAAAACCGGCCTCCTCCACCTCCGATCGGATGTATATCTTGCATGTCTTAGATAAAATAACCGCCCGAACAGCACAAAATTAAATACTATATTGTTCTGGAAAATGAAGGTGAAAAGGCTTTTAGATTAGCAGTTTTGCCGGTGAGATTTCACATTTGCCGACATAAGAATCTGGAAGTGGGAGTATTATCAGCTTCTTTTATTTATATTAATAATAGAGAGAACGTATCTGACAAATATCCTTTGTATATCTTCCCAAACTGGTGGTACCTTAATAGTATTTGTATGATTATAAAAACAGGAATGAAAACGAAAAGACGAAAATATCCTTGTTATACAGTGATAATAACTGTAGAACCCACGTGATGCGTGGGTAAAATTTGCTGTTGAGGAAACTCCATTGAAAATTGTGGTGGAGTCCATTTTGGTAGCTCTGTTTCGAGAGTGGGCTCGACTTAGTTCTGCCGTGATGTGACCGTACGGTCCATGGGCGTATGTGAACAAGCGTGGATTTAGAGGGTCGAAAGTGTGTTCATCTCAAATTTTTGATAAAAATTATATTATACGATAAAATAAGTTTAAATTTTTATGTATAAATAAATTTTGAATAAAATATAAGAGGTTAGATCACTCGTTTATGAAGGTCATAATTTATATTGAGATTTCAAAATTTATATCGAAGACACTATGAGATCGTTTGAAAGAGTGCATTAGAAATATAATGTACGTATTAGTTTTATATATTATTACAATCTTATTTGTTTTACTTTTTCAACTCATTTGGAATTAATATAAAAAAAGTTTATGCTCTCTTATCTTTTATTAATATATGTATAACTAAATATTATAGAAATTTTCAGTATTAATCAAATAAAGAATTTTAACGCATGCATTAGTAAGATTAAAGATATAATTATTCTTAAAAATAAAAATAAAAATTTGGGGAAAGGGGTTGAATATACCCCTAAAGTTTGTAAAAATGTTCAGATGTACCTTTCGCTAAAAGTTTAGCTCATCAATGCCTTTGTCATCTGAGTCTTGGGTCATATATACTTCTATTGTCAAGTTTTGGATCATATATACTCATGTTGTTAAGTTTCAGGCCATATATATCCTTGTTGCCGGTAATTGCTTTGCTAAAATTTTTCAACCCCCGTTTTCCTTTTTTTTTTAAGAAATCATATTTCCACATCACCTTTTAATTGTCATATCACATAAAATTAAATTCACCCATTCTTCTACATATTAACCATCCATCAAATACTCTCATCTATCTCATAATTTCTTTAAATTTTCTCTAATTTATCGGAAAAAAATTATTGTATTTTTTTATGCTTGTATAACCCCAAGAATAATCAAGTAAAAAATGAAAAAAAAAGAAGTCAAAAACACCCCATAAAAACTCAATGCACAATTGCAATGAAAATCAAGAATTAAAGTACTTTCCAACCGCAAATTATTTTATATCATATCAACCGACTTCATCTTTCACACCACAGTCAATTCCAACATCAAGAATAAGAAGAATAAGGAAACTCACGTGAGAAATTGGGATCTAGAAGTGTAAAAGCGGTAACCCATATAGACACAACAAAAATAAGTTGTCAATTAAGAGGATATCTTTTGTAGGTACATATGTATGAGAGAAACGGTTATGCAAGAATCTGAAAATACAACAAAAGGGTTTCGACAAATTAGAGAAAATTCAAAGAGATTGTGAGGTTTATGAGAGCATTTGACGGACATTTAATGTGTAGAAGAAGGGGTGAATTTAATTATACGTGATGTTGTAATAAAAAAATGATGTGGTAAATATAATTTTTTAAGAAAAAATGAATAGAAAAAACCCAACAAAGCAATTAACAGCGAAGGGGTATATATGGCCCAAAACTTGACAACAATTGTGTATATGATTCAAAACTTAACAACAGGGGTATATATGGCCCAAGACTTGGATGACAGGGGCATTGGTGAGCTAAACTTTTAACGAGGAATATATCTGAACATTTTCGCAAAGTTTAGAGACAAATTTAATCCATTTCCCTATTCTTTTTATCATAATTAAAATATAATAGAATTCTATTTTCAACACACTAGATCAAACATAAGAAAATAATAGGAGCATAATTTGTGCAAGCATAATAATTACTATTTGCTTCGTGTCGTCATTTTTTTTTATCCGTTCAAAAGAAAATGTTATTTTTTCTTATTTGATAATTATTTAAGAGCATAATTTTACTTTTATTTTTATTGATCTCATTTATAATATCCTACTTAATTAAAGATAATAATAATATATTTTTAATAAGCAACAATTTGATAAATATAATAATTTTTTTCTTATTTTTAATATTTCGTATTCATTTAAAATGTGTTACATAAAATGGGACGAACGAGTATACACCCTGCCAAACGATGTCTATATTTTTTATTTCCTTTTATTTGGGATGATGAAACTCCTAGAAGAAATGGGGATGCTTTGGTGGCGTGGAAGGAGGGACACGTGACGGCAGAGAGTGAATAAATTATAATAGTATTGAGTAATCAAAGGGTGTCAAGTTGTCGGCCAATACGATATTTTGTGTATAATGGGAAGCTTGGTGTCAGCTATAACTGATCCACAACTTGCCACGTCTTCCCTAAAACTACGGTTTATTTAATGGGGTTATTGGCGGCAACTGTTTTTAACAACCCATAATTAAATTAAATTTGACGTGTTAGCTAACTTAATTTTGAGCCCGTTTGGATGAGTTTTTTTTTTTTTTTGACTTATTTATGTTTTTTTAATTTAAAATAAAATATTTTTAAGCATTTTAAATTTTTAGCTAAATATATCAAAAGACTTAAAAGTTATTTTTGGCTTAAAAGCATTTAAAACAAGTCCATTCAAACAGACACTTTGTTTTTGACTGATAGAGTGTATAAGAATAAGGTAAAATATGATGTATATTAATACTGCAAGAATTAGTTACACTGAGATTATTTCTTATAAAAGTGTTTATGTTTGATTTGATATGTTAAAAATAACTTTCATTGCATATTCTTAAATAAGAAATTTTTTTACAAAAATATTCTCCACAAATATAATAAAAATGTGTGAAAATTTTTTTGAGGGGTTATTATGTCTTTACATATGCTACTGCATGCATTAAAGTCCGTTGCATTGTTAATACCAAGAGTTTTCCATGTATCAGTTATGCATAGCCATAATATACAATAGAGTGTGTAACCAATGTTTGCATTAGTTATATATAGGTTGAAAAAGTGTACCATATAAGGTATTAATAATACACAAAGCTAATGCATGCATTGTTTCTCCTAATACATCCTAATAAAAGACTCCTGAAATGTACAACTATACAAGTATAATTATTTATTATATACGCTTTTGATCGTAAATATTTATTTTATATAGAAATTTCTCTATACTTTATATAGTGTTAGTCATAGAAGAAGTTGTGTAACGATAATGATGGGTTTTATATAGTCATTCTTTGAAGTTATTAAGGAGGGATTTAGTTGTTGGTTAAATTACTTGAGCAAATTTATAGACATATATGGATGTAACGTTATTTGATTTGTGAAAATGGTCAGTTGGTCACGAGGAGGCACATTTGACCTGCACTATAACCAAAAACAAAAATATTTTATATTGCATCGTTCAAATTAAATCTAAATCTGTTTTCATTTACATAATTAAAGGGTTAAATTTTACTCTTCTGCATTCGATTTATATATGGAAGTAAATAAATATCATGCCCTATGATCAGGGGCGGATCCAGAATTTTCAGTGAGTGGGTTCAGTAGTACATATACGGACTAGTCGAAGGGGGTTCAACCTCTACTATTTATACATAAAATAAAATAAAATTTACCATGTAAAAATAGTATAATTTTCCGACGAAAGGAGTTCGAATGAACCCTTAGACCTTATGTAGATCCGCCACTGCCTATGATTCACGAACTCTCATCTGTAGATGCTCCAACAATTACCAGTGGGAAGGATAAATATCATGCATATAAAAAAAAATAAAAAAAATCACTCCAATATTAAGTATTCATGTTTAAGGTAGACGATTTGCATCATACTTCTTGATCGATGTCCTTCTTCAAGTTCTACTAACACATTAAGTTTTGTGCATCGAGCTGTCCAATTATGATGGAGCAATTTTTAAGTACTATATAACTTCAATTGTTTCAACAAAATACTCTCGAGTATCACTACTATTATATGTGACCAAACTCAACTAATGAACACAGATATTTTTTGGGCATTACTATTGATATGACCAACAAAAGGAGAGGTCTTAGAATGCATGATACCAAATTTGGTTAATGCATCCCGTCATATATTTCCTATCAAAATTCACTTTCAAATTGATGTAATTAAGAGCTACTTTTTAAAAAAAAAAAAAAAACTATATATAATAATTCAAGATTAGCCAGATATAGACTTTGATGAAGACAGAAATACAAGAAAATTAGCCTATTTTAAAATAGAAATAAGTGTAGTGCCGATTAATGGAGTAATTAAGAAAATGCAACATGCCCTTTTTTTCAGGTCAAAAGGGATGAATAAGTGTTTATATAGCATGTTATGATTTCAATTTTAATAAAGTGTCAAAATCATTCTCAAGTTCTCAACGACGTTTATTTTGATTAGTCCATATATATATATATATATATATATATATATATATCAATTCTCAATTTTAGTGCAAGTCAAAAACACTTTCAAATTTGGTCTGATGTTATAATTTAGCGAACGACGTTTACTTTGTTTTTTTGTTTAAAAGATAGAACAATTAACAATAATTAGCTGACTCTTTTTTAACATTAGAATAATAAGAAGTCAATAAGTGTACGTAGAGTCCAACAATGGTGGTACCGGGGGTATACGGGAAATTGGGAATAATTTTCTGAGTTAATTATTGGAGTTAAATTAGGTCTAACTTAATTTTCTTTTCTTAACCTAATACTCGTCATGAGCCAACTTTGATTTGAGTAGGGGTGTGCAAAAATCGAATCGATCGATAAACCTAATTGATAAAAATGTTATTGGGTTATTGGTTTAACGATTTTTTATTGGTTTTATAAAAAAAATTGCATTGCGTAGGATTTTGGCGGTACCTAAGATTTCGTTTTTTTATGTTAGTTGTTACTATTTCTATTTTATAAGTATTTTTTTATTGGTTAAACCGAAAACCGAACCGTTAAGGACCAAAAACCGATAAACCGAAACTGATAAGAAAATATTTTATTGATTGGTTATTGATTTTACATATTTAAAAATCGAAAACCGAACCAATAACACGTAAAACCGAACCGAACCGATCGATGCACAGCCCTAGATTTGAGTAAGGTCCACGTCTATTTTTTATTATGGTACATAATCAGAGTCATTTCAAATCTTGATTTAGTGGATGTTCGTCCTCATATTATACTATTGTGTCCCTAGTATTATTTTAGGGAAATTAATCTTTGATGGAATGGATGATTTAAGTATAATGAGATTCCATTAGTATAAATAGTATCTAAGACGAGGCCTAGAGTTGGTCAAGTGTAATCATCGTACATAAATATGAAATGTCAATTTATTAGACAACTCTTATTACATATGATTAATGTATATATAAGGCCAAATTTGGTATGAAAAATATCTATTTATGTCCGTATTTGTTACAAAGTCTTGGGCGGTACCAAACCATTATTGTTGATGTATAATGGAGCGCTCTTATTTGGTTCCAGAATCCGCACGTCACCAATACAAAACAACAAACTAACTTCTACATAAAAAAAAAAAAAAAAATGTTTCAACGAAAAAAAGACAAAATTTGGGGAAAAAAAAGAAAAAGAAATAGTTTCTTTACATTATACTTTGGTTAAGTCCAAACAAATTGCAGCATAATTATATAAACCCTATGTGCTAAGAAAATGAAGTTTTTAATGGTAGCAAATTCAAACGATGTAGCTCGTGAAAGATTATAAAAGCTTATTTTTAATTTAATTTTTTCCTCAATGAACCAAAAACAAAACAAGAAAACAGTTGGTATTGCTACAGTGCATACCTTCAGTACGTGAGAAAAAATAAAATATCTAGAGGAAGAAAATATCTGAACTTGTCAAATTAGTTTCGGGACCTAACTCACACTTTAAAAACTAGTTAAACATAGTGTCACAGCGGACTCAATGAACCTAACCCTGATACGATGTCAAATCAGGCTATGGGTCTAACTCACAACTCATTACTCAGAAGTTTCATCAAGGAAAAAATAATTATCCAAGTCATATAAAAAGCTCAAAAATCTCGTTCCGATCCGATGTGTGAGAATCTTTTCATCAGCAGAAATGTCGAGATGATAATGTATGTAGGGAAATTAGTTCTTATGCAATAGTTTTGGACTAATAATGTGGAAACAGTGAGGACAAGAAGAAGTCACCATCCATGGAAATATCAAAATATGATGGTTGGAAGGTCACATATTTTACCTCTTTATATTGTACACTCAATAGTAGCTCTAAACTGTACATAAAACCAAGTGGACAAGGACACAAGACCCTTAGTTAAGGCAAATTAGGACATTGAATATAAAAAAAACATACCTACATTTGTAAATATAGTGCAGACATATATATTCATAGTACTGTTTCACATTTGTTAAATTATTTTTTTTTGTTTTTTGTTTTATGCACCAAACAGTATAAAAAGTACTCATATCTCAATTTTAGTTTAACTTTACACGAAGTTTAAGAATATATATGTCGTTTCACATTTGTTAAATCTTTTTTGTGTTTATGTTTTACGCACCAAACAGTATAAAAAGTGTATCTCAATTTTTGATTAACTTTACATGAAGTTTAAGAATATATATATATATATATATAGTTTATGAGCTTAAACTAAAAATGTGTATAAAGTATCAAAATGTGTTTTGAGTCTTACGATATTAAACATGTCATATATGTTATTGAAAATTAAAAAATTACCAGTGCAAACTATAAATTAAAAGAAATATTTTTTAATTTTATTATCATATTACTTATAAAGTATTTACAGATACATCTCGAGAACAAACATTAATAAGTAACCTAGTAAAAGAAAAAAACTAGTAACATAGTATATACCATCAAAAGTTGAAACTATACTTATGTATAAATATTTCTATATAACTTAAACCCAACTTTTCATAGGCATTCGTACGCTAGCATTTAGCAAGTACCAAATACTCCCTCCAGTACATTTTAATTGTCGTGATTATTAAAAGTAGCTGATCTAAAATAATTGTTACTATTTTAGAAGATTATTTAATGTGCAATAGATTATTTGTTTTCACCTTACGTATTACTCCTGAATAAATGTGTAAAAGAGACTAATATGGTGAAAAAAAGGGGATATCAAATTGAGATTAAAAAAAAAATGTAAGAATAATTTAACCAACTTGCCCTTTTAGTTATGCAAAGAGAGTCCTTACATAAGTGGTAAAATTAGTTTTATTTGATGGAAAGGTCTCTGGTTCAAGCTGTGAAAACAATCTCTTGTAAAAATGTAGGATAAGACTGAATAAAATAAATTTTTGTGGTATAGCCCTTCTTTGAATCTTGCGCATAGCGTGAGATTAGTGCACCGAACTGCCATTTTTTACCTTTTAGTTAATACTTTCTTAAGAGGCTTGTAAAGAAAAATATGACAAGTAAAATGGACGGGATGGATATTGTTTCACACCAATTTCCGGCACTTAATTTACTGTCTACTCACTTATTACTGGAGATGAATTCACTCAAATAAAGGACGGCTTATATTCCCTCCGCCACAATTTATGGGATGTAGTTTAACTTGACATAAAGTTTAATAAAGAAATGAAGACTTTTGAAATTTATCTATATCTATATCTATATCTATATAATATATTAAAAGTGTGAAGATGATTTGAGCTTTTTGTTTTCACTTCTTTAAACAAAATTGTCTTTTCACTATTTTCTTTAATTATTATTTAATTATTTTTATATATTAACTAGACTCCTAAAATATATGGGACTCCAAAAATATATGGAAGGAGAATCAATTAACATTTTTCCTCTTGTATTGATCAATTAGAAAAATACTCCTAAAATAGGATAGAAAAATACTCCTAAAATAGGACTCTATTAAGGAAATACTTATATAAATATTGAGATGCACGTTAAACTACTGAAGAAATAAATCAATTTACTTATTGGGAAAATATGATTTATGCTCATCTAACTTAATTCGGTTGCATGTTTAGATTGGTGGATGTTTAATTTTCTAACCCTCAACTTCTTCACTGTTTTTGTCAACATAATAGAATTCAACATGTGTGCATATATATATCTTCTTTATTTTGATTCAAGTCATTCTTTAAGGTCAAAATTTTCGCTCACACAAGAATTATTTTAATCAAAATTGAAGCTTTGTGAATACTATTGTATTATTTTGTTGTAGTTTACAGGTCGTAGATGAATTTACAGGTGGCAGATGAATGTCAGTCAGCTTTGAGGATTTATTTTAGGTAAATGTTAGGTTTAATTATATTATTTCTATATCTCTATTTTGAGAAATTTTTTATGTGTAAAGGTTAAGTTTAGTTGTATTATTTTGATATCTCTATTATCGTATTATTTTGTTATAGTTTACAGATGGTAAATGAGCGTCAGACGGCTTTGAATTTTTTTTGTGTGTAATTATATTGTTTTGATGTTTCTATCATCGTATTGTTTTGTTGCAATTTACAGGTGGTAGATGAATGTCTACCGACTTTGATAAAAAAAATTTGGTAAAGGTTAGATTTAATTAAATAAATTCTCCAAAAGATGTTGAATTTAATTATTATATTTATCATTGTTATTTAGACAAATATGTTATTTGAACTCAATAAAGTGAGGTAGACGCACGAGTCGCGTACACCTAAACTAGAAGTCTAAAATAAGCCTACTAAAAGTTAGATGTCAATTGCTAAAAGTGATTCAACTAATAATTATGCGTCTCAAGCATAACTATATTATCTATGATCAATTCTTTTGATCATATATATATATATGTGTGTGTATTCCTTTGTTTTTTATTGTACAAATATTCATGCAGAGAAATTTACCCTCTATTGTATCAGTGAAAGAGTAATGTATTCTTCTTGTTTTTCTTCTTATAATCATCTAGTTTCACGTGTAGATTCAAGGAACCATTTTCTACAAGGATTTTTTCATTCGTAAGAATCTCATTCATCCGATCACAGTAAGGTAGATTCAAGATTTGATGTTTATTAGTTCGTACAATAATATGAAGTTAATGTACAATAATAGATAAACTCAACGTCAAATGATTTTCATCAAACCTGTCAAACGATAACAAAAGTACTATAACGCATTCATATAATCGGCTAGTTATGAAAATTAATTATATTGTGCCAAATAGTAACATATGTTTTCTCGAACTGTCAGTTGTACATTACACTCATTAATTAACTTTTTATATATCTGGAAAAGAGCTAAGTACAGCACATGTAATTTAAGATTAATTGGGTGAAAGTAAATGTTGCATATAATGCTGCAGATATTTATTTGTACCTTCCAAAGCATTAATTTTGAGGAAGTTGTGCACAATAAGTAACATGACTATATAATGTGAAAAATAACAAATTAATCTAAGACAAAAGCTGTTGAAATTTGCAAGAGTCCAAAATTGCAGCTTATGTATATTGGTCCAGTGAAGAGCAAAATCTACCAGTGAGTTGTGATAGGGGCAAATGTTCACATGTGCAGAGAATTGGTGGGGGCTCCCAAAATATTAGGCCATTCAGGTAATTGTCCAATGTCCACATCTCCCCACCCCCACCCCCGCCAAACCACCCACAAACAGTACATCCTATACTTTTGTATTCCGTATTCGACATCCGTATTGAAGTTCGATTAATTTAAATTCGCGTCGAATAGAGCTCATTCAGGGTAGCACTCCCTATCAAAAAAAAATTCATATCAAGAGCTCGAACCCAATATCTAACTTTTGAGTTTAAGTTATATACTGAGACAGTGTAAATAATTTTTATATTCTGATGAGGTTATTCAAAATGACATTTATAGGTAAGCATCTTCATAAATTTGTGAAATTTGAAAATTTAAAAATGAGATATATTACCTTCTATATCAGAGTGAAAATGACTTGATATTGTAAATTTTCTTTACAATTAATATTGTATATTACTTAAACTCTTAACGTGTATATATATATGCACCTAAAGTGAGTTACAACTCTATTTACCAAATTAGAGTTACCATGGAAAGTTTTGTGTTTCCCTTGGAGATCATCTTTACTAGGTGAAGCATAATAGTCTATGAAGTCAGTGAAATATCAAGGGACATATACTTATTTGTGTAAGACTTTGTGGGAAAAATTATTCAGCATTTATGCTTGGAAAGTGACATATGCTTAATAGTATAGTTGAGGTGCGTGTAAGCTGACCTAAACAAATATTATTGTACTACTGTTATTTGAAAAAACTATAGTACTTTTTTTGTTCTTATCTCAATGCCCTCACTTGAATTACAAGCTTGAGTTACCAAGCTCAACATTTGAAAAGACTATACAATGTTAATGAACATATATATAAGGTACACTCCTACATGAAAATGCAAAGATGTACAAACCTATTCAATGTCATGTACACAAATAGGAAGATATGGCTTGTTTGTCATAGAAGCAAAATACTGTTATGTGCACTCTCTCTCATACATCTCCATCTCTTGAGATATGGAAAGATATTATGTGACTATTGAATTGGGTCCTCAACTCTCAATGCTTTGCTTGTGAGTTGTGACTTGTGTGTAAATGCCCAAAATGGGTGTCATTTTCCAGTAACCCAACAACCTTATGATGTTGGCCCCTTAAGGTCTAGTCGGTTGGACTGATGACATCCCCCCTTCAATGAGGGGTCCTCTCTCTATATTTCTAGACCTACCCACCCCATATTATATATATATAAATATATTTATATATATGTATTGGCCCCAAAGACAATTCCCCAACAGAAGTATTGTAGGCTGATGTAACCATCAAATGTACTGGAATTCAAACCTTAATATCCACTTGGTAGTATGTATTCACACACGGACCAAAGATTTAAGGGTTGTGGGTGTCTGGGTAGTTCGAACACATACATTGATGCACCTTGTAGTCAGGGGGTTCATTCGAACCCCCTTCGATGAAAAATTATGTTATTTATATGTGGTTAAAATTATTTTTTTATGTATATATAGTTGATGTTGAACCCCCTTCGACTAGTTCGTGTGCTTACTTTTTTCGATTTTAAATCCCTTTAGTAAAAATTCTGGCTCCGCCACTGCATTGATGACCAAAATTTTATAGTTCCTTTTGTTAATAAAGCACTCAGCTATCTTCCTGGCTTTGAGGGCTCTTTTCTAAATCTTATATCAATTTCTATATATTTTTTATATAATTATATGTTAAGAATTCGTGCCCTACTGATTTTCTTATTTTCGCCTAACTTTTGCTTATCGATGGAACGTGTTGCTTGACGTGTTCCACTGACGTGTTTCAAGGAAGCAGTAAACAGAAAGTAAAGAACACAATGATTTTTACGTGGAAAACACCCGGCTCAAAAGGTGTAAAAAACCACGACCTGCACCTCTACAGGATTTAACCCCAACTTCACTAAAAAACTCTGAGCCTCAACAACGACTGATTACAAAACTCTTGTAACCAACAAATAGGAATTATAAACTTTAATTCCTATAACTCAACAACTAAGAATTATAAACTCTAATTCCTAACTACACACACACCTCCCAAGGTATGTGTTCCCAAAGTCTCTGAGTTTTTCCCAACTCGAAGACTAGCTCCTAATTCAGTTTATAACACACCGAAACTAATATTACATGAATAGCTCAAACACAATGAACAACTCTAAAAATCAACGCTAAAACTCTTAGCTGGATTCTGTACTGAGGACCAGGTTCTTCAACGTGTTTCTTCAGTGATTGAGTAGCACTTCGTGAAGTCAATCTGTCGATTGAACTTTTCTGCTTTTTTAAGTGCGTGAATTACTTTGAATGATGCATCTTCTATTTAAGCACTGCTCTCCAAAGAGTCATTATTTATTTTAAACTCCTCTGTTAATCAAAACTCTCATTACATAGAGTTTTACTTCAAGTGAGAGTCTTTCTTTAATTCCAATTCTTGTCTCCTTAGTGTTGTAGTAAAACTTCAACTCTTTTAAATCAGCAAATGCTTATTTATCAGAATCTTTCTCTTCCCACACATAGGACTCTTCAAGATATACTCAGAAGTGAAACTCCTTCTTCATGTAGGACTCCTTTTTCAACTCAAATTGTTTTCCCTTATCATTAAGTGTTTGAATTAAATTCAACTTATTATATTCCCCACATGATCAGTAGCTTGAGTATATCAGAATTAGGCTTGCTTATTCGTTCTTGTCTTTAAACAATCTTGTCTGCATTTATCAGTGAAACTGAAAATCTGCTTTCCTATGCGGGGACCAACTCAAATAACATGTTTCATTCATGTGTCAGTTTGTCAATCATCAAAACTACATAGTACCCAACAAATTCCCCCTTTTTGATGATGACAAACCTTTTGTCTTGTGTATTCAACCATCTTCACCTGTAGACACTAAAGCATAAAACACTATAATGAAACAAGTTAGTCAATGAGTTATAAACATTGCATAACCCTCTTATCTTTCCCCTTTTGGCATCATCGAAAATTATTTCAATGCAATAATATACTAGTCAAAGTGATTTGTTATGCTATTAATGGCCACTGGGGCAATCACCAAAACAATCAGACAAAGACTTTAGCCAACATAGTAATGTATTAAAGAGAGCAAAAATATGAGTCAATTTAGCAAAGATAACCATTCCATTTAACTGTCAGGGCATGTTCCTCATTAAACCTAAGATAGTACTGAACATGAAAAAATAACTGAGCATTAATAAAAAAAGAATACGATATAAAAATGGGACATGGCTAAGGATATAATTAGTGAAAAACTGATGAGGAAGGTGGAAGAGGTGATATCAACTGTGTCAATTGACGAATGTCTTCAACATTTTCATCCCTCCATCAATCAAGGTCAAGATTCAAAGTCATGATCCTCGCCTTACAAACCTCTTATTACACTTCATGACTGTCTTATGCAGCTTCTAGTTCAGATTTTTGTCAGCTAAATCCTTTTTTTTTTAAATGAGTATTATCTCTCCTTATTGAAACAGGTAGAGCAACATGAATCATTTGTTCAAGAACATCCATTATTTTTTTTTTTTATATAAGTCAAACCTGAACTAGGACTGAGAAGTCCCCAAAAATAGTCAATTAGGAACTAAAAGGGAGAACATATTCCTTTTCATTCTTGAGAAACATATGCTGCATGTGATTGATGATCAACTTTGGCAAATACATAATTCAAAAACTGATATTTTGGTTGAGAGAGAAGAAAGAATTTCTGGTGTAGAATTAAAACATTTGTGCACAACTATTTGCAGAGAATCAAAGAAAGTTTGGTCAACCAATTCATTAGCTTTATTAGACAATGAGAGGATGAACTGTATGGAATTGAACAGGTGTGCTCAACTGTTTCAACTTAGACAGCCTATGTTTATGTTAGTGTAGAACATACCTTATAAGAAAAACTTTGTGGTCACAATTGCTT
Organism: Capsicum pubescens; assembly: GCA_030864215.1. Classification (NCBI taxonomy): domain Eukaryota; kingdom Viridiplantae; phylum Streptophyta; class Magnoliopsida; order Solanales; family Solanaceae; genus Capsicum; species Capsicum pubescens. The sequence continues at coordinate 22,350,299 of CM061543.1, forward strand.
GTTTGTACCTATTTTTCTGCACAATCTAATACAAAATTAGGTTAGAAAAGTCAAAAATCTGGAATTGGGACACACAACTAAATATGCAAGACTGAATAGAATAACTTTTTTGCTAATAAGATCAAAAAGAAAAATGGTTATTCCGGTCAATCATTGAGAGGAGTTCATGCAATTTTAATCATCCCCAAGTCTAACTTATTCTTTTCAAATGCTATCTACTTAGTGATAGTGGTGCATTTTCAGTCAATTAAGTAATCCACATAATCAACATCTTTATAGCCCTCAAGAGTGAAATTACTTTCATTTAAATACCATAGTCTTAAGCCATAGATTCCCATGAGATATCTCAAGATTCTTGTAACAACACCAATTCTTATGAATTACCAACAAAATTATCATCAGCCTGTGTTGGTGTTATTGATGCATCAATTTCTTGATTTGTTGTTTCCCCTGTCAATATGCCCTCAGTTTGTATAACAGTTGAACCAGGTGGTACAACATGTTTCCCCTGTCAATATGCCCTCAGTCTGTACAACAGTTGAATCAGGTGGTACAACATGTTCACGTGCATGCACATCAGTTTCACAGTCATCCTCTTTTTTCATTTTTTTTGTAAACCTCCCTTGCGTCCCCCTTACACGAGCACTACAAATCTGGCCATCTTTCAAATGATCCATTCCCCCTTTAAATGTGGTGAGTGAAAGAAACTTTATTTTCTTCTAGTCTTATGCCTTGAGCAAGCCTTATCCATGTACAATTTTTTCTTGCCTCCTTTCACTCTCACCTGCAAAACAAATTAGGGGTTAAATTTAGGCACCCAAACTAGCTTGGGTCCTTTCTTATGAGTAAATGGATGAATCAGATTTCTTCTAGCCCATGCAGACAACAGGTTACGTGACCTGTTTCTATGACCAGGTTTACTTATCCTTTTCTTGGTCTGAGATAGTTTATTTGCCAAATTTAGACTGCTAGATCTGCTTTTGGCAGCAACTGAACATTCAGTGGTTGGATGTCCAAGGTTACCACCATCCTGTCTGACGTGTTCCACTGACGTGTTTCAAGAAAGCAGTAAAACAGAAGGTAAACAACACAATGATTTTTACGTGGAAAACACCCGGCTCAAAAGGTGTAAAGAACCACGACCTGCACCTCTACAGGATTTAACCCCAACTTTACTAAATAATTCTGAGCCTCAACAACGACTGATTACAAAACTCTTGTAACCAACAAATAGGAATTATAAACTCTAATCCCTATAATTCAATAATTAGGAATTATAAACTCTAATTCCTTTGACTCAACAACTAGAAATTATAAACTCTAATTCCTAACTACACACACACCTCCCAAGGTATGCGTTCCCAAAGTCTCTGAGTTTTCCCCAACTCGAAGACTATCTCCTAATTTAGTTTATAACACACCGAAACTAATATTACATCAATAGCTCAAACACAATGAACAACTCTAAAAATCAAAACTAAAACTCTTAGCTGAATTCTATACTTAGGACCAGGTTCTTCAATGTGTTTCTTCAGTGATTGAGTAGTACTTCGTGAAGTCAATCTGTCGATTGTGCTTTTCTGCTTTTTTGTAAGTGCGTGAATTACTCTGAATGATGCATCTTCTATTTAAGCACAGCTCTCCAAAGAATCATTCTTTATTTTCAACTCCTCCTTTAATCAAAACTCTCATTACATAGAGTTCTAGTGAGACTCTTTCTTTAATTCCAACTCTTGTCTCCTTAGTGTTGTAGTAAAACTCCAACTCTTTTAAATCATCACATGCTTATTTATTAGAATATTTCTCCTCCCATACATAGGACTCTTCAAGATATACTCAGAAGTGAAACTCCTTCTTTTCGTAGGACTCCTTTTTCAACTCAAATTGTTTTCCCTTATCATTAAGTGTTTGAATCAAATTCAACTTGTTAAATTCCCCACATGATCAGTAGCTTGAGTATATCAGAATTAGGCTTGCTTATTCGTTCTTGTCTTTAAGCAATCTTGTCTGCATCTATCAGTCAAACTGGAAATTTGCTTTCTTATGCGGGGACCAACTCAAGTAACATGTTTCATTCATGTGTCAGTTTGTCAATCATCAAAACTACATAGTATCCAACATTATACCTAGTCTGCGTGTAATTTAAGGGGTGCTGGAGCACCACAAATTTGCACATTGATCTGCTCCTGTATGTACTATTTACTGAGCAGAGGCAGATCCCAGATTTAAATGTAATGAGTTCAATTTTTAAGATTCTCATCGATGAACCAATTTTGCTATAAAAATTATAGGTTCAGATCTAATATATATATTAAGAATTTAGTATATATACTACGTTTTGAAAGTTAATGAGTTCAAATGAACTACTAGTTAAAAACTATCCATATAGGACCCTCAGCACACGCAATTAATACAAATAAAATCTTTGTCAATACCGATTGATTTTTACTGGAAACTATTCCTTGTATGGAAAATGTACTAATACTTCATTGAAGTATGTTTTTTTAATTTCTGACAGGTTTAAGAATATTTACACAAATGTTTTACACAAATATGTCATCTATAATTAAATTCGATCCTTACAATAAATATGTACAGGAGAAAAAGATTTTAACCTCTCAAAAAAGTCACAGCCACTATAACTCGACAAAGAAAGAATAGAGGCAAGTGTGAGACTTTCACACTGCTTCTATCCTTGGTTAATTTGTACTGAAGACATTTTAATTTATTTATTTTAATCGAATACTTTCCTTTGTCACAAGCAACTTTTTTTTTTGGTTTCCCATCGAATGTCCGGTACCCACATTGGAGCCCGACTAATTTGGATTCGCGCCGGGTAGGGCCCCATTCGGGGGGTAACGCTCCCAACAGAGTTTTCTCCATGCTCAGGATCGAACCCTCAACCTCTGGTTAAGGATGGAGCAGCCTCATCCGCTGCACCACAACCCATGTTGGTTTGTCACAAGCAACTAGTATATAGTCTGGCTAATAAGATGAGAATTGAAGGATAGAAGAAATATTATTGACGATAAAATGAGAAAAATTAACTAATTTTGTTTAAAACTTCTAAGACATGAAATAATTTGACATAATTATTTTTAGAAATCACATACATATAAGGAAACTTAGAAATGTAGATGCAGTCTAGGATGCAGACGTGAGATGTTGGAAGTTAGAGTTTGAGGTTTGGGATAGGGTGTTCTTGAAGGTGTTTCTCATGAAGGGAGTGATGCATTTTTGGAAGAAGGGGGTACCTAATATAAGTAAATGCTTTAATTAGTGGTTGCATTTTTGCCCATTATTTATATTTCTTTCTTTTTAATTTCTTCTAGGGATATAACAATTTCTGTATTCGAAGAAATGATAGAAAGGAACAAGTCATTGACAAATACAAAAAATGGTAAGACCACATTAGCTATAATTGTTAAGGTAATATATACAGAAAGAATGTCATCGTTTGCTAGTTGGATACAATCAGAGAGCATGAAAAAGAAATAATGCTGCTTTTGATTGTGCTATTTTCCTAATTTATAATGGCTTTAATTAATATCATGTTCTTAAAAGTAGAGTTCTATGTGTCATGTGACATGACTTGTATGCTTAAAAAAAGTAACTTTGGGTGTAACTTAATTTCAAAGGTTAATACATCGTTTCATAGAGAAAAATTATTTAAAATTGTGATATAAAGAGACCAAGTGCTTATTATTACATCGATGTGAGATTTCAATATTCTCAAATACGCAGGACTAGAATATGGAATATAGAAAATATCAAAAAATTATGCATGGGTCAATTAGAAATCAAAAGGTCACTAGAGAAGAAAAATAAATTTGGAAAATTTGTTAATTATGAGTGGAAATATCAAAGATTAGCGCTCGACGGGGTTGGACACTAAGTTTAATCAAATTCTCAATAGTCAAAGTTTAATCACCCCTATATCTAAACATAATAACTAATAGTGATAAAATTTGACATATAATTTTTTGAAAATTTAATATTGTTAAATATTATTAATTTGTTTTAATATGATAAAAGTGTGTTATTCACCTCACTAGAATTCGATGCACTTTTATATTTTGAATAATAATAGAAATTTTTTTAAAAATAGGAAATATGAGAGATTTGTTTGCTAGATGATTGTTACGAAAAAACGTTAGATTTAAGCCTATGTAAAACTTTAAATTGCTATTTTTTAAATAAAAAATAAGTTAATGATAAAAGATAAAAGTAAAATAGACATTATGTAGTATAAGATAGGAAAATATTTAGCTTTTGAAGTTGGAGGAGAGCTTGTATTTTAATTTTGCAATTAAATTAAAATTAAAAATAAAAATTTAAAATATATAAATAATGTATCTCTATATATAATAGATGCAAAATTTAAAATATAATGTTGTCAACTTGCTTGGAGGGGGAGAAAACAACAATGACGCTACAGGAAATGTATTTAGGAAAAAAAGCGTGAAATAAATAATTGTTGGTGGTGGATTCCAAAATCAAGTTATCCGCCAACAAGGGAGACCGTAGGTGACAAGCTCAACCACCTCGCTAACTAAGCTAGTTATATTTGGGGATGCACGGCATATATTTGACTAAATCTTTTTATATATATACAGATATACAAACTGTACATCCAAAGTTTTTCTCGGATCTGTTGCCTCTATTACAAAGTTGAATCAATAAAATTAGTGGTTTAAATACAAATTTTAATAAAAGTTCTTAGACATATACACATAAGAGTAATCTTCGGTCAGGTTTTTGAAGATGGTCGAGGTCGAATTTTTTAAATGGACAAAAATAGGTTGATAGTTAGTGGTATCAAATTTGGTAATTTTTCCCGTGATCACCCTGATGGCATTCCGTTAGAGAAAGGAGTATTTTTAAGTCAAAAACTAAATGGAGAGGTATCTTTGAGCCAAAAAATAAATGAATGATGTTTTTGCTTCATTTCTTATAGCTAGGGATAGTTTTGACCCTTTTTCATTTATAAAAATAAGATCAATTCTAGTTGATAAGATATGAGACATTTATTTGCAATACATTATCTTAGCTATTATTATAAAAAAGTTATTTGTTAATATAAAGATTCGTTTTGTTTAATTCAAAGTACTAAAATATTTTGATAAAAAGTAAATAATTTTTTTTTATAGTCTTTAATATTGTTTAAATAAAAGTAAAATCATAAAATTCACTTTAATAATTTCCGTACCTCAAACTTTTAGGTACCTAAAGCAAAGCTTTACTAGCATTACCGTTGAACTATTTCAATTCTGTTGTATGGAAATTTACAAAAATCAGAGAGAGAAATGTGCACAGTTATTGAGTATTCACTAAACTTGATTTATTTTTTCTTTTGATTAGTATATAACAATATGGGTCTCCCTATTCAGCCAATTTCTTACTGGACTTGGGCTTTGTGACCCAAATCTTACTGCTCCAAACTTTGATTGTTCAACACATACTTGGGCCTGCCAAGCCCAGAAAAGAAAGCCCAGTACCTTTATACCTCCAAGATTTTCTTGGCTTGGCCACTTCACATTGAAAATTTTCATATAACATAATTATGGACAAAAAGAAAAGATAGATTCATGTCAATCACCACGAAGGCAAATTAATAATGAGCAAACAACATAAATTCCGATATATTGGAGCTTAATTGCAGAAAAAACTGATATTTTACATAATTATTGAAAATCTCCATTTTGGGTCTGTCGCGATACACAATTAACTCTTGATATGTCTAGCGAAGTTATATTTTTTCTTTTGTAAAGAAACATAATTAACCACCGATACATTTTTGCTGATTTTGGGTCGGTCGAGATACATAATTAGCTCCCGATGCATCCAATGAAGATGCATAGTTAGTTCAAATTTTGTAATTACTTTATAAGGATGGGATTTGTGTAAATATGATAAGCTAAGGTATATGTTTTTTTTTTATTTATTTATTAATTTAATATAAGAGCATGAATGACTTTTAAGTTGGATTAAAGTAACAAGAATGTCATGGGCCAATAACTTGGGCCTTCTAAATTTCCTATTTCCCTTTCCCATCACAAACTTAATTAAAAAAGGGATGATTTTCTACCATTCATTTTTCTAATTCCTTTGTTTTGGGTAAACAGAGTTCGATAGAGAAATCAAATGTGTAGCTGAGCCATCTAATTGGATGTGCATGTACACTAGTTTAAAATCCTTGCATCTATCAACATAATAATTATGTGAAGAAAATTTTGCATACATGACCATCAATTATACATCCAATCAGATTTAAATTTGATGTACACTTAGTTGGTCTACCAAACTTGATATTCCCTTAACTTGGAGATATCGAAGAGTTCAACACCGCAGGTTTGTTGCTATCAATTTGCTTGGGAGTTTCACACGTCCCATAAAACTATAATGTTTTGGACAAAAGAATAAGGAGAATACCTATTTCAAGAATGACATAAAAGCAAATTAGGTTGTTTCATAGCAATGTGAAGGGGACACAAATCTATTACGAGTAGGTGGGGGTGGGGGTGGGATCCAGAGATGCTATACCGACACACTTGCCTGTGGGAAAAATAACGCAATAGTAAATTTCTGATAAATTAAAAGTATTTAGTTTAGAAAATTGAGGTGTTTAATCAAATATTTTCTGAATAGTGATAGAAAGTTGTGCGCACCTGGTCCCCCGCCCCGCGCGGAAGCACATCCGTAACATTGGTCAGCATAAAGTACTACTGGCTCTAGCATTGGCAAAAGTATTTTCAAATTGATTTAACTAAACACAAACTTTTACTCTCAAAACTTACCTTTTCGAAAATCACTTACGACAAAAACAATTTTCAAACTAAGCAGATTTTGATTTTTTTTTATTTATTTTTTTGGTTCTATTTTGAATACTTAACATATGATTTTGATGAAGAACATGACATGAGTTTGCTAGAAACAATGTATATGGTTGAGCCATCTTAATCTGACGTGCATATTGTACACTAGTTCTTTTAAGAGATCAAGTCCTTACATAAGAATCAGTAGTTGGGCTATTAAGTTGATGTTGTTTTGGAAAAAAAAAAAAAAGTTGTTCTTTTCGATATATCACTAGAGTTCAATGATAAGATGTTAATTAAAGGCACAATTGCTGCGAAAAAAAAAAAAAAAAGACTTTCTAGTATAATAATTATTAATTAAGTGGCGATCAATATCTATATATGGCTACGCATCGACTGGTAGAGAAATGACAGAGAAACAGATTAGTTAGGTTCATTAATATTGGAATTATAAAAGAATACATTTGGGGTGGGATCCAAAGGTAGGCATACCGACAAATGCAGTATATAATGTGTATCTTTTGTATATACATACTACTATATTATAATTTAATAATTTTTATTTTGATTTCCCATTCGGTATTCGGTGTCCGCATTGGAGCTCCGATTAATTCGGATCGCACGTTGCAGGGCACAGCGCTCCCAACAGAGTTTTCTCCATACCCAGGGTCGAACTCTCGACCTCTGGTTAAGGGTGGAGCAGCCCCATCCACTGCACCACAACCCATGTTGGTATAATTTAATAATTAATCTGCCTAACTATCATTCTAATGTTTTGAAAACTAGAATGTATAAAGTAGAACTACATTACTCAGGAATATTACTATTTTTGCACACATAAATAAATTACACACTATGCAAATGGCAAAGAAGAAACAAGATTTAATGAGGTCCAATAAAGCTTATAACATCTTGATAGAAATTGAAAGATTTTTTACAAAAACAAGAACAAACAATATATAAAATCTCCAATTACCATTTATATAAACAAATATATAAATGGTATACAAAATTGAAAAATTATAACTCCTAAGATAATTCATTAAGTATATAATATCTTTCTTTTCCAAAAGTAAAACTTTAATTATTGATGCGCACGATGGAAAGAAAGTACACACATTTGAAATTATGCGTTAGCAATTACTAATATATAGGGTGTGACTCTATATGTGTCTTTTAGGTACATTTTATCAGTTAATTGCTATACCTTGAGGTATTACATAAACTTCACATATAGCTTAACTTATAACTCTCTTAACTAACTACTTATACCTCTCTTAACTATATTTAGAACCTTAATATACAAATATTAACTAATAAATTTTGTTACTATTTCAGTTTCATTTAGAGATAAAAAAGGAAATGGGAGTGATTCACTCTCATTATTCTCTAACATATATCCCCATTATATTAAGTATTAAAATTCAAATTTTGAAGATCACACGTGTGAGCAAATTTGAATATTATGAATGCATTGATACACATTCTAATTTGTAATACACAATCTATAAAATCAGTGTATGTATATAAAAACAGTTATATATATATATATGCACTAGAACAAATGTATACACACATATGTATATATATGCATCAGAGGCGGAGCCTGAATTTGAAGTCTGTGAGTTCTAAATTAAGTAAAAAAATATAAAAAATCAAGAAAAAAAACATATGCTATTTATAGTCGCTAAAAGTCTTTATCGTTGTATTCAGAGCAAGTGAATAATGAAAACTGTCATATTGTTAAATAGTTAGTATTTAAGAACCTTAAGTGACCTCCTTTGAGTGCTTATAATCAGAGGCAGAGTTCGAACCCACATCTATGGGTCAGAGATGTCTTAAAATTGATCCAATAACTACTGGGTCAAGCAACAATGTTTAATCGTGGGTTTGCAGTATATAATAATATACATATATTCAGAATTTAGTAGTATTAATATAGAATCTACGTAAAAATTGCTGGGTTCGCCCGAACCCCCCGTAGGGTACTGTAGCTCCGCCCCTAATATGCATAATGAGTATATGAACCAACACATAACACACGTATATACATTTGTAGATGCATATGTATATGTATATCAACACTAAACAGTTTTTTTTTCTTTGTGTAAATATATATATATATATATATATATATATATATAGAGAGAGAGAGAGAGAGAGAGAGCTAGTATTGGTGTAATATACCATAAATTACAATAGTGACAGTTGAAATAATAAAATGAACAAAAAGTGAAGAAAATAAGATAATCTTCTTTTTGGCTGAAACGCGAATATCTCACTCTCTTTAAGGAGATTCAAACCCACTGCGGCATAATTTGTACCAATCCAGCAGTATATCTCTTAACTTATCCCCTTCAGGATACAACAACCCATCAAAGATGTACTTAACTCAAGTAACTCCGGATTAGTTAAAGAGTCCAAAGCCCATATGAACACCTTCCTTCAACATATATTTACTCTCTTTATATAGTGAATATAGTTGAAGACTTAAAATATTTTTTTGTTTCAATTCTTTCTTTCATTAATATAATTACTCTCTTTTATATAGTGAATATAGTTATATACTTAAAATGTTTTCTTTGTCTCAACTCTCTTTTTCACTAATACACACTATAATTTTTTTTTCACACTTATCATATTGTTGGATTCGAAATCGAGGAGGCGTTATGCGGAAACTTAAAGTTTACAAACTTTAGAAGACGATAATTCAGATGACAAATAAAATATACTGAAAAAAATATATTATTAATATAGTTTGGCCAATTAGCCTACATATTAAAAAACTAAATCAAAAAGCATAAAAATTATTTGAGAGAAAATCTCCCTCTAAAACAAGACTCTTTAATCGACTACACTGTGGATGCTATTATGTTATGGTATGAGAAGGAGTTATTCTATCTATAGAGTCTCAAAACCTTTTCTCTAAGAAAGGGTTAGCCAAATATGAAAAAGTTTAATATTTTCCTTTTAGAAAAAAGTAAAAATAAAAGTAATCATGGTTACTTTTATGAAAAGTAAAATTTAAATTTGATAAGAAAATTAGGGCAAAAAACATAACACATATTTTCTTTTACATGCAATAACATGCAAGATCACCTCTATTTATAGGTGAGGTATTCATCCTTATATTGAATAGGAAGAATATAGTGTAGTAAAGCGGGTACATAAATGATCTATAGGTTACAAATGTTATGAAAGTTATAAGAGTAATGAGATAGTCTAATGGTAGATGTTACAAGAACTAAATGCCACATTCTATCCTAAAATAATGAGTGAAATAAAGTGTTAGTGGTTATAAGAGTTACACAAAGTAAATACACACTTTTACTCTTAATAATATTTTATTAATGTGCATTGGAGAAGTGCAACTAGGGGTGAACATATTTTGGTTTAAACCGAAAAAACCGAAAAACCAAACCAAAATTTAATTTTGGTTTCGATTTTTTGGTTTTTCTGATTGGATTCGATTTGTAATTTTAAAATTTTGATTTTTCGTTCGGTTTAAAAAAAAAACGGTTAAACCAAAAAATTAAAATTTTATAAACAAATAAATAATATATATATTTTATTATATATATATACATACATATATATATATATATATATAATATTTAGTAATTCACATTCACAATTAACATTTAACAGCAAATTCGCATACGCCGCAGGCTGTTTATGAATTATTTTAGTGACTCAAATACTTTATGGACTATTTTGGTGACTTTGGACTGTTTTATGGACTATTTATATAAGGTTATATTATATGTAATGATTAATGATGTTATGTTTTATGTTAAACTTATGATTATTTCATTTCGTTTCATTCATGTTGAGTTATTTATAGTTATTTATATTTAGGAATGAAAATAGGTTTGAAAAAAATAATTTTTCTAAAAAAAAAAATTCATCAATTTTAAATGTTCAGTTATGAAAAAGAGAGGCTAACTACTTTAATATTTCAAATCGAAATAAAAATCTAAAATAACCGAATCGAATTTGTTAAAACCGAACCAAACCGAATTTATTATTTTGATTTGGTTACGAATGTCATTTTTGTCAATCCGAAAATCAATAAACCGAACCGATATTAAACAATCAGACCAAATCGACCGCACGCCCACCCCTAAGTGCAACCATCAACTATACACTTTGTCCTTTGATATAATACACTTTAATATAATTAAAATATTAGTAAAATGCACTAACAGCTAGCTATACAAAAATGTATATGTATACATCAAAAAATATACATGCAATACATTTATATGCATTATATAATATAGGAAAAAGACATCGTTTTCACCCCAAACTATACCCGAAAAGTCGAAGTCACACCTAAACTATACTAGTGACCTATTACACACCTAAACTATAAAAAAGTGAAACTAGTTACACCCTGTCAGGCTACCACCACTTGCATGTGGTGTAGTGTTTTACACGCACTGTCACGTCAGCACCACGTCAGTAAAATGTATCACTTTTTTATAGTTAAGGTGTGTAATAGGTCACTTATATAGTTTAGGTGTGGATTCGATTTTTCGACTATAGTTTGGGGTGAAAACGATGCCTTTTTCCTTAATGTTTTTAGCCGTTTACTTTTGTTATTTAATAGGCTGAACGCGCCTAAAATAAGTGTAACACACGCGCCTTAGAATGGGGGTCGCGGGAAGGTAATAATATCACTTTTATATAGTTAAGGTGTGTAATAGGTCACTTATATAATTTAGGTGTGACTTAGATTTTGTATAAGGTGAAAATGATGCCTTTAAAATACCTTTAAATTAAGTTTTGTTAACCATTTGAATCAAGCATAAGTGCATTAACAATCTACACAAGGAACGTGTATATCCAGATCAAGAAGAATCCTCCAATATCCCAAACTTTTAGGTATATTGCAGCATCAGTCAATGTCAATTGTTCGATTTCTATTTTCTTCTTCTGATTGCTAAATAATTCTTAAAATAGTTGTTAGCTTACTAAAACTTGTTCTTCTTACCAATATGGGTTATGATGCAGTAGACGAAGCTGCTCCACCCTCAATCAGAGGTTAAGGGTTCGATCCTGAGTATGGAGAAAACTTTGCTGGGAGCATTGCCACCTTAATAGGCCCTGCAATGCGTGATCCAGATTAATCAAGGCTCTAATAAGAACACGAGAAAGAGTCAACATTTTCACTTCGGATTGAAAATTGATGAGGAAACCTTTGGAAAGAACAATACAGTTGTTTGCACGAGCAGTATATATATTTAAGAAAAAGAAAAAAAAATTAAACATAACAAGAAAGATTTTTTTTTTTTACTTTTAATTAAAAACGATATATACGCTACTTTTATTTGTATACGAGGGGTCATATTAAGAAAAAAATCATGCAGAGTATCGTATTTTTTTCTTTTAAAACTTCAGGATAATCTGCAGTCGCTATAATTTCTGTCCTTCGGGTGAATATTTTATCTGCACTAGATAAATTTTCACTATATAATAGCTTGCAAACCACATAAAAAATGTAAACAGTACTAGACAAATCCTTTACAATCAGCTCGACTCAGAAAATATTGAAGAGAATCGAACTCTGATCATTCGTATAAATAACCACCCTCCAAATCAACTAAATCATTCCAATAAACTATAATAATGTCATTTTAAAAAATTATAATAATTATTTTAAACATTAATCATATATTTTCAATAAATTTATGGGAAACATAGCTAGATATCGTCGGTGGCTATGGTCAATCATAGAGTATTTTGAGTGGGCCGAGGGATCTACTTCTACTATCTTCTCATGCTGCCACGTGTGTTAGGTACAACTATGCCTTTTTATTTATTTTAGATTTAGACATTAGACACGTCTCTCTGTTGTTGAACCTTTTTTTTTTTTTCATTGACTAATTTGGATCGCGTGTTGCAAACTGCATTAAGATGATAACGCTTCTAATAGAGATTTCTTCATATTCAGGATCGATCCTTCGATCTATGATTAATGGTGAAGCAGCTTCATTCACTGCACCACAATTCATGTTGATTTATCTGTTAAACTTAACATTACCTCCATCTTATTTTATATATCGCATTTTAACTGAATATGAAATTTAAGAAATAAATAATAATTTTATAAAATTTATAAAATTATTTTTTTTAAAGTCATTATATTTAATTTTTTATTTTTTATTTAGTGAGATCAATAAAAATAAAATAAAAATAATGTTATTAAATATGAGAGGGAGTAATAAATTGGCCAGCCTGGATTTGCACTTTACATGACTTTCATTTCTTATTCATTTTCTGCATTAAATTACTCATTTCCCATTTTCCTTTTTTTAGGGTGTGTTTGGTACGATTGAAAATGTTTTCCTATTTTTTCTTGTTTGGTTGTAATAAAATGTTTGAAAAATATTTTTTACAACAATTTTTTTTTCTCAATTTGAGGAAAAATGACTTTCCTCGTGGCCAAAGGAAGTAATTTTTCAGAAAATGACAAATGTGACTTATGCCTCCAGCCCCCCCCTCTTCCCCACCCCAACAATACTCATATTCACATGACTCAAAAAATTCATATTTCTAAAAAATTTATATTACTCGAAACTATTTTTCACTGCTTGAAATAAAAAATAGTGAAACCCGAATTTTTCCCATTTCTAATGTTCGTTGAATGTATTGTTATTTTTATATGCATAGAGGAAGACTTACCTATGTTACTTTTGCTAATTGCATATTTCATTTTGACATCAATGTAACTTGTTTCACGAGGTTGAATAAGCTTGTCGTTTCGTTATATTTCTATTGATTGTAGTATCTTGAGATTGTCCTGACAAAATATTGAAAAATGTCTTCTATATTTGTTAATTAATAGTTGCTTAAATTTAGTGATTGTAATATTTTAATATTCGATATTGATATTATTTGTTATGCTTAAATTAGTTTTTACAAATTGTTGAGTTGCTAGAGGCACTGATATACTAGTTAACAGCTAGTAGTATTTTCTAAAAAAATATTTTTTCACTCACCAATCAAATACTAGAAAATATTTTTCTAAACAATAGTCTCTATTCACCAACCAAACACCATAAAATATTTTTCAAAAAATATTTTTCATTCACCAACCAAACATGAGAAAATAAATAGAAAATCAACTTATTTTTCGAAAAAATATTTTCCATCATACCAAACACACCCTTAATGTTCTCTTTTTTTCTAATTCCCCCCTTATACTTTAGAAAGATCGGCTGACATCAAAATCTAAGGCAATATATAACAAGATCTATTTTTCCTCAAATTCTCATGCTACAAAATGTAAAGTCAAATTGGTAATATAGCTCAAAATCTCAACAAAGGCAACATAATTAGTATAATTTCACAAGTAAAATAATAGAATATTTATAAATTTTATATTTAAATCATAAATATAAAATATATCTATATAAGATTAATTTATTATTTATACCGAAATGAAAAGATTGTTTTTTCTTACCCTTCCTCAAAGCTTTCTTCCCTTTTTGCTTCCTTCATAACCCTCAATCAATTTAACACTTTCTTGAGTTCTAATAATAACAAAAGATAAAAATGCTGAAGCACAAACAAAAACAGAGCTTAGTGATAGATAGCTTGTTTTCGATAAATCTTCGACTTTAAATAGAAATAATCTAAAAAAAGATGTAATGAAATTGCGAGAGATAATAGGTAGTAACCACAACAACATATAATAGTAGAACAGTAGTACAATAAAATAATACTATATAAACGACCTATCTGGAAAAATATATAGTTGTAGAAATAAAAAAAATAAGAAACTACAAGGATAGTTTTACGGCTACTAGTAAGGGCAACAAGAGAATGCACTGCTACCTGCTTGTAGAGACAAACTCCTCCCTAAAAATATTTTATCTTAAAATGTGTCGTTTATCCTTTTCTATTTAAGATTATGTTTTTACTAAGTTGCAATTGCGTTATACCTTGCCTAATCACCTCTCCCTGATAATTCTTTGATCTACTTCAACCTCTCCTAAATTTATATTCAACCTCTCACACCTCTGCATTTCGTGCATCTCCGCATCATATGTTTCAACTATCTCAATCTTACTTTTCCCATCTTATTTTTGATCGAATTTACTTTCACATTATCTCAAATATCCTCATTTTTTTTTTTTTTTTATGTGCAAGCCTTTAACAGAAGTTAATATACATATTTCAATATTAATCATGTTATTAATGACCAATTTTTGTTTTTACACTTTTTTGGCATGTTATAACTGCTACTCCCACCAATCCACAATGTTAAACTTAAACCCGATCCATATATATTATGCCCACATCACTAACTAATGATCCAACCCAATTATATTATCATCCTCCCTCTCTTTTCCCTTTCTCCTCAAAAACTTTCCGGCATCGCCGGTCGCCGGATTTTCAAGATTCCGGCAATCACCACCGTCCAGCCACCGTTTCCGGCATATTCCACATTCATTGAAAAAATCCAAGTTTTGCTCAAGTTTATGAAGGAATTTTCTTTCTCATTGAGGGAAAATATTTGAACTTTTCTTCTATTTTTTGTGTTGGGATTTCTATGTTCTTGATAACCCCTTTTCTTCTTTTGGCATTTTTTTGTATGAAGCAACTGTGGGTGTTGGAGCAAGTGTGATTTTGATTGATTTTGGATCCTACATTTCCCAAAAAAGTGAGCTTTTAGGGAGTAGAGTAGTGGTTTTTCCATGGGGTTGAGGAATTGAGTAGAATGGGGCTAAAAGGGACAGTTATAGCAGAAAGTAGAATGGAAAAGCTAAAGAGTTCTATGTTATCCAAGTCAAGAGTGAAGTTATGGATGATGAGGATAACAACATCAGTGTTGTTGTGGATTTGTTTGGTTCAGTTGACAATATTGGGAGAGACTTGGGGTCCTAGAGTTTTAAAAAGCTGGCCTTCTTGTCTTTCTCAAGAATCAGCTGCTGTACTGGATGTTAAATTGGTCCCTGAGGTCCCTGTTAGAGTTCTTCCACCAAAGAGTGAGTATCCTTTTGACAGTCTTTAGCTTGGTGGTAGTTTAGAGCTCGTGTCTGTCGTGGTATGAGCCTATTCATGTAGTCATTGGCTTTTGGCATCTGATATCATGTGTTGTTACTATGTTTAGGTGATCGCACCTTGCTGTTGCTGTTACCATTCCTTGCGTATATGCTCCGCACTGCTTTGCTACTAGTTGTCATGTTTCTCTTCACTACCGTTTTTTCCTTTTAATTACTATCTTGATCTGCTTCACTTGAGCCGAGGGTCTTTTGGAAACAACCTCTCTACCTCCAAGGGGTAGTGGTAAGGTCTGCGTATACTCTACCTTCCCCAGACCTTATTTTATGGGTTTGTTGTGTGTATCACTTTGTGTTTTTTCAGGTCCATGTACTCAGCATTGCTGACTTGTTTTCACCTACTTCGGTTGACAACTTAGAGATCATGGTGCATATTGTGTCATAGGATAATAGGAAACATCAAAGTGGAGTCTTCTGAGTGGGAATATGAAATTATTAATGAGTATAGCTTAATGCCATTTACGGATATTGTAGTTGGAGGACTTGTAATGGAAGGAATTTTCACATATCACCATGTTTGTTGTGCTAATTATCATTTGTGTACTTTTGAAGTATGTAGATTCATTGGTTGAGTTGTTGGATATTTTAGTTGAGATCATCATTCACTGCATGGTCCAATTCAGTTTAATCAAACTTTTCGTGACCCTAATTCCAAAATCAAAATTGTTCTGCAAGTCTTTCCATGTTTATCTGTTTCCTAACATACAATATTGTAAGTTCCCTGTTGAATGTAGAGCTGATGAACTTCACATTTAAAGGGTTTCTCGGACTGACTGGTGTCATGATTATTTGTGAATCAGGGGTTTACATGAATAATGGTTACCTAATGGTTTCATGCAATGGCGGGCTTAACCAGATGCGGTCAGCGGTTAGTAGCTTGCTTTAGATCAATCAGTTCACAAAAAATGTAATTAATTTAGATAACTATTGTGAATTTGACTTGTGAGATGATTTCGTCACTTGTTTTCCCCCTTTTTCCTTGTCTATCCTTGTTGTAGATATGTGATATGGTTGCTATAGCAAGATATTTGAATGTGACTCTTATTGTTCCCGAGCTGGATAAAACCTCCTTTTGGGCTGATCCCAGGTGTGTCCACTCAGTTATCTTGATTTTGGTTTTTCAAATTACTGAATTCTTCTTTAGAAAGAAAAGATGACGATGTGTATCCCTTTTTATTTGCAGTGAATTTCAAGACATATTCGATGTTGATCACTTCATAATGTCCTTGAGAGATGAAGTTCGAATATTAAAGGAGCTACCTCCAAGGCTGAAGAGGAGAGTAGAGTTAGGAGTGACTCATACTATGGCTCCTATTAGTTGGTCTGACATTTCCTACTACCATGATCAGGTTTGTCGTCTATTGCTAAAATGGTACTTCGCTATTGTTGTTAACTCTCGCATCCTTCTCCAGCGTAACGATGATCATTTTCTGAATGCAGATTCTTCCGTTAATTCGGAAGTATAAAGTAGTTCATTTGAACAGGACTGATGCTCGGCTTGCCAATAATGGACTACCTATGGTAATTCAAAAGCTACGATGCAGAGTTAATTTTGGTGCGTTGAAGTTCACCCCTCAAATTGAAGAGTTGGGTAGAAAGGTTGTCAGACTACTCAGGCAAGAGGGTCCTTTTATGGTTCTGCACTTGAGATACGAAATGGATATGTTAGCTTTCTCTGGCTGTACCCAGGGATGCAACGCGGAGGAGGTTGAAGAGTTGACAAGAATGAGGTGAAGTTAAATCCTTGTACCCATTGGTGGCTTTAACCATCCTACGTTAATTTCTGATTAACTGATATTTTTTTCTGCAGATATGCTTATCCGTGGTGGAAAGAAAAAATTATAAATTCAGATTTGAAAAGAAAGGATGGTCTGTGTCCTTTGACACCTGAGGAAACTGCTCTCACTTTACGGGCATTGGATATTGATCCTACTATTCAAGTGTACATTGCGGCCGGGGAGATTTATGGCGGAGAAAGGAGAATGGCTGGTCTTGCTGCAGCTTATCCTAATTTGGTATTTTGAAAGTTCTAGTTAATTCTTAAGCTTCTGAATATGTTGACTGAATTTACGTTCTCACAATTTGCGCCGCCTTTTTCTCAAACAGGTAAGGAAGGAGACGCTACTCGAGCCTTCCGAGCTAAGGTTCTTTCAAAATCACTCCTCCCAGATGGCAGCACTAGATTATCTTGTTTCCTTGGAGAGCGATATCTTTGTTCCTACATATGACGGGAACATGGCTAAAGTTGTTGAAGGACATCGCAGGTATTCTTGTTTGGCAATCTAAATAGTAATTACTTGCTATCCTCCCCCTTCACCTTCGTCCTAAATGTAAATCATTCAGTAGAATTCACGAATGCGCATTAGACATGGGGTTTAGTCGGTCTGGTCTGGTAGTTTTCGTACAATTTTTTCAAATTCTGACTGTCATCTATTATCTTGTATATAGATATCTTGGATACAAGACAACAATCTTGTTGGACAGAAAGCATCTGGTGGATTTAATAGACCGGCATAATGCAGGATCATTGACATGGGATGAGTTCTCTACCGCTGTTAAGGAAGCTCATGCTGAACGTATGGGCAACCCAACAAAGAGATTGGTCATTCAAGACAGACCTAAAGAGGAGGATTACTTTTACTCCAATCCGTGGGAGTGCTTAGAATCATCGTATGGGGATGAATTTTAAGCAGCTTGTAAATTATGGTCGTGGTAACATTCTGATAGAGAAAAATACTTCCGCGCACTGACATATTTGGAGGACATACTTATCAACACTCGAAAACATTGTGCTGGATCGACTGTTGCAGATGATACACTTTGACATCCTGAGATCGTCGAAAGCATTTGGAAAAGGGTTAATATTAATTTTCTTTTTCTTCTTCAGAAACCCAATAATCGAATACATGTATAGAAACTGTCCTGCCGTTGTAGGGATACATTATCAATGGCAGCATACACATAGGGATACAATATAGATTGGTTTTGCCACAACTTTTGGATTTGTCAAATATACAACTACTGTTCTATATTTGCTCTGCTTCTGTATATTTATGTTCTTTGATTTCACAACAATGAAAAATCAGCTTGGAATGAAAGATGGAAATTCTATAAACCAAATCCATTCCAAATAGTACACTGTTTTTTTGTGTGAAATATAGAAACTCTATCAAATTACGGTATATACATAAAAGATTATTTTGAATTCGTATGTATAGAATTGTTAACGTTAATATTGTATTCACTTGCTTCTAAATGTGTGTAGATATGTGCTTTGTCCAACTCAGTTATTTTAATTTCACACAAGCTCAGTCAATGGTCGAGGAGTTTAAAATATTGACGTTCATCGAGTTTAAGTGTTCAGTTGGCAAAATAGTGAATAAAAGTGTCCAGTTAACAGACGAAACCAAATACAAAAGTCTCCCAAGTCACTCCACCTTTAATATTTTTTTGGTGAAAATTCTAACTCTATAAAATAAAAATAGAAAAAACAGAAAAATTTGTCAAACAGACTGTTTAAGAGTGTTACTTCCTATGTTTTAAAAAGAATGATCTAATTTTTTATTTTTTTTTTAACTTGTTTAAAAAAGAATAACTCATTTTCTTTTTTGATAATATTTTAATTTCAAGTTTTCGCGTAGCATGTTTGAGACTATATAAGATTAAAAAATATTTTGATAGATTTGATATAACTTTAATTTAGGACCATAAAATTCAAATTTTCTTAAACTCTGTGTCACTTAAAAAAAAATATGTACTGAAACTCGTTTAGCAATTATTTTAACTAAAGCACAGCTCACTGGCACTAAACATACGTTAAAATAAAAATAAAAAGAGAAAGAAAGAAAACAAAAGGCAACCAGATGTAAAGATGTTTTCCTTTTTCCTTTTCCTTTTCTATAACATTGTCGTCAAATGAGCGATCATTATGATTAACAATTTTAACATGTAGGGCGGCTTAATTATACGTTAGAATTATTGGGATCCATAATTAGAAAAAAAAATTAGCTAAGTACATAATTTTCTTATTGGACCCTAATGCAAAGCCACTTTCAGCACTTCCCTAAATTAATCTCCACTCTAAATTATTATTAATCCTCCTAACACTAGTTCATTAGTGCTAATTAATTGTATTAAAAAGGGGTCATTATTTGCTTAATCTCCAACTGGCAGTGCCTCTATTCAACCAAGTTTCGAATGAGAAAACGAAATTCTTATAGAATCCATAATTGTCCCTTTGTTTCAGTTCTCCATTTGTCCACAAGAACAATTATATATAATTGCCAAAAATAACTTCTAGCGCAATGTCGAATAATTATCCCCATTCATTTAAATATTTTATTTATTTTTCTTTTATTGACTTAAAGAATATTATCATACGTTAGGAATCCAAGAGAGGCGATCCCAAGAATAGATAGTACAATTATTTAATTTTAAGTCTTAGTTATGTATTATTGTAGGATCCAAGAATATAGCAAACCTCGAGGTAGGAATCTTACTCTTTATCTAAGTAATAGTCCACCTATCAATCAATGCAAATATGAATCTACTACTTCCTTCCTTCGATTCTAATTTTTCATTAAAAAAAAATAATAATAATAACATAACTATTTTATCATAATACCTCAATTAAATAATAATTACTACAGTATATTTTAAAATTAATTTTGAAAAAAAAAAAAAGAAGCAATTAATGTTGAGAATAAAATAGAAAAAAAAAAATTGTCTTCTCTTGATATGTCAAAAATGACAAATAAGTAGTTTTGAAGATTTTCATATTTAAGTTTGTCAAAGATGAATCCTTTTATATGGTCTAAATCAAATATTTAACAAATTCTGATGGCTAGATTTAAAAATTGTGTGTATGGAAAAAAAAAAAAAAGGAGATTTAACATAAATTCATATTTGGAGGTGTAGCATAGATATATATTTTATGTTTGGTGTAGTTCTTGTATTGTGGGTTTCCGAGTTAAACAGAACACGGATGGTATTTTCAGTTGAATCTTTTTTCTATTCACATTTTTTTTTTTTTTAAATTTAACTATAAGAGTTTGTTAAGTAGTTGAGGTAGATAAAAACGTTTCACTTTCAGACAATTTAAAAGATCAAAACTACTCAAAAATATATTATTTTAAAATTAGCCTCAAACATAAATAACCAATTCTTGTTATTCTCTTGCTAAAAAAAACTATCATGGCTACCACAACGTAGTCTCATCAAAATACGGTAAGCTTCGTCTTTTCGCATGTTATGACATTGAATTAATTGTTATGCCAACTATACATTTGATAAACATACAACTTAACTTATCGTATTTACATAAATTTTCATCTTTATAAAACAATTACGAAAATTTCCACTAATTATGTATCTTCATTGGATGTGTCCGGGAGCTAATTATGTATCTCGATAGATCCAAAATCGAAAAAAAATATATCGAGAGCTAATGATGTATCATTACAAGGAAAAATATATCTTCCTTGGATGTATTATGTATCTCGACAGATCCAAAATCGAAAAAAAGTATCGAAAGCTAATTATGTATTTTTACAAAGAAACAAATGTATCTTCATTGAATGCATCGGGAGCTAATTATGTATCTCGACAGACCCAAAATCGTTTTTTTTTTTTTTGTAATTATGTAAAATACCGAAATTTTTATGTAATTAAGTTTCAAGCTGTTGGGATTTATGTTGTTTTCCCTATTTTTTAAAAATATGAAGATACAACCCATGAAAAGTTTTTGTTCCGAACAGCTATAATCTCGTGTATAATGTATGTTCACATATTGTTTATTTTATTTAACCTTACATATCAAATATTAGATTGTTGTGTAACATGTACAATAATTTACAAAATTTTGAAGAGTGATCTAATATTTTCTCATAATTTTCAATTTGATCAAAGTAATCTTTATACCATGATTTAAAAGCTTCATTGAGATATAAAAAGAGGGTCATTGACTAAGCAGATATCCCAGGACAACCCGCAAATTTATTTGAAAAGATAAAACAAAAAGAAAGAAATGATTGCACTGATCTAAACAATGATGTCCCAAACACTTCATATGAAATTGGAATGAATGGAAGCCTTATATAAAAAGTGGCTTCTCACTGGAAGCCTCAATAATGATACATGATTTCTTGATAATTCACTGTCAGTAATAAATATCAAACTCTAGTCAGAATAATCCTGTGCAGTTCAATAACCGAAAAGTAAATGGGGTGAAAAAGAAAAAGAATTACATTTACAGTGGCTTATGATCCGATTAAGGGAGATTTTCTATACCAAGTGTAGACATGAATATCCCCTCAGAATCAGAAGGGAAGGGAATTTTTTTTAATTGAATCAATTGCAAAAGAATACTTGTGTGTTAAATTTGCTTCTAATTTGTTTTGAGTCGTTTGAAGGTATGGACAGATTCGTCCCTTGTGCTTGTATGAATGGACTGTGAAGTTGGTTGATTTTTTGAGGAGATGTCATCATCCTGGACATTGTTTTAAAGCTTTAGTTTCAGAATAATAGAACTAAGCACTAGAAAATTACTGGAATAAAAAGAATTCCAAGTACCTTAAAATTTGACGCTGAAGCATTTGATCTGTCATTTGCTCTTTTCGCGAGATCAATTTGCACGGACATATTGGCTTGTAACAAATCTACTCCAGATTTCTGCAATGCTTGTTTCAATGTGTTCAACAACCTGCCAACCACCAACATATACTCAAGTAAGTATCCACTAAAGTGAGTACATGCAGCGGAAAGCACACATAGTACAATATTTTGAAGATGATGAAAGGTTTTAATTGGAGTGCAGAATTATGTGTAGTAAGGGGATAAAACGAAGAAGAAACAATCAATGATGCACGACCTAAACCAACACAGACCAGAGAATTTGTACCTCTGAGAATAGACACTTGAGATGCTCACTGTACCACTTTCTATAGACATCTCTTGGCCTTTTAACTTGTGATCTGTAACAGCATAATTAGTCACATTTGATCTACTAAGTGAAAATTGAGGTTGCGATTTCAATTCCAGTGTAACAGCATCAGGTGCCATTGTTGATTGTAGTGATGCTATGCTAGTATTTGCACAAAATGGAAATGTGTTTGGTTGCATACAAAGTGTTGTGGCCTTGTTTGTTAACTCAGACAGCTGACCTCTTTCTTTCACACTGGAAGTTCTGTTTGGCTCCAGTGTCTGTCCATTGACAAGCCCTGTTGCAGAGATTCCAATTTTGTTCTCGTCAAACTGTGCAGCATGTATAAGTGCGTGACTAGATGCACTGTTTGTGCCTTGAGAATGATCAATCAAACCTTGAGCCATACTATTGAACTTATTCTGCTTTCATGAAATAAGAAGAGTCACTGATTGCGTTGATGAATGCACTAAGAGAATATGCATCTTATATGGATGTGATGCTATCTACAGATTGAAAGATAATATATCATGTCCTTTTGATTGTATACATTATGACTGTATATACAGTATGTAAATAGAGCTCCACCACTTCAACCACCGTATTTCAAAGTCACATCCCATAAGGTACCTTATTTACTCCGAAAGCCACATAGATGGCGTTGCACACACACACAAGCAAGGTAATATTCCAAATACATCTCTCCAATCATCTATTCTAGCATGTGCTAACTGAACAACGTATCTCCTACTTAGAATCTTAATTATTTGACCTAACAGACCTAACTAATATGAAGATACAAGTCCGAAGACATTTCAAAACAAAATAACTAAAGACCTAAAGAAAGTAGAAAACAATAAGAAAAAACAAGAATTTACCCAAGGTAATGTTGAAGGTTTATTCTCCAAGCCTTGATATGACCCCTCATATTTGTGCACTTTCTCTTGTAGGAATTGGATATATTCGATAACCTGCAAAAAGAAATTACTTATTCAGTATACAGTTTTTATGATAAACAGAGTACTCAACCATATACAAAATTCAAGTACCTCCAGCAAGAATGATGCTTTGTCTCTCTTCTGGTCACTGTGAGGGATGATCTCTCTCAGCCTCAGAAATCTGATTAAGAAGTTCCAAAGGCAATAGTTCAATTTTCATTGACAATCATGTCATTTCGAACGTTCATAAGTCCGATAACATAGTAAAAGATTGACGGGATCAAGACTAGTATGGGTTCAGCAAAGGAATTAAAACGTTCAAACTAACACATGGTATCGATACAGAGATAGTTTCTGCCTCAGATAAGAGGCTAGAAAAAACTGAATGCATAGTGTGCTAGCCGATGCATAAATACTCAGATTCCCTTCCCCCCAAAATAGTCATTACATCAAAAACTTTTCCTTTCCTTCTCTCAAAACTCAAAATTATGGTTGTAACATGCCTGTCGTTGATCTTGCTTCTTCGTCTTTGCTCTGTTGCTGAGTGCTTCGAGCGCGGGGTATTTGGCTTCTGATCACTGTTTTTTCCATCGACTTTTACTGATAAATTGCCTATACAAGTAGTTATCCTTCTGTTATGAATGACAGATTCAGTATTCTGAGAAAAGCAATTATCAGAAGGCAAACCTCTGGATGGTGAAGGTGACTCTTTCTTAACAACAAATTCTTCTTCTTCATCATCATTATCTTCCTGTGC
This sequence comes from Capsicum pubescens, assembly GCA_030864215.1. NCBI lineage: Eukaryota > Viridiplantae > Streptophyta > Magnoliopsida > Solanales > Solanaceae > Capsicum > Capsicum pubescens. The sequence continues at coordinate 22,374,799 of CM061543.1, forward strand.
ATTCCTAGCTGAGGTTATCATATGTATGAAACTCTGGTTGTCCATAGCTGATGGTTGCCTGAATTGTAGGTTTGAAGAGTTAGAATTAAAATTATAAGCACAAAATATCAAGACAAATAAGAAGAGTTCTTATCAATGGAGGCAAGTCACTGACTGAGGAGATGAGTGCGAGCTCAACGTTGCAGTGTTATGATTGTGATTTGAAGAAAATTGTGATTGTCGTTCTAATGATGTCGTAGGTTTCCCTCCTCCAATTTTTACACCTGCTTCTGCCAAGCACATAAAAAGTGTTAACTGAGCTGAAATCTTCAGGCTTCTCTCTTTGGATAATACTTATAGCGATGTCAATGAACCAAAGAGGAGATCATTTAAAGTTGTCCCTCAGAAATGGTTGTTACCAGGAAACTCTTATCCGGAAGATGATTTCCCCTCACAAAATTCAACTTTCAAGAAAGAGATGGAATTTGTAAAAACTAAAAACCAAAAGTGAAAATATACCTCTTATGACATGTCTATCTCCAGCAAGATTCTCCTTCCCTGTCTTTCCATTTTTCATGGTAGATTCATTCCATAGTGTGAAACCACTCCCAGAGTAAGAACTGCAGTTTGAGTTTCTATCGTCTCTATCAGTACTGCTAGCTTGTGTGATGGAAAATGTACTTACTTCTGGCTTTGGAACCCTTTGCTGCAAATAAGAAATGCTATAGGTGCCAATGCCACCAGGAAGTATATGTTCTGCTGATGGAGGATTTTCTACAGCCTCTACCTCTACTTTATTTTCTTCTTTCCCAACTGTCTTCCTTGCTTGTTCCAAAGGTTGCAAGAAATCATGAGTTTTTACGTAGCCACCTGGTTAACAGCCACAGCGAAATGAGAATCAAGTTAGGCACTGGAAGACATAATTATCTGGTAAAAACACAATGATGAAAGATAACACGTCCTTCTCCTTGTGTGTGCAAATCAAAAGGGAAGTAGAAGCGGGAAAGAGCGGCACAGTATTTGCCAATGTTTTCTTTTCCTACATGTTTCTTTCTAATACCACAGTATATTTCAGATGTCACAAAGACCACATAAACAACGGAAAACTAGGTGGCAAACAACAACATCAACCCCAACATACCCGATGGAAACTATGCATACCTTATCCTTACGGTGAAGATGCTATTTTTGATAGAACCTCAACTCAAATAAAGCATTTCAAAGTAGGTATGGAAAGGGAATACAATAGTGAAGAAGCATACCAATAATTGAGAAACGAACAATAACAACAACAACAAATAATACAACAACGCTCCATTACTTAAAAGAGCAGCAGTGGATGAATTTACCTCTTATTGCATGATTTTGGTTTCTCCAGTCTTCACTAAAAACATTTCCATTTCTATTATAATATGCTCCTATTTAAATCATTAAAAATCAATATTTGAATGTATAATTAGTTGGAACCCACCAAAGCAGATGGTCCAGGTCCACGCATGTAAATATCAGCGTTAGGGTCCCGGGTGTATTAATTGCAACACTCGTGCCCGTGGGAGCCTTAAGATAATTTTCCCCGCTACATTTTACATGGAAAATCGCATTCATCTTAAGTTCGTGGACAAGATATATGTTACTACTATATAAATTTTAAACAACTAGTTATACTAGTCAAAAAAATGAACACAGTACTACTTTTAAATAGTATAGCAGAATTGCGTAAATGTGTGAAAAAAACGAAGTTATATCTTACAAGACACAATCACAACAAACACATGCACACCAAAACAAGACACCAACTCCCAATCAAATTATATGACCGCGAAAAGAACAGAAAAAAGCTAGTTATATAGACTAAGCTTCCGCTATGCACGGAAAAGACTTCTCCATCGGAAAAGAAAAATTCTTGCATGTTGGGAGATTTACCTTGCATAGGTCTTGGATCTTGTTCAATAGGTGAATACAGTGAAAGAAAATCATGCGTCGTCTTCCTCCCTGCCAAACGAAAAATATACATGGAAATCTGACTTAGCGTCAGACCAACAGCGACTTTTCCCTCGTCTATAAGATTCTATTCAAAATTCAAATTTCCATCGGTCCTAGCCTTGGTGGACAGAATTAACTGATATGGCAGGTATCCCGTGGATTTAGTGGAGGTGCGGGAAAACAGTCCTCGACACCACGGTTATCAAAAATAATAATAACAACAATAATTCAAATTGCCAAAGAAGCTTAACTATTACCTTCTGTCCCAAAAGTCCTGGATTGAGGTAGCTCCATCCAAATCAGAATTCTGTGTTCTGAATAAACGAAGGCACCTAAATTTCACTCTGGACAGCAGAATTCAACTGAATTTCGAAAATTTGTTGCGTAATTCAACAAATTCAAATCCAAACCACTTCTAATTCCAAACAGATCCACCTCCAACAGGGGATCGGAGGCACATTCAACAAAATTCAAAAGTTTCCTACTGTTTCCCGAGAATAATTCAGGGAATACAACAATAAATACGCCTCAATCTCAAACTAACAAGATTAGTAATAAGAATCCTCAATATATATATTCCGTGTTTAATACTAACAAATTCAGCTGCAGGAGATTCGCCTCGGTATGAAACAGAACGCTGCAGGTCTATAATTCCACCAAATCTGCAAATCAAAATTCAACTGAATTATGCAAGGAAAAAACGCATAAAACACAAAATTCAACTGAATTATGCAAGTAGAAATGTATGGACGATCCGGAAGGGAAAAAAAGGGAGAAAAAAGATACGTTTTGGTGGTGAAGAATGCATAATTCTGCTCAATGTTTCCTCAGAAATTGATCGAAAACAAAATTTTCTCAAATCCAAACACGTAATGATGAGTTGATCCAAACAGTGAATTTTTTGAAGAAAGTAATGGTAGTTCCTCCTCGTCTTGATGATGAACAACACCTGCTTCAATTGCGTCTGCGTTTGCACTAAAGTTTCCGCTATGCGCGTGCCGTGCCGAATATGAGAAAGGCTAAAGAAAATGGGTCTCAGAGATGAAAGGGATTCTCTTTTCTCTCTGTTTCTCTTTGGTGTGAGATGTTTTAAAGGTTTGTTGTAGTTGGCTGTTACGTGCTAACTCCGTTAGGAATTAACGTCGTTTAGGTAACGGTACGGCGTTTGATTCAGCTACAAGTGGGGGCACGGTAATTGGTGTGATGCAACTTTTTCATACTCGGACATTTCCACCTCAAATTTACTTTAGAACTTAAAGCACCTTTAAACTTATCTGTAGAATTTACTTTACCACTTAATTTTATGATAATATTTTAACTTTTAAGTAGTAAATTAAATACAATCTTAAAAGGCATAATTCTTATTTTTATTAATAATTATATTAATACTAGACAAGCATGGCCCGTACTGACATTAAAATATTTATTTATCTTTTCAATCTTGATATATTTAAATAAAAAAATTTAATAAAAGAATGACATATGTTTTCTAGGATCCATCCAGAATCTAGCATGAGTTCAACATATGTTATTTTAATATGTATTTAGATAATTTAAGTTATTAACTATTGTAATTTATAATATGTTTTATGTATTTTTCAAATTCATATACGTTACTTTTCTTGTCCAAAATTTTGTGGCATTGATAGTCAATTATATTTTAAAAATAATTTAAATTTTTAATTATTGTGATTTATAATACTTTTCTTCTATTCCAATTTCAGTGAACTAATATAATTTCAAAAGCCGACCAAATATTTTATATCTTTTAAATTTTTTAAATTGTTGATTAGTATGATTTCTAGTATTTTTCATGTAATTTTTTTGAAATATATAACATATTAATTCCTTTTTAGATATTTTAAGTTGTTTACAATTGTAATTTATAATATTTTTTATGTAATTTTTGAATAATATATGTTACTTTCCTTGTCCAGAAATTTGTGTCGACAATAGCCAATTATATTTTTAAAATAATTTAAATTTTTTATCATTGTGATTTATAATATTTTTTCTATCTCAACTTATGTGGCACAATGCTTAAATGACCATAATAATTAATTAGGGGTAATATAGTAAAATCACGACTGAAGCAGCTGAAGCAGAAATTAGTCAATTTTTTAAAAATCTTTGTTAATTATTGTTATTTACAATACTTTTTATTTCATTTTCAAATAATATATGTTGTTTTATATCTTCTTCTGTCCCGTCCCAATTTATGTGACACTAATGTAATTTTGATAGTAATTCAAATATTTTATGTTGACATATCATTTTGTTATTCTTATTTTTCTAATACATAAATGACTTATAATAAGGAGTGATATAGTAAAATCATCGTTCGAAAGACGAAAATTTAATTTAAAACATTAAGAGTTAATTTCGCATTTTATGTCTATTTTATTTTTCATGAAATATATATATTTTTTAATACCTAGATGACTCATAATAATTAATTAAGAGCGACTGATTATGTTATTACTATAAAAATTAATATAATTTTATCATATCCAATAGTAATCATCTATAATTCACCGAAGTAGTATATTAATTAAATACGGGATGCTATATTTGTATATGCAAAATATGGTATTATTAAACATTATTGGATAGTGCATTATATTTATCTTTTACAATAATAAGATTTTACTATATATATATTTTTTAATTTGATACATATTGACCCAACACAAATTCTAAGAAAATATTCACTAGAAAATTATTTTATTAAATTAAATTTATTAATTTTTTACTTTAAAAATTTAAAGTTAAGTTTAACTATTAGTATTTCTATATAAGAAAAAAATAATTTTAAAATTTAAATTTACTAAAATAAATAAATAAATAAATAAAAAGATTAATTTTCTATATAAAAGTCAATTAAAATAATAAAATTGATTTACTTTAAATATTTAGTTGCAATTAATTAAGATAATTTTTTATTTTGTCATGATTTATGCTGCACCGATAATTGAGAGTTGAATAGAACTTTTATCTATTTTTAAAAAAGTATTTTAATTTGTTAATTATTGTGATTTATAATATTTTTTACGTAATTATCAAATAATATATTTATTCCTTGTGTCCCAATTTATGTGGCTTCGATACAATTTTGAGAGTCAACTAAAATTTTTATATATCTTTTAAATATTTTAAGTTGTTAATTATTGTGATTTGCGGTAATAAATTTCTATATGTGGTAAAAAATTATTGTGATTTGTGGTAATAAATTAGTTTTGAACATGATAGCTAATTAAATAAATAATTTTTTTTTACTTCTAATATGTAGTTATAGTTAATTAATATAAATTAATAGAATATACTAAATATTTAAATTATTATGATAAAATAATGAAATTATTATATATTGGGGCATGATATGTAATTAAGTGGAAGTAGTTGATTTTTTGGTAATGGCAAGAGGTGGCCAACCACCTCAGCTATGTAATAGAAAAGAAAAGAAATGTGAAGTTAAAAGTTATATTTTTTTTAAAAATCCTACACTACAAATAATAAATATACAAAAATAATAAAAAAATAATTTTAAATTATTACATTATTATTTTTCTATGTACGTGTATATATTACGGACAAATTTAAAAGACACATAATTTGTCCTTAATTTTTTTAAAAATGATTTTAAAACAATAAATATGCAAGAAAAAAATTTTCTACAAACAATAAATATGCAATAATAATAAAAATTAATTTTAAATTATTATAATATTATTTTTCAGTGTATGTGCATATATTACGGACAAGTTTAAAGGGCCTTGAATTTTTTTAAAAACAATAAATATGCAAGAATAAAAAAAATAATTTTAAATTAATAGAGTATTATTTCTTTTATGTACGTGTATATATTAAGGACAAAGTTTAAAGGACACCTAATTTGACCTTAAATATTTTTTAAAATAAATAAATTATATTATTACAGTATTATTTTTCTATATATTAAGGACAAGTTTAAAGGGCACATAATTTGGCCTTAAATTTTTTTTAAAATAAAACTTTATTTTCCATTTGTGCCCATAGATATACCGTCCTTAAACCCCCAAATCCCAGTTGCAGCCGTAATCATGAACGGTCCGTCACCCCACCACGAAGACGACGAACATGAAGATGATGTCTATATAGATGAAAATGATATTATTCAAGAAATCAATGTGGATGAAGAAGGTACAAATAAAAAATCCATTTTATGTACTAATAAAAAATCCTATTAAAAAAAATATTTGTTGTTTGATTTATGGTTGTAGAGCTTGTTGATGCTGATGAAGATGATGATGATGAAGATGGACAGGATGAAGGAGGAGGATTTATAGGTGACTCGGTTTGGCTCAATCACTTCCAGAAACTTTTTTTTTTTTTTTTTTTTTTTTTTTAAGTTTTAACTTCTATTCAACTCAATTGCTTAGTTATTCAACTCAATTGCTTAGTTATTAAATACTAAAGGATAGTATGGGGATAAAAAGTAATAAACTCTATTGATTTGCTAAAATGGATTAAGCTAAATGAAACATTTATTTTCGATACAGGTATCAAGTAAAATGAAACCGAGGGAGTAATTCTTTTACTTATATATTTAGTGCAATTGCAAATTATGGGATATTTTAGTTATTGCTGTAATTCTGTGTATGGACTTTCGGATACTTATTGCTTTGGTTTGGTGCATTTGTTTTTGGGGGTTTGGGTATTTTAGTTCAAAACTTGTTTTTAGTTAATTAGCATACTGATATTTGGGATAATGGTTTGCAGATGAAGCTGACGATTCCCTTCATACATTCACAGGCCATACTGGTATTCTACTTCTTTTAGTATTCTTGTAATGTAGTAATTTGATATTTCAATAATGAACACTGCTCAGTTGATATGTTATTCTATTGCAACTTCCATTTCAGTTTTGCTGTAGTTGGAAAACTGGAGTCTGCCTGGTGTTATGTTGAGTTATTCTAGTTTTGCTGTTGTTGGAAAACTGGAGTCTGGTTGGAGTTATGTTGAGTTCACAATTGTGAACATGAATCAAGAAAGCCTGGCCATTCTATGTGGGAAACGTTGCCTTTTCAGTAGAAGATAGATGTATAATAGACACTCTAGGTTCAGCTGAATTCAGTAGCATTTAGTCGGACCTTGTGTATTTGTTAAGGAATCTACTGAATATGCACAAATATTAAATTTCGAACCCATTAACTCAAATGGTCAGTGAGTTAGTAGGAATTCAAAATCATAAAGGTCAAATCTTGGATCTGCCTCTCCGATCAATCACGTACAATTGTATATTGTACGGTTAGAAGTAATGTTTCTTTTGATTGATGGTGCTTGAGATAAGGGGCACAAATATCATTGGGAAGTGCATTATGGAATCTTCAATTCATCCAAGAGGCAAGCTTGAAACAACAATAAGTGGTAAAAGAAAAGATTCAATGATGAAAAAAGAAAACAAATGAACTTGGTGGAAGAGCATGGAGTACTCCGTTTATCCTATTTTATGTGGTGAACTCTCCTTTGAATCCGTCGTAAAAAGAATGATTCTATTTTGTACTTGGAAATAATTTAATTTTTAAACTTCATATTTTTACCTTTAATGTGATTATTTATAGCAACACTAATATCTATCAGTTGTTTAGACTACAAGTTTCAGAATCCGTTCTTTCTTTCTTTAACTCCTTTCTTAAACTCCCGTTAAATAAAATTACAGAAAATGGAGTAGAGGGAGAATTGTTTAAGTCACATATGGATCGTGGTGTAATAGTAAATAGTAGAAAGTAGAAAGTAGAAAGCAGATTCCAAACCTTAATACCAAACAAGTTTCATACGTGGAATATGAAATTGGAAAAAGGGCTATGTTAAGCTTGTCCTTTCTTGGATCGTGATTGTTCTTGGAAGACGAGATTCAACTTCTGCACAAATTAATACAAAAATTAGGATCAGTTTATAGCCAACTATATCTACATGATGTCGTTTGTTGAATTCTATAGTATGCTTTTGGAAAACGACATCTTTCATATAATAGGGAACAAAATACGTGATGAAAAGAAGAAAATGATATTATGCTAGCTAATTGCTCTAGCTGTTCATATTCTGCTGAGAACTTAATCTGGTAATATAAACAAGATTTTTGCATCAGATGGTGGTCCTCATTTTGGGATTTATTGTTGGAGTTTCCCACACATCAATGTAACTATTTAGCTTATTAAAAACTTTGCATCCGATGTTGGTGATACCTACTTCACATAAGATGGTTTACCTCATTGGCACAATGATTTTAAATATGAAGGTTAATGTGCTTTTCATGGATGTTGTAGCAATTAATAGTAAGATGTAGCCATGAGTTGATTGTTGTCAGTGCCTCCTGACTGGGTATAGACTATAACTAGTTTGTACGTTATGGTGCTTACAGTTTTTTTTAATAATTTAATCATTTCAATACCCTTTCCTCTTTGTAGGTGAACTATACACTGTTACCTGCAGCCCAACAGATGCTACTTTGGTGGTAACAGGTGGCGGAGATGATAAAGGATTTATGTGGAAGATCGGTCAAGGTGATTTTGCTTTGGAGTTGCAAGGTAATTGCCGTGACTAACACCAAGAATCCTTCTCTTATCTTTATCATCTGAATGATTCATGGTTTTGTATCACATATGGATTTTATACTACACTTTTTAATTTAGCTCTTTGAGATATGGTGCAGGTCACACAGATTCTGTATCTAGTTTGGCGTTTAGTACTGATGGTCAGCTGCTTGCTTCTGGGAGTCTTGATGGACATATAAGATTGTGGGATATAACTTCGGGAGGTCTGAAGGACACACTTGAAGGTCCTGGAGGTGGAATAGAGGTGAATCATTTTTCTCGTGCATAACAAATCCAATTTTCAGTAACAATTTGAGATCAATTATGAACTGTGGGGTTGCTCAGTGGGTCAGGTGGCATCCAAGAGGACATGTGGTGTTGGCAGGTTCAGAGGATTCTTCTGTATGGATGTGGAATGCTGATACCAGTGCTTTCATGAACACGTTTTTAGGTCATGGTGATAGTGTAACCTGTGGTGGTTTCACTCCTGATGGTACATCCTTGTTTCTCTGGTAAAATCTCTAGTGTTGTTTTCCTCTTTGTGAGTAGAACTTATGTTTCTTATATATGCTTGTCAGGTAAATTAATTTGTACTGGGTCTGATGATGCGACCCTGAGGATATGGGATCCAAAGAGTGCCCAAAGTATCCATGTGGTAAGAGGTGAGACCTCTTCTTTCTGGCTGCTTGTACCTTTTTATCTTTTGCATCGCAATTCCCAAATTAGGTGTAAAGGGAAGCCATAATTTCCCCCCAACTCCCAGCCCCCTCCTATTACACACCAAAAGAAAGGAGTGGAGGGGGCCTACGGATAGAAAGCTTTTCGGCACTTATAAAAGAAAAGGGTAGAATAATTTCTGGCAATCGTAACAAAATGTGTTCCCATTATTTGGGGGATGTGGCTACAATATAAAATGCTAGATTTAAATTGTGTATTGAAGGACCTTAATTGACATTGATCAATGATATAATGTCTCCCTTGTTTCATTCCTATCATTATTCGACGTTGAGCTGGCTCTCTGTACTTCCAATTCCATGATGTCAGCACTCTTATCAGTGGTTAGATTGGTTGTCACGAAATCGGTCTTTTATTAGAGAAACTATTTCTAGATTGATGCATGATTTGTCAGATCTGGTCTCGCTATTGTTTGTTCATTTTTGAAAAAAATGTTATTTGTTGTTGCAAGGTCATCCATATCACACGGAAGGACTGACATGCTTGACAATCAGTTCGGATTCTACTCTTGCTCTCACAGGCTCAAAGGATGGATCTGCTCACATTGTGAATATAATTACTGGAAGGGTCAGAATCCTGAATGCGTGATAATCTTTGTCTTACATTTTTCACAATGGTTTTAATGTAATTGATGCTTCCAAACATTGGAAGCTGTTTTGTCTGTCACTGATTAATATTTTTTATCTGTCAGGTTGTCACTTCTCTGAGTGCTCATACAGATTCGATAGAATGTGCCAGCTTTTCATTAAGGTATTGTCTACTTCTGACATCTTCCCATCTTTCCTTGTACTTTTACCCTTTGAATGCCTTTTATCTGAACGGGGACGGTGGACAAGGTTGGAAAAAATTGTGCAACAATTAAACCACAAATACATGAACTGTCGTATAGCAAAATAGCTCGAAGAGGAACCAAATGTCGTCAGCAAGCCTGAAGATGATTTACCGAAGAGAGTTATCTGGACATGGTCTGCCGTAACATATTAGATCCTGATTGATTATTATGGATTGCCTCCCTACAATACTTATTTTTTATACCAGTAATCATTCTCTTTTTTACTACATTAACATATGGTGCTTTAAATTACTTATATCATCTGAAATTACTTTCAGCGCTCCTTGGGCCGCAACTGGAGGCATGGATAATAAGCTTATTATCTGGGATTTGCAACAATCCTTACCTCGCTCCACATGTGAACATCCGGTATGAACTTCTGTGAACAAGCAGTTGCTTCTCTAAATACACTGTTATTTCAAGAAAGTTTTTGTAGTAGACCGCAGCTTTTTCATTGGTTTGATATTCGCTGACTATACTTTGTTTAGGAGGGGGTGACATGCTTAGTGTGGCTGGGACAATGTAGATATGTGGCAACAGGTTGTGTTGACAGTAAAGTGCGGATATGGGATGGCCTTTCTGGAGAATGTGCGATGACCTTTAGCGGACATGCTGATGCAATTCAGTCTCTAGCGGCATCGTCGAATGGGGAGTACCTCGTTTCTGTCTCGATCGATGGAACAGCACGAGTGTTTAAGATAGCAGAGTTCAACTAAGTGACCCCCATCTTTGTGTGTTGGTGAAGAGAGTTCAAATAGTTACCCTATTGCCTTGTCCTTATTTTCATATTTAAGTTGGGGTTTTGCTATGGAAGTCTTTTTCATTTTTTTTCGAAAAATTATTTCACTTTCGTGAAATAAGTGAAAATAGCGGTGTTTGGCCATAAAAATTATTTCACTTTAGTAAAAATTATTTTTGAAAAAGTGAAAACAAGTTTTACTACAATTATATACATAACTCGCTATGTATCGTAGTTTAAAATAACAACATGAATTTATTAAATAATCTGACCATATACATAACAAATTTAACGTGTAAGAAGGCGTCTCTAACACTATACATAACTAATTTATGTATAAGGTTGAAATAACAACGAAACACTCTTATATACTTTTGGAAGATGTGGTCGTGATGATTCTTCACTTTTTATCTTACTTGAAGATTCAACGACGGGCATTTTAGAGTTTGTATGAGCAATTTTCCTCGACTTATTAATCTTGACAGGGTTGTTTCGGTGTTTTGATTTATTTTCTATAAAATTCGGATCAGACTTCATTACTATGCTTAAGTTTTGAGAATTACGTAAAATAGACATTTATGACATATCTGCTTCAGCTATTTCAATCGTAATTTTATTAAATTTATGACATATCTGCTTCAGCTACTTTAATCGTCAAGTTAATTCAAAACATAAAAGAGTTAATTTAAATATTACTTATTAAATATACTTTTTTTATTAAATACATGTGATGGCAGGTCACGTGATCTCAACATGCGCAATCCACATTGCATGAGTAAAAGAGTTGGCATTGACCCCACTAATTAAATAGATTTAAGAAGCTAATGATTATGATTAGTGCACAGATCCCAACCCCTGTTATCCTATCGTAAGAGTTGCCCTTACTAGTACTTAGTAAAATGTGTCAAAATAAGAACAGAATATATCCAATCAAAACCCAAATGAATCCACATAAAATCTTACGATTTGTATGTATTTATTCATTTGGTGTGGCATTAACAATATAATATTTGATTTTAATTTGGTAATGAAGTTTAAATAATTGAACCAAAAATAGCTACACACGTGATTTTCTAACCAATTACTTGAGTCTTGCATTCTTCTAATAAAAGTGATTTAAGATTGGTTTACTTCTTGTTTTAATCGTTGAGTTTAGGTATATTTGAAGTTCATATATTCATAAGGGTATAATTTAATATATGAAAATAAATTATTTTCACATCTAACATAAAAAATTCACACATATAGTTTAGGTAGTAGGTAATAGCTTCATTTATTTGTACATTTTGAATCTGAAATTTGAAAATTTTGAGTTTTTAAAGTTGTGACTATTGAAATTACATTTGAATATGGCTTTTACTTAAAGAAAAAGCTTAAATTTCTCGAGTGAAAGTACTAAGATTTGTCTGAATCATTTTTTAAAGACTTGAAACGCACTTTAACCTAAAAAAAATTGAACAATCTTTGGCCCTTCACTAAAAATCTAAAAATTTCTTCTGTTGATTTGATAAGTTGAACCTCTCATTTAAAATTGCAAAAGGCCAAACAATCTCATTTTCTTCTCCTCCACCTTTTTTAAAAAAAAAACAGAAGTTAAATCAAATTGCACCAACACCCTAGCCAAGTATCCATGGTAAAGAGGGCAAAGAAAAATCACGTGATAACTACAATAATAATTGTCTAAGTTTTAATATTCGGCATATACTCAAATTTAGCTTTGGTAATTAAAATTTGTTGATTTATAATCGTTCACCTGCAATCATACATACTAATTAAATTACTTTTCACTTATTTGTGAATGAGTTTTAAGCTCATTGCGGAGCCACCTATGTCAAAGGGTGATCAGGTGCACAATCTTTATCGATAAATTATGTTATTATGCGTATATGCTAAACGTTAGCTATTATGAATATGCAATTTTCCACACTCTTAACACAATTGAGAAAAAAAAAAATTTATACACATTTTTTCAAATTTCTGACTCCGCCATTGTTTAAGTTAAAGCCGAATAATTCGGGGGTTGCCGCACAACCACTATTTGTTTTTTCCTTCTGTTTCTTCTTGTCACCCAATCAAACAACTAGTGAATTTGTACATAAAATTAAGCTTGTTACTGTTCCTTGAACTTTATGTCAATAAATTTGGAAGAGAAAATTAATGAAGTAAATATTGGATGTTCGAATGAGAAAAACATCGTCACATGAAAGCATAGAGTGTTTGAAGTAATAAATTCTTGAAAATTAGTATCAAAAGTTTTAAATTTGCCTACATCATATTTTCTTGAGGAGCAGCCTTTCCCTGTCGAGATATTTTATGCATCAAATTGCCTAGTTAAATCCCTAAATGAATAAAGAGAAGAAAAAAGGAAAAAAAAAAAACATTTTGATAGAATAAACTTTTAGTAGATATATTATATAATTTGGGAAATTTACACGCGTGATATTTACACGCATAAAGTATTCAGATCAATTTACACTCATATGATATGGAGTATGTCTGTAATATAAGCTTTTACCATTTAATGATAAACAAGAATAACGTATAAGTAGTATTTCACACAACAATCATGTGTAACTAATGTTCTTCTTCTTTTTTTGGCAATAAACTGTGAATTATTACTATACCCATCAAAATTTGTACATATCAAGGAGCATCGAGAGCACTAACACTGTGCACAACTCGACCTCAAATAAAAGAAAGCAGAAGCTCAATGAACTATTAGCTAGTTACATTCATCCTATGTATCAATTCTTGACAGTGTCTTGCTTTCCTAGATCTTTGGATTAAAGTCATTCTCTCCTTTAATTCACTCCTGATTCGTGTGATAGTGAACTCAGTAGTTATGTTTATCTTCCTGAATTGTTTCCAGTTTCTAGCTTGCCACGTATAGTAGATCATAGCTCCGTACATTGCTGCCACCATTTCCTTCTTCAGCTGTCTCCAACTCCTTTTAATCCAAGCAAGTGTTTGTTTAACTGTACCTCTGGGAATTATAATACCAAGCCAAGTTGATAATTTGGTTTTCACTTCATTCATCCAGTTGCAGTCCATGAACAAGTGTTGCTGAGTCTCAGTTTCCTCCCCATATAAACAACAACCTTCATCCTTCATCTGCAAGTGTAATCTTTTCATTCTCTCCTTGGTGAGTAGTCTTTCCTGATAAGCAAGCCACAACATCACCCTTTGCCTTGGTAGCATTATAGAGCTCCATATCAAATCTGATTCCGGCCACTTGGTAATCATCCCTAACATGGCATTGTAACTGGTGGACATGGAGTAAATCCCATTAGTTGTTAACGCATAAGTTTTCCCTTGGTACCACTGTTTTATTCCCTCTTTGGGCTCATTTAATTTCCTCCAATACCAATTGCTATTTTGGGGAGCTTTATGTTGCCAAATATCATCGGATCCTCTCATATATACTTCGTGGATCCATTTAACCCATAACACATCTTTCTTGCAAGCCAGCTGCCAGACCAACTTTCCCACTGCAGCAATATTCCACTTGTGACAACATTTGATATTTAATCCTCCGTATTTCTTTGGTGTACACACCTTGTCCCAAGCCATCAATACCACGTTCTTGTGCCCCTCAGTAGTTCCCCATAAGAATTCTCTGCATTTTCTATCAATTTCTTTTAGCACACTTTGTGGAAGTATGAACACAGTGCCCCAAAAATATCGAGAAGAATACTGCATTAATTATCTGTAGCCTCCCTGCATAGGATAGTTGTCTCGTGTATCCTACTGAAATCCTTTTAGTGATTTTCTCTACTAGTTGTGCACAATCCATCTTATTCCATCTCTTTGAAGAAAGTGGAAGGCCTAGATATCTAATAGGTAGTCTTCCTAAGGTGAATCCTGTTCTTCTCAAAATGTTTTCCTTTGTTGGTTCATCCATTCCGGCTAAAAAGATATTTGACTTTTGTAAATTTGCTTCTAAACTAGTCACCTGACATAAGTGTCTCAGAGCCTCCACTACCCTATTGATAAACCTTATATCCCCTTTACAAAACACCATTAAATCGTCTGCAAATATGAGATGGGTGAGCTTAGTTGTCTGACACATGGGATGGAACTGAAAGTCCTCCACCTGACACATCTTCCTCAAAGTTCTTGTGAGGTATTCCATAACAAGTACAAATAAAAGTGGTGACATGGGGTCTCCTTTTCGGAGGACCCTCCTACCCTTAAAGTATCCATAACCCACTCCATTAAGCTTGATGGTGAATTTAGTTTTTGTGACACAATTCATGAACAGCTGTACAAATGAGGGTGGAAATCCATATCCCTTCAAAACTTCCTCGATAAACTCCCAGCTAACCATGTCATAAGCTTTCTTTAAATCGATTTTCATTTAGCATCTTGGTGTTGTTTTCCTCTTATAGTGCCTTAAGAAATCATGACAGATCAACACGTTGTGAATCAAGGATCTTCCCTCTATAAAAGCTGCTTGATTATTCGCCACAATCACTGCAATAGCTTTCCTCAGTCTTACACATATCATTTTTGAAATGCATTTGTAGATAACATTACAACAAGAAATTGGTCGGAATTGGCTTGCCAAAATAGGTGCTTCAAACTTTGGAATTACGGAAATTACTGTGGCATTCATTTGATTGAGTAGTCGTCCATTCCCCAAGTATTCTAGTACTGCTTGTGTTACATCTGGCCCCACTATACTCCATGCTGCTCTGAAAAATCCACTTCCATACCTATCTGGACCCTGGCTCTTATTTATGTCTATGCTGAACATAGTATCCTTGACCCCCTTTTGCGTGTATGCCTGGACCAACGTCAATTACTCCTCAGTATTTAGTATAGTACCCTGTCTTAGTAATCCAGCATTTGCTATCTCCCTTCCATGTTCCTTTTTTCCAAGCAAGTTTTGATAGTATTTAACAAATACCTCTGCAATAGCCTGTTGGTCAGTCTGTAGCACTCCATTTTTGTCCTGCACCTGAATTATGGTATGTTGTAGTCTCTTGTGTTTAATTACAGCATGAAAGAACCTTGTGTTATCATCTCCGAGTTGCAACCAATTTATTTTACTTCTTTGTTGTAGATAACATTCAGCCAAATATGATGTTCTTCTGAATTTTTGATACATCCTCTGTTCCTGCTCCTGCAGATCATCATTTAGCGGCTGCATATGTAGTTCCGCCTGGGTCTTTGCTAGAGCTATTCTATCCCCGTCTACCTCAGTAATAATGTTCCTAAAATGCTGACTGTTCAGCACTCTCAACTGTTTTTTCATTGCCTTCAATCTCTTTACAATTCTGAACATTTGATATCCTTCCACATTTTGATTCCAACCCTCATTCACTATATTCATAAACTGCGGATGTCTGGTCCACATATTACAAAATTTGAAAGTTGGTTTTTTCATCCTTGACTCATTGATTAAAGATATTTTTACAGGGCAATGGTCGCTCATTCCCTCAACCATGAAGCTGGCACTATATGCTGGCATATTGACAATCCATTCATCATTTACAAAGACCCAATCTATCTTGGAGAAAATCCTCACATCTCCTTTATTATTCCATGTGTAATTAGTGCCTTGTCTGGGTAATTCCACAAGTTCACACTCCTCCCCACAAGCTTGAAAATCCACTATCTCTGTCATACTTACAGGATTACCCCCAATCCTGTCATCAGCATGTAGGACTACATTGAAGTCACCCATCACTATCCAAGAAAGATTATTTCCCATCTTCACATTTTCTAAGTAAGTCCATAACCTTCTTCTTTCCTCCCTTGTGTTGAATGCATAAACCAAAGTCACCAAGTGTTCTGATTGAATTTTGTGATTTTTGACTCGACAAGTGATAGCTTGGGCACAAGTTGTCATCATCTGCACCTGGAAGTAGTCAGCTCTCCACAAGATCCACACCCTGCCATTATAATGATCAATATGGTTGATACAGTACTCCCAACCTCCAAACATATTTCCCGCTACTCTGGCTATATTACTAGCCTTAATTTTAGTCTCTACAAGACCTAATAACCCAACATTATTCTCTTTATTACAAAGGAGCTTGATCTCCTTTTGCTTGTTAGGGGAATTTAGGCCCCTAACGTTCTAGCATAACAAATTATCCATTCACATTGGGGGGTTTCATCCCACCCCCTTATGGTCTACTTCTTTAGCCTGATTCTCAGCTGTCTCTCCGAGTACTTCAAAGGTATTTGTTTGCATTACCTCAGTTGGTTGTGAGACCTGTGACCTCTACCGAAGTGTACTTCCTGATCTTGATCTTCGTTGAATCCATCCTACCGTCTTCCCACTTGCCTCAAATGTCCCGGCTGTACCACTAGGTCCCTTCCCTGCATATGCTCTATTAGATAGCGTAGGTTCCGCCTTCTGTTTACCTACGTTGTTCAGCTTCTCCGTTGCTTCCAATTGTTTCCCTACCGCCTTGGGTCTATTTTGTTGTTGTGCCTCCTTTTTCCTCTGGTTCTCTGGGGAATTAGGAGGATTTTTCTTCCTGCATGCACCTTCATCGTGCCCGTACTGCTTGCAAAAGTTACACAACGTTGGTTTCCAGTCATACTGAACTTTTTGTTCCACCAATTCACCCCATTCATTTCTAAAAAATACTTTCTCTGGTAGTTTACCTCTCATGTCTATTTCAATGAGTAGCTTCGCAAAACTCAACCCTATCTTCTTTTCCGTGTTAATATCCACCATTAGTGGCTTTCCAATCAAACTCCCAATTTTGCTCAACCTTTTAGCGCTCCAATACTTAAAATCCAACTCCGGTAATTTCATCCAAATAGGCACCGTGTACAGTTCTTCTCGAGTGAACTCCATTTGTGGTGACCATGCTTTGACAATCAGAGGTTTATTATCGAAGTGGTAGATCCTCCCTGCAAAACCTCATCTCTTCCTTCCTTCGTGTCGAATCGCACCAACACTACGCCATTTTTTAACATCGAGATCTTGTTTATTCCATACTTCCCCCATTGACGTTGAATGTAACCGTTTAGTACTGAGAATAGCGGATGTGCTCCTAGGACGTAGCATACGATTGCGTGTTTCCAGTACTCTATCTCCGAGCTTATATCCTCAATTTCAATCTCACATATTTCCTCTTCACCTTGTTTCTCCGGTGCTACAAATTCGAGCTTAAACCCAGCTTTAGAAAGCTTAGTTAGGTCAAATTTGTCCCAAAATTGAGTCCCTCATCTGCCCATGATTGTGGTGTTTCCTTACTTTGAATCACTGCTTCCCATTCCTGCGTCGCTTTTGAACCTTTTTCTAATACTCTATTCTCAACCACCGGCGTTGTGCATTGTTCTGTATTAGTTGGTTCTACCTCCTCAGCTGGGTCTTCAACTAAGGTAGCTTCAGTATGTTTCCCGCTTTTATGCTCCGGTTGCTTCAACGTTCTCCCATAGTTCTGGTTTGCCAATCGTGCCTTCTCCGACGGAATTCGTGAGAACGGAATTGAATATTAATGTTCTTCTTAAGACTTAAGATTACTGAGTTTGAAAGAAATTATTATCTCCGACTTAAATTATATACCTATGTAGTATAAGGTAGAATCAATTACAATAATTAAATTGTTAGTTCAGTTCATTTACTTTAAAGTTTTCCACAAGCATTTTCAGAAAAAATAAACCTTTTTTGTGTGCAGACATATTCAAAGGACATAATGGGGTGGTGGGGGGTATGAGAAAGATTAAAAATATGCAAATCTTACCAATATTTTAAAGGTAAAGACACGATTTTTTGAAAAACCTATCGCTCCAGAAAAAACACTCCAAGGCAATATACTCTATTAAAGTAGTTGACACTTGTTGATTTATTAACACTCTTCTTTAGAAAATCTTTATTATTAGGAGTTATTTGCTAAATTAGCCTTATCAATTATATTTTAAAAATAAAAATTTGAGTATATACATTTTGTTTAATCATTTAATGATGAGAGTGGTATTGAAAAAAAAAATTTCTCTTAATTTTATATAAAAATATAATTAAATTAAAATAAATATTTTTTAAAAAAAGTTCAACTATTCTGAAACGGAGGAAGTATACAGTGAAAAAGGACAAAGCATTCAACATTATTAAACAAATCATTCATTATTTAACACAATTAAAGGTTAAATAAAGGATGGAATCTTAACTCTTAAGGTTGGAAAAGTAAAGCATATTTAGTTCCAACAATCAAAGCAAGCATTCACATTAAGATGCACTCCTACAACCTAACAGGTTGTCTTTCATTACTCATTAAACATAATTTTAAGTATTTAATTAAATAATTAAATTACTCCAAGTAGCCACTCATCCTGTATTAGCTTTATGCTTTATTTTGTTATCTTAATTCCTTTTTTGAAAAAAAAAGAAGAAGAAAAAGTATAGAAGAACATGCATGGATGGTCCACTCTTATCTTTAATTAACTTAACAAAGTACTTATTAATTAGTGTAGCAAGCTTAGCTCCATGCACTCACAGGTTGTATTATGCTCCATTATATATTCTTTGCGTCTCTTTTCTCAACTCGATCCAATTTGGACATATCTTAATTAATTAATTACAACCAATAAAAATATTGGTTTACTTGGTATATCCTTCATGATAATATAATCTTCTATTTTAATTTGATTATTTCCTTTTGGAAGACCTTTAATTTTAATCAGTGGATCATGACGTATGGAACATGCCGTCCTCTTATATATTAGCTAGGTTATAAAAAATATGTCATCCAAGAGCTAGTACTGTTGGAATTAATTTATAAGAAAAGAATTGCCCATATTCATATAAGCAGATTACCGTACATTTTTCAATCAATGTAGAACTTTGACGTACTCTATTACCTACCTAATTATCAGTGCAAGGACATGAACACAGTCGTTCTAGATGAATTTCTTAACTTGTGGTGTGTAATGGTCATTTAACAATTGAAATATGACTCAATTTCGGATATCTAAATAAAATATCATACCAAATTAAAGTAGTTGGTTATATATTCAACGTTTTAATTTATGTATGTATATATTATATGCAATGGATAAGGAAGGACAAATCATGTGAATCAACAATGACTTGTTTGTTGGCATGAGTGTCTAATATAGTACTACTGCACTACAAGATACATTATTACTTTACCCCCCCACAAATTATGGTGAATTTAGTGGACAACATAGAGAAAGCACCACATGATAGGATTGCACAGAGTACGTACTTACTCAAAATTAAAATGTTTTGTTCTTTTATACAACATGATAATTGAAGGTACGATCGATAAGGTCAATAGGTCATTTCATTTAATTTATTCATATTCAATTTATTCTAGATCCATCTTTATCAGAAATTACACGAACACTCAGTTTAATCAATTTTATTTTTATTTGTAATACGTAACTCTTCTTTATAAATTAAACTAGCTTCTCTGCACGTACCACACGTAAAATATATACGTGCGTAACATAGGTATCTAGTTTTACGGAGAGATCATGGGCTCACGTGACCCCACAATTTACATATAAATTCGCCGGTGAATGAATAGACCAATGCGATGAAGGTTTGAGGTTTTCATAGCTAATTAATTAACTTGTCATAGTAAGCAACTTAATCAAGCAAATGAAATGAGGATTATATGTTTACAGAATTATAACAAAAGAGTGGTATCTAATAACATGTACTGAAATTCAATCATTGGTTTACTTTGGCAATATAATTAGTTTAAATTGTGAATTAGGTATTATTATAATGAATGAATAATAATTGCAGAGTTGGAGAGGCTTCTTTAGCTGTCTGGCTGTTGCACACATTCTCTGCTTAAGGTATCATTATAGGGATCAGTTAACAATAGTTTTTCTCTGAGCATAATTAATTAATATTAATCCATTTTTGTTTTTTTCTTTCGTATAAGAAAACACAAAGAGGGTACTTGCAACGTGGCGTGTATTCCGTGAAATACGGGGAAAGTCACGTGATAAAAATGTTAGCATCTGTTCCGCCTCCCATATCACGTGGCCAACTCATGTGGTGATTGGGTGGTCCCCTCCTCTATATAAAGTGATCTATTCTTTTTGGTTTTCTAAATAAAATAAGTCACCCTCCTTTTTTTTATTTTTAATGAAATATATAGTACTTACTCAACTTTGTGTGAATTTGAACGAATATGCTCTTATCTTAAAGAGGACTATAATGGAATTCGAAACCGATAGCACTTCAATGAAGATATGAGCAATTCGCCAATCGAGCTGCACTTCCTTCGTTATAATCCTGCAAGAACATAGAAAAGATAGCTGAAATTATATAAATATAAATATATATAAGATGAAAACAATAATTCTAGTCGTCATTTTTATAGCTGATATACTTGTAAGCATCAATTATGTACAAAATATTAATTTAGTTTAGAATCTCAAACTTATAAATTTCAAATCCGGTAGCAATTTGTTTTCTTCGTTTCCATTTTATTGATCGAAAGATTGATGAAGAGTAAAAGAAAGAGAAAATGGTCAATTACCCTCCAACCTTTAGTCGAAATTCCAACTACACACTCAATCTTTATGAGAGTCTCATTACCCCCTCTAAATATTTTTTTACTGTATTTTATACCCCTCCAATTGCTGACCTGTCAATATAAACCAAACAATTGGACATGCGTGTGTGCACGCGTCGGGCCCACCTACTTTTTTAGTTCCCTCCTACATCGCCATTTCCATGGATGACACTCACATCTCTCAGCTCTCTATACACAAAGAGAAATGCAAGCAATATACAGACTACTACACACTGCCATACGCGAGAGAGGGAAGAAACATTGAAAGAAAAGAGAGAGAAAGAGGGAAAAACAGAAAGGGGAGGTCCATCGGGAGAGAAAACAACTTCTTTTTTCATCTTTCGCCTGCGAAATTTTGCCGGAATAACTCCGGCGAATCCATCTTATTTTTTCCATCTTTTTTTCGACCAAATCCCACTAGAAAACGATCGAAAACACCAAATTTATAATGAAAATGTCCGAAACAAACCGATCTCGCCATAAATCCACCGAAAACACCAAGATTCTGATAAGATATTTCGCCGGAAAACCCTATTTTCCATACACATTCAGAAACTACACTCATTCACTATTTCCCTTTGATAGTTTTATTGGGTGGTTATTGAAATCTTTTGCTAGAGCTGTATTTGTTTTCATACTCTTTCTTCTATCACTATGTATCATCGCCTCTCGCTGCCGCACTGCCACCCAGAAATGCAAACTCCACCGCCTTATCAAGGCTGAGCTCAGCCCAGTTGCCTCCAAGGAAATACAAGAGATGAGATTTGGCGTTTGGAGATAAAGTATTATCGTTGGGTCTTTTATTAATTGGAGAAGACAATATTATTTAATAATTAAAAATAACGACATGTATTATACACGTGACACTTAAAAATACTGATTTTGTAGGATTGAAACCTCAACTGACGCGCGCATATTGAGGATGTTCTCACCTCCCATGACAGGTCAACAATTGGAAAGGTATAAAATATAGTAAAAAAATGTTTAGAGGGACAATGAGACTCTCGTAAAGACTGAATGTGTAATTGAAATTTCAAATAAAGATTGAGAATAATAGACCATTTTCTCTAAAAAAAAATAATACATGCGAATTGAATTTAACTTATTTTAGGGTCAAATCATTAGGTAATACTACTAAATAAATCGTTAACTTTTACAAACAAAAAACAACTTGATGTCAAAGCTTTCACTATAAATAAATTTGATAAAAATTTAAATTATAAAAATTTATTATATGCAATCTTATTTTGCCTTTACACCGAAAAGGTGTTTCCACGTCTTAACTTGTACAAATATTTTTCAAATTTAATTATATATAAATGTATATTTTTAATTCAATTTCGCTCCAATTGTGTAAATGCTCATGGGTAATATCCCACACATGAATTTGGATGACTTGGGAGAATTGATGGGACAAGAGGATGGTGGGGCCCAAAACAAGAGGCCCAGATTTATGGGATGACGTGGCATCCTACGTGACCTGAGAAAATGACCTGCAACTCACGCGCGCCCATTCCCTGCCGTTAACCTGCCACTCTGCTTTACGTAAACGCCGTTAATGGGACGTTCCGTTAGAAATAACGGTAACAGATTTGGTGAAGTCGGAATAGTTTGTTGACTCCTAAAATGACGAAAAATGGTTTATGAAAATTTTTATTATAACATCGTCATTTGAAGATATTTTTCTATACCAACAATATAGTTTAACGTATTAAATTAATGGCAAATTATATAAATATAGGAGCTTTAGGTCATAATTACAGAACGCAACATAGATTTAAAAAAATATAATATTTATTATGTATTTCAGATACATCAATTAAGATCATTTATTTGTGTATCTTTTATACAAAAAAAATAAAAAAAAGAACGTGCATCGTTGTATAGTCGTGTATATGAAGATACACAAATATTTGCTATGTTAGGCGATGTTAAAATGTGTATCATTAGATATTCGTGTATCGGTATTTGAAGATACTCGATATCTGAAGATACACACCTTTTGTAATTATTGTAAAGTTCGGTATAGTTATGTAGATTAAGCATTGATAATTGTCTAATTTTATAGTTTATCCTTAAATTAGTTATCAATTTTATTTTTTACCGATTATTTTCTGTCTCAATTTACGTGACACTTTTTAATTTTGATAGCTATTCCAATTATGTGAATTTTGACAAATATTTCAAAATATTTTTTTTTATTATATATATTGATATGAGAAGAGTTACAACTTGTAGTATTTTATTTTTATAGTTTTTAACTATCTAACTCTTAAAATATTAAGTTAATCTAATTCAAATTTAGCCAAATTATGGAAAAATAAAAATATCATGTAAATTACAACATAAAAAGTAATACTAACATTTTACATATAATTTGATTGTTAATTACTTTTTACACTTCTAATACATATATAACTTAATGTGAAATTCTGCCTTGCTCCTAGCAATTGTATTAATGATTTATGAATATAAAATAGTATGAAAAAATTAATTTGATACAGTATGCCATTGTTTAAATCTCAAAAGAAATCGTTGAACTACCGGCCGCACAAGATTTAAATTTGTTAGAACATTCAACTAGATATGTTAGTTATAAATTCATTTACATAATACATAAGCATATACAGTACTAGTGCTCAACCCAACTTCATCAAATCACTAGACTACACCCTTGGATGGTGTGTGGAGCCTAAAAGACAAGTCTTTTTAGTTAAAATTTCAAAAGGGCATTTCAATACTAAAAAATTTCAAAAGGGACAAGGTAGCGTTTACCTTGTCTATTAAGAAGTTAACTGTCGGCAAAGTGTAAGACTACAAGGTAAATGGAGTCGTTAACCTTATAAGGTAGGATTCCATGTTTACCTTGTAACAACTTCAATATTCTCGCTGCTATATAAAGAGTGTGAGCAGAGGTTCATTTCTTGCATCAACTCAAAAAAATTGTTAAACTTCATAACTCAAAAATTTGTTGAACCTTATTCATTTCTTACTTTAAAATGGATAAGGTAAGAGTAAATTTACATTGGGGTGGTGAAGTTTTGCATCATGGAGATTCGGTGCGATATAGTCGGCGTCCTATAGTGGTTCAATTATTTCCTTTATCTCTCAAATATGATCGTTTGAAAAGGTTGTTTAGGAGTAAAATGAGTATTACTAATCCGGAAGATGATGTGGTTATTTCTGGACGATATCCGAATTATCTTACGTCCAACGGACAACCAATATTTGGTGAAACTCCTATTTGGAATGATGATTCTTTATCTTTATTTCTTCGCATCGTTGAATTTTTTTGGTAATCGCCTTAATTTACAAACGCTTGACATGTATGCGTGTGTTTGACATTCTCCTATTGTTGAAGAACCCACGGACAGTGAGTTTGATGTACGAGTAAGTCAAAATTCTTTGAATTTGAATATTGATTCTTCAAGAATGATAATGGAACAACAATTTAATGGTGGGTTTGAAACACATTATCAAAATTCACCCGGAATTGTGAATAATTTTGATATGGGAGGACCTAGCAATGCGACTATGAATTTGATTTTTTTTAAAAAATACTTGCTTCTCAGTAAGGTTGTCTAATACATCTCTTATTATGACAAGCGCACTATGAGCCTCATTTTGATGAGTTCTATCACGAGACCATTTACGTGCGTGTGCTGTCGGGACCTCCGAATTTTCCTCGCTCGGAAGCAGCGGAAGTGGTTGCAATGGGACAATACGCTCCCATGCCATACCTAAAAAAAATATAATCAACAATAGTTATCATCACAATAAATTAAGTAATTCAAAATAGAAAAAATATATTATATAATTCACATACCTGTAATAACGAAACAAAGCCACTAATGCAGTGCGACTTCTCCATCGACACACGACACAAACAAAAATAGAGGTACGATAGCGCAACGGCTCCCCAAGCCTGTGTTGACATTGGGGGTAAGTCACGCATGTCAATCAAAAAATCTGTACTAAATTTATTTTCAGATTTATCGGAAAATATTATTCCGCCGCACAACTAAAAAAGGTACAATCTAACTCTTCGTTGCACCTCTTCCTCCTCAGTTTCATCAGTTATTTCATTTAGATTTTTCATCTATTTGTCTAATCTCACTAAAAAAATTCTATTTCCTTGAAAAAAGTCTAGATCAGGTATCCATCTTGTTAATTCGGCAAATATTTGTTGCCTGTTAATAGGCAACAACTGAGCAACACCTGGATGAAGAATGGGAGTTCCATCTGCGACTATTCCAAACATGAGTTTCATATCTTGTAAGGTTATAATCGCTTCACTCGTTGTCAGGTGAAAGGTATGCATTTCTGGTCGCTACCTTTCAACAAGTGCAGTAATAAGGAAAAAATCGCAGGGAACGAATCCAACATCTATAACGCCTTTAAAACCACAAATATTAAAATAATTAAGAAGACGACGGATGATTTCTAACATGTTGCCAAAAATCATTATCATCACGCCGCACTATCAAACATGCCTTTTCTCCTTTTAATGTACCTTTCCAAATAGCCTCAGGCCGATGCTTATTTTGCGTGACATATACGTCATACTGTGATGGTCCTGAATGCATAAAGTGTTGATATTCCATATCTATACAGAAAGAAGATTAAAATTAGTTTTGAGCATACAACTAAAGGGCAAACTTTTTACACATGCATGACAATACTAACTTGACGTAGGTTTAGGCTTAATAAGTTGATATGATAATAACAATATTTGACAAATTAGTAAGCTAAAAAAATGATTAAGAATATTATACTGCATACTTGTTTGTTAGGTATTGAAAAATGTTAAATAAAAAGGTGATTAAAGTAGTATACCTTAGAGTGAATTTTTTTTGATAAAGTAGACTTTGAGCAAAAATAAACACAACTAATATAGATGAATAGAGTGAAGTGAAAAAATGAATGAAATGAATGAGTGGTATATAAAAGAAAATTAATAAGGTAAGGGACACAATTTACCTTGTAAGGTAAGTGACACAGTTTACCTTGTAAGGTAAACTCCCCATTTTACCTTATAAGGTAAACTCACCATTTTACCTTACATTCTAACATTTGTACTGACGGCGTTAACTTCTTAATAGACAAGGTAAACACAGGGTGTTTACCTTGTCCCTTTTAGAATTTTTCAGTATTGGGGTGCCCTTTTGAAATTTTGACTAAAAAACATTTGCCTTTAGGCTCCGAACTCCCCTTGGATGCATCTCAAGTAAATACATTTTCGTCCCACAAATAGTGAAATCACTGTATCCGCACATATCTAGTAGTCGTTTGGCTATGAAAACTAAAATTTTTCGGAGTTGGAGTTGAAATTGGAGTTGGAGTTGTGTTTGGCCATGTCTTTTTTTTTGTAATTCTTTTTTGACTTTTGAAAAAACTTTTTAAAATATGATTTTATGCCCTAACTTTTACAAACTATCAAAATCACCCAACTAAAATTTACCTACTAATGGAAAAAAATACAATTAGCCACTATTATAAAAATAATTACATATACATGACCATATTTAATGAATTTCAATCATGACATATATAATATTTACATTAATAGTCGTTTTTTCATATTTAAAAATTTTAAATATGGATGTTATATTAACAGATTACTACTTCCTGTTTTTTAGGTAACAAATATTATCTTTCAAACAAATTTATTTTTTCAGGAATTTATTTAATTTATTTCCTTCATTTTCTGTTCCTAAAAAATAGAAAATGATGAGTTGTTATTAAATTTTAGGGTGACGCTAATTTATTTCTTTAATTTTCTTATACATGAAAGATTTTACTGTATGTGAATAAATTATTTCTATGTAAAACATACTTTGCATATTTATGGTATATTATATCATATACAATAAATATATAAATATGCTTAGTATGTTTCTTTATATTTTGTATTTTTATATATTTGTGTATATGATATATACGTGGTATAAACTTCATATATAACATACTTTATATATTTATATTATAAATATGCTTAGTATGTTTCTTAATACTTTGTATATTTATATATGTGTGTATATGGTATATACATGATATAAACTTTATATATAACATACTTTGTATATTTCTATTATAAATATAATACTTTATATATTTATGGGTATAAATATAGGGTGAAAATCATTTCCCCCTCAAGTTTACTTTAAAAATCAAACTCCCCCCTCTACTTTGAATAATAAGCATCCTTCCCCCTTTTACCTTGACAATGTCTATTTTAACCTTGACATTTGCACTATCTTCTTATAGTATACATTATTTACTTTATTCAAGTATTTATATATTTTTATTTAAATTTTTTAGTTTAACCTTTTTAATGAACTTGTCACAAAGCTAATATTTTTTTAATGATTGTTATTTTACTGAGATAAATCACAAGTATTTTTTGTCCCCCCTTCCCCTCCCCTTCAACTATACCCAAAGTTGTTATGACACACGTAAATTTTACGGGGCTCCTATTGCCTAAACTTATCTTTTTTTATATTTTATGCTCCTTTTTGTTGACGATGATCAAATATCAGTTTTTTTTTGTACTCATTTTGCGTGCTAACTTGGCTAAGAGGAGTACAAAAATATTTTGATATTTGACAACCAGATCAGTAAAAATGAGTTTAGGTGGTAATAAACGCACTTTAAAGTTTAAGTATGTCATAGCAACTTTATGTATAGTTTAGGGATACCTTGTACCTTATATCTTATTTTACATGCATTAAGTGTGTGTGTGTGCAATATATATATATATATATATATATATATGCACGTGAGTTTCGATATACTCCCTCTGTTCTTTTTTACTTGTCACTTTTCATTTTTTTAGGTCAGTCTGCATAAATTTTAACAAATATTTTAAGATATGTTTTTTCATTTTATTAATATGAAGAAGGATTGCAACTTATAGCATTTTTCATATATTTTCTGATCATCTAAATTTTAAATTTAAATATTAAATTATCATCTTAAAATGTTGATAAAAGTTCATGCAGGTTGACCTCAAAAAGCGAAATAGTGACAAGTAAAAGTGAATATAGGGAGTATATATTTATAATATAAGTAAACTTTTGAATTAATTTAGTATAAAATATATTTCCATTTTTGTTATATGTTATTATATTACATGCATTGGAATATGTTTATAAAGTTATTTTAATTTGTTATTTCCACTAGTATAAATAGCTATTATAGCTTTAATTATTATTAATAAATAAATTTTCTTATCATGGTCATTTATTTCATTTAGAACGTCACTAACTTATATACTTAATATATGTTTCTCACTTTTTTTCGTCTAGAAAATATATATATATATATTTTAAAAAGTCACTATATATATTAAAAATAAAAAGTATAATAATTTTAAAGAGGTAAAGAAAAATAAAAATTAATAGTTTAAGGGTAAAATAGGTATTTAAAAAAGACAAGTAGGAAAAAGGGGGGAGAATGTATATTGTTTAAAGTTGAGGGGAAAGTTTGATTTTTAAAGTAAAGTTAAGGGGGGGAAATGATTTTCACCCTATAAATATAATTCATTATATATTTATGAGTATAATTATAAATTAGCAGTAAAATAATGTCTTAAATAAAAGAGAAAATTAAATAAGGGACAAAAATAATGATGAAAGAGAAAAAGAAATATATATTAATTAAGATAGCATTAAATTTGAAATTATAATTATCTTATTCTTTAAAACTGCTATATACGTAATATTGAAAAAGTAATGTTATAAGGAAAGTTTTATGTAAAAATTTAAAAGATTGAGGTTATATGTAATAATAATAAAAGTTGAAATTGGAGTTGGAAAATTGTGAAAACAACAAAAACCTGTTTTCCCTTTTCAGAAAAAATTTTCGAAATTATTTTCTGAATTTTCATGGCCAAACACCACAATTTCCAACTCCGAAAAAATTTTCCGGAAAAAAGGGAAAAATTCCCATGGCCAAACGGGCCCTAGACTCTATAACTAAAATCTAAACTCTCACCAGTGTATAACTTTTTTAAACTATACTATTTCGAGTAAACTTATCGACAGAACTACGATCTATGACTTGACAAACGAAATGAGTTTTTCATAAATATGATAGTACACAGTATAACCCATTAAAATGATAAATATCCCTTGAACTAATTTATCGATGGTCGAATGGTGACCTATATATCCCCTGAAGAAGTACAGGCAACTGTCTAATTGTTTTGCAATCTACCAACATCCCCTAATTGTATGGCCTTAAATAAAAATGTACCAATCCTCAGCTGTTTTCTAGCAGTATGGTATTCACCACATTCTGTACAAATAAAAAGAAACATTCTCGGCATGATTTAGGCATTAGAGTAGATCTCCTGAGTTCCTTATCTTCCTCGCCATGGACGCACACACATTCTGGAAGGGAAGAAATACCAGGTGTTTTGTGCTCCAGGCCACATGCAGCTAAGATGGAGTGAGTGGATAGCCTAGCAACTTTCTTAAATGTGTCAACTTCTGCTGCACAGATGAGAATCGATTAAAATCATATAGAGAGTCGAGAAATAGAATATCATGCAGTAGAGTTTTTGTTTTTGGTCACACAGATTACACGATTTGTTGTTTCTAGTAAGTTCCTTCACTTCTTTTTCTGGACTGCTTTGGACTGTTTTTTCTTGAGCCGAGGGTTTATTGGAAACAGCCTCTCTACCTCTGAGGTAGAGGTAAGGTCTGCGTACACCCTACCCTCCCCAAACCCCGCTTGCTGGGACTACACTACACTGGATGTGTTGTTGTCATGCAGATTACAAGACTGATGATTCCATGTGCTAAAGTGCTATGGATGATCAAAGTATCATAGATGTATGCATATATTTACTGTGAACGACCCATTATTAGGGTACATTGACAATTAGGAGAAAGAATAACCTACCCGGACAACAGTTATTTACTATTTAAAAATGAAGTGCTACATGCATCAGCTAACTAAAGGTCAAAAGTAAAAGCCATACCGAGCTTTTTATCTCTGCACAGGATTTTCAGGTTTAGCTTCACAAGAGATTGGATCTCAGTCTTAGCATCAGATTCCACCTCAACTCCTCTCTTAGTGCCACTCGTTTTGACCTTGAGTTTCTCCTGTGGGGGATTCACAGTGCCATTCGAGGAAGAACTGATCTCTTTGTTATAACCTACAGTAGTTGCAATTGATGTCGACCTGATAGAAGAAGTCAAGTGTGTGGACCCACTACACAACTTATTCTTCTGTGGTAGCCCATTGTTCGAACGATAGACATCTGGCTGAAGTGAAGTCTGAGACTCCTTAGAAGATACAAGTTCACTATTTGATGGTCTGCATACCGTTGAGGAACCTCTATATACACCTGAAGCACCTTTTTTTTTAATATCCAACTTACAAACATGACTCTCGGAATCACTACCTGGTCCAACATTTTGAATATGTGTAGGCTGGTGCTGTTCAATCTTTAGTGAGACAGACCTTGAGCTCAATTCACCGACTTCTTTGCAGCTAGTATTTTTCTTAACTATTTGTTTTGATGCCTGACCATAACTTTTGTTCTTGTCACTATTTCGTTCCATCGCCTTAGCCATATTCATCATTTTCCATGCCTTCTCCACCTCTATTGACCCTTTAGTGTCCTGCCTACTTTGATTGGAAGACTGAGATTTCATTGGTTGACTTGAGCAAGATACTAAAGGTTGTTCACCAGAACAGCTGCCACGCACTGGATTTAGTTTAGCAATACTAGCATTACTCACTTTGCTAGAAGGAAACCTCAAGGATCCACTTCGAAAACCATTCCAATGTTCGCGCATTGCGCGTATCCTATCATGGACATTGCGGCAATGCCCCAGTGTTCTGGCATTGAACTTAGTGGTGAGTCCATTTTTTCCTACAGACCCCAACCTAATCGAGCGTCTTCGAGAAGTACTTTGCCTAAAAAATTCAATACGAGATGAACTGTCGGAAGCATTCAAAGAGCCAGTTGGAGCGCTTTCAACACTATCACCAAAGGAGTCTCGTACAATATCAGATATAGATAAATGCCTTGTTGATTCTGCTGAATTGGGGTCACTGAAACTCGTTTGTGTATAGCAATCCGATTGGATCTCACTCTGGGCCTGTTCAGCCTTCAAAAGTGAGCAGTCTGCACAAAACCAATCACCCTCAGGAACAGTAGCACCAAGGCCAACACAGTAAGTATGGTAAGCAGTGTCACAAAGGTCGCACAACAGAAGAAGACTCTCATCGGCCGAGCTGTGGCACACGTTACATTGCGCTTCCGCATATAGATCCTGTGGTCCAGTTGTTGCATTTCCATGACAATGATAAACCTGCATAAGCACTTTCATCAGTAATACAGGAGAGACAGGAGAAGAAAGTATACTTAGTCTAACCTATCATAATCCATGAGAATCATTAAAAATAGAGAAAATACATCAAATCCCCCCTCCCCCCACACCCCCCAACAAATTAAAAAAAAAAAAAAACCACCCACCACAACCATCAATTCAAGGATGAAGTGAATTAATGCCTCCTTAATGGATGACATGGCAAAGAAAATGTTATCAGCTCTGAAAAGCGCAAGAAAGAAAAAATAATGCTAAAAATGGTCAAAACTCTACATATGACATATACTTATTGGATGACAATTTATTATACTTAATTATCCTTTTCTTAATATTGTTTTTTCTTTCCCCTCAATTTTCAGACGCCTACCTCTGTTCATCACGCCATTCTCTTTTTCTTTTTTGGTTCTTTGCAATAAATTTAGTAATGGATTTAATATTACAACACATCATCGAGAAAAGATCAAATTTATTTCAAAGATTAAATAAGGATTTGATTTGCCAAAAAAGTTGTTCATTGTTGCCATTTTTGCCGATAAAGTTTACCATGTATACGTTTTCTTTCTAAAACATTGATTAAAATATTATTTTTCCAGATCTTAACCTTTACATCAAAATTCAAGATTCAAAAATAGAGACTAAAATCATCCCACCTTCACCAGAAACTCAAATTCCAGGAACCTTACTTTTCCTTTGTAAACTGTCCATTGATTTCATCAACAAACTATCCATCAAGAAGCCCTATGAATCAAGGGGGTGCGTGTGTCATTTGTGAATTTGATAACTAAAAATATTTTTGCTATGAAAGTGCAGCTCTATAAGTAGCCATGAATATGGAGAGAGAAAAGAAAGTGAAAGAAGAAAAGAAGGGAAAGTTTTTTAGACTATAATCATCATCATTAATGGTTTTTTTACATAACAACAACAACATACCCACTGAAAGCGTAGAGTGTACGGAGTATGGACACCTTACCACTACCTCGTGGAGGTAGAGAGGCTGTTTTGGAGATAAAGCTTAAAATAAGTGTTTATAAATTAAGCAGATAAGTGTTTGGATACAAGTGCTGAAACTGAAAAAAATTTGTTAATGTGTTTGGTAAACAAGTGATGTTAAGCATCTTTTTGTTGTCAAAATGACTTAAATGTCCTTAAAGTTGGTAACACCATAAATAAGGTGAATTATTTATAATTTTTAATTCTAAAATAAATTTTTTGAACAAACCTTCGATGTAATGATGGATTCGCTGAAAACAAAGGAGAAAGATGAAAGAAGAAATTGGAGGGAAGAGACGAAGAGAAGCGACAAAGAAAAAAAGAAAGAAAACAATATATTTAAGGTCTACAAGTTCAGGGGGTATTGTTGGAATTGGAAGAAAATATAAGGGATAAAAAGGTAAATATTTTGATCAAACCTAAAAGAATTTTAATCTATAAAGTAACCCAGATTCTCACTTTTTGCTTTTTCTTAATCAGTTTTTAGCTTTTTTTAAGCACTTTTTAATTTTACCAAACACCTAAAAAAGCTAAAAAAAAGATTAAAAACTGGTTTGACCACATTTTAATCTTATCTAAACGGGCTCCATGTAGCTCGAGTACAACAAATCAAAGTAAGTATGGGAGGTTTAGGAGGGAGACGGGTGGTGGAGAAACGGCGTTTATACACGGGACATTTGGAGTCAACTTTAGACCACTCAAAGATACAGGCAAAGCAGAAGTTATGATTGCAACTATTGATACAACCTCTGATAATTGTCATTCCATGTCCAGTCTGTTCATTTTCTTAAAAATTTTCCCATCTTATTTATTCTTTCCCTTTCTTTTCTTTCTCCATATTCATGGCCGCTTATAGAGCTGCACTTACATAGCAAAAATAGTTTTAGTTATCAGATTCGCAAAACACACAAGCATCACCCTTAATTCATAGGGCGTCTCAGTTGGATAGTTTATAGATGAAATTGATAGACAATTTACGAAGGAAGGTAAGGTCGCCGAATTTTAATTTGTTGATGAAGGTGGGACGATTTCAGTCTCTACTATTGGATCTTGAATTTCGACTTGTAAGGGTTAAGATCCGAAAAAAAGAATATTTTAATCAATGTTTTAGAAAGAAAACACATACATGGTAAAGTTTGTCTATAAAAATAGCAACAATGACCAACTTTCCCGGCTAATCAAATCCCTGTCTAATCTATGAAATAAATTTGATATTTTTTCGATGATGTGTTATAATATTAAATTTATTAACTAAATTTATTGCAAAGAACCAAAAAAAACAAAGAGAATGGTGTGATGCACAGGGGGAGGCGTCAGAAAATTCTGGAGAACGAAAGAGAAAAGGAAGAAAGAATAAGGAAGAGACAAGAAAAAGAAAAACTAAAAGGAAAACGAAAATATTAAGTATAATTATGTATAATAAATTATCATCCAATCAACACACGACATATGTATAGTTTTGACCATTTTTAGCGTTATTTTTTCCTTCACTTGTTTGTCTAAACTGATCACATTTTCTTTGCCATGTCACCCGTTCAGTAGGTATTAATTCACTTCAGACTAGAATAGGGGGTATACAAATGACCGTGAAATTAAAGTTAAATTTAGTGGGACAAGTTTGGGTGGGAGGGGAGGGGGATTTTATGTATTTTCTCTTAAAAATATACATATGAAGAACATGTATGAACCGCAAAAAGTGGAAACAACACAAATCGTCTTCCAATCCAAACCGTTGAAGCATTAAGACAACTCTAACAAAAATTTTATTATTCAAAGTGCAATGAGAAGTTCATAACTTCTCCATCAATGCGCTAAAAGATAGCAAATCACTAATAGGAAACTATCCATTTGGTCAGAAACTTAAGATG
This sequence comes from Capsicum pubescens, assembly GCA_030864215.1. Classification (NCBI taxonomy): domain Eukaryota; kingdom Viridiplantae; phylum Streptophyta; class Magnoliopsida; order Solanales; family Solanaceae; genus Capsicum; species Capsicum pubescens. The sequence goes on from CM061543.1 coordinate 22,409,363, forward strand.
AATACTAATGTGTAAACAACAGGTTCATAATTACGAGATATAAAGGCGTAAATGCATGATAATGAAATCGCCATAGACCAAGTGGCTAGCTTTTATACAGAAAATGAACATCATCTTTCATTAAATTACTAAATTACATAGTATAACTAAACAGAAACAGTTTGCCATTTCTAAGTTGAAAATCAACAAGAATGAGCCTTATTACATTGCTAAAAAGATGATCTATATAGACTGTTTATCCTTAGACGTAATTCAAATGAGGACTCAATGTTATCAAAGGCACGCTTAAGCCCTGAAGCGTGTTGAGGACTTTGCCTCGCTTTATGCGCACTTCAGTGTCGTCAACAAGTTTTGAAGGCATAATTTCCTTGCTAATAAACAATTGATATTCACTTTATCGCAATCTTTTTTTTTTTATAACTGTGATGTCAGGGTCAGCTTTTGCGCAACTCGACTAAATCCACAAGATACCTGTCTCCTTGACTAAATCCACAGGATACTTGTCACCTCCCACCAGCAACACACTTTATCGTTATCTTCTTTTGATTCTTTTTTTAATCCATATATTTGTTATTCATGCTTATAACTATTAACCATGGACTAAACATAAATATTTTACTTTTTCTCCCTTCGCGCCTTTTTTCATTAAATCCCGCGCCTCTATTTGCGCTTTTCGCTTAACGCCCCAACAGACGTTACAACTTTTTTTTGCCCTTTTCGCTTTTGATGATACTCTTTGGACTATAATCATCAACATTACTAACAGATTTAAATTTAATTTAAACCTAGATTAACATAAACCTACATGGTATTACTACATAACAACAACAAACAACATAGCCAGTAAAATCCCACAAGTGAGTTTGGAGAGGTTAGAGTGTAAGCAGACCTTACCACTAACTCCTGGCTCGAGTATCAGAGGTTAGAGTGTACGCAGACCTTACCACCTCCTGGCTCGAGTATGGAAAACGATAACGAATAGTTTTATAACATAAATAAATCAAATGAACGTATAAACTTGATCAATCAAAATTCAAGAGCAAGAGTAAAGATCAGAACCTGATCGCGGACAGGTACATTAACAACGCGTTCGGAGGGGAAAACGGGAGGTTTAGGAGGTCGACGAATGGTGGAGAAACGGCGTTTACACATGGGACATTTCGACTCAACTTTAGACCACTCAATGATACATACAAAGCAGAAGTAATGATCGCAACTATCGATACATCCTCGTATAATTGTCGTTCCATCTCCAGTTTCATTCAAGCAAATTCCACAGCATTCCTGTTCCTCTTCACAATCCGAATGTTCCAGCTTCGATTTGCCTTTGTCGGATGAGGACGGTGGAGATTCAGGTGAATTTAGGGTTAGGGTTTTGATCCGTTTGTTTGGATGATTTTCCGGAGCTCCGGCATCTTCCACGTCGGACGCCATATCTGAGAATTTTTGAGAAATTTAGGAAACGCCGGAATTGTTGTCGTTGTTAGTGGTTTTGTTCCCCATAGTAACAAGAATTTGGATAATGATGCTTTTCACTTGATGGGAGATTTTTTTGGGCCCATGGGCTCCAATCTTCTAAGTAATGTATATGAGGCCCAAGCCCAAATACAAACTTTTGTGCATCAAAAGTTGCAATAATTGGTTTTGTTTATGGAACCCACGGGAAACCCAAAACTTCCATCACAGCCTCAACAATTTGGATGAGTAGTCTGCGGTGAGAACGTTGTGTTTAACTGCTCATTATGCAGTAGCTCGCAAATCTCATAGAAGATATAAACATAATCAGTTAAGCCTTATGTGACGAGCTCATGACTGAACGGCAGATGGAGGCTGAATCCGATCTTATATCTCCCCAGGGTTTGCTTGCCGACAAATCTGTGGCCTGAGGCAAAAATCAAATGGAGGCCTGAAGAAACAATTATTTTGATAAAGTCTATTTTTAAAATTATATAATCGTATTTAATAATTCTTTTATAATTAATAATATAGTCAATGCATTAAAAAGTTTTTACTACATTAAACTCCTAAATTTTTTTATATAAAAAGTTTCTTTTTTCAAAAAATAGTAGGCAAAATGACTTTCTGAACCCCTGTACTATGTCGTTTTTGTAAGTTGGATACTTCTACTTACATGTTTGTCATCTGGACCCTTGAACCCATCAAAAAGCAATATTTCGCACCCTTTGGCCGTTGACCTTGCCTATGTGGCATTGAAATAGTGACTAGAACAAAGAGAGTGCAGCCACTCGCCTGGGGGTGCGAGTGGGATCATATTTTGGCCAATTTTACATTAAAATAATAATAATAATAATAATAATAATAATAATAATAATAATAATAATAATAATAATAAAATATTAAAATTTAAAAAAATAAATTAAAAAGGGTCCTTTTTTTTCCTCCATTTTTTTAAATTTATTTTTTTAAAAAAAATTGAAAAAGGATCTTTTTTTTTCCTCCATCTTTTTAGATTTAAAAATATTTTAAAATTTTAAAAATAATTTAAAAATATTTTTAAAAATTTAAAAATCAATTTAAAAATATTTTTAAAAATTTTTAAAAAATATTTTTTCCCTCCCCTCCCCACCCCACCCAGCCCCGTCCCACCCCACCCCCAGCCTCTCACCCAACCCCAACACCCGTCCAGCCCTTCCCCACCCCTACCCCAGCCCGTCCCCACCCCCACCCTACCCAGCCCCATCCCACCCTACCCCCAACCCCTCTACCCCACCCCAGCACACCTCACCAGCCCCTTCCCATTCCCAGCCCCCACACCCCTCCCAGCCCAGTCCCCACCCCCACTCCCATCCCCTTCCAGCCCCCACCCCAACACTCTTCCAGCCTTCCCCCCCCACGTTCACTTTTTATTTTAATTTTTCCTCTCAATTCAATTCTCTTTTTAATTAAAATTTAAATTTGAAATCTTTTTATTTTTTTGGGGATTAAAATTTAAATTTAAATTGAAAGTGAGTGATAGTGAATATTGAAAAAAATTAGTGAATTTCGCTTGAAAAAAATTAAACTTTTTGTGAATTTGTTAAAAATATTCAAATATAAAAATCAATTTTTTTTATGTTTGTATATATGAATTTATAGTTAAAAGTTTAAATTAGTTGGAGAAGAATTTTAATTATTTATAATGGATTTGATGTTTAATTTGTGAGCAAAAATAAAAACATGATTATTCAAATCTTTCTACAATTTATAATTTTTCTTATTTAATTTAATTAATTTCAATATTTAATTTGTTATGGAGCATTTTAAAAATGACTTAGAATTTAATGTAATACTTCGTGTCTGACATGGCAGATGACGTGGGGGAGAGTGTGTTACACTCACCAAAAAAGGGTTTAAAATATTATTTTTTAGTGGGTTCAGGGATCCAGATGACAAACATGTAAGTAGAAGTATCCAACTTACAAAACCGACATAGTACAGGGGTCCATAAGGTCATTTTGCCAAAATAGTATTTAATATGTTTCTTAAAATTTGTAATTTATTATTACTAAAAAAATGAGGTCCTCAAATTTTGGGGCCTTAGGCGGCCGCCTTTTCTCTGAAAGGGTTGAGCCGCCCCTGTATCTCCCACATAAAAGACCCACCTCCCAAACACTCAGTCATGCCCTTGCAGGGCAGGTTGAAATAATTCTGTTGTATCCCTTTTTTAGAATTACCTTTGAAAAATTACCGATATACCCTTCCATTAACTAGTTTTATTTATTAGCGTGGGTGATGTATACACAATAACACATATTAGTATCAATGTATATATTATGTATAGTTATAAAGCACCACTTAATATGAAAGGAAGGGTAGTACTTCTTTTTCAAGACATTTGATTAAGGGATAAGGGTGAGTTGGTAAAAACTCTTCTATTTTTTTTAGCAATGACAGTAGAATGGCTCAAGAATAATGCTAGTAAAGTGTTTGCTTTAGACTCTTCAAATTTTGAGGCCTCAAAATTTAATTGTAAATTTTACGATTTTAACTTCGCTTGAAATAATAATAAATATTGTGAAATACATTTTTAAAAATTATCTAAAAAAATAAAGAATGAAAAAACTATCTAATTTTTATCATAAATATTTTAGAACTTTAAATTAAACAACTCATACTTCATTTAATAAATAAAGCTTTAACAACAAAATCCACGATAATATATTGCAACAAATGCCTAACAACTTATTAACTATAATTAATCATACTTTTATTAACTATCATATTAATATGTGAAGTTAAATGTTATGTGTCTAATACACCAAAAATAATTAATATCCAAGATAAAAAAGAGAACTCTACGTTATTATAATATTATTTTTGCATGTATCTTTATATATTTAAAATCTTTTATTAAAGTTTGAATTTAGTTCATTAATTTATTGAGACGCACGTGAATAATAATAATAATCAATAGTTTTTCGATGTTTAAAAACATCACTTATTAAAAATGAGTAGTTAATTAGCAAAACCTAAAATATGGAAGAGCACGTTTGGAACATAAAACAGAAGTTTTTTGAACGTTTATGAAAATTGCTCTTATTCTTCAAAGCTAAAGCTTTTCGATCAATTGTTGAATCTTTCACAGTTATAATACAGAAATTGTTTTTTGAATCTTATAAATTTCATAATCTCTCGTCTGTTTTTTAAACCTTTTCCGTATGAATTCATATCTTGTGCTTTAACACAATACTTGTACTTTTAGTAATTTCTTATTTGTTATAGTAATGTATTTATAAATAAGCCCCACACCATACATACTTACTACTCAAATGGATCATTTCCATCTATGTTTTATCTACTCAAATGGATCATCTCCATCTATGTTTTATCGAACATCATATGATGATATCGTAGAGGTGGATAATGCTATCTGATATCGTAGAGGTGGATAATGCTATCACATATATGATGACGACCCATGAATTAGAACGACAGATTGAACCCCATTTGGATCCTTTGGTAGGTACAGTATGTATTATATCAAGATTGCACTGTAGATGTGGAAGGAAAAAATAATAAGATTTTTATGGAATGCTAATTTGTTAACTCTTTCGTTGTTTCGAAATAGCTATCATGGAAGAAGAACAAAAAAGGAAGGAAAGTTGAATTAACTTGTGAATAAAGAATTTCTTTACAGATGATAGAAAAATATTTGGTTGGGCTTTGAAGATTTTTTATGTAAAGGTTACGTTTAATCGTATTGTTTCTGATATCTTAATTATCATATTATTTTGTTGTAGTTTCTGTTTGGTTACCATCTACTTTTTTCCTCCAAAGCCGGGGAGTAGAAATGATTTTTTTCTCACCAGTTTAACATGGCGTTACAATATTGAATAGTGGAATCCATTTTATTCCTGGACATCTGTTCTTATCTTTAACAAACTAACTTTCTGCCACTATGTTTGTAACGGTATATTACAGAGTCGAAGACAACGATGGTCTTAATGGTTTTACAGCTTTGAATGCCCATCCATGACTTCCCCTCTGATTAAAAAATAAAATATTTATTTGACAGAGTTACTCCACATATTTTGCCACCTTGTCATAATATCAGTTGTACGCAATGTCCACAAAATTAATTTTCAAATTTTGATATTACAGGATTCTTGAAGATGTAATCTCGATAGCATAACACATTGCTTTTGACTTTGATAATCTACAATTTAGGTTTACCGAAAGTACTTCGAGCATAGTTCATTGGCAATTTGAAAGCACAAACTCTTTAAGGCATTTGTTCTTGCTTTTTGGCTATTTAGTAGTTAGAGTGATGTCTAAGAGGTTGATGGGATCCAAGCATGACTTAATTATATCAAAAATGTTGTAACCGATGTGAAAATTTTGTCCTCTCCTAATTTTTTTTAAAGGTCGGGAGTTTTACCTAATACGTTTCCGTAATTGATACATGATTGCCGTGTTCTCTCCTACTGCATATTCAGACATATGAACGCATACAAAAATACTAATGAAAGTGTGAGAGGTTGAATATAGTGAATATTAGAAGAGGTAGACCTAGGTCAAAGAAAGTCTCTGAGTGAGGTGATCGATTAGATAAGTCATGACACATGGATCGAAGATTAGATAAGGCTCCTTTTTCCATTATTGTGCTATAGTAAAATGGTATTGGTGTAAGCTATCTAGATTCATATGTTTAGATATGATATATACTTTGGTTAACATATTGTAAGCTCAAAATCTGCAGATTAATTGTTAATGAGGCACAAGAATACTCAAAAAAAAAAAAATTGAAAATGGACAAGGAGATATTCAATAAAATTTGAGAATGGACGAAAAAGGATGACGAAGAAAATTATCATGACATTCAAAAACGTCCATGTGGTTTGCATTATGATCTCTCACCCGACATGAGAGTTCGCATTTTAGAATTGAAATTCTTAAGAAAAATTTGGAAGTTGATAATTGTAAAGTATTTGAAGATAATTGGAATATTTTTTTTTTTTTCTTTTTCTTTTTACGATTATAGATATAGTTTCAGTTTATGGGATTTCAATGGATATGTTATAGTAGCATTAACTGTTAAGTTTTATATTAGAGCATGTCTTTTCAAATTGATGACAAAATATTATTACCTGGATAGAATATTCAAATCCTTATACTTAAACATTAGTTCAGGAAATTTTAAAATCATAATTGATCATTTGAAAACACCAAAACTAATAATACACGTAACAGTCTATTTTTACTATAAATTCCTCCAATTGTATGCAGTTAATATTATGTTAAGTTGCCTTTTTCATAACACACTAAAAAGAATATTTTAACAGGCTTCAGAATCATTTCTTTAGTCATCAGTAAAACCTTTACCTTTATATATTTTACACAAAAATTATAAATTTATATAAAAAAATAAAGGGAAAGATTAGGTAATTCTTTTTTCAATATTTCTATTTAAAATAAATTTAATTTATTTCTTATTTGAATTATGTAAAAATTCCTAATAGCATATAGAATTTTAAAGACGAGTTTTACCTTATATAAATTCTTTAAAATCATTAGAATTTTACTTTTTATATACCTTACACTTAAATTTATATAAATTATAGATAAAATAAAATAAAAGGAAGAATAACAAAATATTAAGGAAATTACGTCTACCCAAAACTCTATTGCTTTTCAAATAGAGGACATGCAACATGGATTTTGAACTGAAGGAGACTGAAAAGCTCAATGGCCACACCGATAGGGTTTTGATTTGAGCATCACTTGCAAACCGGCTAGAATTAGGTGTGGTACGATAATTTTACTGTACATGAATAAGGACGACATTCAGAATTGCAATAATTATAGGGGTATCAAGTTTTAAGCCACACTATGAAAGTTTGGAAAAAAATCCAGTGGTGGAGATGAGAGTAAGGAAGTCATGACTATTTTCAAGAACCAATATGATTTCATGCCAGAACGCTCGACTTCAGAAGCCATTCATCTTGTAAGAGATCGGTGGAGTAGTACAGAGAGAGGAAGAAAGACTTGCATATGATGTTGATTAACCTAAAAAAGGCTTACGACAAAGTCCTGATGGTTGTTCTATGAAGATGCTTGGAGGATAAAAATTTACATGTGGCTATATTACGGTGATCCGAGTGGTGTATAATGGAACTAAGACCCGAGTAAGGACAGTAGGATGAGACTTAGAATACTTTCCAATTGTAATGGAGTTGCATCACGAATCAACTTTTAGCCCATTTATATTTATGTCGGTAATGAATGTTTTGACGCAACATATCCAAAGAGAGGTGTCATGGTGTATGTTATTTGTGGATGACAAAGATATGATGGATGACACCCAAGGTAAAGTTAGCACTAAGTTGAGGTTTAAAAGCATACCTTAGAGTCTAGAGGGTTCAAGTTGAGTAGAACAAGACAAAATACTTGGAGTATAAGTTCAGTGGCGTAACATATGAGGTTGATATGGAAGTGAAGCTTAATACACAAGTTATTTAGAAAGGAAGAAGTTTCGAATATCTTGGGTCTATTATTCAAGAAATAGGGAGATTGATAATGATGTCACACATAGGTAAAGGATAGATGAAATGGATGTTCGCATCCGGAGTCCTGTGTGATAAGAAGGTGACACCAAAACTTAAAGACAAGTTCTATAAAGCGGTGGTTAGACCGACCATGTGTATGGCGTGGAGTGTTGGCCGGTCAAAAACTCTCACATCCAAAAGATGAAAGCTGTGGAGATGAGGCTGAGATAAATATGTAGACATACTAGAAGAGATAAGATTAAGAATAAAAATATTTGAGACAAGGTAGGAGTGACTGATAGAGAAAAAGATGCGAGAAATAAGGTTGAGATGGTTTAGGTTGAGGGTATTACACTAGATATGTTATATGTTAATTGTATATTTTACTATTCATTAATTTAGATATCAAAGCATATATTATACCGTTACTTTTATTGGTAAACACTTGATATACGTGCAACACAGTTACACTAAGTTAGAATATATAAAATGCCACTTAATATGCAAGGAGGGGTAGTATTTCTTTTTCAAGACATTTGATTAAGGGAAAAGGGTGAGTTGGTAAAAACTCTTCTACTATTAGGAATAATAGTACTCAAAAGTTTTCATAAAGAGGTTGCTTGAACTAAAAATACCACTTATTACATGAGAGTAGCTAGTTACTAAAAGCTAAAATAAAAAAAAAAGGAAAAAGACTCTGTTTTTATCCTGAACTAAATACGAAAGTGCTGAGATATATCCGAACTTTAGGAGGGTTCTATTACCCCTAGACTAATTAAAATTATATTTTTGGCAATCTTAGTGCCTACATGGCACATACGTAGCTTTTGAAAGTTGCTTTAAGAATGCAATTATTTTTTTTTTCTCCAGCAGTTTTTTTACGTACAATCCTAGTTAAATTAGGAGTCCTATCTTTGGTAGGAAACTAATTAGTTATTCTAATTTTGGTAGAAATATGTTGTTTCTTTGTCCTATTTTTAGTTGTAATAGCAACTATTTAAGTTGCTAAGTTGATGATCAATTATAGTCGGTCTTTCAACAAGAAAATAATCTCTCTCTGTCTCTCTGCATATTCTCTTCTTCAAACTTCATCTCTGTTTCTGTGGCCAACTTTAAATTGAATTCCTGCGTTTTTTTTCTTTAACGATTTTAAACCAATAATTGGTATCTGAGCTTTAATCTTAAGGGACCTGTGAGTGTTTGCATCAATTTGATCCAGTGGATATCATGGGTAGTAAGAATGTGGAGCTTTAATCTTAAGGGACCTGTGAGTGTTTGCATCAATTTGATCCAATGGCACCACCAACTTTCGATGGAGAAAGTTATCAAATCTGGGTAGTAAGAATGTGGATATATCTGCAAGCTTTGGATCTATGTAAAGCTGTTGAAGATGAATACGAGATAGCTCCCTTGCCGGACAATCTAGCTCTCTTGCCGGACAATCCCACAGTGGTACAGATTAAAACTCACAAGGAGAGGAAAACCAGAAAATCAAAGGCACTGGCATGCTTATTTACTGCAGTTTTATCTAATATCTTCACTCGTATCATGTCTCTGGAATCAGCGAAAGAGGTATGAGATTATCTCAATACTGAGTATGAAGGAGATGAAAGGATTCGAGGTATGCAAGTGTTGAATCTGGTACGTGAATTTGAGCTGCAAAGGATGAAAGAAAGTGAAGCCATAAAGGAGTACTCTGACAGACTCCTTAATTTAGCAAATCACATCAGATTGTTGGGTTCCACTTTAAATGATTCAAGGATCGTTGAGAAAATCCTAGTAACGGCACCTGAAAGATTTGAGGCTACCATAACAACCTTAGAAAATACTAAGGACTTGTCCAAGATCACACTTGTAGAGCTCTTAAGTGTTTTTCAAGCGTAAGAGCAACGACGTGTTATGAGACAAGGAGGAGCTGTCGAAGGTGCCTTACCAGCCAAGCATCACGATGATGGACGTTCTAAGAAGAAGAATAAGAAGTACCATTCAACTGATGAAGAAGGTGCAGTGCACAAAAACAAAAATAAAATAGGTGGTTTCAAAGGAAACTACCCTCCTTGTAAGCATTGCGGCAAGCTCGGACATGCACCTTTCAAGTGTTGGGAAAGGCCTGACGCTAAGTGCACTAAGTGCAATCAGCTTGTGCATGAAGAGATAATCTGCAAGAACAAAACTCGGCAACAAGATGCATAGGCTCGAGTTGTTGATGAACAGAAAGAAGATCAACTCTTTGTCGTATCATGTTTAACAAGCAGTGTCTCAAGCGAGTCGTGGCTGATCGATAACTTGCACAAATTATATGATTTGCAATAAAGATCTTTTTAACGATTTGAGCCCTACTAAAGTTACAAAAGTTAGAATCGGCCATGGTGGTTATATTCCAGCAAAAGGAATAGGAACCATTATAATTGAAACACAATCGGGCACTAAAATAATTTCTGATGTTCTTTATGTACCCGATTTGGACCAGAATTTGTTAAGTGTTGGTCAGTTATTAGAAAAAGATTTCAAATTGTATTTCGAAGATAAACATTGCTTGATCAAGAAAGCATCTGGACAAGACCTACTTAAAGTCAAAATGAGAGGCAGAGGTTTCTCATTAAATCCATTGGAAGAAGAGCGTGGATTTCACGAGTTGTGTGTGGAGCCACCTCTTATAAAAGAAGACATTCCACCTCATGATGAAGGCTGGTTTTGTCCTGGTTGCAATTGCAAAGTTGACTGCATTGACTTACTTAATGATCGTTAAGGAATAGACCTTTCCGTCACTGACAGCTGGGAGAAAGTATATCCCAAGGAAGCTGCTGCGGCTGCGTCTGGGAGAAGCTAGATGATATTTCTGGACTTCCACCGGATGACTTGAAGGATGATGACTACAACCCTGAAAATCCAGATGTAAATAAAAAAAATAATTCTGAAGCTGAGAAAGCGTTCATGACGGAAGAAAAGGTTGCTACGGATCCCGTTGCCATTGATGCACCTGGAGGGTTACTTTTTGAATGGTGATCCGTGTTTTGGGACATTTTCATAGCACGGATAAATGAAAAACATTTTGAAGCAGCAACAACGTACATAGAGACGCAGCAGATGAAAGCAAGAGAGCATCAACAACAACTACAGATCTAGCAGTTGCAACTCATGCAACAACGAAATGCCCAATTACAGCGAAGGGATCAAAATCCCTCCTTGGTGGTCCTATAAATGCTATAAACTCTGAAGGCATGATGGGGCAACCATCTGCTAGTGTTTTGGCCATGAAAATGTACAAAGAACAAATGAAGCACCCTCATTCCTTGGACTCAAAGACAGTTTCACCTCTTATCGATCCCAATAGAATGGCTCTTCTTAAGTCTGCATCTAATCATCAACGACAGTTGGTCGAAGGTAATTCGGGGAGCATGTCTGCAACATTGCAACAAATGCAAGGGTGCCCTCATATGACGACGGATATTAAAACGGATGTTAACTTGAGTGGTGCTAAAAAATCTTTACCCACGGATCCTTCATTAATTTATGGTCAGGCTATTCTACAGTCAAAGTCAGGACTCGGTAGTGCAGACTTGAGTCAAGGTGTTACTGGTTTACCATTGAAGGGCTGGCCGTTAACTGGAATTGACCATTTGAGGCCAAGTATAGGTTTGCAGGTGCAAACGCCTAATATACAGAACCAAAATCAATTTCTTTTGGCATCACAACAACAACAGGCTCTTGCACAAGGACAATCAACAACAGATGTCACTCCTTGCAACAGGACTTCTAAGAAGCTTCTAAGGCAAAGAATTGGTGTTTGCATTTCATAAAGCAAGGATGAGTGTTGAAAGTTGCTTTAAGAATGCAACTGTTTTTTTCTTTTTTCTCCAACAGTTTTTTTACATACAATCCTAGTTAAATTAGGAGTCCTATCTTTGGTAGGAAACTAATTAGTTATTCTAATTTTGGTAGAAATAGACTGTTTCTTTGTCCTATTTTTAGTTGTAATAGTAATTATTTAAGTTGCTAAGTTGATGATCAATTATAGTCGGTCTTTCAACAAGAAAATAATCTCTCTCTGTCTCTCTGCATATTCTCTTCTTCAAACTCCATATTTGTTTTAGCGGCTAGCTTTTGAATTGAATTTCTGTGTTATTTCCCTTTAACGGTTTTAAACCAACAGTAGCACATCAGTTGAATTGACACACTGAAGGTCCACATAGGCACACGTATGTGCTACGTAGGCACTAAGGTTGCCAAAAATATAGTTTTAATCAGTCAGGGGCTAATAGGACCCTCCTAAAGTTTGGGTGTGTCTCAGCAATTTCGTGTATAGTTCGGATGGAAACAGAGCATTTTCTAAAAAAAAAAAAAAAAGCAAGTTTTGAGCCGTTGGTATTTGTAGCATAAGAAATGGTAAAACAGTCTTAACGAATCAAAACTGCAATACTAACATCATCAACTATAGTACAATGAGAAAGGAACCAAAAAAGTTGTAGATGACTAATTTGCAAAGTCAAAACATATTCCACATTATATACAAGTAACAATTGAACTAAGATTAGAAAAACATAAGGCACTATACAAGTAAAGATAAAAGGAACGAGGGAAGAAACGAGGCAAGTGTTCTCAAAAAGAAAATCGTGAGGGAATTCTCAAGTCGAGATTTCAGAAAGTGCACAATATTATGCATTAACTTTTCAACACTGTTAGTGTGTGTATTTATATATGTATATTACTACACATCACAAGAAGCTGCTTGTATATGAACATGATGAAAATATGCAAATTCTATAGACTAATTATCTTAATTTTTCCATTATATTGGATGCATACAAGTATGTATGTATCCTTTTCATCACTAAAGCATATAATATAGAGTATTATATCACAATGTATAGTCTGAGACTCAATTATTCCTTGGAGGGTGTGTTACTGGCATGCTATAATCCGCATCACTGAACTCCATTAAACTTGCTCTATTCACCTTCACATTTGACAATTTGCCTTGCGATTTTCTCTTTTTCCCCTCCCACTTTGTTGCAACTGAATTCTTGTAATCTTCTTTACTCATTTTATTGTCTTCCTGGAATTTCAATCACAACCCCTTTAATATTTTAAAAAATGGGGTAAAGGAAGATTAAATGAAAGAGGGGATAACAAGATGAGGGGATCGAATTTTCACCAACACGATGAAAGTTTTGGCAGCTAATTAAAGCTAGTAAGATTTCCCTATTCTCATTTGGGAAAAAAAGAAAAAAAAAACAAGGATAAAACAACAAGTTAGTGCACATCTTTTTTTTTTTTAATAACCTTTTCTCCTAAGTTGGTAATGCCATTTCCAGCTTCATCGACACCAGTATGTTGTTCAACTGCATAAGGCAGAATATGTAAATTAAAAAAACTACTGTATATAGTATACTGAGATCATAATCCCTCAAGAAATATTTTTTTAATTAAATTATGACATAATTATATGTAGATGTATTGAATTGGGGAAAAGAAAAATAAAGGATTAATTAGTACCTTGTTCATGAGTAGTAGTAGTAGTAGTAGTATGAGCAATGGTAGTATCATTTATGGATAGCAAAATGAAAACAAGAACAAACATAAATTTTAAGGACAACATTTTTCACCTTTCTTTTGTTGTGTCAAAAAGGGAGGGGAAGCACATAGAAAGAAACTGGAATTATATTTATAGGAAAAGACAAGTCCAAAACTTAGTCAAACCTTGGGTTCACAAGTGCAACTAACTTTTTCTTCTCACTCCATCAGTTTTAAAATGGTTGGCTTTGTTCATTTTGTCGAAAATATTTACTAATTTATTTTATTAAATTTGTTTTATTAATTAATCTTGTAGACATAAATTTGGATATATACATTTTATATAGTTATTTAAAAATATAAGTAGTATTGAAAGAACAAAATTAAATATTTTTGATTTCGTAAATAAGAAAACTAAATTGAAATAAATATTTTTAACAAGAGGGTCAACAAAAATGAAATGAAGGGAGTAAAAAATGGAGAAAAACGTAAAGTACATTAATTACTCCCTCCTTGCCTAATTAGTTGTCCGTTGCTTACCAAAATAGATGTTTCTTAATACTTGTCATTTCACAAAATCAAAGCATAATTAGTTGTTTGTTTCTATTTTTACCCTTACTAATGATTATGGAGAGATATTAATATATTACTATAAAAAAGAGAAACATTAAATAAAGATGAATAATAAATAAAAATAATTTAATCAAATTAGCTTCTAGTTAATATTTTTTTTTAAGTTACATGCAACTTAAAATAGTTACAAGTAAATTAGGAACGGAGGGAGTACTATGGAAAACTGAAACAAAACACTACAAGTGATTTTGTTAGGTGCCAAGAAACAGTTATGTAGATTCACAATAATAATTAATTAAATGCATTGCATATTCCACTATGAATTTGGTTGAGATTTTTGATAAGATAAAAGTCATACTTACGTACATAATACAAATAAGATAACTTAAAAGACAAATGAACCTAAATATACTTTAGAATATTTAAGTTCCATTAACATTTTCAACATGCTCCTTAAACTTAAAATTAAATGTCCTTTCATATTTTCAATTGGTTCTAGCTGTTAATTTCAGTTTTTCCAACCAATTCATTTTGTGTTTCCTATCGTCTTAGTTCAAGACTTGCATCTTTTTCGGCAGTAGTAGTAGAGTCACAATTTTCATTGAGGGGTTCAAAAGTGTATATTCGAACTAGTCGAAGGGGTTGAACATCTACTATATATGCATAAAAAATAATTTTAATCATGTATAAAATAGTGTGAAGGGGAGCCTTGGAGTAACTGGTAAAGTTGTTGTCATGTGACCGGGAGGCCACAGGTTCAAGCCTTGGGAACAACCTCTCGCAGAGATGCTAGGTAAGGTTGCGTACAATACACCCTTGTGGTGAGGCCCTTTCCTGAACCCTGTGAATAGTGAGAGCTTTAGTGCACCGGACTGCCTTTTTTTCATGTATAAAATAGTGTAATTTTTCGTCGAATAGGATTCGGATAATAATTACCCACTCATTGTATGCTAGCCCGGCCTGTTCTCGAGTCTAGAAGGGGATCAAAACAATCAAAAACTGCAAATTCATAGAGAGCCATTGAACAATCCCAACAACAAAGAATGATCTGTGTTGGCAAATAGCCCTCTCAATAGGTCAAATTCGAAAAAAAATTCCAAATTAATTTTCTTTATATATTCATGCACGTACCTTTACACCATCCATGATCGAACCAACGTTCTATAATTAATACCAATTAACTTGTTGGAATTTCTAATACTAATGTTAGGTAAATTAAAGAGCATGGAATGGCAGATACAACTGTTTCCTCCTATCTCTGCTGCCATGCATGCAAACTATTGAGCTCACCTCAGTTTTTGTTTGTTGGACATGATTGCGTATAGAGGCAAAACAAGTTCTTAATTTAGAAGTTATTTCTATATATTGATAGTGTATAAATACAATTACTAAATTCCTCTCATATTTATCATGCATCTGCAGCCAACCCTTATTAGCATTTTTTTTTTTCTAAAAAAACACATGTATACTGTAGTATGCACTTTGGGTGTATATGTAGTGTATGTTTATATATATTATATGTATATAATATATTAAGTATAAAGTATATACTCCCTTCGTTTAAAAAAGAGTGACCTACTTTCCTTTTTAGTCCGTTTAAAAAAGAATGACCTCTTTCCCTTTTTAGCAACTTTTTAATTTTAATTTTCACGTGACATGTTTAAGAACACAAGATTGAAGGACATTTTGGTGCATTTGACATATCTTTAATTTAACATCATAAGATTCAAAAGTTTTCTTTATTTTTTTAAACTCCGTGCCAAGTCAAACTAGGTCATTCTTTTTTAAACGGAGGGAGTATTATTTATACACCATATATGTACATTTTTTATAAACTAGATCACCCAAATACATTAAGCTGTAATATTCCCAATATTATGCTTGTGAATTTTGTATTAAAACATTGTAAGTGGTCACATCGCCCTTTTTCAAAGCCAAAAGAATGTTTGGTATGGTATTTTCTTAGTACAATGATAGGTAATATTTAACGGTTTAATGTAACGTGTTACATACCTATCGTTTATTTTAGTGTACAATCAAATAGAAATACTTGTTATCATATAGTGATTAAGTTATTTGATTATGTAAATATTTTTTATAGAGTTGGTGTATACACAGAACTTAAATTGTAAAATATCTTTGGATTATAAAATAAGTGGTGATTGACGGAGAGAATATATAATATTGAAGTTAAGAGTTTATGTTACTTAACCATGATTGGTTAATATATATTTTACTTAATTTAATTAATTACTTAACTATAGTAAAGAATATTAGTTCGATGTATATAGTGAGTGCGCGTAAGTTTTTACCGATTGAAGCAGTTAGGCAGGGGGAAACCAAAATATTGGTAAAAGGAAGAGAAGGAGAAGAACATGGGCAAGTGGTAAAAGTAATGCCTAGAATCACTCAATCTATATATCATCCTACTAATAATAATCCTAATAACATTGCAGTTTAGGATTTATAGTACTACTAAACAAACAAGTTCACAACACGAGGGCTCTGTCTTCCACTTTTTTCTTTTTTTAATATAATCAGTTGTTGGTGAATTTTGAATGTTCTTTAAATTTAATAATTATTAGGTGGAGATCACTATGAAATGTGGCTATAGGAGTCAGACCTTACAGCTGAAAGTAGTTTTACCGAGGATGGTGGAGACTTCACATTAGTGGAACTCAATGGTGGAGTCAGAAATTTGATGAAGCGTGTGTAAATTTTCTTCTCAATAATTTTAAGGGCGTGGAAAATTAAATAACATACTCATAATAGATGAGGGAGTTGTCCGATCCGACCACCCTTTGATACAGATGGCTCCGCTCATAATGGAATTATTTGGACTATTGTGATGACCCATCGTAGCATCTATTTGGACTATTGTGATGACCCATCGTAGCATCGTGTCATTTAGGCACCCCTCAAGTTGTGCGACTACGTGAGTGAGTCGTCATGTGTCACACGTTTAGTGCTTAAACATATTTGATGGCCAACATTGATATTCTCTGGAACTGTACCCTTGATTGTACGGAAAATGAAGCTACTATACAAGTGTCTTCCAATTTTGGGATTCTACTTGGGGATGTCTTGCAATTTTGGGTCTTGGCCCCCGGCTTATAGGTTGACTGTAAAACAATTGTTGCTATTTCAATTTCTGGGTTTTCTAAAAGGAGAAGATTTGTTTGCCTTTTTCTAGACATGGTCACATGAAACAAAACAAAAACCCAAATTCAAAGAAAATAGTCAATCACTGTTTGCTTGCTATTATTATTTCCCAGTGTGCTCAAATTATTTTGCGATTTCCTACTAAAACAATTTTCAAATAATTCTGGCTATCAAGATTTAGATAGTGTTTGGGACCATTTATGCCCAACAAACACTTAGCCAGTTGTTCAAGCTATTCTACCGTATACATGCTATACGCTATCTCATACCAAAACAATTTTCAAGTAACTCTATCTATCAAAATATAGATAATGTTTGGGTTTATGTTCAGTCACTATCACTTGAACTATTCCACCACAAGCGTTACCTGCTATCTCCTACCAAAATAGTTTTCAAATAATTCTATTGATGAAGATATATATATGAAAAAATCACTTATACTATTGTTTTTCTTGTCAAAGTCCAGTAGTCCACAATGAAACGAAAAGGGAAAGGTGGTGGGGGGGGGGGGGGGAGAGTTGGCTAAAAGACCATTTTCCAAATTTTTTTTGATATTTAGACACCAAGTTTTTTTTAATTGAAAAAATAGACACTTTTATGAGACCACAAAAATAAAATGTAACCCTAGCACTCAACTTACAAAATCTACACTTTAGCCCCTTTCCCCATTTCAACCTCAATTTTTTAAAACTACACTTTAGTCCATCTCCAAAAATAGAAATATTGGATAAATAATTTAAAAAAAAATATCCAAAAATCTTCTCAACTAATCCACTAGCAACCACCCAATTTTGGCGCCATTTCCGACCATTTTTCGGCGAATTTTCGGACATCCATCAGAAAGTGACATTATCTCCATTGTTATAAGCCATTTTCGTTTATTTTTAGCTCCAATTTTTCTTCCATTTTCATACAAAAAGCTTGAAAATCAGTCCCACATTTCGAAATCGATTCTTGGCTCAATAGCAATATTCCAACACTCCTTAGGTTGTTTGTAAGCTGAAATTCGTTGGATTATTTCGGTGGTCGTCGAAAAAGGCTCGATTGTGCACTGTACGACCAACAACTAGGAAGAAGACGACTTCAGTCTATTAAGTCTAGGCGCATAAACCACTATTCAAGTCTATTGAATACTATTATCGAGGTATATCATGTCTATTATAGATTACGTGGTTGTTGGTGGTATATTTTCTGGTGAATGGGAGGAGACTCCTAAATGTTGGGTTTGGAAAACTGCGTCTAAGGAGACAGTGTCCATTTCCCTTTGTCGCAACGGTTCATACGCCGATATGGTTAAAAGCGTAATGGAGAGCGGTGAATTAAGTTGTGATCAAAGCGAGGTGGTAATTAGTTACTTGATGAACGGGAGGGGAAAAATCCATCCAACGTTCATAAGAAATGATAGACACGTGGAACTATATATGCTTTGCGTTGATTCTGATAACTCCAGACCTATATTGCGGGTTAAAGTTGTTGAAAGGTCCCGGGAAGAAGCCTCCACATCAGCCCATCCCCACCCCCACCCCCACCTCCGACTGTGGATGATACGTCAACGGAATACGATTGCATGGGTGGTAATGAATGGGATAATAGTGAAGATTATGAAAAAGAGGAGTGTGGAGGAGGTGAGGACGGACAGCTTGAACCACAAAGAAGCCACTCTTTCTCAGATGACACCAATCTTTTTGTAGGAAAAACATTCAAGGCTAAGAAAACATTGAATCTTTTGTTGAAGCAGGCGTCGGTGAAAATGTCACTCAATTACATAACGGTGAAGAGTTGTAAGAAATACTTGAGGGTGAGGTGCGTAGATCCTACTTGCCGGTGTATGGTGCGCGCATGTGCTATCGGAGAATCGGGTTGGTTTCATATCCACAAGTATATGGGAGAGCATACTTGTGGCATTGATCATGTCACGGGAAAGCATAAGAATGTCACCGTGGAGGTCATTGCCTCACTTATTTTGAAATTTTTCGTCGACAACAAAGGTCCAAGCCCAAAAGAGATCGAGAGAATCGTATTTAGGGAGCTACATTGCAGACCGAGCTATTGGAAGTGTTGGATGACAGGCGTCATTACGAAGAACATAGTTCGAGGTACTCCCAAGCACGGATATGCAGTGCTTCCCGCATTTTCATATGTTTTCAACGGCCTCAATCCCGGGTCTATTAATTTCCTCATGTTCGATGAGGATTCTGGCAGGTTTATTTACTACTTTATGGTATTTTGGTCTTTCATCCGTGGATATGCACACATGAGAAAGGTCGTTGCCGTTGATGGCACGTATTTATCCGGCAAGTACTAGGGTGTGCTGCTGTCCGTTGTCGCTCAAGATACGCAGAATCATATCTATCCCTTAGCGTATTGTGTGGTGGATGAGGAGAAAAGTGTGTCATGGGGCTTCTTCTTCGAGAAGCTTAAGGCCTTTGTCGTCAACGAATCAGAGTTGTGCATTATCTCCGACAAACATGTAAGCATAGCCAATGGCCTCGCAAGGCATTATCTACTTGAGCATCACGGTGTTTGTATGAGGCATCTTGGTAAAAATCTCCGAATAAATCACCATTGTTCCGATTCTCTCTATTTGTACTACCATGCGGCCAAGGCGTACACGTTGGAAGAATTTAATGACTACTTCAACGCCCTTAAAGAAAGATGCCCTGGCGCAACAGCTTGCCTCGAGCATGAAGTTGGATTTGAAAAATGGAGTCGGACTCACTTTCCAGGTAATAGATTCAACTTCATGACCACAAACATCGCCGAGTCGCTCAACTCAATATTGCGCGACGAAAGAGAGTATCCAGTGGCGGCCATCTTCAATTCAATTGCACATAGGTTTGGAGAAATATTTAGAAAGAGGTATGCGGAGGTGGACAATTCAAAGACAACATTCGTTCCCATAGCCGAGACGATCTTGAGGGAAAACATGACCGAGGACGACAAATTATATGTGAACAATATAAATGGAAGCACCGACGAATTCACCGTGCTTGGTTATGGTCGTTCCGCCAAAGTTAATCTTTCGAGATGGTCATGTTCTTGCAGAAAGTACAACTTGGTGAAACTGCCATGCGCTCATGCAAGGGCAGCGTTGCGTTTGAAGCACGGGGATGAATGTGGCACTAGCATTTACAACTACTCTTCACAAATATATTCGAAAGAATCATACCTCCTTGCCTACTTGGAACCTATTTGTGCAGCACCACTGGAGTCGGAGTGGAGTGTGGCGCGAGAGTATCTAGAAATATAAGTTCTTCCACCCGATTTCGATCCTAAACTCGAAAGGAGGAAGGTGAAACGCGTTAAGGGTGTGTTTGAGCCTTCAAGGTACTCCCTCTGTTTAAAAAAGAATGACCTAATTTGGCTTGATACGAAGTTTAAGAAAGTAAGAAGACTTTTAATTCTTGTGGTCCTAAATTAAAGTTGTGGCAAATGTACCAAAAGACCCTTCAATCTTGTGGTCTTAAGCATGCCACGTGTAAAGTTGAAATTTAAGTATTGTTAAAAAAGTAAAGGGGTCATTCATTTTGAAACGGACTAAAAAGAAAAGTAGGTCATTATTTTTGAAACGGAGGGAGTACAAAAAAAGAAACAAGTGCTCCAAGTGTAAAAAGCCGGGACATAAGAGAACAACATGTAGCCTTAATGTAGGATAATATAATTGGCATTGTATTTTATGTTTTTGTTTGTTCAAATGCACTGGACAGTAGGTAATGTATATTCTGTTTTGAAAATCACTGAACTGCAGTTTAAATCAACTTTTTTGGTTGTGCATTATTGATTCAATTCATATATTGTATACTACGTACTAATTAGATTATAGATTTATATAATCGACCAGCCTCATAATATATAATATATCAGTGTTTGGTCTACAGAGTAAATATTCAATACGTAGTGTATAATAAACCTACCTGATTGTCTATTGAACAAACCCTTTTCTTCATACAATGTTGAATTCAAAATAATTATGAGGCATTGAAAAAAGTGTAATTTTGAAAACAATCATCTTAAGTTATGAATTCGACTATACACATTACACATCGACTGGACTCAGAATATGTAATGGATCGATGCATGGTCTACGGGGTATAGTTTAAACTACATAGTATATCATCAACCAGTGTGTAGTCTATTAAAGAAACCCTTTTCCTCATACACTGAATCTTTCAATGTAATTATTACGCTTCGAGAAACGATGCGATTTAAAATGCCTCGACTGCCACAACTATCGCAACTTTTCGTTTCTTATTCTTACATGCCTTCTCCCTTTCCATCAACATGTGTACAACTTCTATTGGTCGATTTTCTCATGCTCTGGTTTATTTAAAGAGGCCCTTGTCGATTTTAAACCCAATTTTTGAAGAAAAAGACTAAGGGAGAAGAAGATGGCTAGGAGGAGGTACACACTACGACCAATGCACAGAATGACAACCATCAACAACATAGAGTTGCTTAGGATTCACAGCGACCTGGATTTCTTTTTCAAGGATCTTGTCGTCGATCAACGGTGGATGGACAGAGAGCTCCGGTGGATGGCTCATTTTCTTCGAACCATAGCCGAGAGGCTCAATCTGGACCCCCGTGAACTCACCCCCTCCCCCCTTCATCCCCCTAGTTTAGTTTAGGTTTGTTTGTTTTGTAGTTCATTGCCGAATGAAGCTTTCATGGTAGGATTATGTAAATGAAAGCTTTTTTTTTGTCTTTTTGTTTGGGATTTTCCCCCCAAAATTGTAAATATAGATGCAATGAACATTTCTATATCTATAAAAAAGTTTTTTTCTACATGATATTCTATTTAACTATAATTTGTTAGTGTTTCTTCAGTAGTCCCTATTTAAAGATTTGCAAACATTATTTAAACTCAGAGTATAGTACGAATGAATAATCGACTACGCTAAACGCGAATTCTATAATCGACAGTGTCACGTATGTATTATATACTGGTATCATTGTTGGTGATTCAGTGTATTGACATATTATCGATTTATACAGAGGTCGATTATAGACCTTTCATATAGTCTATGATCAACTTACTGAATATATGGACAACTTAAAATAATGGCAAAAAAGGAGAAATTAAATAAAATAAAATTAGAGTATGTCAATTAACACCATTAAAATATTATAGAGCAATTTTGATATATCAATTGTGACTCCCAATCACTTTTGGACGTGATCAAGTGTTATCTAAAACACGATGTAGTCGTAGATCATTGAGATGACACAAGAAGGAGAAGAAATAAAATAAAATAAAATAAAATAAATATTAATCATCTAATCACTAAAGAACGACCACTTATCATGACTAGAGATTAGATTTGTGTGATGACCATAAGGAAGAGTGGTGGTTGTCACTTGTGAGTGTTCAATGGACAAGTAGTGAATGAGAACAAGGAGTCCTTCTCAACAAAGACGCTTGTTATGAGTAATTGGTTGTTATTACCATTGCCCTCCCCTATACTCATTTGATCGAGTGTTCAATTATTTTGTAATCTCATATTATGATATTTAGTCACTTTACATTGCGTGAATGATGTTTATGTATTTATTTTATTTTATTTCTCCTTTTTTTTTAATCTCACCTTCTTTGAAAATAGATTTAGTTGGTTGATACATGACTAATAATATAGTCTGGTAGAGATAAAACTAATTATCTATAATATACTCAACATACCAACTGAGTTTATTTTCAAAGGAGGTGAGATTAAAAAAAGGAAGAAATAAAATAAAATAAATAAACATCATTCATGCAATGTAAAGTGACTAAATATCATAATATGAGATTACAAAATAATTGAACATTCGATCAAATGAGTATAGGGGAGGGCAATGGTAGTAACAACCAATTACTCATAACAACCATCTCTATTGAGAAGGACTCCTTGTTCTCATTCACTACTTGTCCATTGAACACTCACAAGTGACAACCACCACTCTTCCTTATGGTCATCACACAAGTTTAATCTCTAGTCATGATAAGTGGTCGTTCTTTAGTGCTTAGATGATTAATATTTATTTTATTTTATTTCTCCTTCTTGTGTCATCTCAATGATCTATGACTACACTGTGTCTTAAATAACACTTGACCACGTTCAAAAGTGATTTGGAGTCACAATTTATGTATCAAAATTGCTTTACAATGTTTTAATGGTGCTAATTGACATACTCTAATTTTATTTTATTTAATTTCTCCTTTTTTGTCATTATTTTAAGCTGTCCATATATTCAGTAAGTTGATCATAGAATATATGAAAGGTCTACAATCGACTTCTGTATGAATCGATAATATGTCAATACACAGAATCATCAACACTGATACTAGTATATAATACATACGTGACACAGTCGATTATAGAAGACATTGTTATGCCCTGTTTTTGCTAAGGTCAAACAAAACATGACTTATTGGACTCTAAAGAATTGAAATTTTGTCTAGAGTCGCCACCTAATTTTTAAAGGAAAATAAGGAAACCTATTTATTTGTTAATACGTATGATTAATGTTTTAGTCTGCGAAAACCTATTGAGACTCTAGGTAAGGGTTCAAATTATCCCGAAGGGAAGGGATTAGGCACCCTTCAGGATCCACAAATGTGGTACCCGGCTAGACTAAACTTATCAATGAGGGAGGAGGTATAACTATTTAAAATAATATAAAAGTGTATGTGTATTAAATATAAAATAATTCTTTAAAAAAAATATAAATGTTTAAAACCATGTAAAAGTATATGTATATTAACTATATAAATAAAAACATGTAAAAGATATGTATAAAATGTATAAATTACATGTGAAAAAGAAAAGTATTTTATGACGTACGAAAAGAAATGTATTTTAATGTGTCATGAAAAGAAAAGGTATTTAAAGTAATATTTTTATTTGATTTAAATTATGAAAAAGTAAAATTTATTTGAGAAGAAAAGATTACACAATACGTAAATTACTTGATTAACTTGATTCTCTTATGTAAATATTAACGGCCTAAGTTTGCCTAAAAGTGATGAAATTATGTAAATAAAGAATATCTCCCCCGGCACCCAAAAAGTAAAGTTTTCACTATTTTTTTATCTTTATGTACAATTATACAAATGAAAATAAACTACAAACATAAAACTCAAGAATTATGTATAAGTGCTTGATAAAGTAATAAAATGAACAAATAATTATTAAAGTAAGTGAAATAATGTGCACACATGTACATATAGATGCACATATAAAAATAATTTTTTTTTGTAACGTGGGCTCGGATTAAGTTTTAGACTCACCATGGCTACGAAGTGGTTTCTCAACTAATCAACCGTCCTAAATCACCTTTCCAAGATACGAATCATAAAATCTTTTGTGTTGTCGTGGTGTTATAAAAGTTTCGTCATTGCCCGAAATATTTAATTTTTTACTACGTATTTATATACGTAATATCCGTCTTTTATTTGTGGAGGCCCCAAAAATCGACGGAGAATTTCTTCATCGACCAAGCATTTATTTTTTATGTAAATAAGTAAACTTTGAGAAATAAAAATCCGTCTTTTGTTACGGGGTGGCCTCAAGTATCCGACAGAGAGATAATGTCATTGGCCAAATAATTAATGGTATTTAATAACAATGAAAAATGACGAAAAATATACAAAGTCATTGAACACATATCAAAATCATACATAGTAATTCAAACGATTATCAATGATTAAAATAATAAAATGACAAAAGGTCAAAGTTAATGAATAAAAATAATGTAGCCATGACGAAGTAATTGAAAATAACAAAAATAGAGTAAAATTCCTAATTGTATAACAGAGTAATGGAATAACATAGAAATAGTTCAAACATGATTAAAAAATGTGAACATTCACTGAGAAGTAACAATAACCATCATTAAGCATCCATAAATAAATAAATACGAAAATAAATTCACATAAAATATCAACCAACAAAACCCTTAAAAAATATAACGAAGATTGATGAAAATGGATAAAGGAAAGAAAGTCATTGGGACACAAAATTTCGGCCATGAACAGTAAGAAAATATGAATAGCAACAACAACACTTGAGAAATATATATATATATATATATATATATATATATATATATATATATATAATGTAACCAACATAATCCCTAGTAAAAATGGTGGAATTTCACCAAAATAGGGAGCAAAAATTTAATTTATTTTTATGTGTATATGTGTATTTTTTGTATGTTTGAGAGAGAGAAAAAGTAGAAAAAATTTGTGTGTATTTGTTTATTCTTAAGAGAGGGGAGAAAGAAGAATATAATGTGTGTGATTAAAAAATGTACATATGTATTTGTGTATTTTTGGGAGAGAAAATAAAAAATAAGGAAAAAAATTTTCTTGTATTTTTTTTGTGTATGTATTTGAGAGAGAGAAAAAATATGTGTGGGTGTATGAAAATGTGTGTAGAGAGGAAAGATGACTAAAATTGTCTTCCACCCTTACCTATTTATAATAAAATTGAGCACTCCCTATTATCCAATGGATAAAGGGGTGTCCCCTCTTTTTATAATAGCACATCTTTTAGTCCTTAGGATATTGATCAAAGGATGTTCATCCTTTTGACCAATGAATAGAGCTATTGTCCAAAGGATAGTGTCATTGAGTTGTCATTGTCAGATGTGACAAAACATTATGTGTAGTCATTGTCGGATGTGACAAGACATCATTGTGTAGTCATTGTCGGATGTGACAAGATATTATTGTGTGGTCGTTGTCGAATGCGACAAGACATTGAATTATTATACTGTGTAAAAATAATTGATCCGACTTAGCATTTGCGGATCATAAAAATGTACAAATGCAGGTATTGATTTGTAATTATGAAAACTGTAAAGAATGTTTAAAATATTAAAAAATATAATTTAATATGAAAAATATTATAAAAATATAAAAGTAAAAATACGACAAAAAATTGATAAAAATCCTAAAGTAAGGATGATTATCAATAATTTGTCAACAATTATAAAAAAGATGTGAAAATTATATTTTGTGCCCTTTAATGATCAAGAAGTCTGAAGACGTTAATTTTAGGAACAAGAGCAAAAATTGGGTGTCAACAGACATAAACATTCTTTAGAGGTCCTTTGAAGTAAATGATAATCCATTTAAATTTTCTCCAATGGTACAATTTCAAACGGACAGAATTTTTCAACGGTCAGATTTAGGTAGCCCTACTATATTAATTAAAGGAATCCTTTTGAACTTCTCCATGTTCATTTATTCATCACTTTCTAGTTTTGCTTCAACAATAACAATGTCGCAGACATCTCAAATGTCCAAATGTTCTTATATTTGTCGTTGTGGTAATCCTGCAGTGTTGAAAACATCACGAACCAATAGAAATTCGGATCGAAAATTCTACAGTTGTGCGGTTGGAGAGGTTAGTTTTTGTTTAAATTAATTCTTTTTTTGTTCATCACATAATCTAATTTATTAATTTATCCTCGTTTTTTTAGGATAATGGTGGATGCTCTTATTTTAAGTGGCTTCCCTCCGAATTCAGAGTGTCAAAATTTTAAGGCGTTGCAAAGTTTGAAATATTGAAAAGGCTTACAGATTCCGAAGAAAGCAGGGATCTTCTTCTAACATTATATAAAGAATCGAAACACAAGATTGATCACTTAAAGGGATTGTTGAAAGACGTTGAAATTGAGAGGGATCAACTTAAGCATAGGTTGTCTATGTATGAAGAAAAAGAAAAGGGCATGAAAATTATGGTGTATGGTTTACTATTAGTTTTAGCTTTTTGTAAAGGTGTAATGGGGGTGTAGTGGGATTGAATGTATTCTGACTCTTTTATTAATTGACTACTTTTTACTTATATTATATATGGTTTACCTTTTTCATTCATCGACTACACAACACTCTACTGTATATGCTTTATCTTTTAGTCAGAGTCTATAATCAATGATGACATTCATGTAAAAGCAATGATACGTTGATTATATAAAATGAAAAATGTTTATCATAAACTATAAAGGCAGTTTAGAAAATAAAATTGTTCAGCTTTACACATCCCGAACTAAAAATTAAAAAAATTAAGATTGTCTAGTCTAGTAAAAATAATTATCAGCCACAAATAAAAATTAAACATTGTCTAAACATTCAACATTTTTGTCTTCCACTTGAATCTTGTCGATATCCTGAGTAACTTCATTAAGAAATTCATCTAAGTTCGAAAATTCATTTTCATTTTCTTTCTCCACGATGCCTTCTTTTTCTGGTGCATCATTTTTTTCTTCTTCTTTATGTTCTTCTCCCTCTTCGTTCTCTACTTCTTCTGCATTCTTCTCTTCTACTTTCTCTCCATATCCTTCATTGTGTTCTTTTTCACAACAACTTTTCTCATTTTTATCATCTTCATCCTACCTTCCTTCGTCATCATCATCCTTCTCCACACCAGCTGATCCATCATCTTTGTTTTCTTCTTCACAAACAGCTTCTTCATTTTTTTTTTCTTCTTTCTCTTCATCGCCTTCATTGAGATTTTTCTTCTCTACAACAATTGCAACCTCAGGGATCATCACCCCATCAACATTGAACGAGGCCTATTCCAAAGCTGCTACCTCAAGGAGCGCTGCTTTAATGCCGCTGTCATCGCAAACAACCCTCGCCGCTTAATGCCGACATTGCACCTGCACACCTGCATTTTTAAGTATTTACCATTTATAATAAATTAAGATATCGATTGATGAAGAATGGTGTAGATTCTATTATAAGTAAAAAGGATTATATAAAATATGCAACTTCTATAATATATAGAGCAGATATTACCTTCATCTTCATCTCTCTTCTTTTGTTTCTCCTTTTTTGTTCTCCTCAACCTCTCCTCTTTCACAAAATCAACGATGTCCTTGATCGACTCCTCCAACCTAAATACGTGCTCTTCCAGATTTTCAATCATCGGTGTCTTTCTCGATGCTCTCGGCTTACTCATCCCCGCACCCCGAGTGACATGCCTTGAAACAACATTTCCACCCAAGTATCGGTCATCATCCCCATCCTCACCATCCTCCGATGAGGTGATGAAAGTCACACCCTCCAGATGGGCCTTCAAGCCATCGATGAATGTGTCATTCGGGTCGTCTGTGAATGCTTTGAACTTTTTCATGTAGTGCTGCTTCATTTCACGAACTGTGGGGATAAGGTACGGGTGCACTCTCTACAGATAAATAGGCAAATGTGATTGATTAGCAACACAATATTGATAAAAGTATTCTTCGAAAAAATAGTTTCATACCTTGGTGCTCTATCCGTTCAAATATGGATCGCCTTCGATTAGTTTATCGCCTTTTGAGATGTGCCATATGAGCAATCGGAGAATGGGCATCGGATCTTCATTTGATTTACCATTTTCCCTGCCGAGTGCGGAAAAGGCTTCGTATATCCGAATCTGTGATCAAAAGAAAAAACAAAAAATATAACTGAGAGTCAGTATATTATAGACACCATAGATGAATGGTAGTATATAATAAACTACTTCAATGGTTTATAATCAAATACCATAAATGCCCAGGGAAATTCTTAGAGCGCGTACGATGAATCTCCCTTTGTCTGAATGTCCTTTTCTGCCTGCTGAAGTCTATCCGCTTGTTTAGCTAGTCCAGAGTCAAGGCAAATAACTTCTTACCCCAAGGGTATCTCTCAAAGAAGCTCAAGTTATCCACCATCTTGATTGTGTCAACGTTCACGGTTTTTGACAAATCGCGTGTAAATAATATGCAGTGCACGAATCAAACCAAGCAACATTTGGACTTTTCCTCCTTGTCCAGCCTCTCATCTCTAATAAGCTTCAACAATCTCTTCGCATTTACATTCATCTTTTTCAAAATCTTTTTGAAAAAGGCTTCACCCTCCTCCAAGGCTTTGACATATTTTGAATCACGGGGATAACACTCATAATTTAAACCTGTGATTGGCGCAAACTCCTTCAGGCCAAAACATGCAGGCCTGTCATTGATGCAGAACCACATTTCATGCAACTTGTTGTCCCGTTCAACTCGGCTAAGAAGTGTATAGTGAACAAGCTGTCCGTTGAACTTCATATGTTCTGGCAGGTCCTATAAACCACCAAAACAGGAATTCTTAAACCCAAACTTCTGATGTTGATCAACCACGACTTGTTTGAATTCATTAAACATTTTCAAACAGGACCTAATGAATATCTTAGCCGGAAAGATCTGACATCATCCAGGACTGTGGCGAGGTCGTACCTTTCAACCGAAATAAACCTTGCACATTGGGAAAAGATCAATGCTTCCTCGTCTATTCTAGCCTCAATTTTTATTTCCTCCGGCTCATCTTGAATCGAAGCTACAACAGTTTTCTCGCTGCAATTTTTATTCTTTGATTCATGGACTACTCATTTTTTTCTTTTCTCAGACCTATGAACTTCTACAGCTTTGCGTTTGTTACCTCTAGCCATTTTTTTATGATCTACGGATAAAAACTAACATTTCTTAGCTATAATAGCAAATGCAATACCTAATCGACCTAGTAGTCTATTAACATGGCAGTAGTTCCAGCACCAAAAAAATCTATTTGCAGAACAAGTTTCTTCCAAAACAACTTCATCACCCACAAGAACATGTATCTAAATCACCATTATATTGAACACAAACAGAAAGGAACCCAGATTTTTAGTATGCAAACCAAGAAAAATTGACCAAAAAATCTCAATGCAATCGTCGAGGAAGATTAAAATCCAACAAAAATAATGCACAAACAAATCAAATACCAACTTAAAAACACAAATTATAAGTAAAATTAAGCCCCTTTTTTTTCAAAAAGAATTCAATTTTTCGGGTCCAAATGTCAAATAGGCAGTGAAGAAATCCCCAACATGAACATGCTTCTACAACACCATTACATTGGAGAAAAGTTTGAACAAAAACTACATATCTTGCTACATTTCGACAAAATTAGTGAAGAAATTTCAACATGCAATCGCCAAGGATAATCGATATACACCAATTATCCGTCAACAATCAAGTAAATACCAACTAAAAACAACCACTTTCAGTGAAATCAAGCCTCGTTTTAAAAAAAAAATTGTTTTTTTTTTAACTCCAATGAGTTCAACCGCCACAAACGAATTCGAAAAAAAAATCCATCAATATGGAGCACAAATTAACCGAAACAAGAATATAAATTACCTGAAGTTGAAAATCGAAGTTGGAGATGATTTACACGAGTTCGAAATTGAAAAATGGTGAAAATTAAAGGGGAGATGAAGCGGTGACAGTAAAGAGAGAAGATGAGAGAGAATTTATTTTTTTGTATTTAATGAAAGAGTAGGGTTAAAAATGTATTTAATAAATACATAAGGGGTTCCAAAAGATTTAATAAATACATAAGGGGTGCCAATTTTTTTTTTTGATTTTACACTTAAACCCATACCCCACAAAACCCTAAAAAATTAGGTCAAGCCAAAAGAAGTGTCTATTTTCCAAAATAATTTTTTAAAGTGGATTTCTACCTAAATCTTCTCCACAAATGTACTAATACATTGGCACAAAATTAATTAGTTTAACCACTCTTGATTCTGGCCAATTAAACTATATGATAAACTGAAGGCTTGAGGTTGAAGCATGAAGTATGAAACTTAAAGAAAAAATTACCTAAATAAACAACATAAGTTTCTAAACTTCTTAAAATTCCCCCACTTCTAAAAAATTACTTAAATCCCAACATTTCATATTTTTTGGTAAAGTTGAGATACAAGTTAAAACCTACAATTAAGAGCCGATCCTTTATAAAAAATAGCCCACTTCTTCTCCTCTCTGTATGCCGCAATTTCTGATGCGGTTTCTATCAATTTTCTCCATCTAATTCAAAATTTTGAAGTAAGGTAATTTCCGTTCCTAAAATCAGGTTCTATTTCTTCTAATCCTTTTTACTTTTAAAAATAAAAAATATTTTGCCCATTCCTTTTCAAAGTGAAATTTCAGTGTTTTGGTTGAGCAATTTATTCGATTGTCCGTTTTTTAGGTTTCATTGTTTGAATTACCATTATGAATAAAGATTTGGCACCTTCTTTTAGTCTTGGATTTTCTAAATTAGAAAGTATCAAAGAATCTCAAAAAGTTGTAAACTTCATTCCCGAAAATTTTGATTACGAATTTGTTGGCTTTGATGAAAATAGATCAAAGCACAAAAACAATCCTCAAACTATGAAGAAATTTCGGCAAAAGCATGATAAGAAGGACAAAAAAAAAGAAAGTGATTCTAAGAAAAGGGGATCCAACAGTCCGACAAATAAAGCTCCCGCCAAGAGAAGAAGAATTGTCGAAGCAATTTTCAGATATGAGCTTCCCAAGGTAATTGCATGTTTTGATCTGTTGAATATTAGGCCGAGATACATATTTTGACTTGTATGATACGTTTAGAAATTCATTGCTTATATGGTTTTTTTGTTGCCAATTTATATGTATCTTGTGTTTTTGATGTTTTATTGAATTTAATATAATAAAAGATACAAGTTTATAAGTACATAGATACATGTTACGTTGACTTGTATCTGTGATTTATTGTTAATGCTTTGATTTGTATCTAGTGTTGTTTAAATATTTATGAAAGTCTTATGAAAAGAGATACATGTTTTTTCTTCTAAGATACATATTTTTCTTTCTAAGATACATGTTGTGTTAATGTGTATCTGTGACTTACTGTTAATGCTTTGAAATGTATGTAGTGTTGTTTAAATGTTATTGAAAGTCGTATTACACAAGAGACATATTTTTCTTCTAAGATACATATTTTTTAAGCTTAAAGATACATTTGCGTTATCTTGTATCTAATGTATGACGTTCTTAGAGTTTTTGTATATATTGTAATGTCTTAATGTAGATTTGTTGCATCTCAATTAATTTTATCATTTATATTTTTTTGTTTTACGTGATCTGCTGGTATACTGTAGAGTGGTCTGAGTTTGTTTTTTCCGGTTACCTGTATTATTTCTTGGATAGATTAGGTTGATTGATATCTCTCTATGTTATTTTGAAATTTGGTTAATTTAGAGCAGCCTGAGGTTTTTGTAAGCATATTGTGTTTGTGTATAGCTTAATGTGATCGTTTGAAATATTATGATGCCATTGGAGCTTGACTCAAATGTAGTCTCATTGATTATGAATGTGTTGTTTTAGATAAGTCTGAGGTTTTCCCAAAGCATGTCTTGTCTTTGTTTATATCTTGACGTGATCGTTTGGAATACTGTTGTGCCATTGGAGCTTGACGTGATACTGTAGTCCCATTGATTATGAAATTTGCTATTTTAGAGCAGCCTGAGCTTTTTAGATGTATTGTCTTCATGTATAGCTTGACGTGATACTGTAGTTTTAGGCCAGCCTAATTTTTTTTTACGACTTTGTGGATAGCTTGATGTGTCATCACTCATCACTCTGTTATTTTGAAATCTAATTATTTTAGATCATGTTCTTTTATAATAATCAAATTTCAAAATCACAGGGAGTGATGAGATTATGTTAAGCTATACATAAAGAGAAGACAAATATTTTTAAGAGAACTCATGCTTAGGCTCAAAGATTGCAAAGCCTCCAGAAAAACTCAGGCGGCTCTTAAGTAATCAAATTGAAAATTGAGCGATTGTGTCATAGTGTCCGAGAAGGTCACCTTAAGATGTGACTTCTTTATTTTAGTAAAACTATAAATTACTAGAGCTCTATATCCTTCAACCGATCACCTATAAATAATAAACTAACACCATGATGTTGTTAGTAGATGTTGAAGGAGATAGAGGTTCAGTAATTTATAGCTTGTAAAGGGATATGCGCAACTTTTTCCTTGAAGAATTATGGGATGATTCATCTTGTAAGATAATTGTTATTAATGTTGATCGTTGCTAGTTTAGTCTTGGAGCAGAATGGTTGTGCATGATTTAGTGCACCCTTAATTTATTTTGTATTAGATACATAATAACAAAGCATGTATCTATCTATATTAATATGTATCTTGTTCATTATCTGAAGCAATTTTCTATCACTTACATTAATCACATTCGATACATAAAGCATTTAATTTGTATCTCTTTCAGTTTTAATCATCACAGTTGGCTGATGTATGATTGCTTTTTCAAAGTGTACTATATGCTGAGTATCTAAGCGAGGGATTAGACATTCTATCTTCGGGAATTGATACTCAATACCATTGTCTGAGATATGCTAATCTTTTGTGTAAGTACGAATCTGAAAAAGCGGAGAATGAATACTTTATTGAGAATGACGATCCACCAAGGCCAAGGATCAAGTTCACACCAAAAGAAACAAATCGTGTTTGAGTATTCAGTAGTTGTTTATTTGTTGACTAGTTGTCTATTAAAAACGTTGTTGATGATATAAACTTTGTTGATGTTTTAATGGTGTTAGTAGCGTTTAGATAAACATACATTAAGTTTCTTTAATGATTAATTACTTCTATTTGCATTAACATTCTAACGAAATGCTAAAGCATGTAAAGATATATTTATGTTTTAGTTATATGTTTTTGGTTACACTATTTATAGACATTGTGTTTGATACATATTTTATGTATCTAAATTAAAGAAAGATATATTACAATACATGGGTATTAATCCATGTGTCTCTAACGCGCATAACAAATTATAACAGAACTTAATAGAATAACTCTTAAAACTATTGACCCATTACATTTTACAGCTGATACAAATTATTTAAACTTGTATCTATTAATTAATACGAGATACATCTTATCGTATTGTATGTATTTATTATAAGGAAACACGTTTTACTATATAATCATAGTAACCAACAAATTAATATATTTTTATGTATCTATAACACCTTTTTGTTAATAGGATTACATGTATGACTCTAACCTGCATAACAAATTAAAGCAGAACTTATATTACTATATCTTAATAATATTGACAAATTATATTTTACAATCGATACATATATTGTAAATTTGTATCTATAAATTTAAGAGAGATACATCCTATAAGAATGTATCTATTTTCTATCATTTACTATGGCAGAACTACGAATAGACTATTTAATAACATTGTCAGTTCAATATATCTTAATTTCTAGTTGATGTGTCACGACAAAATACATCATGAAAAATATATAACTAATTAACAAAGGAACAAAAACGCTATTTATTTTGATAAATGTCTTTCTTAAAATTTTATAAAAAACAAGAATATGTATTAAAAAATTGAGCAACATCTTGAGGAACTACTCAACATTATTCATTAGTCAACCACATTATCACTCCTCCTTTGGAAAGAAGTTGCAAGTGCTCCTGTTATGATCTTCATAACCACCACTCCCGCAACAATTATTGCTTGATGTCATAGTTTCACTTGATTTCTTGTATCCATTTTTCTTTGGTCTTGCAGGTGGACGTTTGTATTTAGGTGGTAACACAACTTCATCTATAACTTCTTGTGGCGCAATCCAGTCCTTCTAGGACATAGCTGAATCAATTAAAACAAACTTTAATTTTTTTACCTTGACTTACTGTCAAACAACAGAGTACTAGATACATATACCTCACAAACTTGCACAACATATATCTAATGTAATACTTTTATGATTTCTTCGTATATAGATATACATTACACTAAAATACAACGAGATATATAATTAGACATCAATCTATAAACTTAGATACAAGATGATCAAAAAGTATCTTTTAACATAAAAATGTATCTCGGCCTAATTAACATAACATCATAACATTACTGTACAGGTTAATAACAATAGCTAATACATAGAAAATCCTAATATACCTTTTCTTATCCGATCTCTTAGCATAGAAATTGAAGGAATGCTCAATTGCAAACCTTGCCATAAATCGAAATCAGAGTATCCTTGTCCTTGTAGATTTGCCCAACCTTAATATCACTATGTTTGCAGTCAGTAATGATCCCCTTCCTATCTAGCAAAGGCAAAGGAACAATAGAATTAGATTTGTAACTAATTAATTCTGCAACTCTTTCTGATGGACTCTCCAAACACATTACGGCACCAACATTCCCATCAAACAATATTTCACCAACAAACTTATGTAATGTAGTGATGATGAGTGGATACGTCCCAAAATAACGCTCAGTTTTGTTAATCTCGATATACAGCTTCACACTCATTTCGTTATGAATCAACAACAGACAAGCATTTCCTTCAACAATATAGAGCCTCAATTTTTTTCCTGATTTCATCGATTTTCAGTTCTCCGACAATTGTCGAAATTAGTTTTTCATAAGTAACATGTTCACTGATCACAATTTCATCGCTCTTATAGCCCACATAATTGATTTCGTTCACCCAAACACCAAAATGACGTAACAAAACTGAAATATTCATTTCAAATAACCAAACAAAATTAATAAATGAGAAAAAAATGAACGTCTGAAACTTTTGAAGAAGCCGTAAATTTTTTTGGGTATTTCCAAATAAATTATGAATGTTGTTTTTTATTAGAATGATGGAATAACAAAGATAATTGCCATAAATCGTGAAATTTAATTTAATTTTAACCATAATTAGTTAGTTTAATTGCACTTTTAATGCTAATTTATCCGTTACATCCCTTAAAAAGTGTCAGTTAGTTTACTTCAAACATGTATCCCTTATATGTATCTAAGTTAATTAACATGTATCATCAATGGCCAAATATTGAGATTTTACGAGATTTTTTAAAAAAATGGAACTTTTAGTAATTCCTAGTAAACATGTCGTTATATATGTAATTTTTACAAACTTAAAATCATTAAAACTTCTAAATAAATTAGTCGAAACACCAACTGTTTCTCAATAAAAATACTATACAAAAAAAACGTTTTCCAAAATAAGTTGATTTTAAAATTTTAGCCAAAAAAACAACACAAATTTGAATATTACATTACTTTATATATAAGTAACAATAAACCTTCCAACTGGAGTCACAAATAAAATGATAAAGAAAATAACGATGCTAATTGTGCAATCCCAAAGGACGAAATGAAATTACTGAGAGATGTTTGAGATATATTACATGAATAATAAAAGCGTCTGTAAAACTGTTTTAGGAGGACAACAGAATTAAAGGGAAGACATTCTCAGAGAATTAGTTTTTCTTTGAAGGTTTGCTTCCCCTTACGAACATCTGATGGAGTTTCACTCGTAGAATTTGGCTTGCTGTTGATAGCAACATTAAAGACGGGACGGCAGGGTATGGAACTTCACCTGAGGAATTTGGCTTGCTGTTGATAGCAACATCAAAGATGGCAGTGTTTGGAAGGGACAGGAAAGCTGAGCCAAAAAAAAAAAGAAAAAAGACGGCAAGGACAGCGAAGCAACACAAAATGTGCCGCGTTTAGGGAACATCTCGCATTCATGCAAGTCCTGAAGAAGGGCTGCACATTCAGGTTGTAATGTAGGCAGCCCTACTCAGATGCAAGCATCAATGACTGATACCACAGCTCAAACCCTGACCTATAGGTCATTGAGACAACTTTTATCGTTGCTCCCAGACTCCCTTTCAAAAGATGAGCTAGATTAAAAACATGCAATATTTTCGCATATACCTGCTCATTTTGTGGTTTCTCCATCTTTAGTCGTGTTCACATCAAATATGTTTCCTGTAATCAATTGACAGGAAACCCAGTCGTGAAAGTAAAAAATTACTGCTGCTTTTAAGGAAAATGTAAGACTGAGTTCTAACAGAAACCAATTGTGAGCCTACAATGACAAACTGAAAACTATTGTAACATAATAGCAACACAAACAGCGAAGCAGACTCACCAAACCTGTAGGAAAAACCGTAACTTTAACAATACATGTGGATTCTCAATAAAGAGGTTTACTATACCATAGGTGATTAGTTCATTACTGTAACCACCATGTGTATTGACGTACAAAGGCAATCAACACCCAGTGCACATCTACAAAGATAAAGACCCCTCCATTTTAATTTTTATAAAAGACACGCTTACCGCTCTCTAAAGTATTTACCTCCAAATAGAGTATTGTATGAGAAGTACTTGGACATCATAAACTTTCTGCTCTCAATTTCATTCCTCTTGAACTTCTCTTCCTCCTCCATGAGGCTACACGATGAGACAAAAATAGTTAGGACCTCTATTGGGTTCAAAATGCGATTAGACATGAAGAAAACTTGCATTAGAACAACTTAAGATGAGTGTTGTAGCAGGATATTAAAGACTTGTAATATAACAGTAAACTATTCAACAACAAAAACAACAACATACCCAGTGTAATCCCACAAGCAGGACAATAAAGACATGTAACATAACCGGAAACTATTCAACAACAAGAACATAACCAGTGTAATCCCACAAGCAGGAAATTAAAGACATGTAACATAACATGAAAGTATTTTACAACAATAACACCATACCCAGTGTAATTCCACAAGCAGGATATTAAAGACATGTAACATAACAGGAAACTATTGAAGCCCTCAATTTCATACCTCTTGGACTCAGCCTTTCCCTCTTCCATGGGGCTACATGATGAGACAAAAATAGTTAGGACCTCTGTTGAGTTCACAATACGAGTAGTGCAGCAGATTTGCATTAGAACAACTTAAGATGAGTTTCTGTAGCAAGATGTTAAGGATTTGTAACAAAACAAGAAACTATTGAAGCCTCAATTTCATACCTATTGAACTTCTCAATCTGTTCCTTATCCATGTGGCTACATGATGAGACAAAAATAGTTAGGACCTCCATGGAGTACATAATATGATTAGACAAGCATTAGAACAACTTAAGATGAGTGCTGTAGCGGGATATTAAATACTAGTAACATAACAGGAAACTATTAAAAGGTGATTAATGCATACCAAAAGTTTCTTTTTGTCAGGGCAGGTAAGTATCAATTTCATTTAACCGCAGCATTCTTAGAAGCTTACGGCGGTGCAACCCACCGAAAGGGGGAAGAATTGGTTCAAAATGTTATAGCTCAACACCAGAAGTGCAAAGAGGCCCTTATTATATGTGATAGGGTTTTACATCCGAAGGATTTAACTTGAAAAAACAGGCGAAGACCTAAAGGAAGTTGGCAGAAACAGTTAAAATACATGTAAACCTACGCAAGGATGACAAGCCTACAGAGCTAATCTGGAAACAAATACAGCAGCAGCAACAATAACACTCAACATACCCAGAATGATCCCTGGGAGAGCAGGGTGTACACACACCTTACCCCCCCTTTGCGGGGTAGAGAGGCGATTGCTGGTAAACCCTCGATTTAAGAAAAGAAATCTGGAATCACAAATTTAGCAGCAAAAAAGATGCAGGAAAAAACAATATACCCAATGTAATCTCACAAGTGGAGTCTGAGAAGGGTAAAGTGTATCCACACCTTATTCCTACCTCGCAGAGATAGAGAGGTTGTTTCCGATAGACACTCAACTTAAATAAAGCATGCCAAACAGTTTGAAAAAGGGCATACAAATATGGGAGCAACAACAACAACAACGACGACAACAACAACAACAACAACAACATGCCCAGTATTCCCACTAAGATAATGTGAAATGGAGAGCATTACTCAACAAACAGGATAAAGAACAATAACGACAACAAAATAATACAATAATCGGAACACAAAAAACACCAGTGATAACCGAAATCAGAGAACAAGAAACTACTAGAATAGTGCTAATACTACTGGTAAGAAGGAAGGTCCAAGTATGACCACCAAGCCTATCTCGCAGGCAAGCGAGAGAACGCTCTAACTTCCAACTAACCTTCTACCTTAACCCCCAACCTACAGACTCTTATATCTAAGATCAAGACCTCATTAAGCTCAAGATGTGTCACGTCTTGTTTAATCACTTCCCGCAAACTCTCTAATGTAGGTTAAGTTAGACATTTTTAGTCAACAAAATCCTAACTTACTGCTTTTTGACTTATTTTTATCATTTTGGCCTTAAATCAAGAACTTATAAGCACTTCTTAAATTTACCCAAACATTCCAGAAGTGCTTAAAAGCTATTTTAACTTAAAAGTACTTAAAATAATTCAATCCAACAAGGCTCTTGGTCTTGTTTGAATCAACATAATGTAAATGAAACTTTTGGACTTCTAAAGGATTTGGTGCCCGCTAAAAAACTCAGAGGTCAGAAGGTAAATGTACTCGTCTTTTGATTTGCACAGTATCTTTGGTTTGTCAAGGTGAAGACTGTATCTTTAAACGATGGTTTTGTAAGCGATTTCAAGCCATGGGGGATAAGGTTTTCTTTATTTCTGGCAATAAATCTTTTGAGTTAGTCGATATTAGTGAGGATTACACAATATGGTTCTTATTAATTGAACGAGGTAGAAGATTAACATGTAGCCTAAAAATTGATGAGGTGAATCTGAGACGGGTTTGTCAAGCTCTTAAAGAAGCTTCGCTTATCAAAGGGAACAGCTGCAGAAGATGGGGAAGGAAAATCCAGGTCTACACTTTCAAAGTCTTTCAAAATTTCAACATTCATGGACGCTTTGTTAGAGTGGAATCTCTGTTGGGGAACAAAAAATCGGTAGTCGTCATCCCAGAAGTAAGTTATAACAGCGGTTGGGGCGATATTGCAGGGAAGATTCTCCGGTTCCTGGGAAAAAGTCACAACTCGGGATTCCAGCTTGCCCAATCACAATTAAAACCATATATTGAAGCTGCTAAAATTGCCCAATGGCCTGCATTTTCAGGAAATGCAGCAGCTAAAGTCGATGGTAAAAACTCTGTGCACTCTTCTCCAGCAGAACATGATGTCTCGGAGTTCCTATCCAAATGCCTCATTGGGTGTTTCAATGACTCTTTCAATTTCAGTCCCAAGTCGGAGGTAATACAGAAGTGGTTTACAAACAGATGGCAAGTTACTGCGGGACTTAAAGTGACCCTGATTAGTCACAACCAATTTCTGTTTGACTTCCCATCGAGACAAGAAGCAAACAGAGTAAAAGCAGGAGAATGGTTCGGGAATGGTAGGAAGCTGTCACTGAGATGGTGGTCGCCGGTGTTGGGGTCGGAGATGATAAGTCAAAGAAAAGAGCAGCGTTGGATAAAGGCTTTTGGCATCCCTCTCCATTCTTGGACTCTAGATACCTTCCGCACAATCGGAGACAGATGTGGTGGCTTCATCGATGTTGATGAAGACACGAAGAACAAAACTCATCTATATTGGGCTCGCATATGCGTGAATAACCATACAATAAATACTCCGGCGACACTCGATCTGGTGGTGGGTGAATGGAATTATGAAGTTTCAATCTTGGAGGATCATCACATCAAACCTCGGCCCATCCAAGGAAAACTTCCCGATAAATCAACTACCGGAGCAGGTTCCTCGAGCGTCGCAACTTTGACAAACATACAAGCCACCAGTCACGTGGGGAGGCAGGTGTCCAGCTTTAATTCAAATATCAGTCCAGGTGTTTGCCCAGCAGTCCCTGCAAACAATATAGGAGTTTTGGGTCAAAATTTAGATTAGGAATATTATAAGAAAGGCCCAAAAAAGAAGGCCCACTTCAGAGAGTTAAATCAAATAAAAGCAAAGACTTACTGGAAGATGGTGGGCCTCAAGCCCAACCCAAGTGCCAATAGGTTTAAAGCTTTATTTGATGAAATTGCTCTTTCCACCACATTAAGCCCACAAGCAACTTCTCCTCCTCTCTCATCTATAATCCAAGAAGGTTCCCATGCAGAAGCAGATGGCGAAGTCACTCCAGTCACGAACTTCGAGCAACTACTGCACCAATCTTTAGACAGGAATTGCCACTGGTACAGTGCTTCGATTCTGATTTCTCTGCTCCTTCTATTTCTGAAACTCCTCAATTGCCCTGGTATCGGGAGGGGTTTAACCCTCAAATAGTGCAAGAACCAACAGTGATTGAAACTTTTAAATGGACAAAGCTTACCATGGTCAAGGCATGCAAAGCTTTTGGGGGTTAATGCTAATAGTTTTGAACATGATTTGCTGGACATGATTATTAGAATGGACCAGAGAAGACAATTTCAACTACAACAGAAAAATTATGATCAAAATTCTGGGAAGAAAAGCAAGAACAAGGGGGAAAGCGAACGTAAGAGATTAATCTGTGGAACAAATTACGACCGGAAAGCTAGAGAGGGAAATAGTATAAGGGGGAGGCACCAA
The DNA here is from genome assembly GCA_030864215.1 of Capsicum pubescens. Taxonomy (NCBI): domain Eukaryota; kingdom Viridiplantae; phylum Streptophyta; class Magnoliopsida; order Solanales; family Solanaceae; genus Capsicum; species Capsicum pubescens. The sequence continues at coordinate 22,450,736 of CM061543.1, forward strand.
AGATCTTTCTCTGGATGAAAGTTAAGATCATGAGTTGGAACGTGCAAGGACAGAACGATGGGGGAAAGAGAAACACAATTAAGTCACTGATTCGCAAGTAGAAAGTGGATGTTCTATGCCTACAAGAGACAAAGATAAAAGAGTGATCTTCTAAATTGATGCAATAGATTTGGGGGAATAGATAGGCAGATTGGGCAGAATTAAAACCACGTGGCACCAGGGGTGGTATCGTTATAATTTGGGACAGAAGACAGTGGAACTGTATCGACTCCCATCAAGGCTCATATATAATTTCATCCATGCTAGAAAGCCTACACGAGGACTTCAGGTGGTGTTTTACGGGGTCCTATGGTCCTCATACCAACCCCGAGAGAGTGGAGCTTTGGGATGAAATTGCAGGAGTTAGGGGATTGTGGGGTAACCAATGGGTGTTGGGTGGTGATTTCAATGTTTGTCTATATGAGAGTGAAAGGTTAAATTGAATACGAAGATCCAAGGCTATGAAAACTTTTTCAGATATCATTCAAGATCTGCAAATCATTGATCTTCCACTACAAGGTGCATATTACACTTGGTCAAGGGGAGCTAACTATACACAAGCATCTAGAATTGATAGATTTCTTATCGCTTCGGAATGGTGTGATTCATTCAAAGCTGTGAAACAACTAGCTCTTCCTAAAGTCATCTCGGACCACAGGCCTATTCTTTTGGAGAATGGTGACTGGGAAGCTAGGCCTTCTTATTTCAAGTTTGAAAATATGTGGTTTCAAGCTGAAGGCTTTCTAGATAAATTAAAGAAGTGGTGGCAAGGCTATACGTTCAGTGGTAGTCCAGATTATATCCTTGCACAAAAATTAAGGAACCTGAAGAAGGATATTACAAGCTGGAACAGAGAGGTGTTTGGTAAATTAGAAACTAGGAAAAACAAAGCTCTTGATGAATTGCTAGCCCTGGAACAATCAGCTGAAAGCAGACCAGCATCAACAGCAGAGTCAGCTCAAATGCAAAACCTGAGAGTCAAGCTGCAGAAGTTGGTAAAGGCAGAAGAAACATCTTGGAGACAAAAGTCTAGGTGTTTATGGCTCAAAGAGGGGGACATGAATACAAAATACTTCCAGAAGGTGGCAAATTCTCAGAGAAGATACAACAACATCGACAAACTTTTCATGGGAAGTGAAATCATTGAAGACCAAGAACAAATAAGGAAGGAAATTTTGGACTTCTATGAAAATCTTTACACTGAACAAGAACCATGGAGACCAAGTGCAAATTTTGAAGGGCTAGCTAATATAACAGGGGAGGAAAGTATGAGATTGGAAGGTATATTTGAAGAAGAAGAAGTGTTCGCCGTAATCAAGTCATGTTCTCCAGACAAGGCACCCGGCCCCGATGGTTTTACAATGGCTTTCTTTCAAAAATCTTGGGGGTTTATTAAATCAGATGTTATGGGGGCTTTAAACTATTTCCACCAACATGGTAGCATGGTCAGATCTAGCAATGCATCCTTTATTGCTTTGGTGCCAAAGAAAAAAGGAGCAATTCACTTAAAAGATTATAGGCCAATCAGTCTAATTGGAAGCGTTTACAAGATCGCGACCAAAGTGCTGGCAGAAAGGCTCAAGGTTGTAATGGGAAAACTTGTTTCCAATCATCAAAATGCTTTCATCAAGGACAGGCAAATCACAGATGCGGCTCTAATTGCAAATGAAGTTCTGGATTGGAGAATAAAAAGTAAGGAACCGGGCATCTTATGCAAACTAGACATAGAAAAAACTTTTGACCAACTCAATTGGTCATACCTCTTCTCCATTTTGAGACAAATGGGTTTTGGAGAAATGTGTATTAAATGGATCAATTTCAGCATTACCACAGTGAAGTATTCAGTTCTAGTAAATGGAAGTCCAGTTGGTTTCTTCTCACCATAAAAGGGGCTCAGGCAGGGAGATCCCCTCTCTCCTTTTCTTTTTATCTTAGCCATGGAGGGCCTTAGTAATATGTTGGATAAGGACAAGCAGCTGCAATGGCTAGATGGTTTTAATGTTAGCACAAGAAACACTGTTAATGCCTCACACTTACTGTATGCTGATGACATCCTTATTTTCTGTGGAGCAAATAGGTCTCAAGTTCTTTACCTAAATCTAACACTGCTCATCTTTGAATCACTTTCGGGCCTTCATATAAACATGTTAAAAAGTGTTATATTCCCTGTTAATGAGGTTTTAAACCTAGAAGAGCTTGCAGGAATACTTGGTTGTAAAATTGGTTCCCTCCCAACCACTTATCTTGGACTACCCCTGGGTGCCGCATTTGGATCTACATCTATTTGGGATGGGGTGATTAAAAAGATTGAGAAAAAGTTGGCATCATGGCAGATGCAATATCTTTCAATGGGTGAGAGATTGACACTGATTAACAATGTATTAGACAGTATTCCAACTTACTACATGAATCTATTTCCCATACCTAGCAAGATATTAAAGCAGCTTGATAGGATCAGGAGGGATTTCTTATGGGAGGGTAATAATAAGGATCACAAGTTTCACCTGGTGAAGTGGATTAAAGTAGTAGGGCCAAAACAAATGGGAGGATTGGGCATAAAAGATTTAGCACTTCACAACAAATGATTACTCATGAAATGGATATGGAGGTATACTCAGGTGGATCAAGCTCTATGGAAGGAAGTAATCAAGGCAAAACATGGAGTCGAAAATCATTAGTGCTCCAAGCTGTCCAACTCCCCTTATGGTGTAGGACTATGGAAGAGTATATGTAAGTTTAAAGATGAGTTCTTTAAAAACACTCGATTGGTAGCAGGTAATGGTATACATATTAGGTTTTGGAAGGATAAGTGGCTGGACAATATCATTCTGATGGAGGAATTCCCTAGGTTGTTTCAAATTGCCCGTGCACTAAATTCTTCCATCTCTTAGAATAGAGAAGACAACACCTGGATTGTACTTTTCAGAAATAACCTACAGAATTGGGAAATCGAAGAAGTGGTCAACTTGTTCTCTAGGCTAGAAGGCCAGGTGATAAATGTCCAGGAAGCAGACAAGTTAAGGTGGGATCGTGACAAGGATGGTAAATACTCGGTGAAAGCAAGCTATGTAATCTCATTTTCTCCTAATGGAGTGCTTGATAACTGGCCATAGAAGTTGATATGGAAGACAAAACTCCCACCAAAGATCATATGCTTCAGCTGGACAGCTCTTCATGAAGCTTGCCTTACTCAAGATAACCTTAAGAAAAGGAAATTTCAGATTGCCAACAGATGTTACATGTGCCATCAGAACATTGAGTCCAACAATCATCTATTTTTACATTGTAAAGTTGTTGCTGGCTTATGGAATATGTTTCTGTCTATATTTAATATTAAATGGGTAATGCCATATAGCACCAAAGAGGCCTTTGAGTGTTGGTGCAATTGGAGAGTTGGTAAGGCCATCAAGACAATTTGGAAGATGATACCTTCTTGTATTTGTTGGTACGTATGGTCTGAAAGGAACAACAAATGTTTTGAAGGTTTATCAACTCCAAATCTCTCCCTTAAGGCTAGGTGTCTTTTTTATCTATATAGTTGGCATAACCTTTCACCTATATATTCCCCTGAGAATTTTCTGAACTTTGTTAGCTCCCTGGTACTAGTGTAGCCTTTTGTTTTTGAGCTAATGTACTTCTGTCTTTCTCTAACTTTTGTACTATTCTGCATCTTCTTGATGCCAGTAATGCAATTTCTTATTACTTCATCAAAAAGGGATTTGGTGTCCGTTTGGATTGGCTTTTGACTTTTTACTTATAAGCCAAAAGTCATAAGTTAGACATCCTAATTTATAGCTTTGGGCTTGTTTTTATCATTTTAGCCTAAAATAAAGTGCTTAAAAACTATTTTAATTTAAAATTACTTAAAATAAGTCAATCCAAACAGGCTCTTGGTCTCGTTTGAATAAAGTAGTAGCCATTTCCATGAGGCCCTAAAACAGCATATATATATATATATATATATATATATATAGCACTAGGTTTTCACTTCTGTGTTCGTTTCACTGCACTCTTGATGGTATCTAGGTATGCCAACTTTCAATTTTATGAACTGATTACTTTTCTGGTCTTAATTAAATGTGTTTATGAAGTTTTTATTTGTCTGATTTAATGGAGGTGTTGTTCTCTTCTATTTTTCCTTGTATCATTTTATTGCTACATTTGTGATTACAGATTTCTTTTCTTAAATTAAGCATTTACCGGCAATCGCCTCTCTACCCTGCAAAGGTGGGGGTAACGTGTGTGTACACCCCACTCTCCTAGGGATCACTTTGGGTTTGTTGAGTGTTGTTGTTGTTGCTTCCGTATTTGTGATTATAGATTAGCTCTGTAGATTTGTCATCCTTGTGTGGGTTTTACATGTATTTTCTCTGTTTTTGCCAACTTCCTTTAGGTCTTTGCCTAGTTTTTCAAGTTAAATCCGTAGGATGTAAAACTTTATCACATATAATAAGGGCCTCTTTGCAATCCTGGTGCTAAACTCAACAAGTCCAAATCATATGTTCCAGCTTGGCAGCTACTTGAACAACACAAGTATCACTAACACCATCGATAACAAGAAACTAGTATGATATACTAACAAGTCTCACTGTCAATAAAGCATAGACTTGTTAAAGTGTACGCAGACCTTAGCCCTACCTCGTAGAGCTAGAGAGACTATTTTCGATAGACCAGCAGTTTAAACAAAGCATGCCAAACAGTTTGAGAAAAGGATAACACAAATGAAAGCAATAACAACAATAAAATAATGTGAAATGGAGAGCATTAGACAACAAATAGGAGAAAGAAGAGTAACAACAACAACAATGCAATAATCGGAGCACAAAGCACATCAGTGGTAGCTGAAATGGGAGAACAAGAAACTACTAGAATAGCGCTAATACTACTTGTAAGAAGTAAAGTCCAAGTAAAAGTCAGAGAACGCTCAACTATCAACTAACCTTCTATCCTTACCCACAACCTCCAAACTTTCCTATCTAATAACAAGATGTGTCATTTCCCGCCTAATCACTTTCTCCAAAACTCTCCTATGTAGTAAACAAATGCAGAAGGATGAGAACCACGAGGTCTCAGGTTCAATTTTCATTTCCAGCAGAGACAAACACACTAGGTGATCGCTTCCCATCTATCCTAGCCTTGATGGATAGAGTTATCTGGTATGTGTTGCTAATGGGAGGTGACAGGTCACAGGTATTCCGTGGAGTTAATCGAGGTGCGCAAAAGCTGGGCTGACACTACGGAAGAGAAAGAAACCATTAAAATGTCAGTTTTGGAAATCTCAAGATGCATCAATTTGCGAGTATGATGAAGACAACAAGAGTAGTAGTATAGAGAAGGTAGGATTCCGATGAATTTGCCGGCGAGTTGGGCAGATAAGCCGAAGACGAAAGCAGAGGATTAAAATTTGTGAGGGCTAAAAGTGAATTAACCAATAAGTTAGGGGCAATATTAAGAAAAAAGTGACAATTGTACTCCCTCCGTCCCATTTTATGTGTCATAGTTTAACTGGACACGAAGTTTAAAAATAAGTAAAAACTTAATGCTTTTTATCAAATTATCTTTTATTAAAATAATATACTACTATTATTTTTAATTAAGTAGGACCTTATAAGTAGATTAATAAGGATAAAAGTGGAATTGCGTCTTTAAATAGTTATCAAATAAGCAAAGGTGACATTCTTTTTGGGACGAACAAAAAAAAAAAGAAAATGATTACACATAAAATGGGACAGATAAAGTGTAGACATACAAAATTCAACTGGTTAAATTCATACAAAATTTGAGTTTAATTCATGATAATTTGGGTTGATTAACTAATTTGGGTCTTATAAATTAATTAGTCCATTTTGTTAAATTCAAGCTCAAGGTCCATTACACTTTGAAATCCAAATTTATCAAGTGATGTGGAATTCCAGTTAAATCCAAGACCAATGAGACGCCGTCACATGTACAAATGATGTGGAAATTTCATTCAAATTCAAGAACCAATCAAAAGTCGCCAAGTGTCAAAGTGACATATTTCGGCCAATTACAAGCAACCAGGCCTGCTCCCTACAACTATAAATAGGGGGCAACATAACATTCTAAGAGGGGTTGAAAGGAACATTTTGACAAGAATTAACAACGTCGGCATTGACTATCAAGTTCTTTCAAGGAGCAATCAATGGAGTTTTTCTCGGAGATTATTCCAAAGCGACAAAACACTTTTCGACGTTCCGGATGATCGACATACGTCTTTAGGAGTCTAAATCATCCAACGATTCGAGAAACACGCTATTGAAGGCCCTCAAATCATTTCTAAGTTTAGGAGAGAAGAATCAAGAGAGTCACAAAATTGTACTCACAAGATTCATATTAATAAAATTATTATTTTTTTAATTTATTTTTTGCTTGCAGTTAATTTTCCGCACATTACAAAAATTTATTGCGAACAAATTTTGGCACGCCCAGTGGGACGGATTCTACTCTTCATCTCTTCTTCCTACAAATCGAAAGTTACAAATTCAACTATTGTGATGGACTTCAGAAAAATAAATGATGTTACATGCAAGGGTTCTACTGCTTCATCTGCTGACCATAGTTGTGTTGGACCAGTTACTCGTCGAAAGTTCAAGGCTATTGGCCTGGATGAATTTGAATACTTCATTTCTTTAGAGGTGGCAAAAAAACCCAACTCTCATGTGACGACTGCTAGGGGCAATCTTGCATCCATGTTCTTTGGCGAACTTTCTCTAACTGGATCCAACTTTGGTAAGCCTGAAGATTCAACGGATTTGCCAGTTTCAACGAAGGTTAATACCTTAATGGCTGACTCAACTGGCATGGACTAGAAATTCGCAATGATGGAGCAAACCATTAAAGCCCTAAAGAAGTCGGTTGGCGATAAGAATCTTTATATCACTCAACTTATGAACAAACTGGAGGCCTATGAACCAGGAGAGTTGAGTCACATCCCTACTTATCCACCTGGTTTCACTCCACAGGACAAATATGTTGAGGAATTACCTGTTAAGTCTAAATTTCAGAAGGAGAAACAATCTATTTCAGTTACGGCTTTATCTGTTCAACAATTGCAAGACATGATAACAAACACCATCAGGGCTCAATATGGTGGAGAACCACAGAGTTTGTTGTATTATTCCAAGCCTTACACAAGACGAATTGATTGTCTACCCATGCTAACGGGCTATCAACCACCAAAGTTGTAATAATTTGATGGCAAGGGAAACCCGAGGCAACATATTGCCCACTTTGTCGAAACATGTAGAAACGCTGGAACACATGATAATCTTTTGGTAAAATAATTTATCCGTTCATTGAAGGAGAGCGCATTTGACTGGTATATTGACTTGGATCATGAGTCAATTGATAGTTGGGAGCAACTCGAGAAGGAATTTCTCAATTGATTTTACAACACCCGATGAACTGTGAGCATGATAGAGTTAACGGGCACTAAGCAAAGAAAGGATGAGCCTTTAACAGATTACATCAATCGATGGAGATCATTGAGTTTGGACTGCAAAGACCGCCTTTCTGAAATATCTGCGGTAGAAATGTGCATTCAAGGAATGCATTGGGGCATCCTATACATACTGCAAGAAATAAAACCATGAACATTTGAAGAGCTGGCTACATGGGCACACGACATGGAGTTAAGCATCGCAAGTCATGGGAAGGCATCCCCTTTTATTGACCCGATGAAAGAGAAAAGAGAGTTCAAGAAAGGTATGACCTCAAAGACTAATGATTCTATGGCAGTGAAAACAACTTCTGTGAAGGTCACAACCAAGAAAAAGGTGAAGGAAGATGAAGGCTCGAGACAATATCCAAGAAAGGATAAACGTCGTCCAACCTTGAAAGAATTAGAAGCTAAGGTTTATCCATTTCCAGATTCAGATGTACCTATGATACTGGATGAATTGCTAGTTAAGAAAATGATTGATCTTCCTGAATTGAAAAGGCCGGAGTAAATAGGGTTATGCAAAAACCGAACCGACCGATAAACCAAACCGATAAAAATATTATCGGGTTATTGGTATTGGGTTATCGGGTTAACGGATTTTTATTGATTTTATAAAAAGATTTATTGGGTAAATGGTTCGATATCGGTTTTAGCTTATTGGGTTATCGGTTAAATCGATAACCCAATAAGGATACACTAAGTTATTGTTTTATCCTTATTTATGTTATATATTTAAATCTCTCTCTCTCTCTTTATCTATCTATCTATATATATATATAGATATATATGTATGTATATAGATTATATGCACTACAAATTCATAATTCAGTGATTCACAAAGTATTAACCTATTCAGGGCAACAAAGGTACAATATAAAGATCGGCTATTATCGTAATAAAAATCTTGAAGCATTTATAACTTCCAACAATTAGGATTCAATTTTTTTCCTAACTAAAATTCAGTTCAAGTTTGAAAATTCTTATAAACTAAAATGCATTGCGTAGGTTTTGGCGGTAATTAAGATTTTATTTTTTTATGTTAGTTGTTACTATTTCTATTTTATAAGTATTTTCTTATTGGTTAAACCGAAAACCGAATCGTTAAGGATCAAAAGCCGATAAACCGAAACTGATAAGAAAATATCTTATTGGTTGGTTATTGGTTTTACATATTTAAAAATCAAAAACCGATAAATCGAACCAATAACACGTAAAAACGAACCAAACCGACCGATGCACACCCCTAGGAGGAATTCAATAAGGTCAATGATCCCAAGTACTGCAAGTATCATCGCGTCGTTGGCCATCCAACGGGAAAGTTCTTTATCTTGAAAGAGAAAATCATGACGCTAGTAAGTGAAGAAAAAATCATCATCGACGTGGATGAAACAGTAGAGGCAAATCACGCTAGTATCATTCCCAAGAAGAAGGAGTGTTCAATATTGCAAACCATACCGAGCTCAATCTTCTTACAGTTTGGGAGCTTCGATCTAGTTGAAATAGATTTTCCAAGAAAGACTCTTAAAGGATCATTGGGAACAGACAACAAAGCTAAAGGTAATGATGATGATGGTTGGACCTTGGTTTCTCATAAGAAAAAGAGACATCAGGCGGTTCAAAGAATACGACTTCCTAAGCCAAGAGTGATGAAGAATAACGTGGAGCATATACGACCACCAAAAAGTGTTAAGTTTGATACTAGCAAGAAGATTGATGGTGCATTATCACGAAAGGACCGAAGTCCTATTACATTGTATGAGTTCTTTCCGGAAAAAATTCTTGAAGATAGTCAAATTGGTGCCACACATGTAATTTACAGCACAGAGGAAGTAATTGAAAGCAAAGGGGGGCATGATCCAATGATAGCACAAGAACTTCATGCTAATAGGGAAGTCGCATCATGTTGTGCCGTAATTTCCTTCACAGATGACGATTTATTGTTAGGGTCTAAACTATATAACAAACTTTTGTTTGTGGTAGGGGCTATTCAAGAACAACATCTCAATGGCATATTGATCGATGATGGTTCGGCAGTCAATATCATGCCAAAGACATGCTCAAAAGACTTGGAATCTCCATTGATGAATTGTCCAAAAGCAATATAATGATTCAAGGCTTCAATCAAGGAGGACAACGAGCCTTGGGAAAGATTCGTGTAGGATTATCCATTGGCGACATGAAATCAATCATTTTGATTCATGTTATTGATGCAAAAACATCATACAACTTGCTTCTCGGACGCCCCTAGATGCATGAAAATGGAGTGGTGTCCTCTACTTTGTATCAATACATAAAGTATGTAAAGGATGGTGAAGTAGTCAAAATTCATGCGGATATCAATCCTTTCACTAAGACAGAGTCGTATTTTGCAGATGCAAAATTTTACTTGGATTTTTGTGAATTGGGTATGGAGAAACCAACACTATCCAACCCAATTAATGTTGTTGCAAAAGAAGTAGAGGATCAACGGGATGCTGTCAAAATGCCTAAGGAGAGAATTGAAAAATTCTCCACTAAGCCTTCATCATCTGAAGGAGACATACATACGAAGATAGATGAAGAACATATTTCGAAAGGAAGGACAACCCTTGCTGGAAGTATGTACTCAACAAAGCCACCCTCCAAAGAGAGAAATAAGCCATAAGGCATTCCAAGATTTGAAAGAGATTATGACTGTCCCAGTTATACAGGTCCCATCTATTACGCCTGAGCTTCGAGGAAGCAATACTTTGGCTCATAATATAAAAGGTCAGTTTGGTGAGAAAGCTTTTACGCTGCTTGAAAAATTGGGTTACGATTTCTCCAAGCCGACAAGACTAGGTAAACTCAAAGATGAGGTCACTGATGAAAAGATACATGGTCTTACAGAGGCACAAATAAAGTTGAGCAAGCAAGGGCATTATGTTGCCACTCCTAAGTTTGGCCTGGGATTCAAGTTGCCGAAATCTCTTCGAATTTCTACTAAGAAGGGAAAGGAAATAACTTCATCACATTATGCCTCAGTAGAAAAAGACAAGGAATCCGAGGATGAGGAAATTCCACAACAAACTTTTGTGTTTGAACGCCTAGGATGATTGATACCTCGTGTCTCTGTATTTGAAAGATTGGGTTGCAAGGGCAAAAGTAGAGCCTCTAAACAAATGAAACAAGAGGCCAGCACCTCAAGAGGTTCTATTTTTCAGTGTTTGGGAACCACAATAAATTTAGTAGTGCAAAAAGGGTTGATGGAGAATGAAAAGCAAATTTTTCTTGAAGGAATTGATGACAAAGACATTCAGTATCTTTCCATTATGTATGAAGAGAAAGGTTGTGTTATCAATCACCATAGATGGTTCACTAAAAGTAAAAAGAAGTACCATTGTGTTCACTAACCAGTTTTGTGGAGAGACAAAGAAGGAGCAAGAAGAAGCCATCACGACGTTCGAAAGAAGTCAATCAGAAGATTCCAACCTTGTACAAACATCATACCACATAATAGTGGAAGAAGGTCCATACTTGGATAGTGAGGATGATGATGTTTAAGAGGCTCCACCCCAACTGGAGGATGGCATACAATCAACCGTAGATGAACTCAAAGAACTTAATCTCGGTACTTTGGAAGACCCACGCCCAACATTCATTAGTGCGCTTCTTACACCGCAAGAAGAAAGGGACTACTTTAAGTTACTAGTTGAGTACAAACATGTCTTTGCCTGGTCGTACCAAGAAATTCCAGGCCTTAGTCCAAGGGTAGCTATTCATCATTTGGGGATCAAAAAGGGGGCACGTCCTATAAAGCAGTCACAACGAGTGTTTTGTCCCGAGTTGGTAACACAAATTGAAGCAGAGGTCAATAAGCTTATCGAATCCAAATTTATTCGAGAGGTGAAGTACCCATCATGGATCTCAAACATTGTGCCTGTCAAGAAGAAGAATGGTTAAATACGTGTCTACGTCAATTTTTGGGACTTGAATATGGCTTGTCCAAGAGATGATCTCCCAATACCGATCATAGAACTCATGGTTGACGCGACAACTGGACATGAATCTATGACATTTATGGATGGGTCTTCTGGATATAATCAAATCAGAATGTCTCCAAAGGACGAAGAATGCACTGTATTCCGAACTCCAAAAGGGATATATTGTTACAAAGTTATGCCTTTTGGTCTAAAGAATGTGGGTGCAACCTACCAACAAGCAATGCAAAACATTTTTGATGACATATTACATAAGAGGGTGGAATGTTACGTCGATGATTTGGTAGTAAAGACAAAGTGCAGGGATGACCATCTTGAAGACCTTCACATTGTTTTTGAGAGGTTAAGAAAATTCGACTTGAAAATGAACCCACTCAAATGTGCCTTTGGGGTTACTTCGGGAAAGTTTCTTGGCTTTATCGTGCATCATAGAGGAATTGAAGTTGATTCCACAAAAAATGATTCTATTAAAAAAATGCCTGAGCCAAAAAACTTGATAGACCTCCGCAGTCTACAAGGAAATTTGGCATTCATTCAAAGGTTCATCTCTAACTTGGCTGGAAGGTGTCAACCCTTCAACCATCTAATGAAAAAAGATGCACCTTTCCACTGGGAACAATCATGTCAAAATGTTATTGAAAGCATCAAAAGATACTTGTTGAATCCACCTTTATTAGGGGTACCAACTCCTGGAAGGTCATTGATACTCTACATTGCATCACAAGAGCGATCACTTGAAGTACTTCTTGATCAGAAGAATGAAGATAAAAAGGAACAAGCGTTGTACTATCTAAGTCGAACCTTGATAGGAGCTGAGATAAATTATACGCCCATTGAGAAAATGTGCTTAGCTTTGCTTTATGCGATAAAGAAGTTAAGGGATTATTTTGAGGCATACACCATCAAGCTAATTTCTCGGGCCGATCCCGTGAAGTTTGTAATGACACGGCCTATTGTTTCAAGGCATCTAGAAAGATGGTCTATATTGTTTAATCAATATGAGATCGTATACACACCTCAAAAGGCTGTGAAGGGGCAAGCACTTGTTAATTTCCTCGGCGATCACCCTTTACCAGAAGAATGGGAGGTTTCAGATGAGTTTCCTGATGAAGATGTACTGTTTACTGAAGAGATGTTTCCCTGGACAATGCTCTTTGATGGATCTGCACGTCGAGATGGTGCAGGAGCAGGTGTTGTGTTGATATCACCAAAAAAATTAATCTTGCCATTCTTATTTGTTTTGGTTGAAATATGTTCCAATAATATTGCAGAGTATCAAGCTTTAATCGTTGGCCTTGAAATGGCATTAGACATAAATATTACAATTGGATATCTATGGTGATTCTAAGTTGATCATAAATCAATTTTGGGGGAGTTATGAGGTGAAGAAGGGAGATCTTTTGCCATATCACCAATATGCCATTCTTTTGCTTGAAAGGTTTGATCAGGTATTCCTAAATTATGTCCTAAGAGAAGAAAATCGCATGGCGGATGCTTTGGCTAACTTAGCCACAACGCTGGCACTCGGAGAGAAAGAGTCAACAAAGGTGCAAGCATGTCATCGATGGGTTATTCCTGGTTGTCTCGATATTCAAATAGATGAAAGCCATCATACATTTTTTTGAGCGATAGAAGAAGAAGATTGGAGAAAACCAATAATTGAGTATCTCGAGCATGGAAGGCTACCTAAGGATCCACGAAAAAGAGCAGACATTAAGAGAAGGGCAGCAAGATTTATCTTTCATGAGGGAATACTATTTCGTTGTTCTTACGAGGGATTATTTCTGTGGAGTCTTGACAAAGAAGAATCTCAACAGACAATGGAAGAAGCACACTCCGGTATGTGTGGGGCACACCAATCAGGGCCTAAGCTTCATTTTCGCATCAAAAAGATGGGCTACTATTGGCCGACAATGGTAGCAGATTATCTAGAGCATGCTAAAAGGTGTCAAGTGTGCCAATTATATGCTAATTACATCCATCAGTCTCCAGAGCCTCTTCATCTAATTGTGGCCTCATGGCCTTTTGATTCCTAGGGACTTGATGTGGTTGGACCTCTTCCAAAGTCATCAAAAGGGCAAATGTACATCTTAGCTGCTACTGACTATTTCTCAAAATTGGCTGAAGTTGTGCCATTAAATGAAGTAAAAAAGGAACATGTTGTTGATTTTATCAAGTCAAACATAATTTTTAGGTATGGCATACCAAGATGCATAGTTACGGATAATGGAACGCCCTTCAACAATAAACTCATGAAGACTTTGTGTGAGAAGTTCAATTTTAAGCAGCACAAATCTTTAATTTATAATATACCTGCCAATGGTCTTGTCGAAGCTTTTAACAAGACGCTTCGTAACCTATTGACAAAAGTTGTTGCAAAAAATAAAAGGGATTTGCATGAGAAGATCGATGAAGCTTTGTGGGCATATCGTACAACCTTCAGAACTGTAACACAAGCAACTCCGTATTCATTGGTGTATGGAGTAGAGACGGTCCTTCCATTAGAACAACAAATTCCATCATTGTGAATTGCGATTCAAAAAGGGCTTACAACTGAACATAACGCTCAACTTCGTCTAGCAGAGTTGGAGCCATTGGACAAGAAGAGATTAGAAGCGCAACAAAGGTTGGGGCATTATCAAGCCCGACTTGCTAGAGCTTTCAACAAGAGAGTGAGACCACGATCATTTAAAGTAGGTGACTTGGTCTTAGTAGTTCGAAGACCCATAATCCTCAACAAATGCATTGGTGACAAGTTTACATCAAAATGGTATGGGCCATATGTAGTGAAGGAAGCTTATTCAAGTGGTGCTTATAAGATTGTCGATCAAGATGGTGTAAGAGTTGGTCCCATCAACGGAAAGTTCCTGAAGCAGTACTTTCCATGAAGGTTGCCTACGCTGCTTAAGGCACGAGCTTAAACTGCATGTCACTCCTGGCCCACATGAGTCTAAATTGCGAACGCTCTTAAAAAAGGATAAAAAATCTTTTAAAAAAAATAATTTAACTCATCATTCTTGAACTACATTATGACTTGATCCTTCCGAGGTACGTAGGCAGCTTAGAGTATTTTTAACTCAAAGTTCAGTCATATGAGTTAAAAAAAATTTAAAAAAAAAATAGGAAAAATATGTGTCATTATTTGAGCACGAGAATAATACTTTGAATTAACATAGATACCACATAAGGATAGATGTTCCTTCACTAAGCTTACCGCGGACGCGCAAAGGTGAAGAGACAAACAAGGCAAAACGGATTTCGACAATACATTTGTATAAATTCGTACAGGTGTTCCCCATTACTTTTACGTATGTGGTAGATCTTAGAGTATTCTTCGTAAAAAAAAAGTGGCTCATGATTCGAAAGCTTCTACATCAAGTTATGAATTTTCTATCATAGTCGCTCAAAGTTGCAAAATAAGCCATCAAATTCTGAACTAAGCTGACTTTGATGACGTGTCTGTGTAAATACATAAAAGCATTGAGTGTGGTTTTTAAGTATGTTGTAGATCTGAGAATCTACTTTCCAACCAAAAAAACAACACCTAATTTCGATACTCCTACATCGAGATACAAAATGTATCGTAACACTGCGCAAAGCTGATAAAACTAGCGAACCAAGATTAGAAGAACAGTTTTGGGACAAAATCTGGGATGATTCAGGTGTAATCTGATTATGATTCTCGTGTGAGACGTAGATCTATGAGTCTAGTTTTCAACGCAAATAACAACACCTGATTTTGATACTCCTACGTCAAGATACCGAATTTATCGTGACGCTGCACAAAGCTGATAAGACTAGCGAACCAAGAATAAAAGATCGGTTTTGGGATAATGTCTGGGACGACTCGGGTGTAATCTAATTATGATTCCTGCGTGAGACGTAGCTCTACTAGTCTAGTTTTCAACACAAAAATTGGCTCTTGATTTTGATGTTCCTAAGTCAAGATATGAGGATTTTCGTGAGGCTGCACAAAATAAACAAAAAGTAATGAAACAGAACCGAAAGACTGATTTCGGAAGGGTACCTGGGCAAATTCGGAGAACTTCTGACCATGCTTTTTACATAAATTATAGTTACATGAGTTAGCCTACTATCGGAACAAGAATTTTGTGATTTTAACACTCCTAGTTCGAGTTATGAATTTTTTTACTATAGTCGCTCAAAGCTGGAAAAAAAATTTGGGTGACATGAAGTGCGAGCGAATCCTTTTATAAAAGATATGCACAAGTGTAAAAACCTTTTAGTCATGACTTTTATGCGCATTGTAGTTTTGAAAATTTCCATTCCAACAACACAAGTGACTCATAATTTTGAATTGCTTATCTCATATCACAAATGTCAAAGCATATGAGTCGGGAAGGCAAATAAAAGAACATGTTGGTGTGTCAAATTTAAAAAAAAACTGCATAGCACGAAAGACATTTAAAGAAAAAAATGTCACTTTTATTGCTCCAAAAAGACTATCATTACATAGTGATAAGATCCAAAGTAAAACTAAAAAGGAAAAAGAGAGCATTCATAAGGCCAAAAAAAAAAAATTAAGGGAAAAGTTTATGGCCAAGAATCTGAAGGTGACTTATCTTAGCGATTTCCTTTAGCTTAGCAAGTTCTTTGATTTCTGTTTCTGATAGTAGGCTGATTTTCTCAAAGGCATGAATCTCGCCTTCATTGTTGGTGACACTCTCTTGAGTTTTGGATAATTTCTTTTGATGTTCTCCAATAAGAAAAATGGTTTTCTTCTTCTTTGACGTCCAGGCTGCTAACTCTTTTTCAGATCTCTCAAGGAATTTTTAAAGCTCTTTCAAATGCTTGTCCATCTTGACTTTTTCTTCATTTGCAGCATAAAGATGTTGTTCTGCAACGGAAAACAACTCCTGATGAGCATCTTTAGTTATCTTTTAGGAGCTAGAAAATTTTGCAACATCATAATCTCCTAAGTTCTTAAAAAGGTCTGCAAGTAGAACCTTCAAAGAAGAGAAGTCGATGACGTTGACCTCCCGAAGACCTTTAAGAATTAGAGCAACATCTTTCTCTAACTCTTTGAGGTTTTCTGAGGATTCGGCAGAGAATTGTGTAATACATTCACACAAGGTACGCCATAATCCGGAAACGTAGGACAACTTAAAAGCCGAAATAGCCTTTTGTGGTTCAAAATTTGGGGCAATTTGCTGTAATGGCCAAATCAAATCCTTGGGGACATTTGAAGGTCTATTATCATTTGCTTCAACCACCATATCAGTAGTTGGAACATTTTGAAAAAATTCAATATTTTCGGGCAACTTTGCCGATTGATCCTTATTTGAAGCTTGAGCCATGGCATTATCAAGAGAAAGATTGGGACTCTTCAACACACTTGAAGGATTGGGACTTGTGACACAGTCCTCACTTAATACATCATCACCAAATATGTTGCTGAAAACGTCCACAAAACCCAACTAAAAAAAAAGAGAAGTTAATATTGAGTAAAGCGGCAAGTTGTGATCTTAAAGAAGTAATTATTACCTGATGTGTCAAATCATCCAAGGTCATTATTGAACCAGCGGCACCATCCTCAAATATAGCGGTGTCAATACTTATGGAATCCAAATCAGCAAACTCATGATGTTAATCGCTTAAGTCCTTATGCTTTTTCTTCAAACGTTTCCAGTGTGGTTCTTGGCTAGCATTGCTTTCATTTGAACTAGAGGCGGATCTATCAATAACAACTCCATTTAGTGGAATAAGTGATTTGGGTGCGTCACTGCAAAATGACACAATGTTTAGTGACTTTTCAACGCCTTTATCTGATGGGCTAAAAAATTTCTTTCTTTTGTGGACAACATTGAGCACTTCAAAAATAGAGGTGGCTACCGCCTTGGGGGCCGATAAGGGCCTTTTTATTCTTTTATCCATATGTGTATCCTTACCCTTCAAACTTTTAGATTTAGGAACAACTTGGACAGATTGATCAGGATTACCCGTTACCGCCTTGGACTTTGAAGAAAGAGAAAACTTGTCTTGACCATCCAAATAAAGTTGTTCTCCTTTGGTTGATGAGGGGGCATCATTTTTCTTTGGACCTTTTAAAATAATGTGGGTATTTCGTCTTAACACGATCTCCCGATGGGCTGGCCACCAATTCGAATATTCTCAAGTCATAAAAGGTCCATTGTCCAATAGACGCATTGGTATGTTAAGCTTTGACAAACTTCCAAGGCGAATACAAGAATCCCAAAGTTGAACCAAAGCTATCAACGAACCATCAAAATGATGCTTTGTCAAAATGTCGGGAACGTCTTGAAAAAATTCAAATTGGCGACTAAATCGATGAGGGCTATAAGGCTCCACGATCAGATCATCATCATGCCTCAAAGTGACTAAACTTGAACGAAGGCCTATGAAGAAGTCACTCCAAGAATTGGACAATTTGTCGCTATCGTCAATTTGTACCTCTTTTCCCTGTAGCAAGGCCAAATGAGGAAGCTTCTTTATATTGACTTGTTGAAATAACGTGCGAGCATCAATAAGGTCAAATTATTTTGCCTTTTTTTCTCCTGAAATTAGTCACATTTGCACCCCTCGTTGCGGATAGTTTACATGGTAATAAGTTTCAAAATACTCACCTATCCATCCATAAACATAATGGATAGGGAAGAGTGCATGGCAGGACCCCAAGTTTGAAGAAGTAGAGATTTTTTGAAGGCCACGATAGATGCTTGCAAAAACTGGGACCGCTAAAGAAATTTTTTCTCCATGAGCCATCAAGCTTGCAACTTTGAAGACACTAGCACGAATACAACTAGACTTCTTGTTGGGGAGTAAAAATTTACAGAGCCAACATGCAAGGAAAGCCGCCAAATAAGTTTCATCTCTGAGTGATTCTTTCACGCCTAACTCAACAAAAGGGGCATTTTCTTCTTCGGTTCGTGGTAAAAAATTCATGTCAATATTTTCCAACGGGTCATGATTCATCCTTGACTTCATCCGATTTTTTGACATCTTTTGTGAAGGCTCAACATATCTTCTTGGTCCTCAAAACCAGAAATTAGTCCAATCAAGAAAAGAGACATCATCAATGACATCTTTTGTAAGTTGGTAGAACGCCGAAAATAAGTGTGAGCAACTTCTAGGGAGAAAACGATTTCCTTTGTCATCCACATATGTCAACTCCTTAGCCGAGGGAATAACTTCGTCATAAAATGACCCATGAACATGAAGGCCTCCGATCCGATGTTTCTCAAGTCCCATACAGATATGGCCAACTCTCCAATAAAAGTAGAAACTGTGTTGGTGGATGGACGCCAATTCTCACAAAAGGCCTGGAGCACATTCTTATTATGGTCATATGTGAACAATGAAGCAAAGACGACATCATAAGTCTTGTTGCACTCCAAGGTCTCCTTATTACGGGCAAGGATGTCGTCTATCCACTCCCAGTAGCCGGATGTATATCGAACCTCCCCAAAGCCGGAGGGAGGGACACGCCAACTGATAAGGCTCCTATTGCGGCTAAGAGAGCTCGCAACAACACCATTTTGATGTGTAGAAGACTTCAAAAGGAGAACTTTTTCAGTCACAATTTTGCCCAAAAAGTTATCCATGACGTCCTTAGTTTCCATCACTACCATTCTGTGAGATGGAGGGAAGTTTTCAGTGGCTTTCTAATAAGCGGGAAGACGCCAATCACCGGAGGATAAACTTTCAAAGTGAGGGCTTTGGCATGCGAATCTGATTTGCTTTCCGCGATCTCAAGGCAAGGGTATGAAGTTTCACGGTCGTTAAAACAAGTCATTGTTGGGGATCAAAAGTACCCTAGGACGTTCCTGAGGATTAATAAGAGAATAGAGATTAACCGTAATGAACACACAAGTTGAAAAAAATAGGAAACAAGAGAACTTGAAGTTGAGTGTATAAAAAAAAATGAGTAGCTCGCGATTGCAGTCTCGTATTTCATATTGCAATCATGCAAATTTGAGCGAGCAAGAGGCAACAGACTGCTATGAAAGTTACAGTTACCTGAGGAGCAGTTTGTGGAGTCAATCGTATCAGGCAAAGTCACAGCTTCACAGTTCGACAATCAAGAACAGTCGAACACTTTTGTTTGTGTGGCTACCTAGTGCTTTGATGATTTTTTCTCTACAAGGGAAAATCTTATATAGAAGTTTTGATAAGAATCTCAATTTCATATAAGGGAGGTTGTAGCAAGATTGGAAGAAAAGATCTCTAGGAATTTCAAGTAGCTAAAAGAAAATTACCATGTTTGAAAGATTTCTTTGAAAAAAATTGATTCTTTTTTAGGACCAAAGGAAAGTTAACATTTTCTTGGTTCAAAAGTTCAATGCAAGAACCTTTACTAACATGCAAGGGGCAGTAAGATAAGGATTTACTCAATATGGTCCTACTTCAAATCCATATGGAGGGGCCTCAATATTGTCTAGTGTGTAATGACTTGGACAAATATTAGGGGTCATTGATTTCACGCTTAACCAAGAGAAGAATTTTCGCTATGTGAAAATATGTGGAGAAAATTTTAGACCACTCACAAGTAGCGGTCTACCTAGAAGGCACCGAAAAGAAATAAATACTTTTTAAAAAAAATGAAAACACATTCATAGGTACTTCAAGTCTCGTTGCCAAGTTTCGGCAAGCCTACAACGTCAACAAGTCTCGAAGTAAGGGGCATTTGTAGACATACAAAATTCAACGGGTTAAATTCATACAAAATTTGAGTTTAATTCATGGTCATTTGGGTTGATTAACTAATTTGGGCCCTATAAATTAATGATAAAATTATACAAATATGCTACTTATGTTTTCAATATTACAAAAAATCCCAACTCCCTAAATATATTACAAAAATTCCAGCATATACACAGAATGCTATGTATATGTCGACTATGTTATGTATATTAATAGGGAGAGAGAGTAAAGTAATTAAAAAAGTAGGAGAGAGTGTAATTACTTCCAAAAGGATTGGTATTTATGTTATTTATACTAAATTAATTAGTCTATTTTGTTAAATTCAAGCCCAAGGTCCATTACACTTTGAAGCCCAAGCTTATCAAGTGATGTGGCATCCCAGTCAAATCCAAGACCAATGAGACGCCGCCACATGTACAAATGATGTGGAAATCTCATTCAAATTCAAGAACCAGTCAAAAGTCGTCAAGTGTCAAAGTGACATATTTCGGCCAATTACAAGCAACCAGGCTTGCTCCCTACAACTATAAATAGGGGGTAACATAACATTCTAAGAGAGGCTGAAAAGAACATTTTGACAAGTATTGACGACGTCGGCATTGACTATCAAGTTCTTGCAAGGAACAATCAACAGAGTTTTTCCCAGAGATTATTCCAAAGCGATAAAACACTTTCCGACGTCCTCAACGATCAAAATACGTCTCTAGGAGTCCAAATCATCCAACGGTTCGAGAAACACGCTACTGAAGGCCCTCAAATCATTTCTAAGTTTAGGAGTGAAGAATCAAGAGAGTCACGGAATTGTACTCACAAGATTCATATTAATAAAATTATTATTTTCTTTTATTTATTTTTTGCTTGCAGTTAATTTTTCGCACACTACGAAAATTTGTTGCGAACACAAAGTAGCAAACATTGGAATCTTAGGCCCGTTGGCCATCAAAATAAGTAATTTTTTGGAGTTGGAGTTAAAGTTAAAGTTGGAGTTGATATTGTGTTTGACTATAAATATAAATTAAACTTATTTTGAAATTTTATTAGAGAATTAGGAGTGAAAAAGTTTTTTTTATTTTTTTTTAAAACTAATTTTCACTAAAATGAAATTATTTTTATGGTCAAACACTACTATAAAGATATTCAAACACTCAAACTAGTTTACAAAATGTATACTTTGTGTATACTGTACATAAAATATACATATTTATACATAATATATATACAATGATATTCATGCATATTTTGACTATGTTGATAAACTAATTGATAAGTATATATGCGCAACTTTCCCTTTCTAAAAATGATTGTATTAAAGTTTTGGGCTATAAGGTTATATACACTTCTTTGAATTTTCTCTCTTATTTATAGGAGAAAATAGAAGTGAAGAAAAACAATTCAATCCATTTACTTCAAAGTCCACAGCCAACAGAGCCTGGCCTGGATATAGCACGTCGAGTTGATTTTGAGCGAAGCTCAACCGAGCTTATTACATTTATATTAAATGCAGAAGGGTATGATATAGTAATCAATGAAGTAAAATGAGAATATATATTTCTATTATATAGAAGAGGTGGTTTCGACTGCAATTACCAAAAAACTCCTCCATTTCCACTTAATTACATATCATGCCTCAATATATAATAATTTCATCGTTTCATCATAATGGTTTAAATATTTAATATATTCTATTAATTAACTATAACTACATATTGGAAGTAAAAAAAAATTTATTTATTTAATTGGCTATCATGTTCAAAACTAATTTGTTACCACGAATCACAATAATTAATAACTTAAAATATTTAAAAGACATATAGAAATTTTATTGACTCTCATTATTTTAGCAATGCCACATAAATTGAGATAAAAGAAAAAGTACTGCAAATCATAATAATTAACAACTTAAAATATTTAAAAAATTTAGTTGATTCTCAAAATTGTATCGAAGCCACATAGATTGGGACAGAAGGAATAAATATATTATTTGATAATTACATAAAAATTATTATAAATCACAATAATTAACAAGTTAATATACTTTTTTAAAAATAGATAAAAGTTCTATTCAACTCTCAAAATTTTATCGGTGCACCATAAATCATGACAAAATAAAAAATTATCTTAATTAATTGCAACTAAATATTCAAAGTAAATTAATTTTATTATTTTAATTGACTTTTATATATAAAATTAATCTTTTTATTTATTTATTTATTTTAGTAAATTTAAATTTTAAAATTATGTTTCTCTTATATGAAATACTAATATTTAAACTTAACTTTAAATTTTTAAAGTACAAAATTAATAAATTTAATTTAATAAAATAAATTTCTAATGAATATTTTCTTAGAATTTGTGTTGGGTCAATATGTATCAAGTTAAAAAGAAATAAAGAAAAATATATAGTAAAATTTTATTATTGTGAAAGATAAATATAATGTACTATCCAATAATGTTTAATAATATCATATTTTGCATATGCAAATATAGCATCCCGTATTTAATTAATATACTATTTCGGTGAATTATCGATGATTACTATTGGATATGATAAAATTATATTAATTTTTATAGTAATAACATAATCAATCGCTCTTAATTAATTATTATGAGTCATCTAGGTATTAAGAAAATAAATAACATTTAATAAAAAATAAAATAGACATAAAATGCGAAATTAACTCTTAATGTTTTAAATTAAATTTTCGTCTTTCGAACGATGATTTTACTATATCACTCCTTATTATAAGTCATTAATGTATTAGAAAAATAAGGATAACAAAATGATATGTCAACATAAAATATTTGATTGACTATCAAAATTATATTAGTGCCACATAAATTGGGACGGGACAGAAAAAAATATAAAACAACATATATTATTTGAAAATGAAATAAAAAGTACTGTAAATAACAATAATTAACAAAAAAATATTAAAAATTGACTGATTTCTGCTGCTTCAATCGTGATTTTAATGTATCACCCACAATTAATTATTATATGTCACTTATGTATTGAAAAATTAATAATAAAAATTTTCATGATATATTTTAAAAAAATAATTTTTACTACATATACTCAAAGGGCAAAAGAGTAAAAACACACCAGAGATAAACGTAGAGAAATCAAGAAGCCCCAAATGGATTATTAACATTTGTGACATTCAACACATGTCTAAATATTTCCAAATTCTTCTTGAATCAACACATACACATAATAAAAATAATAAATAATAATAATTATATTTTACTATATCACCCCTAATTAACTATTATGATCATTTAAGCATTGTGCCACATAAGTTGAAATAGAAAAAATATTATAAATCACAATGATCAAAAATTTAAATTATTTAAAAAATATAACTGGCTATCGTCGACACGAAACTCTGGACAAGGAGAGTAGCATATATTATTCAAAAATTACATAAAAAGTATTATAAATTACAATAGTTAACAACTTAAAATATCTAAAAACAATTTAATATGTTATATATTTCACATAAAAATACTAGAAATCACAATAATTAACAACTTAAAAAATTTAAAAGATATAAAATATTTGGTCGACTCTTGAAATTATATTAGTGTCACTGAAATTGGAATAGAAGAAAAGTATTATAAATCATAATAATTAAAAATTTAAATTATTTTTAAAATATAAT
The DNA here is from genome assembly GCA_030864215.1 of Capsicum pubescens. Taxonomy (NCBI): domain Eukaryota; kingdom Viridiplantae; phylum Streptophyta; class Magnoliopsida; order Solanales; family Solanaceae; genus Capsicum; species Capsicum pubescens. Next base: position 22,474,540 of record CM061543.1, read on the forward strand.
TGACTATCAATGCCACAAAAATTTGGACAAGAAAAGTAACGTATATTAATTTAAAAATTACATAAAAAATATTATAAATTACAATAGTTAACAACTTAAATTATCTAAATACATATTAAAATAACATATGTTGAACTCATGCTAGATTCCGAATGAATCCTAGAAAACATATGTTGAACTCATGCTAGATTTCGTATGAATCGTAGAAAACATATGTTGAACTCATGCTAGTTTGCCCGATATATAGGTTGTTGAGAGATAATGGGTGTTAGGTGAAATAGCCAAAGGTAGCAGGACATTGGCAAGGACACTAATTTGTGGATGAACAACTGAAATCTGTCACACGCTGATATGAAGTGATGCAATAATCCTAGCTTCCAGCATCAATCATCTGAACAATTAAATACTTTTTTCCTTTCATTTAATTATCGTTTTAGCTTCTTCTTTTTTTTCTTCTTTTTTTTTTACGTCCTTCATGAAAAAAGAACTAAATAGATGGTATGATATAAAGTTACTCCTATTAATTAGACAGTTTTAAGGGTGTAGATAAAAACAATCAACAACTTTAATCATATATTCCTAAATATGTTTTGGTACAATTTTTTTGAGCAATAGTTAAACACGGACGAATATAATGTAAGTGTTCTGCTCTCTAGAATTCTAAATTCTTGTATACCTTTAAGCAGAGGCGGATTCAGAATTTTAAACTTGTGAATTTCCAATAAAATAAATAATATACCAAAACTAGGGTATAACACGTGAGACACTTCTTCAAATCCCTTTTGAACCACTGAGCCAACTAACAGCTTTAATAGATTTTTAATATAATTAAAAGTTATACAAAAATGCTTGGGAATTTCCGGAACCCACACCCCCAATGCTAGATCCCCCCTTCCTTTAAGAATATATTGGCATCTTAATATCTTATTTAACTGTTATTTCCTAAATTAGTTACAAACCCCATTGACAGTTGTTCGAGACACTACAATTATGTAGTATCCTTGGTTTCAAATGAAGTCGTCATGTGATGAAAACATAAAGTGTCCAAACACTTTTGCCAATACTTAATTTCTTGTCACTGTGACGGGGCTATGCGTTTTAATTAGAACTTAAAAGAGTACCAATTATGAATTAACAAATATTAATCATGCATGTCACTCTGTCATCTGTTTGAATAATAAGAATTGAAATTGAAAATAAACAGCTAATGTATTTTGTGGAATTCAAATTTTAATACTATTAATTAATTATACTGCTATTTTCTAGAAAATTTTCACGTACACATTTATGATCTAGGCTAAAGATAATTATAGGCACTATCTATCTATCTATCTGCCTCTGCTCATCTGCTTGCAGATGAAGAAGTTAATAGTATGTGGCTTAGCTTATCCCATTTTACAGTCTGTTGACAGGTTGGGAGCATTTTGCTGTAACTTAGAATTTATTACTTTTTACATTCAATTCACATGCAATAGTATATAATGCGTCATGTTCATGAGCTAGCTAGCAAGCACTGTGTAGTAATTACCACAACAACAACATATCCGGTAAACTCCCACAAGTGAGGTCTGACAAGCACCATGTAAAATCCCACAGTGCATTGGCGTACGCCTTCGTCTTTTCAGTTGAACCACTTGTCCGTTCGTGTATTTATAGACGAATTCAAGTTCTAGATTGATCTTAAGTTAATACTACAAAATCGAGTATATATCGAGTTTTCAGTCAAATATTTAGTTACAAATCCATGTACATGCATGTATTGTGGAATATACAGTCGAGTGATTTTTACGAGAGAAAATTCCTGAATTAAGTGACTTTGTTGATACAACACAAAACTAAATGACTTTATTATATATATTTTTTATACTTGTGTAATCTTTTGAGATATTTATTAAGAATAAACAATGTGGAATATTTATTGTGACCTTTATTTTTTGCATGCGCCATTGACTAGATTTTCACCTACTATACTTTAGCAATAAAACCTTTCAAAGATCTTGTCTGTTGGACTATATTTCAAAATTTCAATTACTTATGTTAAACATGTTAGTAATTAAAATCTAGATAATACTGTACATTTTGCTTCGGTACCAAGGAATATTGAGCAAACAGCTCAACTAACCTAAGCTAATTTTGTTAATGTCATCACTTTTCCCTTCCCAAGAGTATTCAAAGAAGTTTGACTAGATTTTTCATTTTCATATATACCCCATTCGTATTAGTTGACCTTTATGAACTTGACACATTCATTAAAAAATCAATAGATAAAGATGCATTTTACATATTTATCCTTATATGTCTTTTAAAGTGCAATAATCAATGCAATGATTAAACATTAAAATTTGATACATATTATATCATCTCATGCATTACATCTAGAATATTGAGTATTTATAACTAAAACTAGTAATAATTATTTAATTTTGATTTTGTGAATTGTGGTCATTTATGCATCATTGTGGATGTATTTAGTATTCCTATCAAGGATAAAATGAAAAACATATGTATAAAATACTCATGATTTTAGAACTTGACCAACTAAATTAAAATAAATATTTTTAGAAAGAAGACCAACTAATACGAAACGGAGGGAGTATTTACATTTTCTTTAGAAATTAAGTGCATGCAGCTTCTAGTGGAGTAGTATTTTTCGTTCAAAATTCTGAATTTTTGGAGTTGAATTAAATTTAAAATTAAATCAATTTAATTCTTGTTAAACAAAAGTGTTAGTACATAAATTGTTTTATGTCATGATATATATTAATTTGCACAATATCTATCATACTGATCGACAACAAAAGCAATTGTTCAGAATAGACAGGCTTTTTGATGAATGTGCATCGATGTGCTTAATTATACGACTTTTCTTCGTACAACGAAAATTAATGAATTGATGAAGTTGCAACGCTCATGATATATATGAAGCTAGCTTTAGTAGATTATTATTCATTAAAAAGTGAAATTGATAACCTGACTGAATTCTTAGGAGAGGTGTTTGAACATGCTGTTAAAATTTTAAATCTTTGATTTGACTTTTGTGTTTATTATATATGGCATTCTGAACAAATCCTTAGTTTTAACTTTTAACTTAGAACTATTGACCAAAAAAAACTTAGAATTATTGGTTTCAAAGCTCAAATTCACCTAAAAGATAGAAGTTCAGTTTCAAAACGGCCATACATGTTCAATCCGGCCAAATTGTGGCTGCCCCCGATTCGCCACGGAGAGTTATCCCCGGCAGAACCATCATTTGCTATAGAACTATTTGAAGGCGATTTAGAGACGAAGCTTTGATAGTTTAATTTCACAAATTGTTGAGTACAACTTTTGAAATTCAAATAACAGGTCCGATTCGAATATAACTTTAACTTCAAATCCACCTCTAACCAAGTCAATGATTTTAAGTTCATATTTCGATAAGAGATAGTATGATGTTTTGGGTAACGGTTTTATCTCTTTGACTACACTCTTTTACATATCCTACTTACTATTTGTGTCATTTATAAACATTATACCAAGAGAAGAACATGGCATATTTTGTGGGATGATATTGTTAATGCACATCTTAAAGTACAACTAAATATAATATTCGTGATAGATTATGTATCCTGAATGACACAGGACAAAAACAAAAAGAATGAGTTTAACTATTTCTACTTCAAAACATCTTGATAATATTCCATGCACTAACAAATAAAGAAGAAAGAAAGATACATAAGGGTACTAGTACTATCTAAAGTAAGAATTGCTCTCCCTTTGGCCATAGATTTTGAACTTTAACCTTGAAAATTCGAGTTTCTCTAATTGTGTTTGGACGTGAATTTTACTTGAAAAAGGTTTGAAGTTTTGTGAGTAGAAGTGAAATTTCTCACTGGTCTGATCGAGCTTTTTTGAGAACTCGACAATATTTGGCCAGATAAGCGTTTCAATTTTCAAAATTTGATTCAAAATCTATGGTCAAACGCTGGCTAAGTTATACTACTATATCTACTTCCCTTTGCCCATCCAAATACTTTTCCTAACCTTATTACCACCACCATTGGAAGCACCTTTAGTTCCTTTTGCAGCATAGAAACACTCTTTCACCTTGTCTTGATCATTCAGCTTGTAACCATTCTTCATTGAACTCTTAGCTTTTTTGTTAGTAAAACTGCAATCTTTTTCCTTACCTTTTTCCTTTTGATTCTTGAAATTAACCATACCTACAACACCACTCTTCCCATTTCTTGAAAATTGACTAACTGGACCTGAGGATGCATCAGAAGCCATTGAATCATCAGTATCATCACCATCCTCATCATCGTCTTGATTAACGCGGCCTTCTTTGTTATAATTATTGTCTTCTATCTCATCAAAATAATCTCCAATGTCTAGCTCACAATCACCAGTCGAAGGAGAACCAATGTACATTGTCCAGCCTGATTCACTGCTGTTACATTCTTCAACTTCTCCAAAGAATTTGGAATGATTAGAATCCATTAATTTCAACAAATGGTAATAACAATTAGATGAGCTAAAAGAAAGAAGAGTACTAGAGTTGGTGATGTTGAAAAACAAAAAAGGCAAAAGAAACACTTGTTAATACTATACAGCTCTCACTCACACCACACAAAGAAAAGAAAGTGCCAGACTTTATATTTTTGAAAGCAACCTCAACCCCCCTGTGTTTAATTTTTGTTCTCTCTTTTTTCAATAGCTGGAAGCCTGGAATTAATTTCTACCACCTGGACATGCATATATAGACATTATTTTCCCTGACTTCACATCAGCCACAGGGACAGGTAGAAGCTGTCAAAGATATTGATAGAGAAACTTGTCTTATAAATGTCACGGTTGAATGAATAGGATCCTTCTATCTTTAGTTAAATGTTTCGGTTTTGAGATGTGAGAGTGGAGCAACTCACTAGTAAGACGTGTTTCCGCTTTGAATGGTTGTGTTGTGTGAATTTGAATTAATCGGCCTAACACGAAACACACTACAATGAGTGTGGTGGAATGGATGAGATCTTTTCCTTTTTAATTAAATATTTCAATTTTGAACAACTCCTAATAAGAAGTGTTTCCTCCTTGATTGGTTACACTGCACGAATTCAAATTAATCGGCTCTTACGATGAAAATACATTAAGGGTGAAAATAAGGCACGAAACACACCACAAAGAGTACGGTGGAATGGATGGGATCCTTCCATCTTTTAACTATATGTTTCTAATTTGGGTCATAGAAGGAAGAAACTCTTGACAGAAGAGCAACACTTTCTATTTCGTGGGTTATGCTGCGTGAATTTAAATTAGTCGAGTCAGTAAGAAGGTTCGGTTAAGAATGCATAAAGGTAAAAGAAAAAAAAAGACATGAAACACGCTCGAAATTTACCTTTAAGTAAATGTGAAAAGACAGAATTGGGGCTGCTCTGAAGAGAAGAGACAAGTGTTTATTACTTTGAATTTGAACGTGACTCATCAATAAGAAGCAGTATAGTACTTTGAATGCAAAATACAGAGGCCTATATGTGCTAGTGAGAATAATTTTATGCATTGTATATAGTCCTTTGTTCTGAGGGTAGAATTTGAAATTCTGTGAACTCTACAAAAAGTGTTTAATTTTGGTTAGATTTATTAGAGGCTACTTTAACCTCTCTTCTTGATAATCAAATAAATCAAGAAGATCGACAAATCCTCTGGAGATCAAATTCAAATATTCCTGTGTTAGAGAAATACGCCACTAACGGCCCTCGAATTACGGAGAAATTTATATTCAAATCTTTCTACATTCGAGAAATATGCCACTAACGACTCTCGAATTACGGAGAAACTCATATTCAAATCTTCCTACATTCGAGAAATACGCTACTGACGGCCCTCGATCCTACATTCGAGAAATACGCTACTGACGGCCCTCGAATTAAAGAGAAAATCAAGAGAGAAGAATCAAGGGAGGTACAGATTTGTACCCATATTCTTGATCAATAAAATTCTTGTTTCTTCATATTTTTGTTTGTGGTTGAAATTTATTTTCCATGAATTAAATTATCTTGCAAACAATTGGCACGCCCAGTGGGACCAAATATGTCCTTCATCTCTTCTCTCGTAAATCAAATATACAAATCTGTAGCCGCCGAGATCGTAAAGATGGAAGCGGTACTTTAAGACTCGTCTTTGAATTTCTTCAAGTCTACACTCCGACAAGTCTCGAAGGGGCATTTCATTAAAACAAAAGGCATGTGAGTAAATGAAAATGCAGCTTTTCTTTTCATCTCTGAATATTTAGGAGAACTCAAGCAGTGAAGATTTGTGTCAAGGGGGTAAAGATAATTATTTGCTGGAAAATTATACTGTGGTGGGTAGGTAAGAAAATAAATATTTTATGTATAAATATTATATATGTTGATTTTCTTTAGCTTTATTGAATTTTTTATTTCTTTTGTATTTTGATCTTTTTATTAAAAATCCTGACTCGGCTATTCTTGATTCGTTTTGCATACGACACATTAGAAGTGGAAGAACTTTCTACTAAGAGTTTCTCTGTTCTGGGATTCTAATCGAAACCATTAAGAATGGAGGAATTTCACCACGCTCCGGGCCCTTTTGACGGTTAGTCAACTTCTTTCTCTCTTTATATTATTTTCCACCGCCTTGATCATGCATCTATCATAAGTCACAATTATGGTTCTAAAACCTTTTTACTTTTCATAAGCAAGTACATGTTACTGATAATCATTTTCCAGTTGTATAATTGGCAAATGGCAATCTTGGTTGGTGATCTGGCAAATTGATTTGATCTAACATTTAAAAATATTGTACTACTTATTACTATGAATCTTTTGTTGCTATTCATGTTACGTGGGGAAGACCTAAGTTTTTGGCTTTATTTTTATTTTATTTTGAGATGTCATTTTTCTTGATATTATTATGGAGAAGGAGCAAAAGGGACTTAAGATTCAGAAAAAGAAGTGGGAAATGGGGCATACCTTGCCTCATTAAACCCCTTTTTAGTTGTTCCTCACTTGTAAATCCTAGAAAATGACTTGTAATATAATTAAGGAAATTGCCAGACAACTTAGGCCCATTTATTATTCTTGTTTCTTTGTCTTTTTGGTTGATCATTTCTTGAATTGAACTTTTCTTGGGCTCCATGTGATTTTTAAGTGAAAATTGTCCTGCAATATATGACAAATATCCCAAGGCTGGAAAGAGTTCAATCTAAACCAGGCCAATGATCACTTTTTTGCCAAATAAGATAAGATAATGTTTTCTAAGTATTCAAGTCAAACTTAGATATGCCATATACGTGTCTTTCACATTGCAAAGTTAGGAATAAGTATAAAATAAGTATATACCCGTTATATTTAATTTGACGATAAAAACTTATCTGCAACATATATGTTATATCAAATAAATAGATATATGCTATGTATTTTTACATAGACTAGTCACTTTAACTATATGATTAATTAATTTATATTTTCACTTCATTAAAATCATCATTCACCCCTCGTAATAAGTTGAATTGGTTTGATGTAAAGTGCCTAAGAATTACCCACAAGAGTATATAATTGTTTTTGTTAGGTCCACTCACATATGATGGGGCATTATAGACATGAATTATGGTTCCTCCCATGTAACTTAAAGTAGTTCTGTGAACAGCTTTATGTGATTAGAGAGATCTTTTGATGTTGCTGCCTTTTTCTTGTGAAACTTTCCCTCCCACTAATATTGTTACATGCAATTTGTATAGCAATCTTGAGTACCATGAAAGAAAATTACACTATATGGTAGACATCTTTTCCCCTGAACTTGTCCTTCCAATTCACTTTAACATTTAAACTTAACTTCTATTTATTTACCCCCTTAACATCTTTAAAGTGTATTAGTTTCACCCCTAATGCTGACGTGGCATTTTCAATAAAAAAAAGGCGCGTTTATTTGTAAAAAAAAACAATTCCAATAATATTATATTTAAAATATAATAGAAATTAAAAATAAAAAATAAAAAAATGAACACCTTTCTTCTTTCTTCTGCAAAACATTTTCCTCCATTGGAATGTCACTGAAAATAGTCACTGAAAATTCATAAATATATGGTGTCCAAGATTTGATGGTGGTGGAGGAGTATAAAAACCATCATGAGAAGATGAAGAAGAAGAGAAGGGGTTAATGTTTGAAGAGGGGTCCATGTCGTTGTTGTGGTTGTTCTGAAGAAAATGGAGTCGGATCATATGGTCGGAGGAGTCTGTAGTAGTAGAAGTGGTGGAGAACATATTACGGCGAGAAGCGGCTCTTTCACGCTTATGAGCATTCTGGTGTCCTCCAAGTGCTTGAGAAGTGCAAAACTTGCGAGAACAATAGAGACAAGAGAACATTCTACAAGATGATGACACTTTTGGTTTTGATTTAGGGATAGGGATCATGGAGGAATTCACCATATCTGTGGTGGAGGAATTAGACTGCAGCTGGTTATAGAAACCGTAAACAAGTTGCTGCTAGCTGAGATCCGCCATTAATGAGGTCTTCATTGATTTTTTGAGGAAAAAATAAAGGGAATGGATTTTCTGAGGGAAGAAGAAGGGGGGCTGCGCTGGCAGGGTAAGGGGGTGAGGGCTGGAAGAGGAGAGGGCGGGGTGGAGTGTGTGAAGAAGAAAGAAAATGGGGGTGGGGGTAGCGGGTGAGGATGGTAGGGTGGGGGGTGAAGAAGAAAGAAAATAGGGGTGGGGATGTCTTTTTTATTTAAATATATATAATTATATATATAAACAAATATATATATATTTATATAAATAAAATAATATATATATATATTTTTTATATAAATAAAATAATATATATATATATATATATTTTATTTAAAAAATATATAAAAATAATAAGTGGGGGATTATTTTTTTTTTAGGAAAATAGTAATTTCTTACGTGGCAATGACATGGCTTCGACGTGGCGATGATGTGTATGCGAGTGTAACACACTCTCCGTTGTGAGAGTGGTATTCAGTTTTGAGGGGTGAAACTAATACATTTTAAAGATGTTAAGGAGGGTAAATAAACAGAAGTTTAGCTTAAGTGTTAAAATGAGTTGGGGCGACAAGTTCAGGGGGAAAATCATGTCTTTTCTCCTATAATTAACTGTGCTTTTCTCTCACGATCGTTTAAGCTTTTAAATGAGGTGATTGATTACTGATCATTACATAATTCAACACAATTCCAAAGCACATAAGACGTCAGAGTCATGTGTTCAAAACTCATAGCCCCCTAAAAGAACCATAAACACAAATCATTTCTTCGTGTTTCGTTATGAAAATTGACTCAAACTCATATGTAGGGATCCATTTCGTGTTTTGACATAATATAATTGACTAATTAAAAGTTTGCACCGAAAATTTACATGTTACAATAATAAGGATAAAGAACTGATAAACTAAACTTGTTGGGAAACATTTGAAGAAAAAGTATTATTATATGTAGGTTTTCCAATATACAAAGGCAATTTATCATTTCCAACAATGACTAGCACTATTTTTGGCTCTGCATCTAATGCACATATTTGATCATGCATTTTATTCTTTTCTTCATCAATCTCCAGTACTACCTCTGGATCTTGTAATTCTGAAATTGAATTTTGACGATTTTGAAATCGATAGAAAATTGCTAATGCAATGGCAGCACAAATAAAACCAACACCACAATATAAATATGGAATTAGGGTATTCCATTTCCATAATTCTGCTGAAGTGTTCATTAACTTCACTTCTTCCCACTTTGCACCTGGCTGCATTTTATTTTATTTTATTTTTCTTTTTTTTGTGTGTGTGTTGATTTACGATGATGAAAATTGGCTCAATAATCTGGTTTTATATATAGACAATGAACCACCAATTGAATATTGTGATACAGAAAAAGAAAGAATCATATCATCCAACTACGTGCAATAATTAACTTGGTGCGTCAAGCATTTTTCTTTTGCACGTTTTTTTTAATATAATATAGTTAACATGAGAATATTAGAATATTTTAACTCGTCTGATCTCTTTGGGAGAATCATATATTTCCAATAATGCTTCTTTTGTGAACCTTTTACGCCGTAGATGATTTAAAAAATAAAGATCGTATCTATAACTATTCATTTGTTTGATATGCGGGAGAAGGTGACATATTTCAATATTAAATTTGGTATCAAATTTATTCCAATAGTTGCTTGATGGTATAAATTAATCGTGGAATAAATTTGTATAATCTGCCAAACATGGTATAATATTTAATACTAGAATAAATCATCTTATTCGATCCAACTTGGGATATTATTTTATGTCGCATCTCATATTGGGTAAACTAATCCAAAAATTATAATTTCAGAACTATAATTCTGTGATAATTTAGTCTAGATACCAAATGATTCCCAAATTTAAATTTTTAGGTAAGTTTTTAGTTAATGTTATTCATTCTCACAAACACCTCAATATGATACCAAAGTCAGATCATAAGTTCAATTTTACCATCGCTCGTCGATAAAATGTTTTTTTATTGTTGTTGTTTAACTAGTCTGAGAAAAAGATTTAGCAATGCATAGAGAAACTTAAACAATTTAAACTTTAAGATGAGATAGTAATATAAAAAATCACAATTAAAAGATTTATGAATTGAGCAGCCAGATTAAACTTTTTGTTAACATGTTTAAAATAAAAAGGTGGTGTGTTAATATTCTCCCTATATTTTCATACCCTGAGAATTTTCAGTAGCCTTTGGCCTTTGCTAATTGCTTCCCTCTTTATTCCTTCAGCTGGTTCAAAATATCACGTGTTATATATTTGTTTAAATCCTTGTGGAGAATATTAATGAAATTAATTAATATAATATAGGCAATTATATTCTTTTCCTTTGTACTTTCAGGAAATTAAACTCATCCATAATCCATTAGGTGTTGTATTAAAAATTCAATTTATCCCATATGAGATGTGGGAAAAGAAAAGGTAGAACTGTAGCTTCTTGATTCACTTTCAAAAAGAGAAGGAATTTTATTGACAATATTTAACTAGATGGGTAACAGAATCTGAATATTAAGCTCTCATGTTAAATTATTCAGAAATGGAGATTACATAGCAATAAGCATCAAATTACTAGTGGCTGACAATTGTATTAATGATTTTTGAATGATAATTAATTACTAGGAAGTATACCATCATATAAGGTTACTATCATCAAGGGTTATGGTGAGATGGATGCGATATCTTCATGGTTCTTCCTTAATTCATCTATGCAAGGTCCAACTGTTGGTTGAGGCTGAAGCATCCATGTGACGAACTGGTGTAGGACCTCCGGTCTCCGGATACGGAGGACTAGGCCCAGTTGGCCACTGTATTTGGGCATCTGCAAACTTCCATCAGATTCCCCAAGTGCATACTCAAACACTACTAAAAAAAAAAGGCTAAAGCCGACCACAAAATCCGATTACAAAAGCGATCAAAATCTGCGATCGGTAAAGTTGTGGTAGTTTTTCCAAAACCGATCACAAGTGGTCGGTTTTTTTAAAAAAAAAAAATATATATATATATATATATATATATATTTAAAATTCATTATTATTTTACTAAAGTTAGAAAAAATTATTTTAGAGAAAAAAAGACCTACCACATGTGGAAGGTTTTTTATTAAATTAGTTAATTAATTTAATAAACAACCGACCACTTGTGGAAGATTTTTTATTAAATTAATTAATTTATTAAAAATCCGACCACTTGTGGAAGGTTTTTTATTAAATTAATTTATTAAAAACCCTACCACAAGTGGTAGGTTTTTTGCAAAAAAATATTTGCAAAACCGACCACTTGTGGTCGGTTTTTCTGGGTATTTTTTAAAGAAATAAAATTCTGAACCTAAATACAGCATATACAACAACAACAATACAAAAATACTTTCAAAAGTGTATAGGACATACAAAATGTCCAACAAAATATGAAAATACTACAACAATAGTTTCAAAGTACAACACATACAAAAATAAAAAACCTAAGAGTCAGTATCATCTAATTCGTCATCGTCTTCCATATCATCATCCGTGCTGAAATCATCCAGAGGGCCCAGACCCTTTGCAGCCCGAACTGCATCACCAGGACACGGAGGAATATTCCCCACAATCTGAATGAAACAGCTCATCGGCTGCTGCAGCTTCTTGAATTGTGATGTTGTTGCCTTCTCCGTCTTCTTCTGCCTCTCTCTCTGTTCAGCAAGCTCTTGAGTGAGTTGAGAAACCGTATTTTGTAGGCTTTCAATCGTTTCTCTATCAACTGAAGAGCTAGAGTAAGAAGGGCCTGACGAGCACCTAACATTATCGCCAAAAACGTTTTTGTGGTATCCAACCAAATGGTCTCTATTTGCAGGACCCACAACTTTTTCCCACAACTCCTCCTCTACATGTTGGGGTATTGGGTCACCCTGACTTTCAGGAGTCAGACTACTACGATACGCATCGAGAAGACGCATATATTCGTCCTATATTCAAAGAAAGTTAATACTAAGAGTCAAAAAATATTAAAATGATTATAATTGAATAATATCAACTTTAAGAAAAAAATTCATAAATTCAGAATTTGTTACTTACATGGACAGCTTTTGCACGAGATTCAACCCAGACATCTTCATCAGTTGGGTTCTTTTTTTTTATCACATGAGTCTTCTCGTATAACTCATAATGTGGTATTTTCCTACCCTTTTCTTTTTCCTGCATATGAAAAAATTATCAATGTTCAAATAATAAAAAATTTAAATATATAGAAACAAACAATTAAAACTGTAAAAATTACATACCATTATTTCCATCACAGCAAGAGTACTTCTAGCACCCGCAGTATGTAGGGAGCCACCCTTGGATGATGCCCGGGCTTTCTTTCCTTTTGCACTCAACAATTTGTATTCTTCGTTATTCCAATAGAGAAGACACAGTTGCCATGCGGATTCAGGAATCCACTTAGGTCTTACCTATTTCTTTCAGGCATATTCCAAGAGATTGTTAAATCTGGTGGCTCTACATCTAATGAAAAAGTTCTTCTTTATACGAAATGTATTTACATCATCCCACCAGTAAAATTTCTACAACAAAAATATAATATTCAATCTTTTGTTATAACAAAATGTAAATAAGTAGTCGATAAGTTAAATTTTTACCTTAAATTCTTCAAACATTCTATCCCTGTCAAGTTCTGGAACCTTTTGCCAGCTGGTCCAGTAGCCATTGAAGTGGCGTGTAATGCATGTTCACGCCTTTTTTCCAGCTCCACCATCCGGCCTAAACCTACAACAAAACATCAAACATTAGTTTCATAGAGCATAATAATATAGTAATGAAAAAATGAGTAACGTTATTATATTTAGAAATCTTACCCTTTCCCAACTGGAACAAGATAAATCCTCCCAGAATCATCTTTGTCTCCTGGCTGCGTAATAAGTGATGGTGGATGCACTAGTGTGGGCGGATCTGAAGCACCAGATAGAGTGTCTCCAAGCCGAAGATCTGACAACCCAATAGATCCCGCAGAATCATTGTACGAAGCTGCGTGACTACTGCAGGAGGGTATCGATGATGGTACATGTATGGAGGGGCCAACGGCTGTACGATAGTACTGTGCTGGTGGTGGCACGGTCATAGGAGCAGAATGAGTCAGTGCAGACCCATGTAGTGGCCCCCATGCATAGGAGTAGGTATCGAATCCTCTGACAACCTAGAATGTGGGGGTTGTACTGGCGCGTTAGCAAACCGACCCTCAGATATATGAATACCTTGTGGCCATCTGTAAGGCGGAGGTTGTTTATTCTTTTTTGATTTTGTAGTATCAACTTTTCACTTACCTCTATCATCTCTGTCTGACATCTAAATTATGTTAAGTTAACACGTAGTTAGTTCCGACAAAATGAATGTATACGAAAAGATTTCAAGTATATAATTTCAAGTTACTAATTCACATTTCAAATCGCTCCAATAACACGATACATAGACAAAAATATTGTTATTACTATATAAATCGTGGAAAAGTGGAAACAGCAAAGTAAAACAGTATATTACATATCAATCTTAAACAAGAATCATAAAGGTAAATATATAATACAAAGCATATCGACATCAACACATAATAAATACAACCTACACAACTAATCTTCATCTTCTGAAGACTCCGCTAAACCATTCACCCTCTTCGGAGGTTTCCTCATCTCCTACCCACATAGCCTCTTCTTCCGCAATATTAACTTCTTCAAATATATTTTTTGGGTGATTCAAACCATCCACTAATTCAACGTCTACTAGCTGGTGATTAATCTGAATTTTATTTTGATACGCAGTCTCCAGCACATTCTCAACTTTCACCCAGCCTATAGGCTTTGTTTTTATTACAACCCACCTATCATACTTGTCATTGCGCAACGGATAAGGAGCATAATACACTTGTTTAGCATTTTGCGCTAAAACAAATGGATCGTAAATAGGATACGAGCTAGTGTGCTTCACTTTAATGATGTTATGCTCCCTATGTACTCTTGTGCCTCTTGTGCTTGGATCAAACCACTTACATCGAAAGAGGACAACTTTTTTTATTGGAAAACCAGCGTACTCCAATTCTAAGATCTCGTGTATGATGCCAAAGTAATCAACATCATCATCACATTTAACCCAAACACCAGTATTGTTTGTTTTTCTTGAACTGGAGTGTTGTTCGGTGAAAAATTTAAACTCATTTACTTTGTATTGGAACATTGCATTAACTTCAACTGGACCCAAAGAAATATCTCTCAAGAGTTGATCGTATGCGGCTGCATTTGGTGAATGGTGTACCTAAAAATACTATACATATATATATTTTAGTTGAGGAATATGTAAATATTTAAACTTTATAGAAATATTACACTTACGAACCTCATTTTTAAACCATGTTGCAAAGGATGCACACACTTGATTTTTGTGGAATTGAGTCTTAAATGAACTGAGCATGCAACATGGGAAACACAATTAGTTTCTTTAAGGGAATGAGTAAACAAATAAGATATGTTAAAATTTTAATCTCCTTACTTCAGAAAGGGCTCAATTTCCGGGTAATTCAGCATGACATACAATGTTATTCATTTGCGCTCCATGGGAGTGAGCCGGCGAAGTATGATCTTTTTAGCCTTACAACCAGATTGATTGAAAATTGATATCGGTTGCAAATGAGGCTCATTCACATCGTCTTGATGACGATTCGGTCAATTTCTTGAATAAGCAACTTCATCACGAAAGTAGTACGGACAAAATTGAGAAGTTTCTCCTACAAGATATGCCTCAACTATAGAGCCTTTAACCCTATGTTTGTTTTTGGGACCCCTTTTCAATTTTCCAATTGTCCTGTACAATCTTAAGGTTAGATGTGTACTATATTTAAAAAAGATATGTATGAATTTAAATATGTTGCAAATACTTACCGTACGAATGGATACATCCACCTAGTTTGAACTGGACCGCCTAGCCGAGTTTCGTGAACAAGGTGAATGGAAAGATGTTCCATCACATCGAAGAACGCTGGCGGGAAAATCTTCTCCAGTTTTTTGGTAATAACAACAATATTACTTTCCATTCGTACCAGATTTTGTTCTTTTAATGTGGTGGCACATAAGTCCTTGAAGAACAAACTGATCTCTGCTATTGGTTTTCATATGTTTTCAGGTAAACCAATAAAAACAATTGGAAGTAATTGTTCCATGAAAACATGACAATCATAGCTTTTCATTCCATGCAAGATTCCTTGTGTCATATCAACCCTCTTTTCCAAATTTGAGGCATATCCATCGGGCATCTTCAAAATTTGAACTCACTCACATAGTTGATGCTTTTGGTCCAACTTGAATATAAAACTAGCCTTGGTCTTAAGAACATTGCATTGGGCCCCTGCTGTAAGTGTAATTATCTGTAGTTGTAATATTCTGGCAAGTCAAGTCTGACCTTAGGATTATCCTTTGTTTTGCCGGTGACATCCATAACTGTGTTGAACAAGTTGTCAAAATAGTTTCTTCTCAGTATGCATGACATCAACATTATTTCTAAGTAAATTATCTGGCCAATATTCTAACTCCCAAAATATACTTTGCTTAGTCCAGTTATGCGAAACGTCATATCCATCAAGCCTGTACAATCTTTCCTCACTGGCTTTAGGCAAATCCTGAACTATTTTCCAGACGTCATAACCAGACAGCCTTGGAGGTGGACCATCATGTTCCCTTCTATTCCTTCGGAATGCATTCTTGAGTCTCCTAAATTCATAATCATGTGGCAAGAAACAACGATGACAATCAAACCATGATTTTTTCTTGCCATGTCTCAATGTGAAGGATTTTATTTTTCCATGCAGTATGGACAAGCAAACTTTCCAGCAGTCATCCACTCAGACAACATTCCATAAGCAGGAAAATCATTAACAGTCCACATTAGATATGCACGCATATTGAAATTTTGTTTAAGAGAGATGTCCCAAGTTTTAACCCTCTCATGCCATAAAATTTGAAGTTCATCGATCAAAGGTTGCAAGTAGATATCTATTCCTCTTTTTAGATTACGCGGACCAGGAATAACACAATTCAAAAATATATACGAACTAGTCATCAACATTTCAGGAGGAAGATTATAAGGAGTGATAAATACAGGCCAACATGAATATGGCGCACCACCAACTGAAAAGGGAGAGAACCCATCCGCACATAATCCCAATCAAATGTTGCGTGGCTCAACTGCAAAATCTGGATAAGTTGCATTAAAATGCTTCCAAGCCTCTCCATCAGAAGGATGACACATAGCATCAGTGAGCCTTCTATTTTCACTGTGCCATCTCATATGAGGAGCTAATCTATTTGAAGCATACAACCTCTTCAACCTTGGTATAAGAGGTAAATAATGCATCACCTTAATAGCAATTTGATTTCCAGTAGAACCATGCTTATATCGAGAGTGCTGACAAAACTTACAGAACTCTAGGTTAGCATTTTCCTTAAAGTATAACATGCAGCCATTTTCACAACAATCAATTCTAACCGAGGAGAGACCTAACTTTGACACCAATCTTTTTGCCTTATAGAAAGAATCAGGAACCTCTAAGCCGGGGTCAACTAACTCTTTAATAAGGTCTACTATTGAGTCCATTCCTCCTTCAGCAATATTTCAGTCAGATTTAATACTTAGTAATCTAACAGCAACAGACAAACGAGAGTGCGAACACCCGTCAAACAAAGGATGACTAGCAGCATGCAATTCTTTGTAGAAATTGCCCGCTTCGCTATTATGAACATCTTCAACAGTTTCCCTAATGTCAACCCCATGTTGCATCCCAAAAGCATCGTGCACCATTTCTGTCATCCTAGTATGTTGATATTCATTATGCCCTGTAGATGTACTACTTTCTCCAACAACAAAGTTATTTTGCGCTACATTCCCATGAATACCATGCAATCTTAAAATGTCCTCGTGAAACCCCTTTCTATAAAGATATTCCTTCACATCTTCTTCACTTACAAGATTTATACCATCACATCCAACACAAGGACAATGAATAACTCGATAACGTGTCCACATATCGAGTGTCTTAGAATGTTCAACAAATCTTTTGACACCTTCAACAAATTCCTCCCTAATACCCACTCTATTATCATTGTTTCGTTTATATATCCAGCTATAATCAGGTTCCATCTACGCAATCAATCAGATACAACTAATTAGATGAAGTTACAAAACACAAAAATCACATTGAAAATATTAATCAGGTTCCAACACTTAACCATTTTCTAGTGACTAAGTCACTTACCAACTCACATTCAAAACACAAAAATCACCTTGAAAATTCCTATACTTAACCATTTTCTAGTGACTAAATCACTTACCAACTCACATTCAAGATCCAAAAATCACCTATAAAGTTTTTATACTTAACCATTTTCAAGTGACTAAGTCACTTACCAACTCACATTTAAAACACAAAAATCACCTTGAAAATTCCTATACGTAACCATTTTCTAGTGACTAAGTCACTTACCAACTCACATTCAAAACACGAAAATCACCTTTAAAGTCCCTATACTTAACCATTTTCAAGTGAATAAGTCACCTAACAAACCATATTCAAAACACAAAAATCACCTTTAAAGTCCCTATACTTAACCATTTTCAAGTGAATAGGTCACCTAATAAACCATATTCAAAACACAAAAATCACTTTTAAAGTCCCTATACTTAACTATTTTCAAGTGAATAAGTCACCTAACAAACCATTTTCAAAACACAAAAATCACCTTTAAAGTTCCTATACCTAACCATTTTTAAGTGAATAAGTCACCTAACAAACCATATTCAAACACAAAAATCACCTTCAAAGTCTCTATACTTAACCATTTTCAAGTGAATAGGTCACCTAACAAACCATATTCAAAACACAAAAATCACCTTTAAAGTTCCTATACTTAACCATTTTCAAGTGAATAAGTCACCTAACAAACCATTTTCAAACACACAAAAATCACCTTTAAAGTCCTTATACTTAACCATTTTCAAAGTGAATAGGTCACCTAACAAATCATATTCAAAACACAAAAATCACCTTTAAAGTCTCTATACTTAACCATTTTCAAAGTGAATAAGTCACCTAACAAACCATATTCAAAACACAAAAATCACCTGTAAAGTCTCTATACTTGACCATTTTCAAGTGAATAGGTCACCTAACAAACCATATTCAAAACACAAAAATCACCTTTAAAATCCCTGTACTTAACCATTTTCAAGTGAATAGGCCACCTAACAAACTATATTCAAAACACAAAAAACACCTTTAAAGTCCCTATACTTAACCATTTTCAAATGAATAGGTCACCTAACAAACCATATTCAAAACACAAAAATCACCTTTAAAGTTCCTATACTTAACCATTTTCAAGTGACTAAGTCACCTAACAAACCATATTCAAAACACAATCACCTTTAAAGTTCCTATACTTAACCATTTTCAAAGTGAATAAGTCACCTAACAAATCATATTCAAAACACAAAAATCACTTTTAAAGTTCCTATACTTAACCATTTTCAAGTGAATAGGTCACCTAACAAACCATATTCAAAACACAAAAATCACCTTTAAAGTCTCTATACTTAACCATTTTCAAGTGACTAAGTCACCTAACAAACCATATTCAAAACACAAAAATCACCTTTAAAGTCCCTATACTTAACCATTTTCAAAGTGAATAAGTCACCTAACAAACCATATTCAAAACACAAAAATCACCTTTAAAGTCCCTATACTTAACCATTTTCAAGTGAATAGGTCACCTAACAAACCATATTCAAAACACAAAAGCCACCTTTAAAGTCCCTAATACTTAACCATTTTCAAAGTGAATAAGTCACCTAACAAACCATATTCAAAACACATAAATCACCTTTAAAGTTCTTATACTTAACCATTTTCAAGTGAATAAGTCACCTAACAAACCATATTCAAAACACAAAAATCACCTTTAAAGTCCCTATACTTAACCATTTTCAGGTTACTAAGTAACTTACCAACTCACATTCAAAACACAAAAATCTCCTTGAAAATTTCTATACTTAACCATTTTGAAGTGACTAAGTCACCTAACAAACCATATTAAAAACACTAAAATCCCCTTTAAGGTTCCAACACTTAACCATTTTCAAGTGACTAAGTCACTTAACAACTCACATTCAAAACACAAAAATCACCTTGAAAATCCCTATGCCTAACCATGTTCTAGTGACTAAGTCACTTACCAACTCACATTCAAAACACAAAAGTCACCTTCAAAATCCCTATGCTTAACCATTTTGAAGTGACTAAGTCACCTAACAAACCATATTCAAAACATTAAAATCCCTTTTAGGTTCCAACACTTAACCATTTTCAAGTGACTAAGTCACCTAACAAACCATATACTTAACTATTTTCACACAACTAAGTCACCTAAGAAACCACATTCAACAACAATGCTAGTGAATCGCACAAGGCCACACACGACTTCACTAGACTTCAATATGAACAATAAAAAGAAGATAACAACAATGCTAGTGAATCGAACAAGGACACACACGGCTTCACTAGACTTCAATATGAAAAACAACAACACTTTATTATAACAAATTAGAGAGAAGTCAACTTACCTTTGCTTGGCCTAAATTAAAGTCAAAGCGACAAGCGATCACCGAAAAAATAGCAAAGCAATTCTTTTCTTGAATTCAGATTCTGTCAAACAGTAACATCAAATTTCAAGCTACACACTAGGCATGTAGAATTAAAAAATCTTGATCATTACGCAAAATAACAAATGTCTTGTCATCCTTATTTACTCGTATTTTTATTGACAACATTGAGATTTTAGTGACAACATTGAGATTTTATAGTCGGAATATGGTCGAAAAATAAGGTAGTTCCGACTACTTTCTGACTGATTGATGGTAGTCGGAATATAGCTTTTCGGAACAGTTCCGACTACATTAGACGGAAATTTCCGACTACTTTAGTCGGATATGTAGTCGAAAATATAATTAAATAATATTTACAAGATGGAAGTCAAGTATCATGCTAAGCCTCTTAATCGTACACAATGAAAAAGAGACATGCTTATGTAATTATATCAAGAACATTTCAAACTTTGAACATAAATTCTGAAAAGAAGGCTCATCTCTTATTCAAACTACCATGAAAAATGCAAAAACAAGCCGCCTTCTAAACTAACTATAATCCAACAAAAAAAAATCATACAGTTTGAACTATTTTCACTTATCTTTCAATGTGATACAAATCTTCAATCAATCAATTGATGATACAGGTGCTCAATCACCAAAGCAAATCTCACTTGTTTTTGATTCGATAATTTTTAAATAATGTGACATATGATATTTTAAGCCAAAAAATTTAAAATATTAACATTTTACTTATCTACTTGATCAATATATAGGCTTGTGTGATCTCAAATATCTTGAAGAACTAAGTCTCAGTGGCAACAGATTCACTGGAAAACTCCCTCCATGTCTTGGAAACTTAACATTTCTACGGGTAATTGATCTCACTGCCAATCATTTTACTGGAAACATTGCCTCATCCCCACTTTCAAGTCTCTTGTCCCTTGAATACCTCTTGTTAGCAAACAACAACTTTGAAATACCAATTTTTTCTTTCTAATTGAAAATAAATGACATTTTACTTAACAAATTAATGTATATTCTAGATGCATATTTTCTTCTACTCTTGTGGCATTTCCACTGAATAAAACAAACAGTTTTCATCAAGTTACCCTAATTAGTCAAAACGTACCACAAATTAAAATACCATACCTAGAATTTACATGGACTTTTTCAAACAAACACCGTCTTCCTCACGCTTATTTTATTTTAAATTAGTACCTAAAGAAAGTTTTTGGAACTTATCGAAGCTAGGGGCGGTGCAGAACGGCGGCACACGGTGGCACACGGTAGACGGCTTTGATTTGGAGAATTTTTTGGTTGAAATCGCGATTTGGAACTGAGGGGGGGTTGTTTCTGATTTGGGAATTTAATATATTTAAGTGGGTCGGGTCGGGTTGGGCTTTAGTTAATCAAATTTTTTTTTTAACATTTTATGAAAACCGACCACTTGTGGTCGGTTTTCCAAAATTTCCAAAAAATCTACCACAGGTGGTCGTTTTTTTTGGAAATTTTGAAAAATCGACCACATGTGGTCGGTTTTCATAAAATATTAAAAAAAAAAAAATTAGTTAAAATATAACTTTTTTTATAAATTAGTTAGAAAAAATATTAATCAACTAATTCATTAATTAAGTAAATTAAAATTTTACAAAAATGATCACAAAGAAAATTAAATATTTATGTCATGCCTAATTCAATCGTGATTTTACTATATTATCCCTAATTAATTAATATAAATCAGTTACGTATTAAAAAATTAAAAATATTTAATAAAAATATTGAAATAGACATTTAAAAAATATTAACTAATTAATTAAGTTGATTAAAATTTTACAAAAATAAATTATTTTTGATATTTTTTATACGTCATTTAAGTATAAAAAATTAATAATATTTAATAAAAATAACAAAATAGGCATGAAATGATAAATTCTTTTTTGATGTTTTCCATTAACTTGAAGTCTTATATGGGATCACTTTAAAAAAAAAATCACAACTCTTTATTAAGATAATTTTTGTATGTCCCTTATAATTAGTACAATAAAAAATATTATAAATTACAATAATTAAAAACTAAAATTATTTTAAAAATATAATCGATTATCAATGGCACATAAGTTTGAATAACTTATAAAAATATTGTCATACAAATTTCATCAATCTAAATATAATAATATATGTTTAACTTATAATTTATCAACCAAATGAGCAAAGGTTTTAATTCAATGATAAAATTACATGACGTAGAGTTTTTAAGGATCAATATTGGGCCATGCGTAGCACGATGTAAGACCACAAGTATATATATATATATATATATATATATATATATATATATGTGTGTGTGTGTGTGTGTGTGTGTGTATACCTCGCTCGTAAAACAACTTGTTAATCAAAAAAATTATCGATTATTTCTGTTACGTTAATTTGCGTCTGTCTACATTATATTGACACAAAATAGTATATCTATTTCATCACTACACGAGATCGATATACATATATATAAATATATTCAATTGGCTATTAACATTCAAAGACGTACTGCAAACATCACATACCCGATTTTGCTACCCCATAATAATATACAACGTATTTCATAGAAACTCAGTTGAATTATTGGTTGATTTATCTTATGTCATTAATATACCTTCACTATATATATATATATATATATATATATATATATATATATATATATGCCTATACATACACACACACACACATATATATATAAATATATTATCGACAATATCAATACGTACAATATACATCACATACGTACACGAGTATCTTATCCAATAATATAATGCGACGTATTTCATATACGTACTATATACATCACATACCCGATTTTACCATCCCATTGTATTTCACATATACTCAAATAAATTATTGGTTGATTTATCTTATGTCATTAATATACCATCACTATATAATATATACATGTACATACACACACATATACACACTATCGACTATATCAAGTTCAAAATACGTACTATATACATCACATGTATACAAGTATATTATCCAATAATATAATGCGATGTGTTTCTTATACATACTTAGATTAGTGATCGATTAATTATATTTGATTAGCTTAATATATTAGGTTTTGATTATATATATAGTTAGGTGTTACTAAAAATTATTTATTTATTATTTTTTAATTATTTAATTTTTAATTATATAATTTTTAATTTTTTAATTTCAAAAACCGACCACTAGTGGAAGGTTTTTACAAGTATTTAAAAAAAAAAAATCGACCACTTGTGGTCGGTTTTTTTAAAAATAAATTTAAAAATAATTTTAAAAAACTAACACAAGTGGTCGGTTTTTTTAAATATTTTTTAATTAATTTTTTTTAAAAAAAACAACCACTAGTGATCGGTTTTATTATTTTTTAAAAATTTTTATTTGTTAAATAAATAATTATTATTATTAAAATTATTGTAATAATTATTTTGATATTTTAAAATAAAAAAGCTTCCACTTGTGGTCGCTTTTTATAATAATAATAATAAAAAAATCGATCACTGCTTGTGGAAGGTTTTCTGTGGTCGATTTTTTCCTTTTTTTTAGTAGTGAAAAGGAGATACCCCATACCTGAAGATAGATCCATGAAGTGCGAATTTGATTACTTTTTATTGCAAATGACCACAGAAAAAACAATTTCATAGCTATGTAAACAGTTCATACAGTAAAAAGGGCAGTCGGTGTACGAAAACATCCCACGTCCACACAGGGTCTATGATGGTGGTGCCCAAGGGAGAGTAACATATATAGTCTAACTAATACAAGCATAAATAACAATTTCACAGCTCAAACCCATGACCTATAGGTCACATGAGTACAACTTTGTCATTGTTCCAAGGTCCACCCTCCAAACAGTTCATACATTGTTCAAGAGATTCAATTACTTTGAATTAGAAAAATTAAATCAATAGAAAGAGGTTCTGATATTTTTTTACAATGGTGATGTTCAAGCCAACTTCTACATAGATCAACTATTCCACTGAGAAACACATAACACAAGTACCGGATAATACTACCCACCAAGACTTAGGCAAAGGAAAACTAATCACCTATTAAATAGGGCAGCTGACCACAAGACCATACCTCACCTTGGAACAAGAATGAAGCACCTAAATGTTAGGATCGATTTGCCTTCACACTCACTAGATCTGGGAAGAAGATAAAGAAAATAGAGAGAGAATTCGTGAGGAGAGAGAAAGAGATTTGTAAGAGTGATTTCGTGGTAACACCTGTGGGTAAACTCCACGGCGGACAGGCTATTTATATTAATGATTTAGGGTATGTACAGTTACACAGAGAAATAAGAATAAGTGCTACAGTTGAACCGCGTGAACATTA
This sequence comes from Capsicum pubescens, assembly GCA_030864215.1. Taxonomy (NCBI): domain Eukaryota; kingdom Viridiplantae; phylum Streptophyta; class Magnoliopsida; order Solanales; family Solanaceae; genus Capsicum; species Capsicum pubescens. The sequence continues at coordinate 22,499,098 of CM061543.1, forward strand.
ATATATAAATAGTGCATCATGTATTAATCAGGATCCACAACCCAACAATTCTCCCACTTGGAGACTGATTCTGTCATCCAAGAATTACATTCTCAAAAAGAATAAAAATTGTTCCCCCATCATCAATATCTTCGCCGCACCGCAACATCTATAGACACACCTACAGAAGTACGACTAAGGTTTTGCACAACCTTAGTTTATCAACATCAACACATTTTGTTAACATGTCTGTTGAATTCTTTGCACCCTCTATCTTCTCCAAACACATATCGCCGTCTCCCACTGCCCTGCGAGTGAAATGGTATAGTCTTCTAATGTGCTTCGTCTTCGAATGATATACCGGGTTCTTCACCAACTGTATGGCACTCTGGCTATCTGTGTAAAGAATCTTCTCACGCTGCTTCTTGCCCAGTTCTTCCAGATAATCTGTCAGCCATATCATCTCCTTTCCAGCTTCAGCTATTGCCACATACTTAGCCTCAGTAGATGGAAGAGCAATGCACTTCTGAAGCCTGAACATCCAACTCACTGTTGTACCACCTACGATGTAAATATATCCCAAAGTTCTCTTGCTAGAGTACACACCCCCACCAAGATCAACATCAACAAAACCTTATAGAATCACTTCGCCATTGCCAAAACAAAGTAAAGTACTGGATGTACCTCTCAGATATCTCAGAAGACACTTCACAACTTCCCAATTCTCTTTCCCGAGGTTTGCTATGTACCTGCTAACAACTCTCACTGCATGTGCTATGTCAGGTCTAGTGCAGACCATAGCGTATATCAGACTCCCAACTGCAGAAGCATATGGAACAAGTGACATGTTCTCCCGCTCCTGAGCTGTTTTCGAGGACTGATCCTTTGACAATTTTATATGATTTGACAATGGAGTAGTCCTGGGTTTAGCATCATTAACTCTAAATCTAGCCAGCACTTTCTCAACGTACTGCTTTTGGGATAGATTCAAAGTGCCAGCAGATCTATCCCGAGAAACCCTCATCCCAAGAATCTGCTTCGCTGCACCTAAATCTTTCATCTCAAACTCAGAAGACAGACTTCCCTTCAGAGAGTTTATCTCCTTCATACTGGATCCTGCAATCAACATATCATCCACATACAAGAGTAAAAATGCATAAGAAATAGTATATTTCTTGAAGTAGCAACACTGATCCCTTTCACTCCTGCGGAAGCCACTCTTGTTCATAAAGGAGTCGAACTTCTTGTACCACTGTCTAGGTGCTTGCTTCAGCCCATACAAGCTCTTGTTCATCTTGCACACCATGTGTTCCTTGCCTGAAACTACAAACCCCTCTGGTTGCTGCATATAGATTTCTTTATCCAATTCTCCATGTAAAAACGCAGTTTTGACATCCATTTTGCTCAAGATGCAAATTATCCGATGCAACAATACTCAATAAAATTCGAATAGTAGTTAATTTCACAATAGCAGAAAATATTTCAGCATAATCAATACCTTATCTTTGTGAATATCCTTTAAATACTAACCGAGCCCTGAACCTTCTTTTGCCATCTGGTTCTGTCTTGATTCTGAACACCCACTTGTTCAACAAAACTTTCTTTCTTACAGGTAACTCAGTCAACATCCATGTGTTATTCTTCTCAAGTGAGCTCATCTCATCATCCATGGATTGCTCCCACTTGATTGAATCCTCCAACTGCAAGGCCTCAGCAACATACTCTGGTTCCCCTTCATTAGTCAGCAACAAATAATGTAATGATGGTGAATACCTATCTGGTGCTCTAATGGTCCTGGATAATCTCCTCCAAACTTGCTTAGGTGTCTCTTGCTCCACCACTGGTTCTTCAACGACAGTCTCTGGAGTTTGTTGAGTTTCTATTGTTACATCTTTGGGTCTACTCTTCGGCAACTCAAGATCAACTCCCACTTGCTTTGCAGTCTCTTGAACCTTTTGCTCTTTGTCCTTGTACAGGATATTTTCATCAAATGTCACATCACAGTGTCTTAGGATCTTCTTGTTCTTGTCATCCCAAAACTTGTACCCAAAGATGTCAGAACTATAACCTATAAAGTAGCACTTTATAGCTTTAGCATCAACCTTATCTCTCTTCTCTGGATCAACATGAACATAAGCAGTGCAACCAAAAGTTCTCAAGTGTGAATACTTGAGTTCTTTTCCTGTCCATACTTCTTTCGAAATCTTGGACCCCAGAGGAACTGATGGACCCCTGTTGATCAAGTATGCAGTTGTGCTCACAGCATCTGCCCAAAACGTCTTAGGAAGCCCACAGTGTATCCTCATGCTCCTTGCACGCTCGTTCAATGTTCTGTTCATCCTTTCAGCAACTTCATTCTGCCTTGCCTTCTTGGGAACTGTCCTCATCAATCTGATTCCCTCGGCTGCACAGAATTGTTTGAATTCTGACTTGTCATATTCTCTTCCATTATCAGACCTCAGGCATTTGATTTTCAAGCCAGTCTGATTTTCAACTTCAGCTCTCCACCTTTTGAAAGTAGCAAACGCATCTGACTTGTGTTTCAAGAAGTAAACCCATATCTTCCTGCTGAAATCATCAATGAAGGTGACATAGAATTTAGATCCACCAAGTGATGAAATAGGAGATGGTCACCATACGTCTGTATGGACCATTTCCAATCGTACTTTCTTTGACTCTATCGTTGTCTTCGTGAAGCTTACTCGTTTCTATTTTCCCATAACATAGCTCTCACAAAGACCCATATCAACAGATTCCAGCCTTTCTAAAGCTCTTTTTGCAGACAGCATCTTCATTCATTTGGTACTCATATGTCCAAGTCTGTTGTGCCACATACATGAACCAGAAGCAGCCTCATCAACAACAACCATGTTTATACACCCTGCAGTGTTGTACAAGGTTCCAGTTTTTGTGCCTCGTGTTACAACCATAGCACCCTTCACAATCATCCCCAAACCTTTTCCATACTCTACTGTGTAGTCTTTGCTATCCAACTGACTAATAAAGATCAGATTATTCTTGAGACCAGGAACATATCTGACATTCTCCAATGTCCACTGATTTTCTGCTGGAGTTTTTATGCAGACATCCCCCTTTCCTTCAACCGCCAACGACTTGTTGTCAGCAAGATACACCTTTCCAAGATATCCAGACTTGAAATTTTGGAATAATTCCTTGCTTGGAGATGAATGAAAAGATGCACTAGAATCCAATATCCAAGATTCAACTGGGTTGTACACACTAAGGATTAGAGCATCCCCAATGTCTTCTGCTGAATTAATAGAATCATTATCATCTCTAAATTTTTTATTATTATTCTTCTTGGGTTTCTTGCAATCTGTTCGAAAGTGTCCTTTCTCTCCATAATTCCAACATGTCACGTTGGGTTTTGGAGATTTTCCACGACTCTTCGATTTAGATCTGCCATGTGTGTTCTCACCCTTCGATTTGTCTCTCCCCCTTCAGTCAACGTTGAGAGCACTACCAGATGACTCCCCAATTTCTCGTTTACAAATGCTTTCGCTAAGAACAATATCTTGTATTTCATCAAACTTCAGCTTCTCAGATCCATGGGAACTACTAATCGCAGCAACAATAGTATCCCAAGACTCGGGCAGAGATGATATCAAATTCAATGCTTTGATTTCATCTTCGAAATTAATTTCGCCAGAACACAGTTGACTAACAATCATATTGAACTCGTTTATATGATCAGCAACAGATCCATTCTCAAACATCTATAAATTGAACAATCTACGCATCAAATATACCTTGTTCATCGTAGATGATTTTTTGTACATATTTGATAGCGCCTTCAACAAATCTGTCGTGTTCTCCTTGGAGATGCTGAATGCCACATTTCTCGACAAAGTCAACCGGATCAGCCCTAGAGCCTGCCGATCCTTGAGCTTCCACTCCTCCTCTTTCATGGACTCCGGCTTCACCCCGCTCAAGGGTTCGTGAAGATCTTTCTGGAACAGATAGTCTTCGATCTGCATCTTCCAGAAACCGAAATCGGATCCATTAAACTTCTCGATTCCAAGGTTCAATCCTTCCATCTTCAGTGATCGTGTGAATCTTCTAAGCTCTGATACCAGTTGTTAGGATCGATTTGCCTTCACACTCACTAGATCTGGGAAGAAGATGAAGAAAATAGAGAGAGAATTCGTGAGGAGAGAGAGATCTGTAAGAGTGATTTCGTGGTAACACCCGTGGATAAACTCTACGGCGGACAGGCTATTTATATTAAGATTTAGGGTATGTACAGTTACACATAGAAATGATTAGGCTCACCAATCTTATTCACATCAAACATAAAATTATTGGACAATCTTGATGTAACTAACAGCTACGTAAACAAACAAATAAATTGTATTTTCTGTTGCACAGAAAAAGCAACAACTATCTGCATAAGAGTATAGAGAAGCCTCACATTGTTGCATATAAAGTGCAACCTAATGACCAGATATCAGTCCTTTCATTAATGTCACTTTGGCCTGGGCAATACCATAATTCAGGTGCTTGGAAAGGTGCTGACACATGCTCAGCTGCCCATTCCTACATAACCAGCACCAGAAACTGAAAGTAGAGAAAATGCAACTAATGGGTTACATATAAAAACACGAGAAGCATACAGGCATACAAAGAGCATAACATACGTCTACATACTAGAAGAATCAGAACCCAGAAATACCTGCAGTTGAAGGGTCTCTGAACGAGAGCGAATTTGCCTTCTTGTAGGACGTGCACTTCCGCAATCCTTTAAAAGTATTGCCAGTGGTGGCTTCTATTTCTCTGTGTTAAAAGTATATTACCAGGTTTGACATCATTATATGCAGGCAGGATCCAAGCTATGCATATGATCGAGTCCTGCACAAATTCAAATTTTAATATAGCATTTCTTGGCGTCACAGTTGTACAACCCCTTCCCCTTTTCTAGTCCCAGAAAGCCGTGAAAATGAACTAGTTGTTTTTCACTTGATGAAATATTTGAAGCACATCTGAACTGAAGTGGAAAAGAACTCCTTAGCATTCATCGTCTTGCCATTATCCAGTAATGTCCCATCCATAAATGGACCGGAAATAATAGATAAGCTTCATGTTTCCAAGACTGACCTTGTGAGACCTATCCAAATAAATCGTGTGAATAAAAACCATAGGGTTAAGATATAGTATTGAAAAAAGCATCTAGGAAAACACAAAGCAGCATGAATAACACATTCAACACAATAATGGAGTGTCTTTTCATAACTGAAAAATGAAAGCTTGTCAAAAATTAAGTACCATGATCAAGGATCAGAAAGTGGGTGAAGAATGATGTTTAAATACTTCTAAACATCAAGTCATAGACCCCCTCCCACCCTTCTACATAAGAAACGAACTAGAGGAGAATACTTCTTTCGGCAACTTACTTGGATTTTCAAGCTACTTCGTGTTTAGCATACCCAATGGTCTTAAAAGCAAAGTGTAGGAGCACCAATTTCTTATGAGATAGAAATGATTTTTCTTAGCTAAAGAAACAGATTGAAGCCCTATCATCAGTGATTACAGAGAAGCGCAACTCTTTAGTTCCATGTGCAAATCAATGCAAACCAAAGGCGCTTGCAACAATTAGAAATGATAGCCTGAATCAGGAGAGGAAGCAGGTTGGGATGGCTAAATAGAGATAAAACATTGGATATGCCTCACCATTTCCACATATTCACTACTCTAAATAAAAACTTTTTTCATCGCATAAGTAGCGGCGTCTCAATAAAATGTTTATTAAATAAAAATTAGATAGTTTTTTCTTTATTTTTCTTTTTAGATAATTTTCTAAAACATATTTCACAATCTTCATTATTATAAAATTTTAGAGGTCTAAAGCAAACACTTTACAATCATTATCCTTAAATCACCCCTGGGCATAGCACATTTGGACAGTGAATTTGAACATCAGACAATCACCAAATCCATGTAAAAATGACGAACTTTGCTTAGTTTAATATAGAAGAAGTGAACGTGAAAATTACATACAATAAGACAAAGCTTATACCTTGACACTCCAAAAAGAACGAATTCATGATCACATTGGACCAAGCTCGGAAACAAACTATGCCTTAGGGACTGACCAAAAAGTATTGCTGAACTTTCCTTTTCTAACGCATTTGAGCAAGTAAAAAATGATCCACCCAGAGACAAAGAAATACAAAAAGAAAGGAAATAAGCTGCAACAATTGCTTCTTTTTTCGTATTACTTAATAGAACTGCAGAGGTTCTCCTTTTCTTATGTTTTTCAATTTAATGTCATTTCCTGATTGTTAGATATGCTGTATTTCAAACACCAATCAGGGGTGGAGCTAGGTAGGGTCGACCGAGGGGTTCATCTAAACCCCTTTGGCAGAAAATTACTCTTTTTATACATGATTAAAGTTGTATATTATGTAGATACAGTAGATAGTAGATGTTGAACCATCTTTGGCTTCTTGTGTGTTTACTTCTCTTTCATATTTCGAAATACCTTTGTGAAAATCCTGGATTTGCCAGAACATCCAGTTGCTCATGGAATAAACGCATTCTGGAGTTTAATAAGCTTTTTTTGCCAAATCATTGATTTTCAGCTTGCGCATAAAAGAGTGCAGCGTATGCACTAAAGTGTTTGCTATGCGCAAGGGTGGGACCGCAGCTAGAGTTTGTTTACACATCTTGAACCCCATGGCGACAACTTTACCGGTTATTCTAAGTCTTCAAAGATTCAATTTTTATGAATAGCCAGTCAATGGAAACATGAGGACTCGGGTTCACGAAAAGTCCCAGTGCTCCAAATTCCAATATTTGATGTTGAACTTACCCATTATAACTAGTAGGACTCAACAATAAGTGTAATATTTCAAATATTTACCGTGAAATCCCCTAAAAGAGAAGAATCCCAATTGTCAGATTATAATAAGAATTACACATATATGCCTGAGACGTGAGAAGGATGTTTCAGTTTTTTGGAAACACCAGGATTACAAGTGTCAGAAAGGACTTGTTTAACAAGGAAGACATAGCCCATAGGCAAAACCATCTTCACCCAGCTGCCGAATGATGTTGAACCTGTCCTCGTTGATCCACACATCACCTACACCATTAACAGCATCGTATAGCCCATTCAACCCTGACAATGAACATCCCATTTTCTTTTATATCTACCTGCTTCTTGTTCTACTGCTCTTCTTCCTATGCACGTCACTCTTTTTCTCCTCTCCCTCCAAACAAGTTTTGCGTTTCTTTGTTATTTTAGCTTAATAGTCTCTTGGTCTTGGCATACACATGTGTGCGTTTCGGTTTAGTTTTAATTAGTCATGACTCTTTGACCAAAAAGCTCTTGTTTACTTCACTTATTTGAAGCTGTACCTCAAGTATGGTGTGCATATTACTAAGGGAAAATGCAAATGTTTTTGTTACTTATTTTGTGTTTGGTTAGTAAGAAAAAAAATATATATATATATTTTCAAAAGCAATTAGATATGATTTGGGCAAATATTATAACACAGGACTCAGACACCATCATTTAATATGGACCAGGACCTCTATCCTAACTGCACCTAAACCCGACATTGACCCGAAAGATGACCTCGACTCCAACCCGGATCAGGACCCCATTCATAACTTGTTTTGGCCTTGGCCTACCCTTAACTAGGACTCGATGCCGATTGTCTGGTATCAGTGTGTTGTGGTTTGGATTTGCGTGCATCGGTCTTCCTCGGTTCAGTTGGAAGTGAAGAAAGGAAGTAGACCTAACCTTAACCTTGATCCCGACACAAAATTATATTGGAGACACGATGCATTCGAGGATGCAACATTGAACGTCAATTGGGATTGGAATTGGGGTTTCGGGTAGGGATCAAGGATCGTCGGATCAAGAGTCATAAAGTCATGTCCCGAGTCAAGGTCGGGAGTTAGGGGTCGATGGGGTTGGGGTCAAAAGTAGGATCCTATAAATGGGGGCTGAGAGTCGAACCTGAACCGAAGGGTCGGATCCCATAGCAAGGTCAAAAGTTAGGGTCAGGAATCTCTAGTTGAGTCAGGAGTCAGGTCTTGAGTTGATGTCGGAAGTCAAGTCCTGAGTTGGGATTAGGAGTTGGGTCTTGTATCAGGGTTACGAGTATTGTCTCGAGTGGGGTCAAGATTTGGGTAGTAAATCGGATCTCTGGTTTCAAGTCGGGGTTGGACAAGAGGTTGAAAGATAGTGTTGAACAAAGATAAATTCATTTAGAAAACATTTTCAAAAGATTCAAGTTAATCAAACATGAGAAAACAATCCTTCCTGACGCACCCTAAACGGCAACTAAGATTTATATTAAAAGATGTTCGGATTAATTACTTCTTCCAATTTCAAGTTGGCATATTTTTTGTTCCAATCAAATGTATTTCAAATTCCTAAGGCACAATTACTTTCTTCAAGTACTCGGGAAAAAAACATTTTGATATATTAGACAAACTCTCATCAATATATTTAATTTAATTAGATTAAAAATATTCTATAATGCAGCTCAAATGAACTATAGTTTGGGGTAATTTGATCACCAAAATTAGAAGTTTGACACTATTATATACTGCATTTGGTTGGTCCATAGTTTTATAACCGCAATTTGTGAATTCTATTATACGATATGTAACAAATTTTATCGTTATAGCCTATAGGAATAAAACACCTAATCAACCAAAATGGCATTGATGAAAAAAAGATTTTTTTTCTCATTCTACTCCCCGCATATATTAAAGAATTAATGATATAATTTACAAACTGGAAAAGCCTGATTTTTTTAAAAAAATCTCTCTTTCTCTCTCTCTCTATATATAAAGGAGTATTTTAGTTCATCCTATGTGGCATGTCGTAAAAGCCTTCATTGTCATTTATCTTTTTTGCGATCTTTTTGGCCATTTTTAAATTTTAAAAGATTAAAAACTCACTTTAACATTATATACAACATTAAAGAGAGTCATATTAAATAACATTCATCATCAATGTTGTTAAACTTCTCATTTATGTGTTATGTAAAAAAATAAAAAATTTAAAATCACTCTTAAAACTCTCTTAATCATGTTAAATATGCAAGAAAAAAATTAAAAATTATTTGTTAAAGCTCAAAAATCAATAATACGTGTGTGTGTATATATATATATTGTACAAAAAAAATATGTTAATGATTACTCCTCCATTTTTTTCTATTATTTATTGTTAAAACTTAAATGTATCAAAATTTAATATTCCACTTATTCATATTCTTTATTGTACACTTTAAAAGTTTAAATATTTACTAATCCAATTTCCATTTACTTCATAAAAAATCAATCATCAATATATATATATATATATATATATATATTATTGTATAAAAACAAATATATTAATTATTACTCCTTCATTTATTTTCATTCTTTATTGTTAAAACTTAAATGTACCAAAATTTACTATTTCACTTATTCATATTCGTTATTGTACACTTTAAAAGTCTAAATATTCATATCCAAGTTTCTTTTTTCCCTTTTTTGGGGAATTTTTCTTCATTCTTTTCATTAATCAATTTATTTATTAAATCATAAAAGATCAATCATATTTACTATTCTAATTAAATCTAATGAGTTACAAAAAAACTTCCATTCATTTGTATTTCCTACTTAAATAATGTGTCTACCTAACTCCCTTCTACCTAATTATTTTGGATTATCTAATCTATAAATAACAATCATCTATGGAGTGTCACGATCCAAATGGCCACGAGTGGCACCCACACTAACCTTCCTGTGGGAGAACCATCTAAATCAAACTATTACCCAACCACTTAATCAATAGTAAAATGATATTTTCATAAAACCATCTTAACAATAGTAATCTGGAGTTAATCATCGGTAGCACGGAAACCAAACAATCTACTAACTGAAATTCCCAAGACCTGAAAGTCATCGTACAAGAACTACTAACAAATATCATATCTAAAGTGATATCCAAAAATAAAGTAAATAAAAAAGTTTCATTGCCCGAAAGATGGACAAGAACAAATAAGATGACTCATGACAGCCTGGGGAAGGAGTGCACACCCTTAGATCAAGATCCGCTATCAAACTCTAGAAGTGAGGTCATGTCTGAGCCTAGAACACTTTCTGCACTCAACAAAAGAAGAGTACAGGATAGTATCAGTATAAACCACTATGTACTGATAGGTATCATAGATCAACTCAATTTAATAGCATGTATACAACATAAATCAAATAACAAGTAGACAGACATCGTCACACAACAAATATTCAATGAATCAACATTACAGCAACATGTCAAACAGTGCTCACAAACAAGTCACATAACCATCAAGAGTATCAACTATACTGTAGACATCACATAATCAACACAAATATGTACACATATGCTATGGGACTTATTTTTGCCCAAATAGTCAAGACCTGCAGGGAACAATCTATGTTCATGTACTATACCGGCATGGTACCCGATCCAACATATACATATCCTTACCGGCATGGTACTCGATCCAACATAAACATATCGGGCGTGTTACCCGATCCAACATAAATATAAATGTACCGATGTGGTACCCGATCCAACATAAATATAAATATACTGGTGTGGTACCCAATCCAACATAAACATATCCGTACCGGCGTAGTACCCGATCCAACATAAATATAAACAAGTATTATCAATATCAATTTACACAATCTCACAGCATACAACACAATGTACCAAGTTTACAAGAAAACTTAAAGTCAAAAGACAATTTCATCAAGTAATTTTTCAATAATTATTTATACACGCCTCAACAATCCAAACATCAACAATTTCAAGCATGTCCGAATACCAATCAACAAGTATCCAATTTAGGAGCATACACAATTAAATCGAATCTAAACTCCAATTAAATCGTAACCTAACTCAATCGAAGACATCAAATGCAAGTTAATTTGTAAGGACTTCCCCTTCTGTAAAGCTTCTGAATGGCTACAATCTGTCCAAATATATAATCTCCACAAGAGCATGAACTATTGCGAACGGACCATCATTCGATTCCCAAATTAATAAATTCTTACTCTAAGAACTCTAGATCTACACCTCAATTTCTTTAATCCCAAAATATAAAGCAAATTACGAAAAGAAAATAAATAAATATATATATATATATATATATATACTCAGTTGTAAGGACGCCAATCGTCATCCGCAAATCATTGCATTGACCTATATTTTCATACCATTGCCAGTAATGGCTTGCCAGAATATTACCACCAATACGCCAATTCTATTGGCAACTAATACTTTATACCATTCCTATATAGTACATAACCATTAAATTCACCCCAAAAATAATTTTCTTCCTAACCGACACTAGCAATCATTATTCGATGATTGTCACATTCTTTTGACTACACATACCCACCAATTAACTTTCTTTTTAAACCCACAAAAACATTACTTTTTTAAACCCACAAACACCTGAAAACAGTAATAGAAATTTGATAGAAAATCATACTAACCTTACAAGCACTGCTTACTCTGCAGATGAGGGTTTTGAAAAAAAAAAAAAACTACTGCAACGAGTTCGGAGTCTAAAAGACAAGTTCTTTTAGTTAAAATTTTAAAAGGACACCCCAATACTAAAAAATTCCAAAAGGGACAAGGCAATCACAAATATTTACTTTGTCTATTAAAAAGTTAACACCGTCAGTGCAAATGTTAGAATGTAAGGTAAAATTGTGAGTTTACGTAAAATGGTGAGTTTACCTTATAAGGTAAAATAGTGAATTTATTTCAAATGCACTGCATTATAAGGTAAACTATGTCTCTTACGTTACAAGGTAAACTGTGTTCCTTACCTTATTAATTTTCTTTTATATACCACCTATTCATTTCATTCATTTTTTCACTCCACTCTATTCATCTATATTAGTTGTGTTTATTTTTGCTCAAAGTCTACTTTATCAAAAAAAATTCACTTTAAGGTATACTACTTTAATCATCTTCTTATTTAACATTTTACAATACCTAATAAACAAGTATGCAGTATAATATTATTAATCATTTTTGTAGCTTACTAATTTGTCAAATTATAATACCTAACAAACAAGTATGCAGTATAATATTATCAATTGCCTCCACCGAAGAAGGATATTGTGGACCACCTGAATTAAAAAATTTCAAATTCATAGTCGCATTGCTAGGACCTCCCATATCAAAACTATTCACAAGTCCGGGTGAATTTTGATAATGTGTTTCAAACTCACCATCAAATTATTGTTCCATTGCCATTCTTGAAGAATCAATATTCAAATTCAAAGAATTTTGACGTACTCGCACATGAAATTCACTATCCGTGGGTTCTTCAACAATAGGAGAATGTTCCACACACGCATACATGTCAAGCGTTCGTAAATTAAGGCGATTACCAAAAATTTCAACGGTGCGAAGAAATAAAGAAAAAGAATCATCATTCCAAATAGGAGTTTCACCAGATATTGGTTATTCGTTGGACGTAAAATAATTTGGATATCTTCCAGAAATAACCACATCATCTTCCGGATCAATAATACCCATTTTATTCCTAAACAACCTTTTCAAACGATCATATTTGAGAGATAAAGGAAATAATTGAACCGCTATAGAACGCCGACTATATCACACCGAATCTCCATCATACAAAACTTCACCACCCCAATGTAAATTTACTCTTACCTTATCCATTTTAAAGTAAGAAATGAATAAGATTCAACAAATTTTTAAGTTACGAAGTTTAACAATTTTTTTGAGTTGATGCAAGAAATGAACCTCTGCTCACAGTCTTTATATAGCAGCGAGAATTTTGAAGTTGTTACAAGGTAAACATGGGATCCTACCTGAACATGAGATCCTACCTTACAACGTTAACGATTCCATTTACTTTGTATTAGCCTTACACCGACACTTACATATAGATAATAGACAGGGTAAACTCACCATTTTACCTTACATTCTAACATTTACACTGACGGCGTTAACTTTTTAATAGATAAGGTAAACACTTGTTTCTTTTGAAATTTTTCAGTATTGGGGTGCCCTTTTAAAATTTTGACTAAAAAAAATTGTCTTTTAGGCTTCGGACTTCTACTGCAACTGTGTTCCCCCATTACTCAATATATTTGGTGATTTATCTATTTATTTATTTAAAAATCCTCTTCACTTAAATCTGTTATTATACATAGGTCTCAAGAGTTAAGAAATACCGATTTGGCTCAATAACCACCAACTAAAATAATATCTAAATTATACGATAAATTCTTAAATAATTTTTTGGAACCTCAAAAAAATAAATTAAATATTTATATTGACTAAAAAGTACGTTCCGAATCTATTGAAAATATTAAAATACTAACCCGAGGTCGTCTCGATCAAAAATTAACTATTATCGGGTTTAACTTTATTAAAACTCACGGACCCAATTAATGACTTAAATCGCCTCCAAACATCTCACGAATTGGTACTACAATCTTGTAAGTCATAATTCATGTATACAAACTACCGCGAGAGCTTAAAATAGAAAAGATGAGAAAATTTCACAAACAACCGGGAGGGTCGTTACATGGAGTTGTTGAATGTAAGTTTTCATTGTCTCAATTTTTGTATGGTTATTTAGTTATTTTTTTCCTTTCTTGATTTTCTTCTTCATTTTTTCATCAATCATGGTTAATAATGAAAAGAGATGACATAAAAAAGATGATGTTTTCAATATTCTTCAATGGTTTATCAAAGGGATGTTCACATTAGTTTTGTACAAGTTCATCACGATGAAGACGGAAGTTCAATTGTCTTGAAAGATTCGTTAAGAAAATGGTCATAGTAGTTTGGTGTGTAACGTAGAAGTTTGAATGATTTACAAATTCTTTGCAGATTTATTAGTCTATTATTTTGATTTCGATTAATATTATTCTCTTTTTAAAAAAAAAAAATCTTCATTTTGATCAAAGATGCTTGATCACATATATAATTCACTTTTATTTAGCAAATATTAAATTATAAAACTCTCCTACCCAGCATATTAGAAAGCTCAATTAGCAAATTTTACTCAATTAACTTTGATCTTCTTCTTATTACTATTAGTGCACGTTTCTGTTTTTGTGTATATTTTTTGTCAGTGTCTAATTAATTTAACTATGTTAATTAAATATATATTCTTTTACAGTTATCTTAATGTTATAACACTATGATTTTTTGTTGATAGTAATTTTCTAATGTTTTCTCATAGTAATTGCCTATTAATGCCCCTAAAAATATATAACATTACTATATTAGAAATTAGTCAAAGAATAAATAAACGAATCAGCTTTTTAGTCTTTTATAATTGTTATGATACATTTTAATTGAGCATATCCCAAATATCACTTTGTGGGAATACATCAAATATGTTATATTCGTTATTTTAATTAAGCAAATGATATTGATATTTTTCAATGTGAATGAATAATATAAGACAATGTGCAGTAGTAATGTAATCATACGAGAATATTTTTCATATGATTAATTGCAAAAATTATCAAGCATGTATAATCTATCAGTTATCTCCTTGTAAATTTATTTTTACTTCGATAATTTATCTCCTTTATTTTTCTTTATGGTTATTTAATTTTCAGAATGAAAAGGTGATATATATATATATATATATATATATATATATATATATATATATATATATATATATATAAGATAATGCATCACCTCTCTTTGTTTAAGAAAACACAATTATGTTTATTCTCTCTTTTAAAAAAAAATCATTTACGTGCCATGTTAGAAAAGTTCAAAATTCATTCCAACTTTGTTAATCGCATAAAATACATTATGTGAAAACTATAAAAATAAACTATTTCTTTAACTTCTCTCAATTCTTATTAAAACTAAATAAATTTTCTCATTTAATTCTCTTAATAACATATAGTATGATCAAATATATAAACTATTTTTCTTGCTTACATTGTAAATGAGATGTGATTAAGGATTAGAAAGAGTCATGTTATAGTTTTACTATAATGTGTGTATATGCGATAAATATGTATTTCACTTGTGATTATTTAAAGCAAAAAATATTTACTCTTAATTTTTCTATTAAAGGAGGAGTTGTCTTTTGAAGAGTTATTATTATATGTTATTTTTAGTAATGACTATAATAATAATAATTAATTTATAACAATAATCGTATTAATGTTATTAAACTCTTCCACTGCTCTATATCTGTTAGGGATAATTATTGATCCAATTCTTGGTACCGTTTCTACAACTTGACCCTTTATGTACTCCTGAAAATTCAATATTTTGTTTATCTGCAATAATCTCTATAGAATGGAGTAGATAAGTATCACATCAAGTCAATAAATAATCTAAAAATTTACACAATTTATGTTTCCAATATTACAAAAAAATCTCAACTCTCTAAACATATTACAAAAATCTCAACATATACACAAAATGTTATGTATATGTCGGCTATGTTATGTCTATTAATAGGGAGAGAGAGTAAAGTAATTAAAAAAAGTGGGAGAGAGTGTAATTACTTCTAAAAGGGTTGGTATTTATGTTATTTATACATAAATAATATCATGATTTATTTTAAATATATACATTTCATTTTGCATTATGGGTTTCAATTCTTTCGCGAAGTATACTATCACAATTATTTTTTTCTTGAGATGCTTTCTCAATAAATACCGTATAAAAATAAAGTTGATCGAGATATAAGATTTCTAATATTAATGAACTGTATGCAATGTAAATACACATTAGATAAACCTTAATATGAAAGATCAATACCAAAGAAAACCAATGAAAAGGAAGAAGATCTTACTAACCTCTGCATTGCATGCATAACTATGTTAAAAACATAATTCAAGTATTTTTCTTATTCTAACGTGTCCAAATATATTTTTATTTATTTATATTATGGATCGAGTCATTTATACATTAAAAAAAGCAAGTAATTTATAATCCACAAAACTTACAAGACCGTGACTTAATTTGTATTTTTTTTCTTTTTATATATTGCTTACTAAAATAATTATCAACTAACGTAATCAATTACTCGAAAATATAAAATTTTGTGTGAAGCGCGAATAAGTACAGTAGTGAACAAATAAAATGAAATAGGGAGTAACTTGTTACTATTGTTAATCTTACCGCGTATCTCAAGATTCATTACTCTCTAGTATTAAGCTAGTTGTCAGAATATGATATATATAAAGAAAACCCAACATACTAAAAATGAAGAAGAAGAGATTTTATTTAAAAGAATTGAGTTTTTTTTTTCTACTTCTGTAGAGTGGAAAAACAGAGAAAATATATAATTCAAAATCATTCTCAATCCTAATAGCTACAACTTCTATTGGTGCATTGAGAAAGAAGAGTAGCAACGAACACAAAGAGATAGACAAAGAAATGAAAGTTATTCATGTTGAAACTAATTTTGCTTCTCATGTGTTGAGATGAATTACATTTAATTGAACACAAAGTTCCAAATGAAATTCCCTCCATTCCTTTTACATGTATGATTCGTTTTTCATGAGTCAGTTTGAACAATTTTTAAAGTCAAGTTAGATTAGATTTATTCAACATTTTAAAATTAAAATTTGAATATTTAATATCTATATGAAAAGTACTTAGAGTTGTAATTTTTTTTTATATGATCAAAAAATATATTTCAAAATGTTAGTCAAAATTTGAACCATTCGACTTAAAAAAAGAAAGGAAGCAATGTAGAAAGGAATGGGGGAGTACTAAGAGTGTCAAACGGGCCGGGCCGGGCCAACCCGGAACCGGCCCTCCCATTTTACTCGGGTTATTGGCCGGTTACGGGCCGAGTTTGGCGTTAACCGGGCCGGGCCGGGTCAAACAGTAAAAAAATTAAAACCCACCCGAACCCGGCCCACTTAACTCAATCTGGTCAAACCCACCAAAACCCGGTCAAACCCGTTTAAAAAATAAATAAAAAATCCAATATACACTATATACACTCCAATATACACTACATACACTCCAATATACAATATATATTTTTAAAAAAATATATAAAGTATAAACAATTACACATATATACGTACCATTCTATATATAATTATATATGACTATACGTACTACTTTAAATAAAACATATGCTATAATAGTATAATATATATATATATACACTACAATATATATATATACTAATTTATAAAACACATACACATGTATATGTTAAATATATACTACTTTAGAAGATATATACACATATATATGCACCATTCAATATATATGTACTACTTTAAATAAAATATATACTACAATATAGTGATATACATATATATATATATATATACAACAATATGTATATATATATAGTTACATACTAATTTATAAAACATATACACTTGTATACTTTAAAGATATACGTCTATAGAAGATATATACACATATATACGCACCATTCAATATATATGTACTACTTTAAAAAAAGTATATACTACAATATATATACTAATTTATAAAACATAAAGTAATGTATACGTTAAATATACACGTCTATAGAAGATCTATTCACATATATACACTCTATTCTATGTATATGTAATACTTTAAATGAGATATATACAATATATATACATTACAATATATATTTGTATAGTTATATACTAATTTATAAAATATATACACATGTATACGTTAAATATACACGTCTATAGAAGATCCATTCACTCTATTCTATGTATATGTAATACTTTAAATGAAATATACTATAATGTATATACATTACAATATATATTTGTATAGTTATATACTAATTTATAAAACATATACACATGTATACATTAAATATACACTTCTATAGAAGATATATACACGTGTATACGCACCATTCAATGTATATATACTACTACTTATAAAATATACTACATTATATATACATTACAATATGTATAGATATACTTATATACTAATTTATAAAACATATATACATGTATACGTTAAATATACACTTCTATAGAAGATATATGCATAAATATACAAAACATATGCTACTTAATATAATAAATTAATAATATTTGGTAGTAAATTAATAATATTTGGTAGTAAATTAATAATATATTAGAAGTAAGTTTTTAATTTAAAGTAGAAAACTAGAAATTCAATTTAAAATTTTAAATCGTTAAATAAAAAAAAAATAAAAAACAACGACTAAGGACTGAATGAATTTGGGGAATTTTATTGATTGCAAAATGATCCAAAATTTATAATTTACATGAATGAAAAATCTATAAATTATGCATCATTTTTTCCAACTCATTCATGTTAATATTAATGGGAACTTGCATAGGATAGTCGAAGTCAACGGGGGCAAAACCATGCATTGGACTTGATTCTGCTGAGTTCTCCCGTGAAGTCATAATTTCTTCAAGTTTCAGCTCGTCGCTCGGCTCCGGTTCCATTCCTTGGTTTCTTCTTTCCGCTCTAATCCAATCTCTGAGGCAAACTAGAACATTCATTGCATTGCTTCCCAATGAGTGTCGGTTGTCTCCAAGCTGTTGTCGTCCCTGACTGAAGGCACTCTCTGATGCAACGGTTGACATTGGAACATTCAAGATATCTCTAGCTAATCTTGAAAGCACAGGATATTGTGATTCATTATTCCTCCACCAATCCAACGTGTTGATCCGTCGTCTGCGATCCTCTGGTACCGTCCGAAGATAATATTTCAGCTCTTCCCGATAAGTTGATGTGTAAGTTCTCTCATCAACACTGTTCCAACAATTTAAATCATAAAACGAATCAGAAAACCACTATGTGCCGGCCTTTTAGAAGATGATGGCTCCTCGGGAGAATGAGGAGCGACAGTTGGAGTGATATTTGTAGGTACGGCTGAATCAAATAAATCAGCATAGTGATTATATAATTTTTCTATGTAATCCTTTGCATCAGCCGTAGCCGTCCACAAATCAGGTTGTACTTGTTCAGAATCATGGTTAGTATTTATTTCTAAGTTAGTATAAATAAGAGTACTAAAGTGACACATATGATTATATTTCATGCACGGATTTAGCATAGCACCAACCAAGTAAATAGGGGGAATGGGGAAAAAATATTTTTTAAATTTCGTAAACATGGCGCCAACAACTTCTTTATAACCTTCTTTATTTTTATATTGTTGGAGCAAACCAGAAATATCGGCTATATATGCCAAAATATTACAAACAGTAGGATAGTAAGCACCGAAAAATTCAACCGTAGCTACATAAATTTTTTCTAAAAACTTAATAAGATCATTAATTACAACCCAATCAGAATTATGTAGCATGCAATCAGCAGAATCAGCAAATGAACCGCAATGTTGGTTAAAAGCTAGTGTAATAGGAATTCTATATTTATAACAAGTTTTTAAAAATTCATACGTAGAATTCCATCTAGTATCAATTTCCTCAGGCATCAAAATCGGTGTAAGTCCATTTTCTTGACATTTAATTTTAAATTCTCTAATTCTCGATCTACGATTATTTCCTTGAATAAAACCAACGGCAAGACGAATTTTTTCAATATAAAGCTCAAAAAACTCAAGGCCATCTTTTACAATTAAATTATATATATGACATGCACACTTAATATGAAAAATTTCTGGCAAGGGCGGACATAGCGTAGATTTTATTTTTGTTATAGCAGTCTTGTTGTTAGAAGCATTATCAAAAGCAATACATAAAATTTTATTTTCTATACCATAATATCCGACAATTTTAACAATAGAATCAGCAATAAATTGTCCAGTATGTTTATGATCTTCATCATATAAAAAAGCAAGAATACGTTTTTGCATCACGAAATTACTATCCATCCAATGACAAGTAACGGTTAAATAATCATTTTTATTTACAGCACGACCAAGATCAGAAGTTAGGGACAATCTACATTGAATATTTTTTAACAATGTTGATAAATAAAAACAATATTGTGAATGGAGTCTAAAAATATCAGACCGACAAGTAGTTCTAGGAATACCATTAAACATAGGATTATAAATTGCTTGTATATAACGAATAAAGGCATCAGAAGAAGGAAAACTAAAAGGCAAACAACCCACAGCTACCATTTTAGCTATTTCTTCCTTGTCCCTCAATTTATTATACTTTTTCGCTACTTGACCGGTTGCTGGGTCCATTCTAGTTTGCGTTGACCCACCAACATCCCCACCACTTTTTGCAATATTTAACTCTCTTTTGTGATCTTCAGCTATATGTCTCATTAACGTACCCGTACCCCTTGCTTGCCTCCACTTCTATGCTTATATATTTGTTGACAAATATTGCACTGCACCTCAATATCTGATATACGTTCAAAAAATTGCCATGCAATACTAGTTCTTTTACGAGGTTTTGGGGCACTGGGAGGACGGGAAGAGAGATTAACTGATTCAGATCTAACGTTAGCATCTCCTACTGCGGGTGTTTCAGCAATATTTTCATTATCTTCGTCTAAATTAACCGCATCTACTTCATTTTCTTCTTCTATACCGTAATTTTTCTGAGCTTCTACATAATTCATATCGTGAGCACCTACATCTATTTCTTCCTCAAAAGGTGTACCAAGCGGTACCGGAGGCGAAGGCACACGGGTATATCTACTACTTGAACTACCTCTACCGCTAGTAATTCGCTTTTTACTACCACAACCGCTTCCGGGACAAAAAAATTTAACACCTTTAGTAGCGAGGTTTTTTAATTTATCCATAATATAAATTAAATTAAACTAAAAATATTCAAAATACACAAATATAATAAAATTAAATATTAAACAATTAATACAATAAATAAAAATTAAACGTAAGAGATGGAACGACAATGCCAAATTTTGGAAGTATCTGAAGATTGCGACTTTAGAAACTTCCGCTCGTACTTTGTAAACGAAAAATTAAAAAATTAAAGTGAACACTTTAAGAAATTAAATATATTGAATATTTGAGAATTGAGAATTGAGATTTGAGAGAGAATGAGATTTGAGAGAGAATGAGATTTGAGAGAGTGAAAAATGATTTGAAGTTGTAGGGTATTTATAGATTTTTTTTTGGGGATTAAAAAATATTTTTTAAAGTTTTTTTTTTTTTTTTTTTTTTTTTACTAAATGGGCCCAAACTAGCCGTTTGGACCCAAAAACGGCTATATAGCCGTTAAGCCAACGGCTAGTTTGGCCCAAAATCCAATTTTTTTTATTTTTTTTTAATTTTTCGGGCCGGTTAATCGGCGGGCCTGGATCGGGCCTGGACCGGGCCGGGTTAACCGGGCCCATTTTAACAAAATAACCGGTACGGGACCCGGAACCCTAAAGCCCTAGTGCTTACCGGGCCGGGTCAAACCGGGTCGGGTTAGATAATCGGGCCGGGCCGGGTCGTCCGGGTCGGGCAGGCCCGTTTGACACCCCTACGGAGTACTGAGTTAATGGCAATAATCCCCTGTTGATTTTTTGTAATCAATCTAAGTACCTGATCCTAGTAAACTTCAAACTTGATTAGTCATAAACACAAAACATTATGTTTTTTACAACTAAAAACAACACATTAATCTTTTTTCCAAATAAATACAAAACAAAACAGCAATCCAATTTCACAATCCACAAATAATAACTTTCTTACAAGGTCAAACTTCAAATAAGATAAAATATGTAAAACAAATTATATGGGTGACAGCTTCATGAAGTTATCAGTTAACATTCATTCATCAAAAGATTATAGTATTATAAGAATAAATAAATACAGATTATATATATAGTATGATGAACTCTCTTAAATATTTATCAAATTCATAAACCGTCCATGCATGTATATGGCTTAATTACGTTATATTACTAGAATTCTATGAACAATAGAAGTAACTGAAAATGAAAAGAAAAAAACATCGCAATGCACACGCTTTAAATTTAACCATTAAAAACATTTTCCACCAGACAAGACTTATTATTTCTTTTTCCACCTTTTTCTGCTATTTATTTCAATCTCCTCCATAGCTACCCAACAATAAACAAAACAAAAAATAAATACTTCCTCTAAAGAAAAAACAAAAAAAAAGAAGAAAATCAGATTTCTGGGGTTGATTCTTTTTCAACCCTAAGAAATCCGATCATTCATATTATTCACATTGCTATCATTTTTTTCCCCTCCTATTGAAATTGTTTTTTAAAAAATAATGGTTCGCGTAAGCAATTTCATAATTTCATTTGTTAATGTGTTAACATTTATGATTGCAATAATGGCCTTAGGATTTGGCCTCTGGTTTAAAGCTGACGAAGGCAAGAGTCCATGTCAAAAATCATTATATATGCCTTTGTTACTATTTGGGTTTGCACTTTTAGTGCTATCATTATTGGGATTAATTGGATCATGTTGTAGAGCATCATTTTTCTTGTGGATTTATTTGTTTTTCTTGTTTTTGCTCATTGTTGGGATGATTTGTTTCTCTATTTTCACTATTTTGGTGGCTAATAAGAGTGTGTCTAAAGCATTGTCTGGGAAAGGTGGTAATGATGCTAAATTTGGAGATTGGGGACATTGGTTGGAGAAACGTATTGTGAATGACAAAAATTGGGGTGAAATTAAGAGTTGTATGGTTACTTTCAAGTATTGTCAAACCATGCCTCGTGGAAAATCTGGAGATTTTTACAAATATAGCCTCCCTCCTGCTCAGGTTCCATTTTTTCTTCGTCTTTACGTGCAGCTTTATTAATTTTATCGCCCTTTAATTCTGTCTTAATTACTTTATTTGAGTTAAGGATTTATCAAAGATGGTCAAAATAGATAGTTAAACTATATGTATGTCTTGGTCTCCTCAGCTGTTGTTGTTTTGTGGGTGCTACTTACTCTATGTTGCCTAGAGGTGACAAGGGCATATTAATTAGGTCAAACGAAGAAATAAGTGACCATCCAAAATATTCAAAGATTGTTTGACTGAGTGGTTTGGTATGCGGGATAAGGTGAGATAGTTTATGATTAAGTTTGGGGTAATATTGATAGACGTTATAAATTTAGTATAGAAATTTATATTATCTACCGATGCTAATTTTTTTTTGTTGGTGCAGTCGAGTTGTTGCAAACCACCAACTTACTGCGGCTTTGAGTTCACCAATGCAACATACTGGACTATGCCAAAATCAGGGCCAGCAGTGCCACACAGTGACTGCAAGACATGGAGCAATTCACAAACTGAGCTTTGCTTCGATTGCCAATCATGCAAGACATCATTCGTTGACGTCATTCAAAGAAATTGGAACAAAATGGCACTTACAAACTTTTGTATATTCGTTTTAATAATCATCATTTACTCTATTGGTTGCTGTGCTTTGAGGAACAACAGATCAAAGGGATACTACAAACCTTATCCATAATTTTTATTATGGTTTAATTTCTAAGTGATAAGAAGAAGGAGCTTAATATTTGGGTTTAAGGCTAATTAATTAACTGTGACATTTTGCTGCATTTTTGTTTGTGAGAAGGACTTGAGTACCATTTTCGTACTATTAAACAATCTGTAAATTCCCATTTGTATTGCTTTGTATAGTTTTTAGGAATTTAACCATACAATCTCCACTTTTGTAATGATACTCCTCTCTCAACCAATAATACAGGATAGTTATATTAGATTTTGGCATATCACTATTAATTGAATTTGGTACATTTGAGTGATTCAAGAAATTATCAGTATAACAAATGAGGCTTGAGCACATGACCTGATGCAAATCTTGCCCCTGATGACTATTAAAAAGAAAATTCAATGACATTGTTGTTGGGAAATCTGCACAGATAGGATCGCATACTTGATCACTTTATGCTATGGAGGGTCTCATGTTAGTACTCACTATGATTCATTCAGCTACTATGGCAACGATTGGTGTGTTTATGATAACAAGGTGCTTAATAAGATTAACAAGATGAAATGTGGTAGAATTTTAAGTTTGAGCTCGTATTAAATTTCTGAATCCGCCTCCGAAAACAATAAAAAAGATGTCATACATATCATTTTTCAAACAACATAAAATCTTGTCCCCCTTAGGGCCTTGATAAAAGGCAAAAAGTTCTTGTTTAAAAATGTCACTATATTTAACTAATGATCAAAAATAGCAGAATCATTGTTTAGATGGACTGTTTAGTCAATATATAGCAACTGGAAGCTCACCATCTGGAAGCCACTATCCATAGTGTTAATTATATGGACACCATTTTGTCACTATACGCTACATTCAATTAATGGAATCATTGATTGCTTAATGTCAATGTGGTTATTATTAACTCTCAATGTATGAAATATTGTACCTTTATCTCCTAAATTTAATCTGCTATTACAAATTAGTAAAAAAAATGAAATTAACTTTAATATAAAAAATTAGGCAATCAAATTTACCTCATAGTGTAGAATATTCTGTACACTTACAGTGCACAAAACTTGAACTATTATTATATTATTATCACCTCTTTATCAATGGCATGAACGGCGCATGATGCATTTGAGGGAGCAGACATGAAATTATGTTAGTGTAATGTCTATAATACTCGGTAAGTTTCACAACTCAGTATAATCCTACGAGTGAGTCTGAAGAAAGTAAAATGTACGTAGACCTTACCTCTACATCTTAGAAATAGAGAGGTTGTCTAATTCTCAGTAAGTTTCAATTTTGTAATAATGAAACAATTGACTGTCATTACACTAGTTATGCAACTATGCAAGGGATTAAAGTATGGGAATCTCAAATCAACTAACAACCTGTTTGGATGGTGGTTTCCCATGGTATGGTATGGTATGGTTACCATGGGAATTATGTTTGTTTCCATGGTTTTTAAAAAAATGGTGGTATGGTATGTTACTATTTCATGATTTGATAACCATGGAATGAAGCAATTTATTGAACCATCAAATTGGTGGTGTGCCGTGGTTTTTATTTTTCTTTTCCAACTATATCCTTATATAATTTTCTTTAATCCTATTTTATCTTTATCAACAAAATACATGCTAAGACTATGCATTTGTTAACAAGATCGAAGATTGCAAGACTTCTTGTTTGCAATATAAAAATTCAAAGAGTGAGAAAAATGATCACAGTTATTTAGTAGTAGTAGTTTTTAATGCCAATAAAAACTCAATTCGATCAAAAAAAAATTGAAAATTGAAATGGAGGGAAACAGAGTGAATGCACAAAAAGCATATACATGGGAAGTGATTTTTGAACTCTAAGATACATACATGTATACCAATTGTTTTATTGATTGGGAAGTACTTCCCGATTGCATTAGTTTGCGTTCGTTAAACCTTTGTTTAGCAAATACCCTTGTGAATTTGGCGTCTTAAAAGGATCATCGGGTAGCTATGAGAAGCATCAAGAAAGAAAGGACAACTGGTTACGCTAGCACTGATATGGATAAAAGAGTTGATATCTCAAATGTATTACAATTAGGGACATTTTAGTAAATTTACCTGTTACCATACCGTACCATACCATCAAACCAAACAAAAAATCTATTATTAAACCACAGTGAATCATGCAGTCCATCCAAACATGATACTGTATCATACCATATCATACTACACCATACCATACATTATGAAATCATGGCAAACCACCATCCAAACAGGCTGTAAAGTAAATGCTTTATCCATTTGTAAGTTACTCTTTGTATTTGAATGGGTTGGGTGTGTGCACTCATCACTATCTTGAAAGTGACCAAGACACTCTTATGTCTTATCTGTTGCTGTTCAAGTAAGACATTCTTACTATTCAATCTGACCTGCTCTGCCTACCTATTTATGTGTCACGTCTACAAATTGAAGTAAAAGAAAATCACTTTTTCATATCATTTAGGTGTAAAAAATAAAGATCTTTTACACGTAAAAAAATATATAAAACTAAAAACAAATTTGTAAAGGGTTAAAAAAATCAGATCTCCCTGCTATATCACTAGGTACAAAATTTAATTGTTTTTAAAGAAAGAAAATCTTTGTGCGACTATAAATCACATCATAAAAGTTAAAATGAAAATCTTAAAGTCAAATTATTTCTAAATACATAAATTAAGATAAAAGAGTATTAAAATCTTGTCTAAGTAAAGCTTGGCAAAAGGCATATGATAACACATGCCTAAAGTATAGTACAGATTCCCTGGCAATTTAGGTACTCTCAACTATGTTTACTACTTTCGTAAGGCCATGGCCAATGACTAAAGAATATGTTTTCCACTTTCAAAAACTTTCCTTTGACGGTAACTTTTGTCACTAGAGTGAACAACTACTTTTACTAACTAATTGCTATTGTGTAATAGGATTTGATTCATGTATTTGTCATCTGAAATTTCATTGAGGGACCTGGTATATCAGGATCTAACTGGGTTCAAGACCCGAAAACAGTATCACCTTTGATAGGGAATGATTTACTCCTGCGAGATTTTCCAGCATGAATCTGCATAGTTGAGACTCAAAGCAAGTATCGAACACTACGTGAAAAAACAAAAAAAGATCTATAGGGTGCTGAGAGTGTGAGTCCACTATACCGCGTTCAACAGGGGTGGAGCTACCCTTTGCCGAGGGGGTTCATCCGAACCTCCTTCTGCGAAAAATTATGCTATATATGTATGGTTAAAAAAAAATTTATGTATATATATTAGATGTTGAGTCCCCTTCAGTTGGTTCGTATGTTCACTTATGAACCCCCTTAGTAAATATCCTGGTTCTGCCGCTGGCGTTCAGTCCTGTACTGCCACATATATGGGTGCCACTATGATTTATGAACAAACAGGATGTAAAATCATACATAGAGTTACATAGGATCTGAACAAAAATATTTATTTTGTACTAATTTTGTGGGACTTCTTTCCGTCTCAGACAAGTTAGATGACCCAAAGTTGTTGGACCCGAAAGTGCAAGATTCAGATCCACCGCCCTGTGAGACAAAAAGAAGTCTCACACAATTAATTTCAGTTGTATGAGACAATAAAGTTTTTTGAACTCCAATCAATTAGGGTAATTATTGGAAGTCACAACAGTTGATACAAACAAATGGGCATCAAATAGCTGAACTAATTTGGTAAGTATGAAACGCTACTATCTACAAGGACAACAAAGGAAAATCTCATATCAAGGAACCCTGGGTATGGAAAAATCTTTGGTAGAAGCACTTCCCTCGAACAGACTTTATTCGATGTGAATCTAAATTAGTGGAACTCCAATAAAAGTACACCCTTGTCGTAATCCCATTATACAATAAAAGACAGTAGAAAGCATCAGATTCAAAAGAATGATACTGGTAGAGTGGTAGTACTTCACATTTCGACAAGAAAACAGAAAAAATATTACTAGCGTGATAAGAAATACTTCCAGTAAGAGGAATAAATTAGGGACGGGTACTAGCTATTCCATCTTCTACTCCGATAAGATAATACTACTAGAGGCAAACGAGCAACAAAGCTAAGGGGTTGCTAGGACTATGGGAGCAGGGAATGTTCCAAAGATGAACTTTACAATAGCTCACAGAAAATTTTGATCTAAATGGCCAAGATTTAGTGGAGAAACAAAACCGACATATTCCAATTCCTAACGATAGGTGAATTTCAAAACCACTGATGAATGTGTTCCATAACAAACAATATTGTACATAAACAAGCTAGTCTACATTTACTCTGAGTCGGATTTGAACTTTGCATGACACTCTTCTTGGACTGAGCTTTGGATTTTGATAAAATTCTTGATGATTCGCCTTCAAAAATGATCACTTCAGCTCTAGCTAACCTCTCTTCAAGTTCCTCGGTGCTAAACTCATCGGTGCCCCCTAGCTCATCAAATCCAACCACGTAGTTATCGACTTTAGAATTTTTTATGAGGGCTAGGGTTGGACGAACAACAATTCTGAGCTTCTCAGCCAAGTATGGGCTTTTCTCTGCATCAATTTTCACAAAATGTGTCAATATGTTGTTTTGCCAATATGCTCAAGTGCTTGTCCATCACTTTGCACGGCCAATTATCGCGGTAGAAATGGCAGACTACGCGTTCACTTGCCTTAACCGCAGAGAAAAAATTCTTCTCTGTTGGGATCTCGGTGTATTCCCCATGTCCTAGAGAGAGCCATCGACTACGTTTCTCAGCCATTTTCTTCATCTGCTGCAATCTACTCTCTCAATACCTCAATGTCATCAACATCTAGCCGATCTAGGGCGGAAATCTCTTCATCAAGCTTGTACTCCACGGCTTTAGCAACCGTCAACACTTGCTTTTCCACTCTCTTGAACCTTGTCCATGGCTGCCAAGAATACATCACTTGTCTCATAACTTATACATATATTAATTATGCAGGTCTTATAAATTGTAGGGGCACCCCGGTGCACTAAAGCTCCCGCTGTGCGCAGGATTTGGGGAAGGATCCACCACAAGAGTGTATTGCACATAGTCTTACCTTGCATTACTGTCAGAGACTGTTTTCTTGGAAAAGGATGCCACCACAAGAGTGTATTGCACGCAGTCTTACCTTACATTTCTGCTAGAGACTGTTTTCTTAGAGAAGGTCCCACCACAAGAGTGTATTGCACGCAGTCTTACCTTGCATTTCTGCTAGAGATTGTTTTCAAGGCTTGAACCTACCTCTTGCTCACATGAAAGCAACTTTACTCATTATTCCAGGCTCCCTTAAGGTCTTATAAATTGCAACAAACAAAAATTAATACATGAATAACTTGTTGGCGTTTGGCCATTAAATTTTTTCACTTTTTCCCAGAGTACACATTTGTCCATGGGAATTCCGGAATTCAACTTGAATTTTTCAAGAATTTGATAAATAACATGTTAATATTCCCTTATATCCATCCATTTCTGATGCGAAAACTCATAAAATAACAAAATCCTATTTTAACTTTTTCCAATTTAGGTTACTCACAAAAATATAAAAAACAACAACTCCACTTTGTATTCATAACCAAACATAACTTCAATTTTCAAATATGTCTTTCAGATATACCAATTAGTAAGGAAGTTAAGCACTGGATGCAGAGGTTTATCGACCGATTCCCTTTTGCTGTTTTTTGCATATATATCAGCGTTAAGGGAATAGATCGATGAACCGCTGCGTCCAGTGTCTTCAACCAACTAAACAAATACATAAAAAATAAAATAAACATATATACACAAAATGTTATAAAGTTTAAATTCTGAATCCGCCTCTAACATATCCTATGATAAAATTTCACAGCTATGGCGCATCATCACAGATCTGATTTCCACGTACATTCAAAAATACAATCTACCGGACATTGCAAATAATCAGAAATACAGATGTCGACAAACTCATCGAAAAGAAGATTGAGGACGGTAATAAATAAAAATACATAAATTTAATACTAGCAAAAATCTAATAAATATTTATGAAAGATGATATGAGAGGGAAGATAACTTCTCTCTCCATTGATACTGTGTATTTTTGGGAGAGCAGCAGACGGGTAAATATAGACAAAAAAATAAAATTAAAAAATCTGCGGCTGACTTTAGGTGTATTCCTAATTTACTTAATTTAGCCCTCAATATTATAATTTGTCAGCTAATGGAAAGGGTAATTTTAGTCCAGAGGATTAAAAGATGCGAAAATGACTTGTGAGGAAACAAAAAGAACAATATTTTTACGAATTGGTGTTACAAGTTGTTGAATTTAACCTTTTAACTTGATTATTGTTTTGTCAGAAATAAGTTATTCACGAATTATTATTTTATGATTAGTTATTTTTGGATCAGTTATGTATTTTATTCTAATCAAACATGAAATAAATTCATTCTAAAATTAATTTTAAAATTAATTATCTTTCATCTCTCGTACCAAACAAGTGATTACTGCGTAAGTGATCTTTTTCCTTCGTTTTATATTAAAAATAATCAAGAAAAATTTATTATAGTAGTAATAAAAAAATTGAAGAGAGACCAGAATGTATGTTTACAAGGATTACGTATACAAGTGAGATTTGAAATTTGAAATATTATTCAAAACAGATTTGCAAAAGTTTAGGCGTCTCCCGGGCTTGATAAATGGAAGAATTACATGTTTATCACAGAATCTCTATATACGTTTTCATAATAAACTAGTGAGATACATCAAAACCCCCTCCTAAACTTGTTCGTTCAACTCATTTTAACACTTAAATTAAATTTTTATTTATTTACATCCTTAACATCTTTAAAATATATTAAATTCACCCCTTAATATATAATACCACTCTCATAACGGAGAGTGCATCACACTCGCTGACACATCAGCGCCAAATCACCGTCACGTTGGAGCCACGTAAATAAAGTATTTTTTAAATATTATATATATATATATAAAAATATATATAAAATATTTTAAATAAAAAAAATACCCCCACCCCCACCCCATTTTCCATCTTCTTCATAACCACCACCATCCCCGCAACCGCCATACCTGCACGCACCCCCATCCACCCCCACACAACCACACCACCATCCACCCTCGTCCACCCTCACACCTGCACGCACCCCATCCACCCCCGTCCACCCCCACACAACCACACCTGCACACACACACTCCATATTTTCTGGCGAATTTTCACTGAAAAACGCCATCACCATCATCGAAAAATACCATAAAATAGTGATAAAAAGTTCAACCCACCTGATAAATTCGACCAAATCAACAACGAAACATTCAAATCATGTAGATTTTTTTTTCTATTGATCTAACGATTTGAAGGAAGAGAAATTAGAGGGAGGGGGGATTGGTGGTGGTGGTGGGAGGGGAAACTGGCGGTGGATATGGCAGTTGAAGAGAGGAGTGGGGTGGGGGTGTTGGCGGGTGGGATGGGTGAGGAAGGAGGGATTTTTTTTTCTTTTTCTATTATATATATATAGAGAAAAAAAAATATTAGTAGGCTTTTAAAATTAAAAGAAAAAAAAAATCACGCGATTTTTTTTTTAAAATGTCACGTCAGCATTAGGGTTGAAATTAATTCACTTTAAAGATGTTAAGAAGATAAATAAATAGAAGGTTAGTTTAAATGTTAAAGTAAGTTGGGCAGACAAGTTTAAGGGAGTTTTGATGTATTATCTCTAAACTAGTTGCTCGGTCACAAATGTGTTGGTATATGCCTAGTTATCATATGTATACAATTTTGAAAAGATTAGTATTATTATTATCATTATTATTAAAATAAAATTTTAATAAATAATTTTGTGGATGTTATAATTCTGTCTAGTTAATGTTAAGCTGGAGGTTTGGAGATTGATCTTCAGTTTAAAGCGTTTAAGTTGAATATGAGTAAGATATAATATTTGAAGTGTAAGTTTAATGACACAACGCACAACATAGGTTGGCATGAGAGTGACACTGGACGTACAATACATAAAAAAGAAAGGTAGTTTTAAGTGGGCATTTGGCTATAAAAATTAATTTTTTTTGAAGTTGGGATTATATTTATCCTTAAATATAATTGGAGTTTTTTTTTGAATTCCTGTGAGACGAGAAAGATGTCAAATACAACTCCAAGTTATATTTGAAATTCTCACGGCTAAACATCAATTTGAAATTATATTTGGCATAAAGTAAAAAAATAAAAATCAAAAAAGTTTAAAAATTCTCATGGCCATATGGGTCCTAAGTATCTTGAGTCTTTTATCAGAAGGAATGAAAAAAATTGATGAGGATGTCACACATTATATTGGTGCATGTGGATGAAATGGAGGCGCTTTTCATTCAGTGTCTTGTGTGATGAGAAGGTGTCATCAAAACTTAAAAGGCAAGCTCTATAAGATGATGCGTAGGCTAACAACATTGTTTGATATGAAGTGCTAGCCAGTCACAAACTCTCGTTTAAAAGATAACACTCGTGAAAATAAGAATGTCAAAATGAATATGTGGACATCGACATACTAAAAGAGAGGCTTGATAAGAAACAAAGGGACAAGGTGGGAATTGCTTTGATGAACGGCTAGATGTGAAAAACGAGATTGAGGTGGTTCTAAAATGTGAAAAGGAGTTGCACGTTTTAAATGTCGAGATGTAAGTGATTGGTTATGAATAATTTCAGGGTAGGAGGGTAGGTAGATATAGGCCTAATATATATCGGAGAGAAATAATTACACAGAATATCGCATAATTTCAGTTTACTATGAATATAACTTTAAATAAGAGGTTACATTGTGGAGGATATAAATTAAGAAGAAAGGTTAGCAGGCAGTCTTACTTATTTTTATTAGTACTATTTACAGCTTCTTGTGCTTTGATTGCCGTATATTTTTTGTTGTATTAGGCTAAATTACATAAAAATATTTGCAAATTGTAAGAGATCAAATTTGAATAAAATTTACATATTTTTAAATTATTTGAAATTAGAATAACAATTTATTTTTATGTACACTTTTGCCCCTCTGAGTTGGCCTCAATTAGCAGATCCATTAGAATAGGTAACTCTCCTGTCTCCTCTCCTCTCCTTTCGCTTCCCATTTTTAAATTCACTAAATTACATCATCCCTTTGCAAATTCTAAAACTATTTAACAACATATATTAATATTATATTCTAAATGTCTTCTCACACATCCCCACTTCCATATCATCTACGTGCAACACACACATCAATTATCATTCACAACTCCTTGCTTCGTGTCCGACACGTCAATACTAGCGCGTGGATATCTCTTTATTCAACGCGCTTTGTTGAAGAAAATTTGCCCTAGACTAATTCCCTTCTCCTATATCTCCACCATGAACCACCACCGTTTGCCCCGCCGATCACCGCTGAATTGCTGCTAATTTTTTTGATATTCCCGATTTTGCTCCTTCGATCTGGAAGATTCTCGATTTTAAGGTTAGTATAATCTTTGTTTATTTTATCTTCGATTTGTTCGGATCAGTTTGCGTGCACCTCGACTAATTTCACGGGATTACTAGATCTTAATTTACTTTATTTTGTTCGATTCGAAAGTTCTGGATCTTTACTTTTTGTTCTATATGCAAATATGATTTGTTGAATTTGGAATTTGGACTTTGATTTGGTTTTGAAGGGTTAAAAATGGAACCTATGGACATCGTTGGTAAAACAAAGGAAGACGCTTCACTTCCCAAAGGTTTCTACTTATCTTCCTTCATTTTCCTTTGTGTTTTTCTCTAGCTGCAGTTTTTTTTGGTGTTTAATTGCTCGCGTTGCTCCTTCTGTATCTGGTTGACCTAACTAGGGTATTTTTGAGCAGATGAACACATAGTGAGCGATTGAGGTAAATAAAAGGTGTAGACATCTCTTTGAAGTGATGTTGGCACCTGAAAGTACTAATTTTTAGCCTGATCTACACTTAGTTGCTGTTACTTGGGTTGCTTTGGACCAAATTGGATGAGTTTCTCATGATATTTGGTGGGGGAAATGTTATATTAACTTAACTTATGGCTATTCTATCGAAAAGATTAGAGCTTTTGGGAGGATATTAGCTGGCCAAGGTGTGTTATTCATCTGCAGGGTGCAGTTTAGGGTTTTTGATCCTTTTCACTTGCTGGTTATCGAAAAGGCAACCTGGGTAGCTGGGTGGTTTGCAAAAGATATAGCATTTTGATTTTGAGTTTTAAGTCGAAAATAGGGTTAAGAAGTGCCTAACCTCTTAAATTTTAGAATCAGTTCCAGTTAACTAAAAGCTTGATTCTTTGTGTTGTTTAAAGTTCTCTCGGCATAGTAAGTAGGGTATTTGGTGTGAACAATGATATTCAAACTTTGGTTAGCTATATAATTCAGCAAATTTGCCATTTGATATGAATGATTTAGTTTTGTTAATGGCTTACTTTTTTTGGCTACACTAACCAGTTACTATTGTATCTCTTCTCAGCAACCATGACAAAGATTATTAAAGAAATGTTGCCCCCAGATGTTCGTGTTGCCCGAGATACTCAAGATCTTTTGATTGAATGTTGTGTAGGTGAGTTGATTTTAATTTGTCCAGTTCAATTCCTTGCGTTCAGCATAGTTATCATGACGACTATGATTGTTGTTTAGTACCGTTGTTAATGACAACAACTCTGCTTCTCTCTGGTTTTAATGGGAACTTTTATCAAGCTGATTTATTTTTTGTAATGATGATGTCCTGGTCAACTTGCCTGCTCTTGTGCTATTTATGCACTAGCGAGATGAATGTGAAAGTCAAGCTTACCCTTTTTGAAATCTTCCCTCTCGGTTCTGCTGTCTTCCTTAGTCCTTTATTTTTATATCCTCGCATTGTTTATTCTAAGCTTTCAATAATTTGTTTTTGGTGTTGAGCTAGTGTTTCCATAGATGTTCTGGCTGGTGATGTGTCTTTGCTATTTGAACATGGTTAAAACTATTTTCTCCCTTTTCTCCTTCTATGGATAATTGAATATCATCTTTTAATTATAGTAAGTAGATGATAAAATCTGCTTCTATTAGTACATAAATTAGCTTCTTATATAAATTAATTTCACAAAGTTGTTTCCCTCTTTCTTGTTAGCTAAGTATTTCTTATTATTATTTTCTTTTCGTTGTGCAGAATTCATTAACCTTATCTCATCAGAATCCAATGAAGTCTGCAATAGAGAAGAGAAACGAACAATTGCTCCTGAACATGTACTCAAGGCTTTACAGGTGCTTGACCTGACCCTGTAGTTCTGCTTCTATAGTTCAACGTGTATCTGCTTCAAGTCACTTCTGTTTCCATTTCTCTATCGACACTTTTGCTGTATGATTTATCAGTTTACTCCTAGATGAGAACGGTCAGTTCACGCCTAGGTTTCCTCTAAGCTAAAGTTAGTCTACAAGTATAACAAACTATCTGCTTCTCGACTTTGGAGTCTGTTTCTTATGCCCTAGAAATGATATCAGGTGTTATCAATGATCAATAGAAATACTATCTTGATTTTAACTGATGTTTGCATTGTGTGTAAATCATGGTTTCTCTCTGGGTCTCAAAGAACTATATTCACCACAGAAACCAATGGAACCAGTTTTAAACTATAGTATATCGTAGTTAAATTTTATTTTCATTACTGACCATTCAGAAATCTTTTTATTTTTTCTACCTTAAAAAATACCAGCCAGAAATTTGAGTAATGCAGTGTCCCTTCCGTGTAACCTATTGATATTATCTGATAGTGAGTTTTTATGATATCCTTGCGTTGGCTTGGGAGTGAAAAAGAAAGACACAATTTGGTATTCAGAACTTGCTTGTATTGTGTTTTCCAGTGGTAGCTTATATTAAGTGATGATCTCTCAGGTTCTTGGTTTTGGGGAGTATATTGAAGAAGTATATGCTGCATACGAACAACACAAGCTAGAAACCATGGTAAGTTCTCTTTTCTCTGTTGTTTACTTAAGTTTTTAACACATGAATGACTTGTTACTTCAGCTAAGCTGATGAATAGCTGTGTCATCTATTGAGCTACCATCTCTTTCTATTTTTCATGAAGGTCTCAACTTAATTGCTTTATATTTTGTCCCTTTTCCTCCTAGTCAGTTTCTCTATCCCTTGATTCCACAACATGTATCTAAACCATCTGAAGTGATTTCAAAATGCAATAGTGTTCTTGTCTGATTGCCTCATGGTGTATTTTGCTACCATTAGGACACCGTGAGAGCCGGGAAGTGCAGTAATGGAGTTGAAATGACTGAAGAAGAAGCATTAGCTGAGCAACAGAGGATGTTTGCTGAGGCGCGTGCAAGGATGAATGGTGGTGTTAGCGGTCCCCCCAAGCAGCAAGATCCAGAAGCAGAGCAAACCTTGAATAGCTAACTTCACTTTTTTTGTTTTTCTGTAGGAAGAAAAAAGCATCTTTAGTCTGTTTTAGTAGCAGGATCTCTCTTCTATTATGTACAAAAGGCTCCTGGCGCATGTGTACGCTTGTGAGGGCTCTAGTTCAGTTTGTACTCAGATGCTTTATGTTCATATATTCTGTAAATTAGTCAGAATTTGCTTCAGAATGTCCCCTTCCTTGTCAATGTTTCTGTAACAAAGGCGTCTGTCGCTGAAATGGTTAATTAGAACGTTTGCCCCGACTTTAAGCCTGCACCAGGAGCCATTGTTGATTGATTTATTTGGATGTGCCTCTTTCCAATCTGCCCAAATAAAAAATACTCTCAACACTGAAGCCACTTGGAGAAAAATTGTTCTTTTACCCAAATAAAAAATTGTCACAAGCTGATCCAGTGGGAAAGAATGGTGACTGATGGTCACTGTACAGTTGGTGCTCAATTACTACTACTATAGGGGTCATTATAAAAATTGCCTAAATGGGCATGACTTGTTTACTTTGATCGACCAGACTACCACTATTTGCTGATAGTGCAATTCCTTTTTTTTTCCTCCCTTTCCGGAAATTTGAAGATAAAATGGCTCCTCTATATCCTTTTGGCCCACAATCACTTTTCCATGGCCATCTTTGTGGCTCTGTTGTTTATTGCAAATAATTGTGTCTTGAGTAGAGAATCTAAGTGATTGCTGAGCTAAGCCCAACATCATCACTGGATCTTGTCCTTTGGGTCCAATTTGCAGTGTTATCAGAAAAAAAACATCATGCAGAATGTTATGTTGGGGGATGTCTACTGTAATATATAGCAATTGTTCTTTCATTCTCAGTAACTAGTGACCACACCTCCCTTTTATTCATCTGTGTTTTGGTTGTTTGGTTGAAGATAAGAAGGAGATAGTCAAGCCACTCTTTTTCAAGAAAGTGAAGTGACAATATCCTATGTTGCACTAAACTCCTCCAACTCAAAATATCACTTATTCTGTTTCTGGGGTATTTCCTCACCTTAAGCCTGTCCTTTTATTGTATGTCACTCCCCGTGATGGAGCTAGAATTTTCACTAAAGAGTTTCAAAATATGAAAAAGTAAATGCACGAAGAAGTTGAGAGGAGTTCAACATCTACTTTATATAAACATATATAAACAATGTAAAGGTTCGGATGAACGCTTTTCCCTACCTGGCTCCACCCCTAGTCAGTCCCAGTTCCCATGACAGTTGGTGGGGTAGCTTATGTTATCTCTTTGTCAGATTCTTATACTCTGACTGTGTACTAGAAGCAAAACAATTTTTTTAAAAAATAAATAAATCATTTTCCTACCCAACAACACTTTAAAGGTGCAGCATTCTTTGCTTTACTTTCTCAGATGAAGACAATCATGGCCAAGAGTTTCCAAGAGTTGTCCTCCAAGAAGCAGTTCAACTGGACAACTAAAGTCAGCAATGAAGAACAACAACAAGAAGTAGCTGAAGAAGATCCATGCCTTAAAGCCTCCTCAAACACAAACAACAACACTGAAGATGGAAAAACAGACAACATAAAGTTATCTTCCTGGAAACCTCCACAACTCTCAAACTCCAAGTCTTGCTCCTTAAACACTATCCATGAAGACAAGACACAGGACAAGAAGTCAATTCAAGAATCAGAAACATCAGCTTCATCATCTGTCTCAACAAGGAGGAAAGCAGTAGTGGCCAAGCTGAAATCAGTACTAGCATCACTTGGTAGGAACAGAGGAAATTTCCAACAAGGTCTAGGAACCAAAGTTGTTGGCACCCTTTTCGGACGCAAACACGGGCATGTACATTTTGCATTTCAGAAGGATCCCAATTCACAACCAGCTTTCTTGGTCGAACTCGCGACCCCCATAAGTGGACTAGTCCATGAAATGTCATCGGGCTTGGTTAGGATTGCATTGGAATGTGACAAGACAGACGAGAAGAAAGCAACTAGACTCCTAGATGAGCCTTTATGGAGGACTTATTGTAATGGCAAGAAATGTGGCTTTGCATCAACAAGAGAATGCGGTGCAAAAGAAAAGCAGATTCTGAAAGCTGTGGAGCCTATCTCTATGGGTGCTGGTGTTTTGCCGGGGAATGATGAATGTGATTCGGAGGATGTAATGTACATGAGGGCTAAATTTGAGAGAGTTGTGGGGTCCAGAGATTCCGAGGCGTTCTACATGATGAACCCTGATAGTGATGGAGTTGCTGAACTTAGTATCTACTTGCTCCGAGTCTAATTAAATGAAGGAGGTTGACAGTAGGATTCATATAGCCGACTCCAACTTGTCTGGTATTGAGACGTATGTTATTAGTATAGCCATGTTATGTCTTTACTTTTTGTTTCCGTTCTCAGAAGAAAATCCAGTAGGAGAACGGAAACTGGTTGATGTATTTCTTTTTGCTTTCTTGGGTGGAATGGGAGATATATATTAATGACATAACCATTTTTACTTGCAGTTCACTTCTTCATTGTATTTGTGTTCTTAATTCTCAGTTGATGTCAGTGTTCTTTGCTTCATAAACTTGTATATTCACCAAAGTTGAAATTACCCTACTGCTTATCTTCCTAAATTGCTATACTTGGCTTGGCCAAGCTTGTGGATTGTGGCAAGTTCATTGCTGCAAATTCTGATCATTAGTTGAAATTGTTGTTCTCTGTCTCTACACATCATAAGAAGTGATGAGTGATGAATTTTTTGAACATCTCAGTCGTTTTACGACAGTACTTGTATCAGTATGGAGGTAGTAGATACCTGGTGGAATAGTTGAGATCAGGAAACTACGCTATAAGAAAAAGAAAAAAAAAAAAGGTGTGGATGTGCGGGGGGGGGGATCTATAGGCCTGGTTACAGGTTTACGTGAAACCAGTAACTTTTGCTTAGACTCTATCTGAATACTTTTGAGTTTTGACTATGAACTCATTTATGATTGCAATAGTGATTTAAGATCGTTGTTGGAAACTACATTAACTTCAAATTCTGAATCTTGGTGTGTGCGAATATGTGTTTCTTTTTGCAAATGTGAACCATATAGTCATTTTTAAAAACATCCAAAGAGATAATGCTTGATGCTTTTCTTTCTTTTCCTTCTTTTCTTGACTGCTTTCCTCTAATTTTGAAAGATTTGCCTGGCATCTCATTTAAAGTGTCTAATTGTCACATGTTTTGGTGCTTATTTTGGGTCTGACCTTTATCGAAGTAAGCATGAGAATCCCAAGAAATTAAATTACTATTATAGCTTAATCATAGAAAGTCCCTAAAAGCAAAGCCAACCTAAGATTTCTTTGCCTGACATATATACATCTTAGTCAGCTGCACACTTCAACTTTCTATTTTACAAGCCGGAGTTCTAAATTACAAAATATCCAGTGTAATCCCACAAGTGTGATCTAGATAGGTTGGTGCGTACGCAACCTTATCCCTACTCAAGAAGGTAGAGAGGTTGTTTCCACAGTTCGCAAATTATGAGTCACACGTCGAAAAAGTTGGAAGACAAAAATTTCCTCGTTGAGGTCATTTGGCCATAAATGAAAGAATATTTGTTTAGCTATATGTCATCATTCGTCTCCAAGTTTCAAGGCTTTCTCATTCTTTTTGTTTTATTTTGGCTTTCTCTTTTTGAAAGAGATAAATAAAGGGTAGGGCTTTAGGGGCCATCTTAGTATAATAAGTGGCATCGATTACAACTTAATTAAATTAAAGAGATGATCACATTAAGATTAAATCCACAGTATTTTATGTTTTCTTTTGATCATTTTGTTACCATTTCTCAAAAGATTCAAAAGTTGTTCGAGTCGGATAAAACGTAGCCTCTTTGCTTTACTTAGACCATGTTTGGATTTAAAATTTGATGTAGTAATATTTGTTGGGTTCATAGTAATGAAAGGGTGTGAATGGAAATGTTAAAACATGCAGGAACACGTGAACAGTGACTGTTTTGCGTGAACAGTAGCACTGTTATGTGAACAGTAGCACTGTTTCGCATGAACAGTGCACTGCTTCATGAACTGCTACAACACTGTTTCGAACTGATGCAATGTTTCATGAAATGGTGTACTGTTTAAGAAAATTACTGCAATGGTTTAAGTAAACAGACATGTATTTTCAAGAAAAGACACTCACCTCTAAATTGAACCAATGCCACCTTTCAAAAGGGCATCTTGTGGCTATAAATAACCTGCTTTCTTCCACAAGTTAAGACAAAAAATTTCAGAATTACAAGCTTCTTCTTCTTCTTAAAAATACACTTTAAATACTCTAAGTGTGATCATACAAACCGTTAGTGTGTTCGAAGAATCCGCCTATTTGAGGTACCGTTATAGTCGGATTGAAGGCCATTTTTCCTGGGAGGAAGATTCCATAACCTCGGGTACAGTGAGGGGAATTATTCCTTAAGGAAAGTCCTTGAATTCGGACAACTTGGCCTTAACAATTTCTGCTTCATCTATATTTCTGAAATATAAAATACACCTCTTGTAAAGATCATTTTGATCTTGTGTTGAGGGTATTTGTTCAACTTCGTTGTGTTCTTGTTCATACTTGAACTCGAGTTGAAGTTGTTATTCTATTATACAGATTCTACATACCCGTATTGTGGAAAATAACAATCTTAAGGAATAACTTTACAGAATCTGTATTGCTTATTTTTGGAGAATAAAGCTTAGGCTTTCTACTCTGCTTGAATTTAACTAGTGATTAGAAGACATAGAATCTTCATCACAAGTTAAGGTTCATTCGGTTGACGATTCGAAGTAATAAAAACTTCATCGTTAACTAGAAACAAGAAGAATTGTTTCAAGTTATTTAACTTTATAAATAGTATTCTGAAAAATATTAAGTTTTCTGTCTTGTGGTGACAGAAAATATGACAACTGAAAGTCAAATGATGGATGCGACAACGTTTGTGGGGGCAAATAATATTGCCACATCAAGTCGCACAAATGCTCCGCCAACGATGGCACCGGCGGAGAAGCCCGAAAAATTTTCTGGCATTGACTTCAAGCGGTGGCAACAAAAGATGTTCTTTTACCTCACCACTCTATGTCTACAACGGTTCACTAGCGAAGACGCTCCTGAGGTGCCCGAAGGAACCTCGGACAAAGACCGCTTCGTTATTGTAGAAGCTTGAAAACATTCGAATTTCCTTTGCAGGAACTATATTCTGAGTGGTCTCCAAGACGACCTCTATAATGTCTATAGTGGAACCAAGACATCAAAGGAACTATGGGGGGCACTTGAACGGAAATATAAAACGGAGGATGCGGGAATTAAGAAATTCCTTATTGCACGGTTCCTGGACTTCAAAATGATTGATAGCAAATCTGTTGTCTCTCAAGTACAGGAGTTGCAAGTCATCATACATGATCTCCTAGTAGAAAGTATATTTTTAAAAAATACCGTAGCTGAACATATTAAAAATGTTCTTAAAACTCACATAAACTGTTTTGTAGGTTTAATTGTGAATGATGTTTTCCAAGTAGCAGCGATAGTTGAGAAGCTACCACCCTTGTGGAAAGACTTCAAAAACTACTTAAAGCATAAACGCAAG
Organism: Capsicum pubescens; assembly: GCA_030864215.1. Classification (NCBI taxonomy): domain Eukaryota; kingdom Viridiplantae; phylum Streptophyta; class Magnoliopsida; order Solanales; family Solanaceae; genus Capsicum; species Capsicum pubescens. The sequence goes on from CM061543.1 coordinate 22,540,393, forward strand.
GAGATGACCGTTGAAGATCTTATTGTCCGACTTCGTATTGAAGAGGACAATAAAGCTGCCGAAAGAAGGTCAAAGGGAAATTCTACAATGAATGAAACACATATTGTAGAAGATGGCCAAAACAACTTGAAGAAAAGAAAGAAAGGTGAACATGGAAGTAATCAACCCAAGAAAAAGTTTAAGGAAAAATGCTTCAACTGTGGCAAAATTGGCCACAAGTCCACAGACTGTCGAGCCCCGAAGAAAGGGAAGAAAAAGGACCAAGCGAATCTGATTGAGTCCAACAAAGATTATGACGATCTGTGTGCTATGTTCATGGAATGCAACTTGGTGGGGAATCCACGTGAATGGTGGATGGATTCTGGTGCCACACACCATGTTTGCGCAAACAAAGAGTTGTTCTCGTCATTTGCTCCAGCTCAAGCAGAAGAAATGCTTTACATGGCCAACTCCGCTACTGCTAAGGTGGAGAGAATAGAAAAAAATTGCCTAAAGATGACTTCCGGCAAGGTCTTGACACTGAACAATGTGCTATATGTTCCGGAGTTACGTAGGAACTTAATTTCTGTTTCACTCCTAGATAAGAACGGATTCAAATGTGTAACCGTTTCTGAAAAAATTGTAGTTAGCAAAGGAGAAATGTATGTAGGAAAAGGCTATCTCACGGAGGGCCTTTATAAGATGAATGTAATGACTGTTGAAATGAATAAAAGTTCGAATTCGTCTTATTTGCTTGAGTCTTATGATTTATGGAATGAACGTTTAGGCCATGTTAATTACAAAATGTTACGAAAACTGATTAACTTAAAAGTTTTGCCAAACTTTGAGTGCAATAAATCTAAGTGTCAAACGTGTGTGGAATCGAAGTATGCAAAGCATCCTTATAAGTCCGTTGAAAGGAATTTCAATCCCTTAGACTTAATACATACTGACATTTGTGATATGAAGTCAACACCATCTCATGGTGGGAAAAAGTATTTCATAACTTTTATTGACGATTGCACTAGATATTGTTATGTCTACTTGCTAAATAGTAAGGATGAAGCAATAGATGCGTTTAGGCAATATAAAACTGAAGTTGAAAATCAGTTAGACAAAAAGATCAAAATGATAAGAAGTGATAGGGGCGGAGAATATGAATCTCCCTTTGCGCAAATATGTATAGAGAATGGAATAATCCATCAAACTACGACCCCGTATTCACCCCAATCGAATTGCGAAAAGGAAAAACCGAACTTTGAAGGAAATGATGAATGCCTTACTTATAAGTTCTGGTTTACCGTAAAACTTATGGGGGAGGCTATCCTTACGGCCAATCGTATACTCAACAGAGTTCCCCATAGTAAGGCACAATCAATTCCTTACGAAAAATGGAAAGGAAGGAAACCTAACTTGAAATATTTCAAAGTGTGGGGGTGTCTAGCGAAGGTTCAAGTTCCTATACTTAAAAGGGTTAAAATAGGACCTAAAATGGCGGACTGCGTGTTCATAGGATATGCTAAAAGTAGTAAAGCATGTCGATTTTTGGTTCATAAATCCGAACATCCGGATATTAGTGAAAATACGGTAATTGATTCAGACAATGCTGAATTCTTTGAAAACATTTACCCGTATAAAATTAGACAAGAACAGTTTAGTGGAGGTTCCAAACGACCTCGAGATGAACCAAGTGAGAATGTACATAATGAAGAAAATCCAAGACGTAGTACACGTCAAAGAACATCAACTTCGTTTGGATCGGATTTTGTAACATTTCTCTTAGAAAATGAGCCTCAAACATTTAAAGAAGCGATGTCATCATCAGACTCATCCTTTTGGAAAGAGGGAGTCAATAGTGAGATTGATTTAATCTTAAACAACCATACATGGGAATTGGTTGACCTTCCTCCCGGAAATAAACCTTTAGGTTCTAAATGGACCTTCAAAAGGAAAATGAAGGCGGATGGTACTATTGATAAATACAAGACAAGACTTGTAGTAAAAGGCTTCAAACAGAAGAAAGGCCTTGATTACTTTGATACATACTCGCCAGTAACAAGGATAACCTCAATTCGAATGTTAATTGCCTTGGCGGCGGTATATGATCTTCAAATTCATCAAATGGATGTAAAAATCGCATTCGTAAATGGAGATTTGGAGGAAGAAATATACATGGAACAACCTGAGGGATTTGTGGTTCCAGAAAAGGAAAACAAGGTGTGTAAACTTATCAAATCATTATATATGGACTAAAGCAAGCACCAAAACAATGGCATGCGAAGTTTGACCAAACCATGTTGGCAAACGGATTCAAAATAAATGAATGTGATAAATGTGTTTATATTAAAGACACTCCAAATCACCAAGTCATTGTATGTTTATATGTGGATGATATGTTGATCATCAGTAGAGATATTTCTGACATAAATGCAACAAAACGAATGCTCGAGAGCAAGTTTGATATGAAGGACCTTGGAGTTGCAGATGTGATCTTAGGTATAAGAATCCATCGAACTCCACAAGGGTTGGCATTGCCACAGTCTCATTATATCGAAAAGGTACTTGACAAGTTCAAGTATATGGAATTCGATATTGCCAAGACTCCATTGAATGCGAGCTTTGCACTTCGAAAGAATGAAGGTGAAAGTGACTCGCAATTAGAGTACGCAAGAGTATTGGGATGTTTAATGTATATAATGAAATGTACACGACCAGACATAATATGCGTTATCAGTAAATTGAGTCAGTACACGAGTAATCCCAACAAAACTCACTGGATGGCAATGAAAAGAGTTTTGGGGTATCTTAAATACACTCAAAATTATGCTTTACATTATAATAAATATCCTGCGGTACTTGAAGGATATAGTGATGCAAATTGGATCACCGGATCGAACGAAGTAAAATCCACAAGTGGATATGTATTTACTATCGGTGGAGGAGCAGTTTCTTGGAAATCATCCAAACAGACTTGTATCGCTCGCTCTACAATGGAATCTGAATTTATCGCATTAGATAAAGCCGGTGAAGAAGCAAAATGGCTTCAAAATTTCTTGAAAGATATTCCGTATTGTCCCAAGCCAGTGGCACCAGTATGTATACACTGTGATAGCCAAGCAGCAATAGGTAGGGCAGGGAGCATGATGTATAATGGTAAATCTTGTCATATAAGACGAAGACATAATACCGTTAAAGAACTTCTCTCTAGTGGAATTATCACTGTAGACTATGTAGAATCGAAAGATAATGTGTCGGATCCACTTACAAAAGGCCTATCTAGAGAAGGAGTGGAAAGAACATCCAAGGGAATGGGTTTAAGGCCTAGGACAAGTAAGCATGGCGGTAACTCTACCTAGCAGACTGGAGATCCCAAGAGCTAGGTTCAAGGAGATCAAACAAAGTTGTGCCTGACAGGTTCAACATTGTCAATTACCCAACCCATTCTCATGATGTAGACAATGTATAGTAAACAAGGATAAGATTTAAGGTGAAAAGTCTTTTAATAATTATCTAAATTTGGCAGATTTGACCAAATAGTTTAATCTACAGGATTGAATGTTTAGAAATCACCTATATGTGGGCGAAGTGGAAGCCGCTTCAAAGAAAATGTTAGTAAAGGCCTATTCTCTAAGCTCTCATGAAAATTGGGACGTGGTCATGGCTGAAAAGAATAAAACCGTAAGAACCATAAATGGTAAAAGGCTGGTTGTGTGACATGTGTTGTCTAGGTGTACATTAAAGCTCAACGGTTCAAAGATATCAAATCTACCGATTGACCGAGTGCATCCGATGCATGTTCACTACGGAAAGTTCAAAGGGAAACCCACTTATCCAGATGCAATCAGTATTTGCTTGATGATCACATACTTGTCCGTAAAAGTTTTACGAAAATAATAGTCATTCCCCATTCATATGGGGGATTGTTGGATTCATAGTAATGAAAGGGTGTGAATGGAAATGTTAAAAAATGTAGGAACGCGTGAACAATGACTGTTTTGCGTGAACAGTAGCACTGTTATGTGAACAGTAGCACTGTTTCGCGTGAACAGTGCACTGCTTCACGAATTGACGCGTGAACAGTAACACTGTTTTGCGTGAACAGTGCACTGCTTCATGAACTGCTTCGAACTGATGCAATGTTTCACGAAATGGTGTACCGTTTAAGAAAATTACTGCAATGGTTTAAGTAAACAGACATGTATTTTCAGGAAAAGACACACACCTCTAAATTGAACCAATGCCACCTTTCAAAGGGGTATCTTGTGGCTATAAATAACCTGCTTTCTTCCACAGGTTAAGACAAAAAAATTTCAGAATTACAAGCTTCTTCTTCTTCTTAAAAATACACTTTAAATACTCTAAGTGTGATCATACAAACCGTTAGTATGTTCGAAGAATCCGCCTATTTGAGGTACCGCTATAGTCGGATTGAAGGCCATTTTATCCTGGAAGGAAGATTCCATAACCTCGGGTACAGTAAGGGGAATTATTCCTTAAGGAAAGTCCGTGAATTCGGACGACTTGGCCTTAACAATTTTTGTTTCATCTATATTTCTGAAATATAAAATACACCTCTTGTAAAGATCATTTTGATCTTGTGTTGAGGGTATTTGTTCAACTTCGTTGTGTTCTTGTTCATACTTGAACTCGAGTTGAAGTTGTTATTCTATTATACAGATTCTACGTACCCGTATTGTGAAAAATAACAATATTTATACAATTTCACTGTATTTGTTGACCAAGTACCTCCATGAGTAGTGGTAACGTCTGCGTACGCTTTACCTTCCTCAAATCTCACTTGTGGAATTTCACTGGGTATGTTGTTATTGACCAACTAAGCATGTGACTAGATGTAATTGAAAAGAATAATCATACTCTTCATTGGCATGAGAATTACAAGTAATTACATGATACAAACTATGACTATTCTTGAAAAAAAGCTGACATACAACTTGGTTCTATATCTCAACCAATGCTTGAACACATGACAAGAAATCATTTGGTATTGAGCCTAAAATCTTATTGTTCTCAATTGACTTGGACGTGTGGTTAAATGAATATTTGCAAAATTAGTAGCAAAACAAATGTAACAAGCACTAAACTGCAGGTGCAATACACCAACAAAACCATGAGTTGAAGCCCAAGAAACAAATTCCATAAGTTCATTCATAATCACTAGTAGAAAAAACCAAGAAAAATGCACACCTCCAAACACCTAACTAGAAAAAAACTTTACAACATTCAAGATATTCACAAACTACATAAAAACACCTACAATAAGCATCCCCACAAGCATCATTCCATGTATAGCATTAGCCACATTAGCAGCAGCAACAGTAGGTGAGGAAGTATGATTAGCAGATTGAGGAGTTGCCGATTCTAAAACTTTGATTATCATCTTCAATCCCCTCTCGCAATGTCCTGATACACCACTGATGAAGTAGTACAACCCTGATTCCTCCAATATATAGATCGTCTTCCCATTGTTGGAGAAGAAAATTGGATGACTCGACTTGCACTTTTCGTACTCCTCTTTAGTCACCACTAGAACCGAATCTCTCTTATACTCGAATCCTACATACACCAACACAAGTGATATATATAACAGTATAAATCATGTAACATGAACAGGGAGTAGACATAGCACATACGCAAAGATGGTTAATCTATTTTTGTACTAATCTAGTTTATTGTTAAACATTTATATACAGGGTTCGAGTTAAAGCTGCTATTGTGATTGAACTAGCCTAATGAGCTTATATTATATACATTGACGGTAAAAAGTATATTTATTTCGTAGATTATCTTCGTTTTCTATCAAGCCTGATATATTAACGTGAAAAATAAAACAGTAACATGCTATAACTAGTGCAAAACCTTTATTTATTGTGGACGTATATAACTTATAAGGTGTGCTTTCGACTTGAACATTTTATAGGTATAGTAGAACAGTGTTTAGATAAAAGTACTATAACTTTATACTGTGTTATGACCACTAAATTAAATTTTGGATGCCCTCAAACATGAAGAGAGATAATAAAGACTAAAATGCTTCAGGTAAAAGAGCACTTACTTAGGGTGTCATTAATCTTAAACCTATTTTTTCCAGCCCACTGGTTATACAATTGATCATCTTTTTCTGTAGGAACGACCCATCCTTTGTCACCACCAACATTGAATTCAGTGGCAAACGCCTTGAAGAAATTAACTGAACAAAGTAAGAACACTAAGCAGAGTATAACTTTAGAGGAACCCATTTTTTTTTTTTGTTTGGATTTGGAAGAAGGGAGCTCTGTGAATTCTCTGTTATGTTATGTTATGTTAGTATAATAATGGGGCAAATGGAGATAAAAATGTGAGCAGTTTTGATTAATTAAAATGAATAACGGTTAGTTGGGGGATTACGTGATGGAATGTGCCATTATATTAGCAGAGAATTGTGGGGTGTATGTTGGCATCAGTTTAGGGGGAAGTTGTGTTAAGTTCACCTGTTATAGTAAATCTTTTTTTACCGGAAATCGCTAAGCATTAGATTTTGGATCCAATGTTTTCAAAAAGATGTGGTTATTGTCTATCTAGCTAGGGTATACTCATTATTAATTGTCGATTATGTTTGATTGTAATTGGTGAAAAATAGGGGATATATATTGGTGGCACGAAGAGAAAAAGCTCCTTTATATATAGTCTTCTTTAGGGGTTTCGATGGAAATTTGTTAGACCATTCACTATTTTCTTTCTTCTGTTTTCTAGCAGTAGGTGGAAAATGGTTAACTATTAGAAATATTATAAGCATACATTTTGCTTACATTTATGATACAAGAATGTCCGTATTTAGCCAGGTAAGTAGATATACCGCTGAACTATTGAAAATAGAGTAATTATTTCTTTATTGGTAGCCGAGTGCAAATAGAGGACATAATTCCTCTATTTGTAATAGTTGGTGACACTTTTGGTCATTTTGTGTGTACTATTACTTAGGGAAAGAGTCATGCCAAAGCAAAGCAAAGCAAAGCACATCATCTTATTACTTGTCCCATGATCTCATCTAACAATAGTCCCTACTCACCTCCAGTAGGCTACTCGTAGAGGCGTAAAACGATATCATATGAACAATGAAAAAACGTAAAGCTAAAACGCATAACTCTAAGCAATCTCAATTAATGCAAATTTATGTATAAACGGTCTTCTTGACAGGGTCATATCCTTCTGCAAATCCATCATTATGTTAATCCTGTGCTTTTCCATATCACAACTAAAAAAGGAAAAAAAAAAAAAAAATCCAACTTATATTCATCTTTTTGGTTAACAACTATTGCTCCATTCTACTCATATTGTGAAGAAACTATGCTGGCTCTAGTCTACAGGACCAAATTCTTTCTCATAGAATCAGGCAAGAAATTTATTCATAAAAATATAATCGATAGAAAAGCGATAAGTATCATTCTTGCAACATAACAAAATGTAAAACGACTAACAGCATGGCCTGAGTGGCAGAAAGAAGCTATAATATGGTGACGATTTTGACTCCTATATTCATCCTTTAAACTTTGGTTTGAATCTTTACTGTCTATTGTGCTTTCTTGTTCACATTGTTTTACTCCTTGTGGGAAATGCCTTGTTGACATTAACTCCATGGACAAGCAGAGATTCATATTACCTGAAGCGCGAAAACGACTCCTTAGTTTCGTATAAAACCTTGGTGAAAATTCAAGTTTCCCTGTGAAATCATTACCATCCAAGTATAGAGCATTAATAGTTGGTATTTTCTCGAATCTTGATGGAATATTTCCTGTAAGAATGTTATTACTGAGGCTGAGGAATCTCAGTTTCTTCATTTCTGTCATGGAATTTGGTACGTTCCCTTTCAATCCCATGTTTGAAAGATCCAATATTTCCAGGCTTTTCAGGTTCTGCCATTGGATTCTTGCAACATAATCGCGTATCGGATTGTCAGATAACACAAGTTCTTCTAAGCAATCCATTTCTTGAAATGTCTCTGGCAACCCCTCAGAGAAATTGTTGTGGCTGAGATCTAGCAGTGTTAGACTCTTTAGTCCTCCAATTTCTCTAGGCAACTCTCCATTCAACCGATTGTTGCTCAAGTCGAGCTTTATGAGCGAAGATAAATCACCAATAGTCACAGGTAATGCACCAGATAGAGAATTCCTACTGGTGTCAAGTATCAAAAGACTTGTCAATCTTGCTAGACTACTCGGAATTGGACCAACAAAATTGTTGCCTGCCAGAACGAGGCGCTTCAGTTTAGTTAAGTTGCCTAAAGTTCCCGGTATTTCTCCTTTCAGTCCATTTTCCAGCAGCACCAATGACTGAAGATTCTTAAGGTAGCCAAAACTTGAGGGAATTGTCCCAGTAAGACCAGGATTTGATCGGAACTCTAACTCTTCAAGGCTGTTCTCGAGACTATCCCAATTTGATATGGGGATTGTAAATTCCTCGTGCTGATCTGAGATGAAGCAATTCGAGAAAGAAAGTCTTTTTAGATGCGTGAGCGCAAACAAGTGTTCTCTGAACTCTGCAGATTGGGAGCAACGAAGTGAATTGTCATGTAGGTCTCCAATAGTTAAATCCGTTACGTACCAGAAGCCATTGGAGAAATCACATGATACTCCCTGTGGATTATAGTAAAAACAAGAGTCACGGAGCTGATAAAAGTACGTAAACTATAGTGTATGGCACAGCGAAAAGAATTTTCACACTAGTAGTATGTTAAATTAGCCTATATGAACAAGTGACTCTTCGTATCAAGCATGATTTACTAATTTGGGAAGTAGATTAATAATCTACTATGCACTGATCTCAATGCATATGACTTTTAAACTGGACCTACCCTTTTTATTAACTTGTGTAGTCTGAACCAGCATTACTGTTTTCTTGATTTTGAACTAGAACAAGAAAAGACAAGAATGGTTAAAACATGGCATAACACATATAACCACACACTCAGACTTGTCCTTAGATGACAAGTAAGCACTCCAACTTAGAGAGTGCACGTCTAGACACCTCAACTTGGTCCCAACTGACAACTAAACACTCTAACTAGTCTCCATTGTCTAGATGATCAAATTTTGTAAGTTGGGAGTGTTCACACCGGAGACAAGTTGATGCGTCAAGACGTGCACTCTCAAAGTCGGGGTGCTTATTTGCCAGCTAAGGCCAAGTTTTAGTGCATGTTTATGCATTAACATTGTAGGATTAAATAGCAAACTATGAGATTGTTAGACTAGTACCTCAATTGTTGTCCAGCCACAAGGATCAGGATAAAGAAATGAACCATTCCACTCATTTCCAACAAAACCTTGAATGGCAGAGTACAATGCCTCTTTCTCATATTTCTCCATTGGAGCTATAGAACCATCTGCTTCACCTTTGCACATAACAATATACACCCCAGCAAGAACAAGCTGAAGAAACATAATCTCAATCTTGGTAAACAAGTTATTTCTCACTAACACAAGAAGAATACTAGAAAAATAAAACAAGATCAAGAATTTATACTTAATTCTAGACTTTGATGAAACACATACAGAAACTCAAGAAATAAAGAATGGAGTAATAAATATAAGGAAAAAGGAAGAGGTTAGACTGAATGGAGCATAGAGGATATGAAAACTGTACTTTTTTGCTTTATTTATTGCTACAGCAGTAAAGTTAAAGCATAGGGGGGAAAAAGTAGTAGTGGAATAACAACAAAAGACAGAAGATCTACAAAGTCTTGCAGCCAAGTACACTAAGAAATGTGGCTCGAGGGTAGAAAGGCAGAGATGGTAATAACTATAACAGCAGAGATAGCAGTCAGCAGTGAAAAGGAAATATGAACAAAGGAGCTTTAATTGATTAAATCTGGTTAGGAATATGGTTATCCTCTGCAATATAGTCTTGGAATATTACTGCTTCTGCTTGTTCTTTTTTAATGGCGGAACGTGTTAGGATAAAGCGCTTACCATCATGTCAAAGGTAGTTTATTTTATTTCTTAACTAATTAGTCCATCAAACAAGCCTCCTCATGTTCCATCCATAGACGGATCTAGGATTTCAAACTTGTAGGTTCCCAATAAAATAAATAAAACTGGAAAAACAGCAACATGGGACGCATCTCGAGTGTGCCCATCCTACCACTGAGCCATCCCATTACTTAATTATCGGTTCCCACCTATTCATATTTAAACCTATTGAGAATTTTCCCAACGTAATTATAAGCCTTACGGTAGTGGGTGGGGGTTTTCAGGAACCCCCACCTGCTACCGTAGATCCGCCCCTAGTTCCATCATGACCTACTTGGGCCACCCCAACTCCCTCGTGGGTACTACCCAACACTCCTCATGCAACATGTTGCTTTTGGGAATCAAATTCATAACCAGACTCTGATATCAATTGTTAGTATCAAACACTAATTACCATCATTGCCAAAAGTAATAGCCCATAGCAAGGGATGTAACTTTATTTATTTCTTAACTAAGTTTACCAAGCAAGCGTCATGTTCGATCGGAGAAATCTGTGTGGGACTAATCTTTAGGATCAACCGCAGCGTTTAAAATTTGGGAATAATGAGTTCAGTTGCGTGAAGCAAGGTTCAAAATCTGTGGCCTAAGTTACAATTATAGCTTGAACTTAGCCCGGGGGCTTAATAAATAGTCTTGTAGTATTGCTGCTTTTGTTGTATGGTTTTATTAAGTGCCAACGTATATAATTACAGCATTAATGAGTCACAAGAATTTGAATATTTTATGGTAAATCATCATGAGGTTATGGTTTTGAAGGGACCAGCTTAACGTCATTGTATTTTGGACCATCTTCCATGCAGAGACGAACTACTGCTTTCTTGTGATCCATGTTAGGATGATGTTTTCTCTTTCTCATCCAACATACGTTATCCGCTTTTGAGCCCAATTAATTTGATTTCACGACATCATAAGGTTTATAAAAGATGAAAGCAATTTGTACAGTGTTTTTTTCATACATGAGACCTGATTAGGAATGAAAAGATCGTATCTATCACCACAACCCTCGGCCTCTGTGATAATTTAGGCTATAATTTGATTATTCTTTTCCCTGAACTCCTTATTTTATTGGTAGGCATATATAAACTCAACTAGCAGAAATGATGCAAGGTAAAGTTGCATACCTTTCCGAATCTGCACATCGCGGGAGCTTTAGTGCACCGAACTGTCCTTTTTAGGCATATATAGATTTAATTATAAGTACTATATATCTCCTTTTTTTTCACCGTTACTCTCCCCATTTCCCTCCCAATATAATGTTTAAAGTAGCTCTCCTACTCTGATAAATGAAGGGCAGTAGTATTATATAACGATTAGGTACAGTATTATTGCACAGTATTAGGTTGAGCTAAAAAGTCTGATACTATACTTAATAATAGCACTGACGAGGCTTGGGGCTATACTTAATTAGTGTATACGGATTAATTAATGACCAATCTTCTACTTTACTGCTTACAAGTTCTTTTTTCTTACCACAAGTGACATTTTAACCAGTGCATAAAAAAGTTATAGCAGCATATTGAAATATATCAATAATGTAAGAAATTTTTTATTTTATTTTTGGAAATTCCAGAAAAACCCGCAACTGCTACACCCTTCGGATGTGCGCACTGGGTAAACTCCTCCTGTGCACAGCCATCAGGGATTTTTAATCGCACTAGGCAAACCCGATGCGACAGGCTCGACTCAAAGACCCTACCTGGGAATCGATCCGAGATTTCAACGTGAGCCACACCACAAGGGTGCAATAATGTAAGAAATTTATTAACTAGTGAGTAGTATATATAAGTTAAATTCTTTTACTACTTTTTTACTTTTTAGTATGCTGACATAGGGATTGATAGATCATAGTACTTCAGTTCTATTTGGTTGAAAAAATAATTATAAAGTGGCTGCATTTATCAGCTTGGAATGGAACAACTATACAAAAGTCAACACCTATATATGGCTATGAGAAGAACCTAGTGCATGACAAAGCTTTGTGGACCACAAATCCTCATCCAATTTAAGAAGGAAGATTACCGGCCTATGAATAAAAACATGGGCTTTGCTCAAAGCCCATGTTTTTACTACGTTATCAGGAAATGACCAAACAAGTGGCTACTCCAAAATGGTAACTAACACTTCCTTTCCTGTGTTATATAATATTGGAATTTTTTTTTATGCAAAATCACCATTAAGTTAATGTTTTACACGAAAAATAACCCACTTTTTAAATTCAAAATAGCCTTTCGGCCATTATTTTTTTTTACTGGAAATACCACCTCGGCTAACGCACTCAGCTAACGTATCGATATCGATACATTTTATAATTATTTATATAATATTGATACATGATTATACATTAATTCATGCAACGTCAATACATTGCATATCTATTTATATAATATTGATGTACATCTATACATTATTTATACAATATTGGTACACCATTTATACAATATCGATACAGTACATAACATTTATACAATATCGACACACGTTTATACACATTTATACAATATCGATATATTACATATACATTACATAACTATTTTGTACATTATATATGCATGTCTATACACCATTCATATAATATCGATACACGTTTATACATTATTTATACAATATCGATACATGATACATTATATATACACTGCATACATAACTATTTCTACATCATATATACACGTTTATACACCATTAATACAATATTGATACATGAAAAAAGTTTGGAAAAAAAGAAATTCTTTTTAAGAAATAAAAACACAGCAAAAAAATAAAATAAAAAATTTTAAACACCTGCAGCAAAAAAAAAAAAGGAAAAGGAAAAAAGGGGACTAATGGCTACTTTTGTTGTAAAAGAAAACTTCATTGTTTTTGTTGTAATTTTTTTTTTTATATATATATAATTGAAATTTTCCCTATAATATTTGGCCATGCCTTGTTTTCTATCTGTATTTTGTGCCAACAGGGCTCCAACGACTTTTCGGATAAATTAAAGATAAAGTTGTGTACAATAACGTCTTGTAGTTTGATCTTTTCTGAATTTCGTGCATAGCTGGAGCTTTAATATACTGTGTTGCCCTTTAGAGATCCTGAGCTTACAAAAATTTTAGCAACCTTTTGGTTTTTGGTCAAAAACTTTGTAAGTACCAAATGTGGTAGACAACAGTATCTAATGTTTATCCCGTGGAGTTGAATAATATATGAGTGAACTAGACCCAAGTCCAACGTTGCCTTGAAAAATAATTTTCCAAGGGCTATATTTTCATAACTTTTAAATATATAGAGAAGGGCTATATATGTGTTCAAGATTTCCAACGTTGAATTTCTTTATCGAAAAATTATATTATATATAAAGAAAATAATTATATGTGTATGTAGGTTAAAAATTATTTTTCATGCGTTTATATTAAATCTTGAACACCTTAATTAAGCTAAATTTCTAGCTTTGTTTATCCGAATGGATCATAGAAGGGATATTTTGTGCGAATGAGTGCTCAGCTTATTATCGTCTTTCCTAGGGTAAGAATTTTGCAAAACGAATTTTTATTATAAGTAGCATGCAGTGGTGGACCCAGAATTTAAGGGTTGTGGGTTCAAGGAGGTTCGAACACACATGACGCCCAAGGTTTTCCGTCTCGAAATCAAAGCATCCAACTATCTTCTTTATTTTTAGGGTGTTTTTTGGACTCCAATATCAATTTTATATATTTGTTATTTCTTATATAATTATACATAATCTTCATAAGGTCTAACGACAGTCGAAACACCACACTAATGCATCGCTGGTAGCATGTTATCCCAAATCATCCCTACTACATTTTTTGCCTTCTGAATGTTTTACTATAAGTAGCATGTTATATGGATTCCTAATTTATCAAAGATTTTCTTAGTTTATTCAATCTTTCTCTGTGTGATCTTTATCTGCCTTTTTTTATACTTGAATTGCTAAATGACTTTAGTATCACACTATAGTTGTCTTAACTGAGTTAGTGAAGATGGAAAAATCAGGATATAGTTATTAAAGTTCCTTAATAGAGCAGGAGAAAAGGTCACATTACATACACAAAGGCTAAAAATACATCAGCATTGACCAGCTTTAGAGAAAGCATTTGAAGAAATCATGCCTTGGTTATTTAACAACCACCAAATTGATCAAGTTATTCTACATACTCTTTTGGTCATGCCTTTGTAACATTTTGCAGATCTTATCTGTCTTGATTAAACGAGAATAATATGTTATTGGGAGAGAATATAATTTTGTAAATTCTATTAAGAGCGTTTATGGTCATTTTATGAAGAGTACTGAAAGTAGTGAAGACCCGAAGAAGCCCTGTTCTAGGATCACTGAAGATTTCTTATTCAAGGTCACATTCATTGTACGTTAATGCTAGAACTGCTTTGAAAAGAGTCCTGAGGAGAATGAAACTAAAGATCAACACATTATACTTATGGTAAAAGGCACAACTTCTCAAATAATTACAGCCTATTTAATCCCTTTTCGCGAGAAGATTGGGGGCTTGATGCGTGAACATTGACATACAAGTTTCATGTATGACTAAACAATTATTTGGACATTATGATTTAAAAGAGAACAAATGACAGTATTATGCAATTTCTCAATAATTAGCTGTGAATTAAGCAGACATATTATAACTTTAAAAATAAAAATAAAAATTGAAGTATTGATTAACACAACTCGTGGTAGCGGACTTACTTTAATTTCAAGACTGAAGACACACAAATTTCACATTTTTACTGACTTAACTCAATGGCATTTTTGACTTATTCTTATAATTAATCACGCCAAATATGGCGGTGCTCAACTCGAGTAATTATATAATTAACTTGACGCGCACCATAAGTTCAAATTTAACTAGTGTGTCCATCGTATTACACTTGTTAGTACATCGCTAAACTGTAAAATAGGTTTTGCTGTCGGTACATCTAATAGGTCAAATTTAAATAAATGGATGTTTGATGTTCTGAATATGATAAAGATCTAATTAGCAGAATTATATTATTGTCCTTTATCTCGATAAAATTAGTGATCTAAAATCAAATTTTAATATGAGCCTTTAAATTTATGCACATACATACGAAATAATACTGTAATAATTTAAAACTATCTTTTTTTTTTGTTTTGCATATTAGTTGTTTGCAGTATAGTATTTTTGAAAGACACATAATCCTTAACTTCACATATTAATATGATTATTAATAAAAGTAAGGATTAATTCTAGTGAATAAGATGTAAGATATTTATTTGTACGATTAATTTTAGTGAATAAAATGTTAGATATTTATTTATAATACATTAACTTGGATGTTGTTGTTAAAACTCTATTTATTAATATGAAGTTTGAGTTGTTTAATCCAACCTCCTAAAATATTTTTGGTAAAAATTAGATACCTTTTTCTTTCTTTTTTTGAAAAATAATTTTGTCAAACGTATTTTTCAACCATCATTATTATTTTAAGTGAAGTTAAAATTATAAAAATCACTATTAAAATTTTTAAGATCCCTCAAATCTTAAGGGTAGAAAGCAAACGTTTTACTGGTCTTACCCTTGAGTCATCGCAGATTGTATTATTTAAAGAACAGTTTAGTAATTAAGATGTCACAATTCAATAGATATGAAAGTTCAATACCATAATAATAGGGGTTGAATAACTTCTCTTATCCATATTAACTATGAGCAAGAAGAAATAAGTAAATAACGATATTATCTTGTTTCTATCGTCATTTGTTTAAAAACACTAAACTAAAATTATGCTTAAGAGTTATGAGCATCTTTTTTTCATATTAAAAAGTTATGAACATGCGTGGTTTAAATATTATCACAACAAACTATTCGTATTGGAGAAAAAAACATAACATGTTCCAACAAAAATTTGTCTGGAATATTGGAATCACTACATATAGAATACCTATCGTCCCATATCTATTGTTTTACATTCCATAACTTCTATTGTATAGTAACGTTTGAAATTCCAAAACAATGTACGAGAAAAACATTTAATAAATCACAAAATTAATTAAATTAAAGATAAAGATACGATATAATAAAATATTTGGAATGTTTTTTTTTTTCACCCGGTGTCTGATAATTTTATTGGAGCCCCGATTAATTCGGATCGCGCACTGCAAGGCCTATTCTGCGGGTGGTGCTCTCAACAGAATTTTCTCCATACCCAGGACTCAACCTGAAATCTCTAATTAAGAATGAAGTAGTTCCACTACTACACTACAACCCATATTGGCATTTGGAATGTTTATATTTGCATGTTTATAATATAACTTTTTCATCTATATAACAAAAGTTGTTTCTACAATCGGGCCATCTGTACAGTTCGTATGTTTTTGGCAAGTATAGTTCTTTATCCTAATATATGCTAAGTGACTTTAACATTCAATCAAATCTCTAAACTTGTTTTTTCCTATTCAGTATTCAATATTCATATTAGAGATCCGATCAATTAATTTGAATCCGTGTAACGTAAAATTTATTAAAAGAAAAAATATTATCTATCATATATTTTTATGATCGTGGAGAGATCATATCCATTTCACAATATAAATATTCTTGGCGATAGTACTAGAAATAGGTCATATTGTCAACATATCGTATCTTTATCTTTAATTTAAGTTGGAAATTAATTTCTTTATGTTGAAAAACATAATTATCAAGTGAATGCATTGAACATCCAGCAAAAAAGTGTTATTTCTTCGTTCACTTAAGCAACATATATTGTTTATAAGTTGCTAAAAATATATTTAACACTAGAGTAATTCAGGTTAAAGGCTTATAGGTGTAAATATTTAATGGAAAATTATATCATACTATAACTACTTAAAATCACAATCTTTTTAAATAATTACATAAATCACTAATTTTACTTAAAAGCTTAGATGTGATGTATCCGTGTGGACTAAATCAAAAAATTGAAATAAAAAGTAATTAGCTCCAAAAGAGTTACGTCTATGTAACTTTTACAAATTTTATCTTGATAAAATAACAAAGGGTGTTTTTGGCACGACAAAAAAATTACCAAAATTATTTCTCTTGAAAGACATTTCCCCATTACGAGGAGAAAAATGATTCTAATTCGCTTATATGTTTCTCCGTAAATCTATTTCAAAAAATTTTGATAGTATAAAATCGTATGTAAAAATTTGTTTTTGGGATTTTCGAAAAACATTCCTGAAAAATATATATAATTCCTTCATACCCAATTTACCATTCAATAATTGTGAACTTAACCTAAAAAAAAAAAGAGATGAAAAATATCATAATTAAGAGATGGAGTGAATATTGAACTTCTTCATATTTGAAAAATATAATATAGTCAAACTTTTTCACAGTGAAAATGTTTGTTCGAAAATTTCATGACTGTTATAAGATAGTGCACCTATATATGTATACTGGTATTTGATGTGGATTTCATTTAGCTGATATAAATAAAAGTATGCAAAATTAGAAAGAGCATGATCATAAAAAAAGTCTATGAAATAACTTATGTGCATCATTTGAATACATTTTTTTCTTTAAATTATATATTCGTACTTGAAATTTACTGTGTACATGACATTAGTGATGATTACCATATATATTTTGATATCTATGATATTTTAGTTTATACATAATATATTTCTTAAAAATATTATTACGTAATATTTGAGTATGTTGTTATGGAGAGATAACGTCATTGCTGTTATAGACAAAATGTTGTTATATAGATGTAAAATATAACATGAAAATTTAGTTTCGAAGAAAATCAAGCCGCTATAGCGAATTATCGTTATAACAAAGTGTCATTATAAAGAGGTCTGATTGTAACTACATGTGATAGATCATCAAGTTAAAATAAATGAAAACAATTTTTTTTTAATAAAACAATACTATAATAACGACTAACATATAGTTCAAGTTTTATGAGCACACAAAGTTTATCTAATCTACCACCAGAGGATGTGGTGCAGTGGATGGGGCTGCTCCTTCCTTAATCAAAGGTCTCGGATTCGAGCCCTGAGTATGAAAAAATCCTTGATATGGAGCGCTTCCCCCCCGGATGGGGCCCTACGCGATGCGAATACAAATTAATCAAACTTCAAAGCAGATATCAAACATCGAATGGGAATTTATTTTTTTTATCTAACCTTATTCATACACATGAACTCCGTCATGGGAGTGAACTGAATTGAAGTCATGAATAGCTAGTGCTTTAAATTGATCTGATTAGTTGTTTTCCCTTAACTTCATCTTGCTCATTAATACAACTAACATATTCAACATATTTTCATAAAGTGAAGTCTACGAGGGTAAGTGTACATAATTCATACCATTATTTGAGAAATGAGATAGAGAAATTATTTTCAATATATCCACGGCTCAAACCAAAAATTGTCTAGAAAAGAACAGTAAAGGAAACAAGAAATAATAGGGTGTTTATCACACCAAATAATAACATAAACAAGACTAACATTAAGTAATATGACAAACGATAACATATTCTGAAACAAGACTAGCACTATAGCCGCGAGCATGGATAACAAAACCAAGTCTTCCTACCTACTAGCAAGGACAAACTCCTTCCTACTATCTTTCTACTCTAATTCACATCTTCCATACTTTCTAATCTAGAGTCATGTCCTCGGTAAGTTGAAATTGCTCCATGTCATGCCTAGTCACTTCCCTCTAATATTTCTTATGTCTACCTAGGGGTGGCAATTTCAGCCCATATTTGTAAAAAGAGTCAATTTAACCCATATTTAGTAAATTGCATCACTCATATTTCAAATGGGTAAACATGAACTTCAACTCATTTTAAAAGCTCATACAAATATGGACAAAATGAATAAAATATGGATACCCATTTAAACACAGAGATCACCCACCTATGCTTAAAGTTTCAGTTTTTCTTTCTTTTCTAGTTTCTTTTCTTCTTCTTTTTTTCTTTCTTTTTTCCTTTCTTTTTTCCTTTAATTTACTTTTTTTCTTTTTCATTTTTTAAAATTTTTTTACTCATTCCTTATAATTTCTTTTTTTCTTTCTCATTTTTTCATCTATTTTTTTATTTTTATTTCTTTTTTCTTTGTATTCCTTTTTTTTTTTTTCGCTTTCCCCTTTCTCATTCTTATTTCATCATTCGTATTCGCTTGAGACCTACATGGGTTAATAAACATAAGTTTCTAATTATCTCATTTAGCCTATATAATTCATAACATCACTTATCAATTAAATATAATCCATAGTCTCACTCCTTTATTATTATTTTTTCTATCTTTTATTTCTCTTTTTTTTTTCTTTTTTTTGTTTTTTATTTTTTCCACTTATTTTTTACTCGTTTCTTACACTTTTTTTCTTTCTTCTTTTTCATCATTTTTTTCTTTTTCAATTTTATTTCTTTGCATTCTTTTTTTTTTTTTTCGTTTCCCCCTTTTTCATTCTTGGTTCGTCATTTTTGTCATTTTTCTTTTTTTTTTTTATATTCTTTTCCTTATCTTTTTTTTGTTATTGCATTTTATATTTTTTTACTTTAAATTTATTTGTATCATACTATATATTTCAAATAAATTTATTATTTGTATTTGAATAGTTTAGTTGTCAATATGTGCAATTTATCATTTGTATTTATATACAAATAAGTATATGAATTAAAATCAACATGGGTTGTGATGCAGTGGATGTGCCTGCTTCACCCTTAACCAGAGGTCGAGGGTACGACCCTGATTATGGAGAAAACTCTGTTGGGAGCGTTGTCACCTTAATAAGCCCCGCAATGCCCGATCCGGATTAGTCGGGGGTCCAATGCAGGCACCGAACACCGGATAAAAAACCAAAAAAAAGTATATGAGTTAATTGTATTTTCTTGAGACTAAAATATATATGGTTGAGGATCCACATAGCCCTCGAATTATAAATGTTGGGCGAATATAAATCAATATGCGCTTATGGTATTTTCGTTATCATAAAAAAAGAAGGAAACCAAAAATAGAAAAAAAAAGTAGAAAGAAAGGTAGAAGCTAGAGATAGAAGAGAGAAAAAAGCGTAAAGAAAGAATTGAAGAAAAAAAAATACAAAAAAAATAAAAAAGAAAAAATAATGAAAAAGGAGAAAAGGAAAAAGAAAAAAGATGATCGTGAAAACAAATATACTGAGTGGTTACGATATTTTAGTCATCATCCATAATTTGTACTCGACTTAACCATGTTCTTCGAAAATTAAAAAATATAAAACATAAAATACAACCAAAAAAGAAAAAAATGAGAAAGAAGTAAAAACAAAAAAATAGAAAATAGAAAAAAAAAAAAAAGAAGACAAAAGGAAAAGGAAAAAAAAAGAAAAAAAAAAAGAGAAACAAAGGGCAGAGGGTAGAGATTAGAAGAGAGAGAAAAAAAAAGAAATAACAAAAAAAAAAAGAAAACTAGAGGCTACATATAGAAGAAAGATAAAAAAAAAATAAAAAGAAAAAACTAAAAAAAAAAAGAAATGGAAAAAAAGTCAAGTTGATATGATATAGAAGTTTTAAGTTTTTGACTTAGGAGTTAAAGTGGGTTGAAATCATTTTTACCCAATTCATATTTACCCATATTTATATGGACGGATTGCAATCCAAACCATTTTTGCTCGATCCATATTTAACCCGTCTAAATCCAATCCAATCCGCCCGCTTGCCACCCCTATGTCTACCTTTACCTTGCTTGAAATCATTCCTAACCAACCTCTTACACCTCCAAACTGAGGCATCCGTGCACCTCCTCATCACATGCCCAAACTATCTCAACCTTGATTCCATCTTGACTTAGCTTCCACCGAATTCACTCCCTCCTAATCTCGAATCACCTCATTTCTAATCCTATATTTTCTAGTGAACCCACACATCCATCTTAGCATTCTCATCTCTGTCACCTTTATTTTTGGATGTGAAAGTTCTTGGCTGACCAACACTTTTGCTCCATACGAGTTAACTGGTCTAATGATCACTCTATAAAATTTGTCTTTGAGTTTAGGAGATACCTTCTTATCACATAAGATTTCAAAAACGAGCCTCTATTTCATCCATCCTATCTCAATACGGTAAGTGACATCGTAGTCAATCCTCTCTATTTCCCTGGATCATAGAGCAAAGATATTTGAAACTATCTCTCTTTTGGATGGCCTGAGTATCAAGTTTCACAACCACATGCGTCACTTCCCTAACCTTGCACTCTAAATATTCTATTTTGGACCTACTCAACCTAAACACCTTTCCAAACCTCCAACTTAACATTTACTCCACCATGGGTCTCGTCAATCTGGACTACGTTATTCACAAATAGCATACACAATTATACCTCACCTTGATCAATTCTCCACGTCAATACATCTATCAACAAGACAAATAATAATGGGCTAAGAGTTGATCCATGTTTTAACCTTATTAAGACAGGAAAGTGCTCTGAGTCCCCTCCTACAGTCCTAAACATGAGTCTTGGCTTCGTCGTACATATCTTTAATCTCCCTACTATACACCACAAGTACACCTCTAGCCTCCAAATACCTCCATAGAACTTCCTTGGGAACTTTATCATAGACCTTTTCTAAGTCGATGAATACCATGTGCAAGACAATACTTTCCTAGGAACTCTATCATAGGCCTTTTCTGAGTCGATGAATACCAAGTGCAAGTCCTTCTTCCTTTTAAAATATTGCTCCACCAGTCTCCTTATGAGATGGATGGCCTCAATAGTTGTCTAGTCGAGCGTCCTGACATAAATCCAAACTGATTATCTGAAATAGTCACAATCCTTCTTAACCTCAACTCAACTACCCTCACCCAAACCTTCATAGTGTGACTCGACAACTTAATACCCCTATAATAGTTGCAATCCTCAATGTCACCCTTGTTCTTATACAATAAAGTCATATTACTCATCTCAAAGCTCCAGACAACTTCACCGTCTTGAAAATGATGTTAAATAACTCATTCAGCCTCTTAATACCCGCCTCTCTTATGCACTTTCAAAAATCCATCAAAATCTCATCTGACCCAACTGCTCTACCCCCTGTGCACCACCTTTAACCTCCTCAACCTTAATGTGCCTACAAAAATCATAATAGTGAATCCTCTCAGAATGCTCCAAATTTTCCAATACAATGCTTGTGTCCCTCTCTTCGTTCCTCCTTGCACATTAATAAATTATAAATTTACCTAGTTTTCCCTAGCTAAATTAGGTTCACATCTCATTTTCCTAATTAATAATTTCATTTATTTGTATTAAATCATCTTAGTTCGCAAGTTACTGTTCATTTTTTTTTTTTATACCTATATTTTCCTTTAATGATAATCTGGACATTTAAATATTCAACGATAAATTCAAATTATTCAGTAATTAATTATTATTATATCCTTTAAATCATAATTCACATATAACTTGATGTCAATTAAATCATAGTAATTCTTTTTCAACTCACAGACAAAATTACAAAAGTTCCAAAAATTCCTATTTCTCGCATCAATAGAACTTTGCATTTTAATCATCAAAGATTATGGAGGTAAGTTTTATTTTAATCTTAAACTTAATAAAAAGATTTGATAATTCCAGCAATAACCCACAAAAATGGAATCATTTTTCATAGGAGGCGCCTTACATTCAAAATAGAATTTTATTTGCAAATCCAAATTAATTAAACTTGAAGAAAATAAGAAATGAGTCAAATCTTATCTTATCATTGTAATATAAATGGCAAAATAAATCATCTTAAATTAATTAGTTTTCCTAGTCAAATACAAATTAATACAATCTTAATTTTATTCTAAACTTACCAATTATTATCCCTCGTACCAAACACCCATTAATTATATTTCCAATGAGAGTCCCAAGCAAGATGCATAATATAAGTAACAAAAAGACAATTAATGAAGGGAAAAAAGGTATTAAAGGGAAAAGTAAAATACAATTCTCCTGTAATTAGTAGTACCGTTCAACATAACACTAGGCAGCGAGAACGAAAAGAGTAGCTACGTATAGTATATCAATCCAAATTTATTGAATTCGGAGGAAATACCAAACACAGAATATAAAAAATGAAATATTACTTGCCTAAAATCGTTAGAAATCATTTGGTATGAAAAATAAAATAGACAATTATTTCAGAGAAAAAAGTGTAAAGTCATCATATTTATGTGAGAAGTCTTATGTCATTATTATAATATAAATGGTAAAATAAATCATCTTGAATTAATTAATATTCTTAGTCAATTACAAATTAATATAATCTTACATTTTATTCCAAAATTACCAATTCTTTATCCCTCCTACCAAAACAACCTCTTAATTATATTTTCAATGAAAATCCCAAGCAAAATACACATTAGTAATTAATCTCTAATTAATTAATATTCTTAGTCAATCACAAATTAACATAATCTTACATTTTATTCCAAACTTACCAATTCTCATCCCTCCTACAAAAATCATCCCTTAATTGTATTTCCACTTAAAAACCCAAACAATATATCCCATATATATAAGTAATTAATCTCAAATTAATTAATATTCCTAGTCAACCACAAATTAATAGTATAATCTTACAATTTATTTCAAAATTACCATTTTTTGTCCCTCCTACCAAAGTTACCCCTTAATTATATTTCCAATAAAAGCCCAAGCAAAATACATGTAAGTAATTAATCTCGAATTAATTAATTTTCAAAATTATCAATTCTTATCTCTCCTGCTTAATTATATTTTGAATGAAAAGTCCATGCAAAATAGTACATATAGGTAATTAATCTCAAGTTAATTAATATTCCTAGTCAATCACAAATTAATATAATCTGACATTTTATTTCAAAATTACCATTTCTTATCCTACTTACCAAAACACCCTTTATTATATTTCCAATGAAAACCTCCCACACACCCTATATAAAGCAACACAAAAAGACAATGAATGGAAGCTTAAAAAAAGAAAAGAAAGAAAGTTGAGTATTAAAGGGAAAAGCAAAATACAGTTCTCGTGTAATTAGCACCACTGTTTTAACACACACAAGCAACACCAGCAGCATTAGGCCTCAACACATTGCCAGGTGACATCGAAAAACGGAAGCGGTTTATTATGTATTCTTCTTCCTAACACCTTTTTTCCTAATTTTATTCTCTCTTTCGGTTCCTCCCGCAGTATAAATCAGTGATTCGTTAGGGTTTCAGTTTCACAACATCACACAGATTTGGTTTGCAATGGCAACGACGGCGGCCTCTAAGGCAGCCGACTCCTACATTGGGAGTCTCATTTGCTTGATTACAAAGTCTGATATTCGTTATGAAGGTTTTTTGTTCCATCTTGATGCTCCTGAATCCACCATCGGTCTTCGTAACGGTAATACACAACACTCGCCTCACACTCTATTTTTTAGTTTTTATCATTTAGAGAAAAAAATGGCAGGAATAATGTTGTGTGATTGTTAGTTTTGTGATTGTCGGAGTTTTGTTTTATTCATGAAAAAATGGCAGGAAATTTTTTGTGTAATTGTTTGTTTTGTGAATGTGTAATTACTACTTTTGGTGTGTGTGTTTGTGTTATCAGAGTTTTAGGTGAACGAAGCAAAAAAAATAAAAAATAATTGAGATTGTTTACGTGTTGTATGAGCTGGGAATTGGATTATACAGCGTGAATAGGCTGTGTTATCATGATCAGGTTTATTTGTGTTGTATAATTGTTAGTTTTGTGATTATCAGAGATTTATTTTTATTTATGAAAAAAAAAATGGCAGGAGAAATGTTGTGTAATTGTTAGTTTTGTGAATGTGTAATACTTTTGGTGTGTGTGTTTGTTATCAGAGTTGTAGGTGAAGGAGGCAACACGAGAAAACAATAATTGAGATTGTTTATGTGTTGTATGAGCTGGGAATTGGATTATACAGTGTGAATAGACTGTGTTATCATGATCATGTTTATATGTGTTGTGTAATTGTTAGCTTTATGATTATCAGAGTTTTGTTTTATTCATGAAAAAATTGGCAGGAGAAATGTTGTGTGATTGTTAGTTTTGTGAATGTGTAATACTTTTGGTGTGTGTGTGTGTGTTATCGGAGTTTTGGGTGAATGAAGCAAAACGAAAAGAAAATTTGAGATTGTTTAGGTGTTGTATGAACTGGGAATTGGATTATACAGTGTGAATAGGCTGTGTTATCATGATCATGTTTATTTGTGTTGTGTAATTAGTTTCTGTTGTTTGGAGTTTGATACTTGTAAGGGAAAAATAGATATAGATCTGTCAAAGGAAAGAATGTTATGACGAAGCAAAAAAAATGAAATTGTTTGTTTGTTGTATGATCTGAGAATTTGAATTATATACAGTGTGTGAATAAATTGTGTTATCATGATCATGTTTATTTATGTTTGTTATTAATTTATGCTGTTTGGAGTTGAATACTTGAACAAGAATATAGATATAGATCTGTCAAAGGAAAAAAAGGAAAAGGACTTTCTGAAGCAATGTTACAGTGTTAGGGTTAATAATTTTAAGAGTGTGGCTAGAGACTAAAAAACTAGTTGATTCTTCTCATCTGTCCTAGCCTTGATGGACAGAGTTAATAAATAAAAGCTCGATTTGAATTACAAGAAGAATTTGTTCAAAAGAAGATAAATTACTTCTCCAACAAGTATTTTAAGACTACGCTCGTTTCTTTTTAACATGGATAAGCTAGCGAATCTTGTGGTTAGTGTCTCCTTGTGTCATAACAAACATGATGGACTTCTCTAGTACCTGAATTTTATGGCTTGCCCTTTTCTTATTGCCTTTTTGTATTGACAATTATTGAGTATTTGGCTAAATTAATAATATTTAATTATTTGGCGGAATATTTTGCTTGTTTCATCTTGAACTCTTAGCTTCTTATCTTGTACATTTATGACACATGAGTCATCTGTTTGTGGTCCAGTGAAATCTTATGGGACAGAAGGACGAAAGAAGGATGGACCTCAGATATCTCCCAGTGACAAAATTTATGAGTACATTTTCTTCCGAGGCAGTGACATAAAGGTGAGCTCAACTTCTGTCTTTACCTGCTTATTTTGTGTGGTTGGTATATTTATCGGAACTGGATTATTGTAATTAAAACTTCAAGAAACTGGTTGCCATTGCTGACCAAGTGGAGGGTCCGTCCTTGAATATGTTTCTTTTGGTGGTGGCGGGGTGGTAAGTCCTTTTGAGGGGTAGGGGCTATGCAGAAGTATTGCTTTGGCTATTGCAACAAATTTTTGCCACTGTACCTTTTATTTAATTCCAATTGCTTTAGCCTGTCTGTCTTTGAGAATACGGTCAAAAGCCAGTACTCTAGTTTTCCCATTCAGCTCTTCAGATCTTTCTTGAAGTTTGGTTAAGCAACTAGGATCTTGGTTTTTAGTGTATTAATAAGCGAAGATGGTTATTTCATCTTCATTCTTCTTCCATGCCTCCTATCCTTCTACTTTTGCGAGAGTACATCATCTCATACATGCTTCGGTGAGGAGTGTCTATTGATGGTTCCGTTTCTTTTTCTGGAGCTTGTCAAGTTACAATGCGCAGAACTGTTACTTTATTTAATGTATTCCTCTAGAGTCAATTTGGCGGTTACGCATTAGAGTGCATGTGATAATAGTCAATAACTATGTAACATGCCTAATGCTTGCATCTTCACGACACCTACCGATAGCTACCATGCAAGGGTAGTTGAATTATTTCTTGTTCAGTGTCTTACACGGCTGTTCCTGTTACCTTTTTAAAACTGTACTCTTCCAGAACCAATTTGGCGGTCAATCATTAGAACGCATGTGGTAATAATAGTCAATAACTACGTACATGCTGATTCTGCTTGTATCTTCACGTCCAACTGTTTCTAGTTGCTAAAAACCTCTATGACCATGGGGTATGATTGACTGACTCAATAGTGAGAATTCTTATCTTGACTGACTAAATAGAGTCGTTGAAAATGCCCAAGTTCAGTCCCAGTAGCTTCTCGTTCAGCCTATGTTCATGACTATCTGGCTAGATTGTTAAGAGTCTGCCTCTGATAAAAACATATAAGTTCTACTGTACATGGTATACTTTTAGCTTATTTCTCCTCTGCAAGAGACAGCTCAAAGAGAATGTTGAGACCCATAAAGCATTTTACGATCACATAAGATTGCTCTTACTTACTGCTAAGCTCATGCCTCAACAGTAATTATTTCCACGGAATGGAAAAAATTGGCACGGGATTTTATAGATTTTGTTAGCTCGTTAAATTTTTGTTAGGAGATAAAAGGCCACTGTACAGTTACATGATTTAATTACTTTTCTACCACTTTGCATCCACTAGATGCTCATCAATGAATCCTGTACCTTTCTTTATAAAAATGAGACATAGGAGGTTCCCAGGTTCCTCATCTCTTCCCATTTTTAGGTTTAAGCTACAGGGTAACTTATGTTTCCCTTGAATACTCAAAATACTAGACAATATAGAAATCCTCTAGGTTGTCAGATCCCTTGGTTCAGAGAGTGGTATTAAAGCTTTGGCATCGAAAGTCTTTAAGAATGTTTAGATGGATCTTGGTGCCTTAATTGAAGCAATATCAATTTTATGGCTTGTAACAAGAAAAAAACCACGTAGAGGTGAAAGGGGAAATGCTCTTTTCAGTTGAAGAAGTGGTCTTACATTTGAGTTATCCTGAAATGTTGTATAGTGTATGTCTGAAGTACAGCTGAAAAGATGTTAGACCCATTCATCTGAGGGTTTTGTTTCTGCTGTAAATATGGACTCATTCTGAATTATCCCCTTTACTTTTCCTTCGTCTCGCAGGATCTGCAGGTTATATCTTCACCATCCCCTCAAAGTACTTCAGTTGTTCCTGATGATCCTGCCATAATACAGGTATGTTGATTTTAATATGGTGGATTATCCTTCTTTTGCAACATATAGGTTTAACTAACTTTTTCAATGTTAATTATTCAGACTCATTATCCTAAACCAACAGCTTCAACCATTGGCATAACATCTCCTGGTGCTTCTCAAGTAGCAGATGTTAGTACCAGTGCACCATCCATTCTCCCTGCTGCACCTTTATTAGTGAATCTGCCCCCCAATCCATTGCTGCCAAGTTCTAGCCTTTGGGGCTCGTCACTTCCTCCGCCACCTGTAAATATCAGTGGGCCTGCTGTGCCTAATTATTGGCCAGGATTAGTTGGGTCCTCAGGAGGAGTTTCTCATTTTCAACAGCAACGTTTTCCTCCGCCACCACAGAGTTTGGTTGGATCCCTTCCCATTCAGCAGCAAGCGCAACACCAAAATGTGAATGCATTAGCCGGAGGATCTAGTTTGGCTGCACAACATCACCCATTGCTGCTGCCTATTAGTACTACTTCCCCAAATTTACTTCCTGCCGTGCCGTCTCCATCTTGGCAATCCAATCCTGGGCAGCCAGCTAAACCAGCTTTTAGTTTGTCATCTATTCCAAGGCCAAATAATGCACCCCGTGCTCTTCCAATTGCACCAGTGGATTCTTGCCCAAGAACAGCGTCTTCTCTGGAGGCAGAACTTAATGCCAATGCTATTCTGGCTCCAGTGACGAAAGAACCAAGTTCCGTCATTATCACTTCAGATTCTTACCCAACGTTTTCGCAAACTGTGTCATCTATTGTAGACACAAAAGGTGCATCTCTCAGCAATCTGTCAAGACTATCCCTCTTGACACCAGAGATGCAGTCAGGAGTGAAGGATTCCTCATCATCTCAGTCAATGCGAGCTCCAACCATTGATGTACACACTGTTCAAGCATCAGTATCAGAACCTCTGCCATCAGGGAGTACTGAAGAAACCCTGGACTCGCTACCAAAATCGCCAAACAAAACAGTATGGAAGCTCGCTCCCTCATTCTCACTTTTATTCCTTCTCTCCTATATTGTGGTGTGTCCATTAATGGTAAACAGCTTATATTTATAGCTTAGATATAAAATCGGGCATGTTTTGATGATATCTTTCCTTTTCTAGTTTTGATGTTTGTGTTTGTAGTTACACTTTGTTTGTTGGTAATGAGTAAATATCTTTAGCCTGTGCAAAAGTAACCAGCTTGGCATTGTTGCAGTTACTTTCAAGCTGCATTAGAGGAAATAGAATAAAGAGACCCTTAACCAACATCCACCAACGCTCTTAGAATCATATTGTTCATCATATTCCTGCAACTGCGAGGATTAATTTCACATTTACCTATTCAAAACACTTTTGCTGGGTCCCTTTAAATAAATGCACACGGATATCATTGTAAGCGGACTCTCTGATTTCCTATTTACTCCATTGGTCCAATGTATGTGGTAATATTTGAAACCTGTGGTCTAAAGCAAGCCTTATACATTTGTTTGGCTATAAATCATCTCATTAAGGGTAACATGAAAATTTTAAAGTTTGAATTATTTCTAAGTATAGAGATGTGACATTCTCTGGGGAAGTGTGCCACATAAATTGGGATTAGAGGGATCACAAACAATTTCTGTGGTGTACTTAAGTATAGTTGTTCTGTATTGATTGCATTAATTTCGTCTATCTTCTCTTTCTATTTGCAACGTTATGTATTTCCAGTTTCTTGGGTGTTGTTTGCTGCTGAATTTCATGACTTCTCTATTTGATACAATAACCTGAAGATTCATGTACGCTTTTGTCTGCTGACACCATTCTTTCTTTCTCTCTAGTTACGTGGATCTACATCATCTCATCACAATAGAAGTCACTTTGCTCGGGGAAGAGATGGGGTAATTTTCTGCATTACTTATAGTTTTTACTCATTTGAGCCTTTGGTGTTGGTTTTTTCCTTATGGGGTTGTTTTTTGTTCATTCAGGCACATCGAGACACATTATCCACTCATCACAATAGTAGAGGAGGGCACCCACACAGGGGAAATACGGTAATCTACTCCACTTGTTTTGTTCCTAGGCAAACAACTTATTTTTGGTCCCCTAACCCCACAAGGCCCTAAGACGGCCCTAAGACGAAAAAGTGGAGTTTCGATTTGGCATGGATTCTTACATATGCCCTTTTGATCCTTATAATTTGTATCAGCCAAATGGAGGTGCTGTATATATGCATCAAAATTATAGGACTGCATCAGGAAGAGGAAATGGGGTAACTCTAATTAGTTAGAGCATGCAATCCATATATTTTTTGGCTAAATTTAAATATTGAACTATGTCATATCTTACTGCCAACCAAAAAATAAAGGAAGTTATTTCTACTTAACCTTCCAGATTATTGGAGCTGCTCCACATTCTCGTCCAAGTAATATGGGCATGGGCAGAGGAAAAGTGGTAATTCATTTGGCTAGTTTTCCATTTAACTTTTTGTGCTTAGAATTCTAATCATTTTCATGCTTTTGTTATGTTCATCTTGGAATCGATTTTTTCTTCGATAAACTCATAATCAGTACTGCGAAGACTTTCCACTAGTACATTCTCCCTTTCTTCTGATGACTGCCAGATTTTGTTTTTCTCCTTTTGATTCTGTAAACTATCTACTTGAGTACTTGTATTCTTCTTATTATGGCCTACCACACTCGTTAACTTATGTTCCACATGATTCCAGCCAAATGGGGTTCCTCAACACAATCATCACAACGTAGGAAGTCAATTTTGGGGACGTGGAGCTAAGGTAACTACTCATTTAGCACTTGATCTCTTTGAAATTTTTGTGTGGACATGACATCCTTGTCAATTTCTTATAGCTATATTCCTTGCAGTACACTAGTTCAATTACGTTGAGGCATTGAAGTCTTGTTGTGATGAATAATAGATAATGCGTACTTTAGACGCATGATACTTGGAATTGAAATTAATGTTGTCTGATTAATTTTTTAGAAAAAATAGAAATAGCTAATATTCATGACCAATGAAGCATGTCATTTAAATTAATATCCCAGAAATATGCATATGTTGTTTGTAAAGTTTTTTGAGCATTACAATTTTCAAGTCTTCAGATGTAGCCATAAAATTGCGTTTCCAATAGGACGAAACTTATTTCGAGTATTACATAGTTTTGGGAGTGTTGAGTGATGATAATTGTGTTGGCTGGTTTAAAAACAAGCTGCAAGGAACATGCAAACCTCTTTGACATTTTCTCATTCTATTCCAATTTTGATACACTAATAACTGAGCAAACTTTGCTTTTTCCTTCTGAATCATTGGGAAATAGGAAGAGTGATCTGCATCAGACTGAGACGTATGCTCTAAAATGTCAAGATAAAACTACTTGTGCATTTGTTAACTAACACAATTCTTTGTACTCAAGAGTGTAATTGAATTTGTTTTCCCAGAATCCCCATGTGGTTAAAAGATTCTCCAAGGATTTTGATTTTGAGGCAATGAATGAAAAATTCAATAAGAAAGAGGTATGGGATTTTCTAGGCAGAAGTAACAAGGCTGAATCAGATGACAATGGAATCGGGCATGAGAAAGAAATGGATGACAGTGATGCTGAGGATGAAATTGGGGATGGAAGTGCAAAACATGATTACAAGGTAAGTTGCTGGTGGAAAAAGTTTTTATATGCGTTAACAATGATTTTCTCCATGTCCCTCAATTTGTTTCTATTAACTTTTTGTTCTACAGCCTGTTTATTGTAAGGACGACTTCTTTGATTCTCTTTCTTGTCACACACTTGATCGTGAATCTGGAAAAGTGAAATTCTCTGAACAAAGGAAAAAAGATGTTGAGGTAATTTAATTATTTGCCTCATCTCAAAGGGTGTGTGTGCAGGGTGAATAAAAATCTTTGCTTTAGATTTTTCTTTAATTGTATTCCTGAAGAGACTTCTTGATGTGTTTTCTAGACATTTGGTGAGATTCAGAAAAACCAACGGGGTCGTGGTCGAGCTCTCATGTCAGGGGCATCTCAACGTTCATATCGTGGAAGAGGATATGACAATGCACGTGGTGGCCGTGGCCAAGGAAGAACTGTTTGGGGTCGTGTCACTTAAAGAGAGCTTCTATGTGTACTAGTGAATGGTGTTCAGGAACTAGACAACACCCCGAATTATGTAGTACCTAGTCACGATAAACTTCTAGTCAGGTTTAACTTGACATTATTGTAGTTATAATAAATAAAGGACAGAAGGTAGAGCTTACTGCTGAACACCTAGGGTAAGAACTATTTAAAGATGAGCTATGGTAAGACTTTGGAGTCCGGTGATTGTAAGAGTATGTAATCAGTCACAGTTGGTTACCTGGTACATAACAAGTAGCAAGATCAGCTGCTTCGAATAAAAATCTTTCATGAACTTTGTGAACAACAAAGCATTGGCATGAAATCTTTTTACAGTGTTGTGCTTTTTGGCAGTGTTAAAAAATTGTTTGTGTGTAAGCAAGTCGACCTGCAGTAGGATTCTGTATGGTCAGCAACTACCATGCAGGATATGATTGCTACATTTCCAGAAACTGAGAATAGTTTGGGTTGGTTAGAACTTACAACAATTGACTGATCGAGGTATGTTTGGTAATAAGCTTAGCACAGTTTAGCACAAAAGGTGCTGGCACTAATGCAATTTTATCACAGGTTGGTATAACCTAATTCTGTGCATTGCTCTATTGTATCAAAAGAATCAAGATTCTTTGTAGCTGGTTCTAAATTATTATCTATGTTGATTCCTTTATATGGTAACAAGTAAATGATCCAGTAGTCTCTTTGTCGTGGTTCTTGTGATCTTCTGTGTTGCTAAAAGCTGCAGATGTTCCTGTTTGCAACATGTCAGTGGTAGTATGCTAGTATTTGTTAGTTGCCCCCTTATTTATCCATGTTGACGATTCTCTTCAGACAGCTTAGCGTGTCCCTTTTTCCCCTTCAGCATTTTCTTGATTCCCCATCTAAACTGATGACCTGAATTAGCTTCTTCGATTAAGCAAAAAGAAGTCACCTCCTCCTTTTGGGGTGAGTCTAGAAGAAAGGGATATATTGTAGATCCTTGGTGAGTCTTACTAACTCCTCAAAGTTATTAGTGATGGTTGGACGTGGGGCACAAAATGAAAGCTAAAGAAAAGAAACAAAGAGTAGCAAAAAAGAAGACAAATGAGTGAGTATTATAAACGTATAGTCTGCTCATGTTGCCGCTATTCTGTCGTCACTTCATCAGTAATAATAAATAGGATGGAGTGATGCGTGACGCTTGCTCTTCTCCTGGCCCCTCAACAGAATTTTATGGTACTGGAACAAAATATGTGCGAATAGGCCAAAGTTGAAAAGAATGCTCATGTAATCACAGCAACAACTACAACATAACCCATGCCCACAAAGTAGGGTACGAGGAGGGTAAAGTGTATGCACGCCTTTTGTTTTTGATAGATCCTAGACTCAAAAGAAGTAACGGAAGTGAAAGCAAAACAGGGCAAAGAAAAATACTACGATAATCGAAGTTCGAGAAGCAACAGATAAGGCATAATACATAAATATGACCCTAAACTTGATACGAAATTATAACTTTGACCTTAAATTTTGATAGTGCACAAATAGGATTTTTAACTATTCAAAACCTGAATAAATATGACCTCTAATTTTGCAACCCTCATGCGTGAGTTTCACTCGCGCCTATGTGGAAAGCTCATCCAATCACACGGTGTCACGTCGTTGAAAGGGCTAACTTGGAGGGAGGTCATATTTGTGTAGTTTTGAATAGTTAAAGGTCATATTTGTGCACCGTCAAAGTTTTGCTTTTTGTGTTAAAATGACGTCGTTTTTATTATTATTATTATTATTATTATTATTATTATTTTATTTATTTCTATAGCAGCAGCCATATTTGTGCAGTTTTGAATTGTTAAAGGTTATATTTGTGCACTGTCAAAGTTTTGTTTTTTGAGTTAAAACGACGTCGTTTTTATTATTATTATTATTTTATTTATTTCCATAGCAGCAACACCTAGCTTTTTTTTATTAAAATAATAATAATAATAATAATAATAATTATTATTTTATTTATTTCCATAGCAGCAACACCTCCTTCTGTCACGCCCCAAATCCCATTGGAGCGGATTGGCACCCGTAGCCGAGGAGGCCCGGGAGAACCCGTTCATAACCTATACTTTCACATTTACATTACTTATGAAAATTAGAAATTTGGGTAGCACTTCGTTGTAAATAGAAGAAAACAGTACCTGTATCAGCCCAGCAGACACGCATATATATATAAACAGTAATTGGCCGTCAGAGCCATCACGTCTATCAACCAAACACTCCTATGGCTGTACAATATGTCTACAAAGCCTCTACATAGATACACAACTGAGTTAGGGTCGGGACAAACTCCCGCCCACAAAAGACTTTTATACAAATACCAAAAGTACATATAGAAACGACTTGGGATGCCCCGAAACAACTGGAGCTCACCACTATCAACAGAAGTCCTGGCTCTTACTGCGGAGGTGTACGACCTGAAGTACCTATTCCTGCAGGCATGAATACAGGTCCCCTGTGAGGGACGTCAGTACGGAAATATGTACTGAGTATGTAAGGCAGTGAGTATCAAGATGAGATACAAAAGATCAACAGAACCCAGATACCAGTGAATAAACAGTATGAGTAGACCACACTTAAAAGAACTGATGGGATACCTGCACATTACTTTCATATCATTACTTCCCGTATTCCTTATCAATACATAACATATGTCATACAATGGCCAACTGATCAGTGGTACTAATACAATACATCAGGGACCACCCCTGGAATAACATATATACATAATCTTTATAATACAATGGCCAACTGATCAGTGGTACTAATACAATACAGCATATCATCAATTTAAAATAAGGACATTCAATTTCTTAATTCAATTAATTTTGAGATTGGTTACTTTGTGGTCACACCTTATGGAACTTGAAACCATGATACCTCAATAGGAAAAACATGTAAATAGGTAATCAATATCATGAAAATGAAGTAGAGAATCATGAATACCTCATTAAACCATTTCGGAGTCAACAATAGTATATGGACATTTTTTTGACTAGCCGGACATCTTAAAAGTGAAAACAAGTTCAATTGGTAGTGTCGAAGATCATATGATGTTATTATGTGTCATGTGTCGTAGGACAATGTTGGAAGCTTACTTGAGAGTGCCATGAGTCATTATTCATGCCAAAGATTAGATAGAGTATGTCTTACATACCTTGATATAACCACTTCAATACAAGTTCAACTTGACTTCCCGTACTCTTCGAACACTTATCTACAATAAGTCATTTGTGGCAAACTAGTATTAGCAACCAAACCTTACCATTTAGGTATTAACTTCACCAAATAATGTCTAGGAAGTAATCATTTAACTCATCAATAAGAGTGCTACATACATCCTCTTATACTCTTATTACATTCACATATCATGCATTTTCATGCAATATCCCTCAACATCACTCTTAGCCTTTATTTCCCCTCTTAATCACCATTCAATACCAACATGATCACTAGGCATACATAACCACTAATATAATGATATATCACCACAATTCATCCTCCATAATTCAATACCAACAACTTCCATAATTTACTACTAACAATTTATACAAAACAATTCATAACTATGTTTCTAGTTATCTTCCAACATCAAGACAATACTCATAATCCCTTATCAATACTTATTCATGGATAAGAATCAAGAATAAACAATATTCATACCTTAACAATGAACTCTTGTATTTAGAATCCTCCTTACATAACCATGGGGTGCTTCTCGAAGCTTTCGAGATGGTGAACACAACTACGGAACCAATTCGAATTTTCTACGGTTGAATCACAAAATATTTGAAGTTGAAATTAGGCTAGGGTTTCACCTTCTCTTAATAATTGGATGATATATGATATATATGAGGCTAAGTGTATGATTATAAAGGCCAATTTTCGTCCAAGAGGTAATAGAAAATGACTATTTTGCCCTAAAAATTTAAATAAATCCGAATCTGTCCCCAGTGGACAGTTTTGACAGGCTGAAGTAAATCGATCATAACTCTTTGCTCCGGTATCGGATTTGGGTGAAACCAATTGAATTGGAAAGATAATTCAAAGGGCTTTCATTTTCATATAAAGTATACCACACAGTTCTTCCTGTACAAGGAGTTATGGTCGTTTAAAATTGACCCAAAAATCTGTCCTAAAATTCTGTTTTTTTTTATAGGCTGTAGTAAAACGGGTATAGCTCCTTACTCAGACATTGGATTTAGATGAAACCAATTTCATCGGAAAGAAGACTCTCGGAGCTTTTCGTCGATATATAGCAGCTCACACAGTTCTTTTTGTACAAGGAGTTATGATCGTCTAAAGTTGATCCAAAAAAAATTGCCTAGCTACAGTAATTTTCCTGCAGATTTACCGTTCACAGGCTTCCCGGCCACCGTTTTGAAATTTCGAATGTGCTCGCTTATATGAAATACTCCTCTGTTTTGGGCAAACTTTATATCGTTGGAAAGCTTATTCCAATACCTACACATACAACTATTGACGGGATACTTCCGAACACCATAAACTTAATTTAACCCATACGCAAGCCTTTAGGACTCCATATAATCGCGATAAGTGTACGAAAAAATTTACGGGGTGTTACAACCTAGCTTTTTTTTATTAAAAAAATAAAATCCACTAGCAAGGATCGAACCCACGTGGTAGGGTGAAGGAAGCGCCCAAAAAGAGCAAATAACACCACTGGGCTATCTAAGTGTCTTGTTTCATGTGGTTCAACATTAATATACGTACATAAATATAGATTTTCTACCTTATATATACAACGTAATTTTTTTTACCGAGGGGGTTCGGGTGAACCCCATGACAACCACGTAGGTCCGCCCCTGCGTTAATTTAATAACGTTTTGATAGCGTTAATTTAATAATATTTTAATAACATTAATTTGATAACGTTAATTTAATATACTACTACTATCCTTAATAACGTTAATTTAATAATATTTTATTAAAACTATAATTTTTTAATTATTAGTATAGTTTCATCTTTAAATAAATTATATTTAGATATATTATATAACATAAATTCGCCCTCTGGTTTATAATATATATACATACCCGCGCGATTTTTTCGTATGAGACTGACCCACCTAATTAATAAATCTTCAATATTGTTCTTTTTCCGCAATGACAAAAGAAATTAAATGCCATTTTCATCTTTAGGCCAAAAATAATAGTGAAAAGTCATTTAAAGGTCATATTTGTACAGTTTTGAATAGTTAAATGTCATATTTGTGCATTGTCAAAGTTTAAGGTCAAAGCTATAATTTGTTGTCAAGTTTAGGGTCATATTTATGTATTATGCTCTTAGATTTTAAGCTGGACGCGATCAGTTTTGCTTGTTGAACACGCATTTTGCCACGTAGGATCAGAAGTCACATTTGTGCAGTTTTGAATAGTTAAAGGTCATATTTATGCACTATCAAAGTTTAAGATCAAAATTATAATTTGATGTCAAATTTAGGATCATATTTATGTATTATGCCAACAGATAATAACAGAAATAAAAGGACAAGAAAGAAATAATAGAAGTGAAAGCAAATCCAAGAAAAATAATACAATAATTGGAGTTCTAGAAGCAATAAATAATAACATAATTGGGAGGACAAGAAACTACGAGAGCAATACTACAAATACTAGTACAGACACTAGTATGAACGGATAACATGCAGATAAATACAACGTGTGTAAATTGACTTGATATCTTCAAACTGACCTTCTATAGTAACATTTTCTTTTACACACTCTTCAACCACTCCCAAGGTTTTCTCTTGATAGCTAAATTGCATGATAAGACTGTACTGGCTGCAAATAGTTGAATCATGCATTATGGGACCTTGAAAATATCATATACACTGTACACATGATTAAAACACCCTATTTTTCATTTTAACTTTTCTGCTAGATAATTGTATTTGTGTCCCTTGGAGCAAAATGCATCACCTTGCTATTCTTCTGAGTTAATTTTGCCTTTTTGTGAACCAATGGGCATGCAAGTTTTACTAAATTAGAACTATTGTAAACTCTAATTACGTTTATGAGTATCTGAAAATTTACCAAAATCATTTAAGATTCTTCTAACCAACAATTTATTGCAAATCCATGTCCAATCAAAGATGGGTCCCCTTTTATCACACGTCATAAAAGTGATTTAAGCCTGATTTAAATATTTAAAGAAACCCTCTTCTCCATTTGTAAGCAGAAATATCCATTCCACTATTACCATAACAGAGATTTCTATGTAACTACTTTCCATTTTGTGTTCATAGTTCATCAAGAAACTTGTAATTGTTCCAAAAAAGTTGATACAAGCATTAATTTTTATCCAAGAAAACAGAGAAAGAGAGGAATAAAAAGAAAAGCTAGGAGGGGTTCAATATATATATATATATTATATGGATGTAAGGAAAATTGTGGTAGTAGTGGAAGATGTGGACATAGCAAGAACTGCACTTCAATGGACTCTTCACAATCTCCTGAGATATGGAGATATAATCACTCTTCTCCACATATTCTCTATCACAAGATCCAACAAGAAGCTAAGGCTTTTACGTCTCAAAGGTTTCCAATTGGCTCTTTCTTTCCAAGAAATATGCAACAATTTTATCAATGTATGCTACTTTATCTTGAGTTCATTACAATTTCTATTTTGTCTTGTGATTTTTATTAAGTTTTACTAGTATATATATCTGTATGTTACTGATGGCCGGGATATGTGAAAGAAGGTGTGTTACAGACCAAGACAGAGATTGTGGTGACACAAGGGGATCAAGATGGTGGAAAGATTGGCGCTATGGTTAGAGAAATTGGTGCTACTACTCTTGTTGCTGGACTTCATGATCACAGCTTTCTTTACAGGTGAATTTCACATCCCTACTTCCTTAAACTTATCTCCTGATTTATTCTTATATCTCAGAAAGATGTATATTTGATTTGTTTTTTTCATCGGTAAATGAATGGAAACCTGTACTTCTTATAAGGCTAGTACAATTCTTCTACCTTTGAGCTAGTTTTTGAAGCGTGAGTTTGATTGAGTTAACTATTAGTGTCATGGTTCATCTGCTTTTGCTTTTGCAATCCTATCAAATAATATCAAGTGATTAAGTAAAGGGCTTGTGAATTGAGTCGATCAACTATAAAATTGAGAAAGGATAAGCCATTCTCCCCCCTCACCCCCACCCCCACCCCCACCCCCCAACTATAGTTGGTCAGCAGCCTATTTTTGGTTCTGAGGCTAGGATTGAGCCCTTCCAAGTTTATTTGAGGTAGAGCTTATATACTTTGAATAGTTAAGTTGATCAGAAATTTCACTTATAAATAGTAATAAAGAAAAGACATCATAGCACTTCACATCCACATTGACAAGTACAAGCATTCTAGCATTAATTCTTATGGAACATTCCATATTAAACTCTATTTGTCCTTCATTATTTTAAACTCTATTTAGTTCTTCCTTCTCTTAAAATAAATATATATAAATTCCCCTCATAGTGGGACTTACATAAGTATAAATTCTATTTTTTGCATAGGTTGGCCATGAACTACAACAACATTGCAAGCAATTTAAATTGCAAAGTAGTAGCCATTAAGCAGCCAACACCACCAATGGCCACAAGGACAAGAACAAGAACCATTTCATTTCAAGACAGTTCAACCAACATGGACTTCTCACAGATTGAAATTGATGCATTGAGGTAAGAATTCTACCATTTCCTAATACTAATTGCATAATTATGATTATCTTATCTGCTCCGTGAACAATATATATATATTATATATAATATGTGGTCCAGACAATTTTTAAATGGTAATTCTATATACTTTATTAATTTCCTTTGGGTTCTAGAAGCAGGGGATAATGCAGAATAAATAAACCAAGGAAAGCGTTTCCCATAGATTCCAAATAGTTGGATCCTATATACGAGTTACTACATGCTATTACGTTTGTTAATTTTTAATTACCATTACCAAGATCCATTAGAATTAATTGTAAACCAAAAGATATCTAATAGTTATTATCCTTTATAAAATGTGACATTTGTCTTCTTGACAAGAGTAGATAAAAGTATTATTATAGCATTTATCAGCGTATATAAGTTAAACTAAAATGATAACTGAGTTGCTATAATAACTTGGTCACACTATGTTAATCAATTAGAAAATCTAAACATACTTAATTAAAGCCAGTTGGCTATATTGTGCCAGTTGTGGTGTTATTAACAAGAATAAATAGGAAATAAGGACATACAGCTTGTATAGAGAAGTGGTGAAGGATATGGTAATCATTTCAGGCAAAAAAATTATCAATAATTAAATTAGTCTGTACCTGCCTACTTAAGTATTATTCATTAACTTCTATAGTAAAATTAAGTACTATATTAATTCTGCTGGCTTTCGTTTTGTCTTCTTTTTATAGTGCACTTCTAAACATTACAGCATGGAAGTTTGTCATTTATAAATTATATAATATAATCTACTAACAATCCATGAAGTCACCTATATGTAGTACTTCAATCATTTTTTGTTTTTTTTGGAATATAAAGGAGATAACAACAAAAGGTTATGATTATATATGCTCCACTGATTATTGGACTATGGGACACATATGCAGTTTTCCAGAATTGATTCCACCAAAAATTCCATACAAAGTTTGTCCAGATCCCCATTCTATTATTTGGAGATCAGGAAGATCAAGAAGATCGATGGTCAAGAAGAAATTAAATTCAGAATAATTTTGGCAATTGGATGGAGGAATACATGTGTATTTTTTCTACAATGTATTAGGTGATGGCAAAAATGAATCTACAATAGGAAACAAGAGCCATCGTTATTAATTGTATATTATATTTCAATTATATATATATATATATATATATATATATATATATATATATATATATCAATGGTATATTAATTCAA
Source organism: Capsicum pubescens (assembly GCA_030864215.1). Taxonomy (NCBI): domain Eukaryota; kingdom Viridiplantae; phylum Streptophyta; class Magnoliopsida; order Solanales; family Solanaceae; genus Capsicum; species Capsicum pubescens. Next base: position 22,581,288 of record CM061543.1, read on the forward strand.
TATTCATATATGTTTTAATTGGAAGAGTTGTATATGTGTCAGTTTGTATTTGGTTTCAGTTGGAATATACAAATGGAATATGAAAAGCAAAAACTAGATAAGTTAAGGTGTATTTTTATGTCATTTTTAATAATTTCTTTCAAAAAGACCCATTTTCCAGAATTTGAAAATGAGTTTTTAAACGAATTACTAAACTTTATTGGTCAAATAAATATTTAAAAATAAAATTTTAAAAATCTAATTCAAGATTCTATAGCTTAATGGCACAGATAAAGACTCCAAACATAAACCCAGTCGCGATGCAAAATAAGCAGAAACATATGAAAATGTGGAACCGGGATCAAACAAAGCAAAAACTAGCTGATGGAACATGAAAATCGTACCAGTGATCACAGCATCCGAAGCCTCAGCCCCTGATCTAACTGGAACAGCATACAAATTACCATGTCCACCACTGGACTGGGTGCCTATCTCTATGGGTGATTATTTTTTTTTAGTAGTGGATCAGATATATAGATCGTGTTTGGTGATCGTTAGGAAACTTGTACTCAGGTTGATCTCATTGTCCTAGATATGGTAGATTTTGATGTGACTCAAGGCATGTATTAGTTATCTCTTTATCATGTGATCTTCGATTGTTTTGTTAGGACCGTTACTTTAGCCTTGCCTGGCGTACCTCGATTGTATGGTAGGGTTCTGTTAGTCACGTGTCGATGGGGATTATTTTTACATTTCGTCTATGAGATTAATATCGAGGGGTTGTGAGTCATTTCATGCTTATATTCAAGATGTCAGTGTTAAGAGTAACTGAGGTGTTTTGAGAGTAACTGTGACTTTGATTGATGATGATATAGTATTTTGGCTTTTAATTGATGTGCATTTATGTGATTGTAAGGGTTTGGAGTTGAATTTTTTTTTTTCTCTCTCTTGCAAGATTTTCATGTTTATATTTTGCTTTACTCAAATTTTAATTGAAGTGTTTTGAGAGTAGGCGTTTTCATTGTCATGAATGTAGCTTAGTAATGTTGATGACTGTTCAAGAACTAATTTTAGTTGGCCTTTCTGGTTCCTACTTGTGGTTATACTATTTATTCTGTGAAATTTCAGCAAAGTTCATCTTTTATTCCTGAAATACATAGCGTAAAGTTGAAAATTTAGCTTGGCGCGTCCAATGTCCCTACCTGTTTGATCCCTTAAGTATTTTCGTATGTTTTACTTTCGCGGACGAAAGTCCTTTTATAGTGGATGTTGTAATGATCCTCACGGTCATTTTCTGTGTTTTCACATATTTTTTATGTCTAGAGCTTTTTTATAATTGCCTCAAGTTATCTATATTACTTTCACATATTTTTGGTGTCCAGAGCTTTTCTATAATTACCCCAAGTTATTTATATTACTTTATAATAGTTTTTATAATGTATTAATATTTTAAGTAGAGATAATAAATTTAAAAATATTAAAATATTATTATTATATAATAGTAATTTTATTAGAAATTATTTTTTATTAATTATGATATATTCAAAATATGATATTTATTTTATCACAAATTTATGCAATATCTGAGTAAGTATACTAATAGGGTAATGTGTCGTATACTCTTACTATAAAAATCTAATGTGGTATTTAAGTTCTATTTGTTTTAAAAGTGTGTATTCTTGCAATTGGCTTTGTCCAACGTTAGAAAAGACAACATCCTTATCCCACATTTTATTTTTTTCTATTCATTACGCACACTGATTCTTCTTTACCATTTCTTATTCCTCTGTCTTCTTCTTCTACTTCAATCCACTTTAAATATTTATTGTATTAGAAACAACTTTGTTATTTATTTATATTATATGATGGCGTCGATTGCATGCACTGCCGCCGACTTTTGATGTAAACCCACACAAATTCTACTTGGCAAAATCTAAATTATGAAGGATCTTGGGATATAATTAGTAAATTAGATCATGTGATTATCATCTTTATGATCACGAAGGAGTCTATTATTGTTGAGGTTGTTTACGATTCAGAGGGTTTCATTAGCTACAAAGGATCCCAACTCGGCTTCTCGTGGGGTATTATTTGGAGGTTTCGTGGAAAGATATTTTAGCTTTGACGTTCAGGTAGGTTAGGTTTACCCTACCTTTAGATTGAACTTATTTACTGAAATTGTAAATTATACCTGTAGTTGCGTACCATTTGATATATATAATATGCCTTATTTAACCGAATTAAGACCCCGTTCTAGTAAATTTTGAAATATTATCTTTTAATATAATATAACGGCTATTACTTTAGGACGTGAAATTCAATTGCAAAACCTTGAATATATCCCTTTTTAATTAAGACTGGCGGATGGTTATTTAGACATATTTTAGCTCCTGTTTAGGTTCAGTATATACTTTACTTCTGTCATTAATTGTGAATTTTGGTACCATGTTGATAATATTATGGTATGTTATGAATTTTAATATTACAGTTGGGTATGGTTTCTATGAGTTTCGGTTCGAGTCCGGCATCTGATTATGGTTGTGGTTACTATGAGTTTCGGTTCGAGTTCGGCATCTGATTATGGTTGTGGTTCTTTTGAGTTTCGGTTTGAGTCCGGCGTCTGATTATGGTTGTGGTTCTTTTGAGTTCCGGCTCGAGTCCGGCATCTGACTATGAGATCGGTTGTATATTAGATATGTGGCCTCTTGTTATTACCCACTATGTTCGATTCGAATTCGGCACGTGTCCTTTTGTTATTATTCATCACTATCGGTTTGAGTCCGGTATCTGACCTTTCGTTACTACCCATTGGTGCCGGTTCAAGCTCGATGCACATCTGGATGACTATCATGATTTATTGAGATCAGCGCAGTTATAGATTATTTATGTTTATTTTCATTACTTGTGTGTTCCACCAGCTTATGGGGGTACGGTTGGGTTAATTGTCTTCTTCAGTGTGCCTAACGAACTTATGGGGGTCCAGTTAGGTTATGTTTGATTTGTCTGTTATTATTGCGTTTTTTTATTTTTTGTATTGCTTAAATTTACTCCATTAGAGCGTTTGCGGAGCTTGATAGTTGTTTACCTTTTCATCTCTATTTACTGATGACTCAAATTACGCCCTCGCATTGTAGTTATACCTTTTCTGTATTGAGCTCAGTCGATCGATGATGCCTACTGAGTACCCGTTGCTTTGGTACTCATACTACACTTCTGCATCTTTTTTCTGATGCAGATCCGGGTACTAGCAGTCGACGTTCACGTGGTTTCTACCCTTCAGTATTGGTTTGAAGCAGGGTGAGCTTACTGTCGTCCGAGGCTGATCCTCCTCTATCTACTCCAGTTCAGTCTTTTGTACTCGAGACTGCTTGTATATGTTGTGTATATTTTAGATTTTTGTCTAGTACTCTGGGTATTTTTTTTTTTATAGTGGTTCTAGTATTGATCTTATCAGGTCTTGGGAGAAATTCGTTTCTATATTTGGTCCTTTTTTCTTCTCTCGTTTTGATATATTATATATGCTCCCTTCTTAGCTTTCACTTATTATTGTTGTTGCTATCATTATACATGATCTTTTATTTAGACTCTGCCTGTTAGCCTGTTACCTATCACTTCGGACTATGGCTTGACTTGCCTACTGGTGGATTAAAGTAGACGTCATCACGACTTGAGAAATCGGATCGTAACATTTAATTTCTTTGTTGGTTACCTTATTATTTGTAGTAAGCAAAAAAAATAAAAGAATCTACTTTATAATAGCTATATACAACATACCAAAATTTTTAAAAAATTAATTAGTGAATTTAGGCTACATTTCAATATAGACATGACATTAATCCGTTATAATTTCTTTGTTTGTTACCTTTTTATTTTTAGTAAGCAAAGCTAATAAAAAAATCTACTTCATAATAACTATATACAACATATTAAATATTTTAAAAAATTAATTAGTAATAGACTACATTTCAATCTAGACATGATATTAATTCGTCCAAAGTTAATTAGACAGGTCGAATGAGTAACATTTTGATGAATTAATTTTAGCCATCATATTCTAAATCACATAATTTGATGTAATCATTGAATTTAATCTTGTTTAATATCAAAATGCATCTTGCTCAATTTAGTATTACGAATCTAATGTTGATTGAGTATTGATTGTAATGAACTGATAAAAGTAATTAATGAGGCCAAATTAAGCTTGCCAACAGACAACAACATATGAAGGAATACTTAATTAACTTTAAAATCTCTTGCATAATTAGGAGCGTCTCAATAAAATTTGTGGCCTAAAATCAAATTTTAATAAAAGATCTTAAATATATATACATACAAAAATAATATTATTATAATTTAAAGTTCTCTTTTTTCTTGTTCATGCATATTAGTTATTTTTTGATGTAGTATTTTTAAAAGACACATAATATTTAATTTACCTACCAATATGATTATTAATAAAAGTAAAAATTAATTCTAGTGAATAGATTGTTAGACATTTATTTACAATATATTAACTTGAATGTTGCTGTTAAAACTTTATTTATTAATATGAAGTTTGAGTTATTTTATTCAAAATTCTAAAATATTTTTTATAAAAATTAAATAATTTTTTCTTTTTTTATTATTTTTTTAAGACGTAAGTAATCATCATTATTATTTTAAATTATATTAAAAATTATAAAATTTACGATTAAAATTTTAGAGGCCTCAAAATTTTTGAAATTTGAAACAAATAATGTTTTACTAACCGATTGAGCCACCCTGCATAACCCTCCCCCAAACAAACCCTGCAGCCCCACCACGTGTGTCCATGCATGTTACATGCAGAAAATTACCAATCTCCACATACACATGTCACTCTAGATCCATCATTTTTCTCCTATTTTCCTCTCAAATTAATTGGACCAACCACTCTCCATTCTTTACCATCCCAAACAAATCCAATCTCGATCACTTCTCATCCTTCTCCACCTCCATTCAATGGCTGGTCGACCACCAAACTACTTCAATAGCAATATTCAGAGTAGACCATCACTGAGATCCATTCACACCAGCCATGTCCCATCATTCCTTCGCAAACTTCTACAACCTCATGTCCCTAATTCCAACCAACTCATGGGCTTTTTAGCCCTTGTTATCTCTGGAGGAATTTTACTCCTCCTCAGTGGCGTCACTCTCACCACCGTTGTACTTGGCTTAATTTTTTCCACCCCTTTGATCATCATATCTAGTCCCATATGGATCCCCATTGGAGCCCTTCTCTTCATCACCGTTGCTGGATTTTTATCCCTCTTCGGATTCGGCGCGTCGGCCGTCGCTGCTTTTACTTGGGTTTACAGGTAGGCCACATGTAGTGAAACATGGTCAGTCCATCGTCGAAAATATTATACAAAATAATATTACTCCCTTCGTCCTATTTTTTACCGCCGTTTGACTTGGCAAGATTTAAAAAAAAAAGGAGATTTTTGAAATTTTTACTCTAAAATCATGTTAAATATTTGTGTGGTGGTAAATTATTTTATTAAATTTAAAATAGTAATTTTAAAATTAAATTATTTCTAATTATATTAAGATGTTTTTTATTTTTGGGGAAAAATCCCTTGTCCATAAAAATGGAACCGTTTGACTTGCCACGTTTTTTGTTTAAAAAAACTTTAGAAATTTATATTCTAAAATAATTTTTAGATATTTGTGTGATATTAAATTATTTCATTAAAGGATTAAGGTAGAAGAGTTATCTGTTACCCTTTTTGTGACGGACTAAAGAAAATAGATACAGATTATTCTTCATATATATATATATATATATTAAATTTGAACACTTTTAATTAAATTTCTGACTTCCCACTCCAGGTACTTCAAGAGATCAAGCAGGACGGAAGATGATAGTAGTGATAGCAATGTGAAGGATTATACTAGAGGATTTGGTGGATACCTTCAGGGTAAAGTGAAGGATACAGCTCCTGGTGCTTAATTTACACCTCAGTAATTATCTTGTTTATTTCCTTTTGGGTGCTTCACATGAACCTTATGTTTAATTGGAGTGTAACATTGTCCTTTTTCGTAGACCAAACTTTTGTTTTGTTTGATATTTTTCGTTATAAGAATCCTGATAGAACTTAACCATATACTGTACGTAGATGATATATACAATAATCACCCGTGTTAAAATTCTAACTCCTTTCCTTATGTGGATTTAAGTGCCTCACATTTTCATTTCTTAATGTCTATGCCCAAACAATTTGAATTACAACAACTTAATAAATTTGATAAGTTCACCATATCTACAAGTGACTTACACAAAGGGCATGCGGTTATATTATCAGGTAATTTTACGACATTTAGAGAATTTAAATTTAGAGATTTAAATTTTACTGTTTCCTCAAATTCAACGCCATTTTTACAAATTAAACATAGATTTAATTCCAAACGCTCTATTTCCCAAATTGCATTCCGATGTGCATGTGTGTATTAATTCGAAGGGAGAAGGATAGTATGTGGTTGAAATAATTAAGCTGCCATGTCATATTTCAGATAAGAGGTCTATCAAATTCGGCAAGAGTGTTTTTTTGCATAGGTTTTTAAGTTGGTTAAAATGGCTTTTAAGCCATTTTTTATTTTTGGGAGTGTTTATTAATTTTTAAAAATTGCTTTAAAAAGTTAAAAATATAAGCTCATATCGGTAGTCTCTTTAGGTATCATATATTTGTTTGATCTCATTTCGATGTTTCCTAGTAGGAGCAGAACTATACCTTGCTAACAAATTAATCGAAAAGGCTATAGGCCTTGTAGTATTTGCAAGATACATGAGTGCACCAATTGCACTAAGAAATGATACTTCATAACAAATTTAAATTGGTATATTTCTGATTTCAGCAAATAATCTATTGCTTTTGAAAACTCTCCAAAAGTTAATTTTCAAGCTATAAACTTATAAGGACTATAAATAAGTTTCCTAGAAATTTTTATAAACTTTTATATGCTTCAAGCATTTCGAATCCTTAAAAAGTTTTCATATAAATTGTTTAGTGACAATATTCAATATTTCATGAGTGACATCTTCAAATGTTTGAACTGCAAATCAAAATGCATCCTTTCATGTCACTTGATAAATGTTTCTACATCAACATGCTTCTACATCAACATGCTTAAATAAACGTAGAATTTGGATCCTTGTAATCTTTCACAATATTGTGCTAATATTATATCAAAGATATTATCGATAATATATCATTTTGTATCGGTTCACAATATGACATTGTAACACTCCGTACTTTTTTCTTGCTTAAATTCGCTCCTAGAATGTCAAGAACTAGCTTTAAAAATAAATATCATTTTATTTCTATGTATTTTTTAAGATTTCGACTTTTCATTGCGTAGGAAATTGAATAAGATTTCCATCGATATAAAATTCGTCCAAATTTGACACCTGGGCGAAGAGTTATGGCCATTTTAGTAAGACAGTGTACCACCTGAGTCATCAGCGCGTCGCGGAGCCAGCCAAATAGCAATTGTCAGTTTTCAGTGTTGCCCAGCGATATTGAAGCGTTGCGCCATAGATCCAGTTCACGATTGTCAATTTCCAGTGAGGCAATGCGATTTCACCGCATCGCGCCAAGGACCAAAATCGCATTTAGTTAGACACCGTGATGGCGTCGCGCCACCAGTCCAGTTCTCAGTTGTCCTTTTTCCAGTGACACGGTACGATAGCACCGCGTCGCGTCAGGTTTCAAAATTAAGAATTTTCAGTGATTTCGAGTTTTAAATCTAAGGGCATTAGAGTCTTTTGTCCCTCACCCTCGTCAGCCTTTAACACAAAATTCAACCCTAATAAATCAAGTTACACCATTATTCATTCAGTTTTTCCCCAAATTAAATCATTCTCTCTCAAGAGGAAAAAATCCTAGTTCAATCCTCAAGGTCAATCCTCAAGAATATCTCCAAGAACCTTCAAGAACTCTTCTTCCCAGGTATGTTAGATGTTCATCCATGGATCCTTACCTCCATGGAGCCCAAGAATCCTTTTTCAAAATACAAGATCTATGATTTATGATTTTCATGTTTGAATTAGATTGAATTCATGTTCATGATGTTGTTTGAGATTTAATCCATAATTAATGGTAGATTTCATGACATTAAATAGCGTGTATAGCAAATATGTAATTATCTTGATAAACCCTTGAATTTATAAAGTGATTAATGCAGCTATAATGTTGATTTGGTTCTCAATCCATGATTGTGATAAGATTCATGAAAATATAATAGCATTTAGGAGGAAATTATGAGAATTGCATGTTGAATCCATCATTTGCTTTGTTTGGAATATATCTGGTTTATAAAAGAGTGGAAAGACCGAAGAGTTCCTTTTAAAAACGACTTAAAATACTGAACGGGGGTTGCGACGGTCGGAGCGACGGTCCGTCGGATCGTCCGTCGCATGTCGGTCAGAAAAACAACACACTGCCTTGATGCGACGTCTCAGCGACGGTCCGTCACAAATCTTGACGGTCCGTTGTCCTGGCCTTCGCACTTGGGCCAGAAAAGGGAGTTACTACCTTGGTTGCGATGGTCCGTCGCAGACTCGACGGTCCGTCGAATCGTCCGTCGCACCTGGGCGGTTCCGACAACTCTCAGTAAAACAACCATAACTTCTCACCCCGATGTCGAATTTGGACGAAATTGGTATCGTTGAAAAGCTAATTCAATTCTCTACACGACAAAAAGTTAAATTTAAGAAAATTCTATATGGTTTAAACACCAATCACTTGGGAAGTCTCTTCTCAATCTTTTAGGGTCGAAATTACACTTCACTTGACACGCTCTAAGGCTCAGACTACGAGGAAACTTTGTGGGGTCTTACAATATCTCCCCCTTGAAAACATTCATCCTTGAATGTCTCTAGTTAGACTAGGAACACAAGAAAATAGAGTACACATAGCTGAAGTAATTTGCTAAACGGCTCAAAATCTCTCTAAACTCTTGAATACCTAAAAAATTACAAGAACTCGTGCAAGAATAGATATATAGTTGAACTTTAGATTAGAAGGGATGAATTAAGGAAAAATAATACCTTAAGATTGATCTGAACTCGCGGAAAAGAGGTGACGGTACTTGGCTCGCATATCTGCTTCTGCCTCCCAAGTAGCGCCCTCAACTGACTGGTTCCGCCACAAAACTTTGACCAAGGGAACCTCTGTGTTCCTTAGTCTACGGATCTGAAAATCTAGGATCTCAATAGGAATCTCATCGAATGAAAGACTGTTCTGATATCAGCACTCTCTGAGGGATCTACTACAACAGAATCACCAATATGCTTTTTAAGCATGGAGACATGAAAAATAGGATGAACGGCTGACAACTCCGCAGGCAACTCAACCTCATAGGCTACTTTCCCAACACGGCTCAAAACTCAATACGGGCCAATATAACGGGAACTAAGTTTCCCTTTTTACCAAACCTCTTCACCCCTTTCATGGGTAAAATCTTCAAGTACACCAAATCACCCACTTCAAACTCAAGATCTCTTCTCCTCACATCGGCATATGACTTTTAACGACTCTGAGCTGTCTTTAACCTCTCTCTAATCAACTTAACTTTCTCTATAGATTCAAACACTACATCAGGCCCAATCACGACAACTTCACCCACTTCAAATCAACCTATGGGTGATCTACATCTTCTACTATACAAGGCCTCAAATGGTGCCATCCCGATGCTAGCATGGTAACTATTGTTATAGGCGAACTCTATCAATAGAAAATACTAATCCCAACTTCCTTTGAAATCAAGAGCACACGCCCTCAACATGTCTTCTAGGGTCTGAATGGTCCTCTCAGCCTGACCATCTGTCTATAGATGAAAAACGTAACTCAAAAGAACTTGGGTACCAAGATCCTGCTGAAACGCACTAAAAATTTGAGAAGTAAATTGAGTACCCCTAACCAAAATGATAGATGAGGGAACTCCGTACAGCCTAACTAACTCTCGGATATACAATCTAGTATAATCCTCAGTTGTATAAGATGTATGCACGGGCAAGAAGTGTGTGGACTTAGTCAGCTTGTCTACAACAAACCAAATAGAATCATGATGATGATGCGAAAGGGGTAACCCGATCACGAAGTCCACATTCACCACATCCCACTTCCAATTGGGTATACCAAACTCTTGCATCACACCACTAGCTCTTTGGTGCTCTACCTTAACCTGTTGGCACGTTGCACACTTTGCTACAAACTCAGCTATATCCTTTTTCATACCATTCCACCAATAGATTTCCCGCAAGTCACGATACATTTTGGTAGTGTCGGGATGAATAGAATACCGCGCGCCATGCACTTCAGCCATAATCCTCTGCCTCAGATCATCAACACACGGAACACACAATCTGCCCTGCAATCTCAACACGTCATCTCCCCCTTGGGAGAAAACCTCAACCTTTTTGTCCTTAACTGTCTCCTTCAGTCTAACCAAACTAGGATCTCTATCTTGTTTCCCCTTCACTTCCGAAACTAAAGAGGATTCGTAACTACTTTGCACCAAAGTACTTTCCTTAGATGAATCAAGAAACCGAACACCCAATCTAGCCAAACAATACACATCACGAGCTAACTCTTTCTTACCTTCCTCTACATGAGCAACACTACCCATAGACAATTTGCTAAGGGGATCCGTCACTACATTGGCCTTGCCCGGATGATATAACACACTCATATCATAGTCTTTTAACAACTCTAACCACCTCATCTGCCTAAGATTCAACTCTCTCTGAGTAAACACATACTGCAGGCTCTTATGATCAGTAAACACATAAACATAAACACCATAAAGATAGTGTCTCCATATTTTCAAAGCAAAGACCACAACAACTAGCTCAAGATCATGGGTTAGGTAATTCTTTTCATGCGGCTTCAACTGTCTAGATGCATAGTCTATAACCTTACCTCTTTGCATCAACACACAACCCAAACCAATTCTAGAGGCATCACAATACACCAAAAAATCATCTGTACCATCAGGCAAAGTCAACACAAGGGCTGAAGTAAGTAGAGTCTTCAACTCCTGAAAACTCTTCTCACAGGAATCTGACCACAGGAACTTAACTTTCTTTTGGGTCAATCGGGTCATAGGAGATGCAATAGAAGAGAAACCTTCAACAAAACGGCGGTAGTAGCCCGCTAGACCCAAGAAACTTCTAATGTCAGGCGGAGAGATGGGTCTAGGCTAATTTCTTATAGCTTCTGTCTTTTGGGGATCAACTCTAATACCTTCAGCTGAAATAATATGACCCAAAAAGGCTACAAACCTTAGCCAAAATTCATACTTGTTTAATTTGGCAAACAACTGGTGATCTCTAAGAGTTTACAAGATAATTCTAAGGTGATTCACGTGGTCATTCTCATTACGAGAGTAGACAAGGATGTCATCTATTAAGACAATGACGAACATATTAAGATATGATTTGAACACTCGATTCATGAGGTTCATGAAGGCTGCTCGGGCATTGGTTAGCCCGAAAGACATGACTAGAAACTCAAAGTGACCATAGTGGGTTCGGAAGGCCGTCTTTGGAATATCACATTCCCTCACTTTAAGCTGGTGATAGCCGAATCTAAGGTCTATCTTGGAGAAATAACTTGCACCTTGCAACTGATCAAACAGGTCATCAATTCTCGAAAGAGGATACTTATTTTTTACTATGACCTTGTTAAGCTGACGATAGTCAATGCACATATGCAAAGAACCATCTTTCTTCCGCACGAATAGAACAGGTGCGCTCCAAGGAGAAATACTGGGCCTTATGAAACCTTTGTCTAAAAGATCTTTAAATTGCTCTTTCAACTCCTTAAGCTCAGTAGGTACCATACGGTATGGAAGAATAGAAATGGGATGAGTGTCGGGAAGAAGGTCAATCCCGAACTCTATCTCTCTATCGAGAGGTACCCCTGGGAGATCTTCCAGAAAAACATCTGGAAACTCATTAACAATATCGACTGACTGAATAGTTGGAGCGTTAAAATTTGTGTCTTTGACTCTAACTAGGTGATACATACAACCCTTGGATATTAGTTTTTTGGCTTTGAGATAGGAGATAAAATGACTCTTGGAAGATACCGAACTCCCAGACCACTCTAAAACTGGCTCATCGGGGAATTGAAACTTGACCGCATGGGTACGACAGTCTATAGATGCATAACAAGAATGAATCCAATCCATATCCAGAATAAGGTCAAAACCCACCATGTCTAACTCTATCAAATCAGCAAGTATGACTCTATGAAGAACAGTAATAGGATAATCTCTATACACTTGTTTAGCAACAACTGACTCCCCTATGGGTGTAGAAACTAGGAAAGGCTTAGGAATCTTTTCGGGACTCATTTTGAAATTCACAGCCTCAAGTGGATTCACATAGGAGAGACTTAACTCGGGGTCCAACAACACATAAACATTAAAACAAAAGACGCGGAGCATACCAGTAACAAAATTGGGAAAGTCCTCCTGCTCCTAACGGGATGGTAAGGCATAGAATCTGTTCTGGCGCTGACCGCCAGCAGTGCTAGATGAAGCGCCCTGAGCAGGGGCGAGATGGGGTACATGCGCTGGTACACTAGTAGTCTGTGCCTGAGGTCGGGCATCTTTGTTCCCTTGCCTAGAATGGGACAATATCTAAGTCTGTAGACCAGCTTGCCACAACCAAAACAACCCCTCAAATCTGCGAAACACTCACCGTGCAGCTCACCGGGATGATCCCTACCACACTTAGCACAAGGAGGATGACGGGGCCTGTTACTAACACTATTCTGCGACTTTGATAAAAAAGACCTGCCCCCTTGCTCCTGCCTGCCTCTAGGTGCGGGAGCACTAGCTGATAAAGGCGCGGGAATAGACGAACGTCTCTGAAACTGAGAGTGGTTTCCTCCATGGAACCTAGGATGACTATACTCATGCTGCTCCGATCTAGCCCTCTTGTTACCTCTCATTCTATATCTCTCCCTTATTTTATCTGTCTCTATCTGCTGGGCATGCGTCATTAACCTAGCCAGATCCATGCAGCATCGCAGTCCTACACTCTTTCAGCACCAAACCAGAAACACCTGTAATAAATTTACTCATACTAGCTCAGGTGTCAGAAATCAAATCAGGAGCATACTTGGCCAACTGGTTGAACTTCAAGCAGTACTCTTTAACAGTTATGGAGCCCTGCCTCAAGTTCATAAACTCCTCAATCTTTGCTTCCCTCATCTCAAGCGGAAAGAACTTGTCCAAGAATGTATCTTGGAACACCTGCCAAGTCATAGGAGCAACATCCTCACCTCTATCTTTCCTCCATGATACAACCCAGTCATAAGCAATGTATTTCAACCTGTAAGACACTAACTCAACACTTTCTTCCTCAGAAACATGCATCACCTGTGTGATCTTCCTCACCTCCTCAAGGTACAATTGTGGGTCCTCATCAGCCTTAGACCCATAAAACTCTGGCGGATTCATCTGCATGAAATCACGAATCCTACCCGCAGCTACGTCATCTCTCTGCTGATCTGGAACTACAGCTCGGTTATTGGACTGAACATTAGCGGTGACTGCTTAGGCTAACGCCTGAAAGGCCGCCCGAAACTCAGCATGAGACAGAATCTCATTCAAAGGATCAACATGTGGGGGTTGCTCATCATCGTTTCCGCAGACATTCGGTCTTTGGAGAGATATTTTTTGAAATAGTAGAGCACGAATTATTAGATGAGAGGGACAACTGCAGGCACGATGAAATCTGAAAGAAAGAAACTTTCAACTCATGCATATATCTTATGGGGAGTAAAACTTCTTTAATGCTCAAGAACTTATAAACTCTTTTAAACTCTCACACTTGGAACTCGAAATCATATAACTTGGGTGTGAAAACCGGTGATCAACTCGTATTAGTCGAGAAAACTACTTCCTTCTTTGGAAAATACTCAAAGAAGTTCATTCATTTTAGAAAATATCTCATCCCAAAGCTTTAGGGAAAATATTCTATCTCAGTGGAAAATACTTTAGTTTAGGGAGGTTCTCTTAATCGACATAAACCATGCGAGCTACATGGAGTCCAACGTCTTGTCCTCCTAAGAAAGAAACTCACGTTGGGGAGAGGCGTCATACTCTTGACAAGGAGTATAACCTCAACTCAGTGATCACTTATCTTGGCTTCGGGCCCAATCATCTCGGCCTTAGGCCCAAAATCTCAAACCTACGGTGGCACGTAGTTCTTGGGTAAGAAATCGTAGTAACTTACCCAACTCGGTGCTAAATACTACTCTCTTTAGTTTATCTCGCTCATCTCATGAAAATCCACTTTCAAAATAATCTCATGATTCATAAGAACCCAACAATCAAATGTGTAATCTCCTGTAGTGAAGTGAATTTCAAAGCTCTATGACCATTAGGTCAAAATATTTATCAATAATCTCAGAATACTCAAATCATGGGTGCTTATAACATAAAAGTTCATAAAATTGCAAGTCTTAAGTAGGGCTTAATGACCCATAATTCAATCTCAAGTTAAAATTCATCAAAATGCATATTAGATAGCATATAGATTCATAAATCATATAGAAATCTAGAATTTACAGCAATTTAGCTCATAATCTCAACATACTCATATACTTCAATATCTCAAACATTTCACTATTAACTTCTCAAGGATTAAAATCATGGGGTATAGACCCAGCTGCAATTTCTCAAGAAAATATGTAAAAATCATGCCATTAGACTCTCAATTCATGGGAAACATCAAAAGCTTGCAACCAATAACAATAGGCGAAAACCCCCAATTCAATTTCATGTAAAATCTCATAAATTGCAGAAAATTATAGTTTAAATAAGTCTTTGGGCACAAGGGTGAAAGGATTACTCTTGTTCAAAATCCCACATACCTTAGATTATGAAATTGGATGAACAAGCTTGCTTCAACTCTTCTTCTTACTCTTGAGAGAGGGTTCTTGCAACCCCTGAACTTGGGAAACTTAAATCTAAACTCAATTTGTAGAATCTATGGTGAGTTCTTGGATTTCTTGGAGAAGGATTTTAGATTTGATCTTGAGGGAGAAACCCTCGCTTGTTGACATTATAACATTGATATAAGCCTATAAATTTTACAACTCGTGCACATTACCTAGAAAACACATGGTATACACAAAATCACATACAGAAAAGGGAGATTATATATATTGTACCATTATTGCATTGCTATAACAAATAGCCACCATTTTAAAAATTGATTTATTCATTAAACAAGTTGGATAGAAGTTTTAAATTAAATTTAACCATTAAATCAAGTTGGAGAGAAGATTTACTTATCCATTAAATCACGTAGTAGAAGGGAAGCTTTAAATATGTAAATCTTTGATCATATTGTATTTTAATTTGATTTATTGTGTTGACTAACATAGAGCGTAAATTCTCAAAATAAAATCATAAAAGGTTTTACTAGAGTCACAATATTTCAAGATAAAACACAGGATTACACGGTTTAAACTCTTAACTTTTAAGTAACACCATAATCTATTTAGTGAGAAAATTGACAAAATAGTCCCTTTTGTTTGAAGATAGACAGGTTCAAAAGTGTATTATGTATACTAAACAATTTCGAAAAAACTCAAAAATACCCCTGAACTATCTGAAATAGCTCAAAAATGCCCCTAATTAGATTTTTGGCTGAAAAATATCCCTCCGTTAAATATTTGGCTCAAAAATACCCCTCCCTCTAACGGAATTCGGAAAAGGATCAAAAATACCCCTGAACTATATGAAATGGCTCAAAAATACCCCACCCCTTAACAAAATTTCACCAAGCATGCCACCTAAATAAAAAAAACTACGTGACTATGCCAGATTACCATCCACATGTAAAATGTTAGTATTTTTTAATTATATGACATTCCTTTCTTCGTTATTTTTATTTTTATTTAAAAACGTCAGTAAAACGGACAAAACTTACACGGCTTTTTTATTTTTAATCAAAGTAGACAAACGGTGGTTACATAATATTTTTTTTGAAAAAATTTATTAAATGTAACACGCTATTATCAAATTCCTTTGATCATCTAAAAAATAAGTTTTTTCCAGTTAATAGGTTTAAAAGTGTGAAACCCAACAAAAGAGTCTTATTAAACTGATAAACCCATTAATTATTAGGCCATTATAAAAGTTAAAATTAAGATTTACTCGTAAAAGTAACAAATTTCAAACTAAACTTTAAATTAGTTACTCAAAAGATGTGTTTGGCTTTGCTAGCTTTTACTCAAAATGTTTATGTTAAAATGATTTAATAAATACCTCATCTAATCTAAAATTAATGAATCTTTGAATGTGGCACACATCTTCAAAAAGTTAATGAATGACATAATTAAAGAATAATTTATTAATATTAAGTATCATTTTACTTCTTTTCAAACTTGTTCTAAAAATAATAAGATTATTCATCAAAACTGAATTTATTTCGAATGATTAAACAAGTGATAAAAGGAATTCATTTATTTTGAAAAAGAATTTGTATGTAGTAAATTCAACTCAATTATTAGTACATCAACATTTGCTAGCTTAAAAGTTAAAATTCTAGCTCCTCCTCCGAGTCAACATCAAATCAAGATCAAGTTGTCCCTCATCCCAAACGACAATAACAAGATGAAATTTAGAACTTTAAAAACACTAATGAAAAGGTGAAATCTAGAACTTTTAAAACACTAATGAAGTAATTAGCAAAAGATGATTTTTTGATTTTTCCGTTTCACTGCTTTGCAAAAAAATAAAAATAAAAATGAAGAAGAAAGGATGTCATATTATTAAAAAATACTAACATTTTACATGTGGATGATAATGTGGCATAATCACGTGATTTTTTTTTATCTAGGTGGCATGTTTGGTGGAATTTCGTTAAAGAAAGAGGTATTTTTTAGCCAAATATTTAACAGAGGGGTATTTTTGAGTCATTTCAGATAATTCAGGGGTATTTTGGATCCTTTTCCGAATTTCGTTAGAGGGAGGGGTATTTTTTAGCTAAATATTTAATGAAGGGATATTTTTGAGCTAAAAATCTAACGAGGGGCATTTTTGAGCTATTTCAGATAGTTCAGAGATATTTTTGAACCTTTTTTGAAACAATTTTGATCTTTTTAAGTCTTATCAAAATTAATATGTTTAGTCTTCATCAAATAGTTATTGTACTCTTTCTATCAGATTTGACAAGAATATTAAAAAATACTACCATCTAAATTAATTGGGTGGTATGGGTGAAATAATATTATTAATTCTGTGACTTTGCAGGTGATGAAGACAATAGTAAAATCACTTCTTTTGCTATAGAATAACAATGAGTGACTTTCTAATATAATTATCATAAATCGAATGACTTTTGTGTTACAAAATAAAATTGAATACCTCTTCACAATAAAAATTGTTAATTCAGTTAGAAGATATTTGGGTTTATGCGCTCCTCTCATTACTCTATATAGTTACATTTAGAGTGGTAAACAGACGGATTGGATTGAATTTAGACGGGTTTAATATGAATCTAGTAAAAATGGTTTGGATTGCAACCTACCATATAAATATGGGTAAATATGGATTTGGTCAAATATGAATTGAGTAAAAATAGTTTCAACCCGCTTTAACTCCTAAATAAAAAACTTAAAACTTCTATATCATATCAACTTGATTTTTTTTTCATTTTTTTTTTAGTTTTTTCTTTTTAGTTTTTTTTTGTCTTTCTTCTATATGTAACCTTTAATTTTTTTTAATTTTTTTTTATCATTTCTTTTTTTCTCTCTTTCTTCTATCTCTAGCTTCTGCCCTTTGTTTCTCTTTTTTTTTTTTCCTTTTCCTTTTTAGTCTCTTTTTTTTCTATTTTTTTGTTTTTACTTCTTTCTCATTTTTTTCCTTTTTGGTTGTATTTTATGTTTAATATTTTTTTAATTTTTGAAGAACATGATTAAGTCGAATACAAATTATGGATGATGACTAAATATCGTAACTACTCAGTATATTTATTTTCACCATCATTTTTTTTTCCTTTTCTCCTTTTTCATTATTTTTTCTTTTTGTTTTTTTTTTGTTTTTTTCTTCAATTCTTTCTTTACGCTTTTTCCCTCTTCTATCTCTAACTTCTACCTCTCTTTCTACTTTTTTTTCTATTTTTGATTTCCTTTTTTTTTTTTTTATGATAACGAAATATCATAAGCGCATATTGATTTATATTCGTCCAACATTTATAATTCGAGGGCTATGTGGATCCTCAGCCATATATATTTTAGTCTTAGGAAAATACAATTAATTCATATACTTTTTTTTGGTTTTTCATTCGGTGTTCGGTGCCTGCATTGGAACCCCGACTAATCCGGATCGGGCGTTGCAGGGCCCATTAAGGTGGCAGCGCTTCCAACAGAGTTTTCTCCATAACCAGGGTCATACCCTCGACCTCTGGTTAAGGATGGAGCAGCCTCATCCACTGCACCACAACCCATGTTGATTTTAATTCATATACTTATTTGTATATAAATACAAATGATAAATTGCACATATTGACAACTAAACTATTCAAATACAAATAATAAATTTATTTGAAATATATAGTATGATACAAATAAATTTAAAGTAAAAAAATATAAAATACAATGAAAAAAAAATGAGGAAAAAAATAAGAAAAATAACAAAAATGACGAACCAAGAATGAAAAAGGGAGAAACGGAAATACAAAAAAAAAAAGAATGCAAAGAAATAAAATTGAAAAAGAAAAAAATGATGAAAAAGAAGAAAGAAAAAAAGTGTAAGAAACGAGTAAAAATAAGTCGAAAAAATGAAAAAGAAAAAAAAGTAAATTAAAGGAAAAAAGAAAGAAAAAATAGTAAATTAAAGGAAAAAAGAAAGAAAAAAAAAAAAGAGAAATAAAAGATAGAAAAAAATAATAATAAAAGAGTGAGACTATGGATTATATTTAATTGATAAGAGATGTTATGAATTATATAGGCTAAATGGGATAATTAGAAGCTTATATTTATTAACCTATGTAGGTCTCAAGCGAATACGAATGATGAAATAACAATGAGAAAGGGGAAAGCGAAAAAAAAAAAGAATACAAAGAAAAAAGAAATAAAAATAAAAAAATAGATGGAAAAATGAGAAAGAAAAAAAAGAAATTATAAGGAATGAGTAAAAAATATAAAAAAATGAAAAAGTAAATTAAAGGAAAAAAGAAAGAAAAAAAGTAGAAGAAAAAAAACTAGAAAAGAAAAAAAACTGAAATTTAAGCATAGGTGGGTGATCTCTGTGTTTAAATGGTTATCCATATTTTACCCATTTTGTTCATATTTGTATGAGCTTTTAAAATGAATTGAAGTCCATATTTACCCATTTGAAATATGAGTGATCTAATTCACTAAATATGAGTTAAATGAACTCTTTTTACAAATATGGGCTGAAATTGTCACCCCTAGTTACATTAAACATTTCAATTATGTGACGTGAAACTAAATTAAAATATAGGCAAAACCCATGGTCAGGCCCCTTAAGTACGCACGATCTTTCATTTAGGCACCTCAAGTGAACGAGTTTTCTTTTTGGCACCTCAAGCGGCCTTCGAGTGCGTCACTTTGACACGTTTTGCTGAATCAGCAAAATAATATTAGTGTGTGTGCTACACTCTCCGCTGAGATAGAAAGTGACGAATAAAATGCGGATACGTGTCATTTTTATCCAAATAATTTATAAATAATTTATTTAAATAAAAAATATCCCATCCCCCTAACCTACCCACCCCAATAGTCTTCTTCTTCAAACCCCCCCCCCCCCCCCCCGCCACCCGCCACCCCTCACTCCCCCCCCAACCCTGCCAGTTTTTTTGTCAAACAGCCCCCACCCCGCCAGTCTTCTTTTCCGTTTTATCTTCTTCAAAGACTCTGCACCCCCTCCACACCCCCGCACCTAGTCATCTTCAATTTTTTTCATCGATTTTGTTTCGATTTTTATTTTTTCTTCCCTGATTTTACTTGGTTTTTAGATTTTCTTCATGAATTTAACTTCATTTTTTCATATTTGCTTCATCTATTTTGCTTCATTTTTTAGTTTATTTTAATTGATTTTGTTTGATTTTAATTTTCTTCACGGATTTGGCTTTATTTTTTTTATGTTTTTCATCGATTTTGCTTCGCTTTTCAATTTTTCTTCACTGATTTTGCTTGATTTTTAGATTTTTTTCATGAATTTAGATTCATTTTTTTCGATTTGCTTCATCGATTTTGCTTCGATTTTTAATTTTTTTATTGATTTTGTTGATTTCAATTTTTCTTCACGGATTTAGCTTTATTTTTCAATTTTTTTCATCGATTTTGCTTCGATTTTTAATTTTTCTTCACTGATTTTTATGCTTCGATTTTTAATTTTTTTATTAATTTTGTTTGATTTCAATTTTTCTTCACGAATTTAGCTTTATTTTTCAATGTTTCTTCATCAATTTTATTCGATTTTTAGCTTTTCTTCATTGATATTACTTGATTTTCAGTTTTTCTTCGTCAATTTTGCCCTTAATGATTAAAAAAATGACATTTACTATCTAATCTTCACAAATCCCTAAATGCGTATATAAATTTCTCTCAACAATTTTTACCGTTAAATAAATTTAAGATTGACAAAAATAGTGGATAAAAATGTGAAAGAAATATAAACAAATGGGATGAGTTAATATACTGTTTTTGGCAAGACGAACTAGTAAATGTGTATCAAATTTTTAAATATCTCCCAATAATTTTACCATTAAATAAGCTTAAGATTGACAAAATAATGGATAAAAATGAAGAAAAAGATATAAATTAATAGAGGTGAATTAATATATTGTTGGTGGGCCAACTTAGGTGCCACATCATCCAAAAAAGGGTTGTAACGCGCCTTCAGGGAGGTGTAGTACACGCACCTTGCCAACTTGGCAAAAGGTGTCAAAGTGACACACTTGTACGCTACTTGAGGTGCCAAAAAAAAATAATGTTCACTTAAGGTGCCTAAGTGAAAGATCGTGCGTACTTAAGAGGCGTGACGATGAGTTTTGCCTATAATGTAAGTAAAACTTGCAGAAATTTCATCAAGATAACAGTAACAACTAGCTTACATATTTATTCCCCATTAATAATAAGACATAGTTCAATTAAATGGAGAATTCAAACAACTTACTAACCAAAGATGCCCACTCCTAACCAAACATAAATCTAACTCCCCCATCACATAAAGAACGCCCCCCCACCCCCACCCTAACCCCAACCTAAAAATAGAAAAACTTTTGCATGATTTTTCTTATAGAAATTGAATCTTCAGTAAAAATTTAGATAACCAATCTATCAAACTATTAAGATTTTTCTGCATGACATTACCACTTGTGCAACTCCACTAATCAATCATTTCACCTTTGATGATGCCTAAAAATAACCAGGCAAAGGACTAGCAGCCCTCGGTGATTTCGATGGTACCTCCGATAACTGCTTCCCATTTCTATCGTAGTAAATCACACCAGAGAAATCCAACGGCTTACATTTGTCTCCCATCAAAATCTCCTTCTGCCACACCCCTCCATGCCCAAAATCCTCACCATCATTAACATCCTTCTTCCCCTTTTTCTTCAGCCTAAAACTAGCCGTTTTTTCGCTTATCTTCGCCAAAAAATTCTTCGATGATGAATCGTAGCTAATCTTTTTGGTTTTGGTAGTTTTGCTACTAGTTTTTTTCTTCCATGAAGCCCATAAAGAATTCATTGACCCCATCAAAGCTACGACAAGCCTGGTAGAGGAAATGCCGGTAGTAGTGGTGGTGGTGGTGGAGCTGATGGCCGGAGAAGGAGGAGGAGGAGGAACCATCTGCACCTTCATGATGGTGTTGGTGTTAATTAGTTTGAGATTTTAGGAGAATAAGTGATTAACAGGAAAATGGCCTGTTATATAGGATTTAATTTTAGAGAGATTTGAAATTTGAAAAAGAATCAGATTATGTTATGGGTTAATCTAATTTAGCAAGAGGTTAAATATATTGCTTAAAATATTTTTCCATATATTAAATGTTCACTTAATCATTATTAATTAATACTTTCTTCTTTCATTTCACTTACTTAATCCATAGTGGACTTTACTTCTTCTAAAAAGAAAAGAATAAATGAAGTGTACTCAATACCCCATTATTATTAACATTCAAAAAATCTTAAAAAAATAATTTAGGCAATTAGTAGTTAATTTTTTGTTTAATTTTAAAAAAGAGATCTTTTTCTTGATATGATAAACTTATCAAATAAAAGTAAAAGAATATTTATTAATATAGTGAATAAGTCAAAGAGACTAAACAGAGTATGTATTATTTTCTCCATTGTAATTTATGTGACTATATTTGACTAAATAAATATTTAAGAAAGAAATAAAGTTTCTTCGAATAAAGACAAATATATTTGTATGACTAAAACTCATCTCATAAAAAGTAAAATAGTGAAAAATTTAAAATTAAATTCTTTGTAAACATAAAAATTTGTGTAGTAGTATTATAACAGCACGTAAATGGGGTTTATAAAAAGTATTTGGTCCCTCCCTCTATCATTGTAAACATGATCACTCACAATTATCACAGGCCATTAAAGATAATTATGTGAGGAAATAAGAGATCAAGTTACATGTTCAAAAGTGTATAATTTTTTTTGCTTTTAATGTTTAGTGTCGGTATTGGGCGTCGATTAAATTAAGACTCTTGTTAACTACTGTCTTATATTAAAATGTAAAGTACTTTCTAATAAAGGTGATTTCATATTTAGAGTGCAAACTCGAATCAAACATTTGATAAAAAATGATTGGAAAAATATTCAAACGCTTCACCACAACCCTTAAAAAAGTGTCTACAAATGATTTAATAAAAGTTTTGGTCAATTTACCCATTGCCTTAAGAAGTTATTTTATTGGGTTAGCCTTTTAAGTTTTCCACTCTATATGAATACTTTCATATAGTTAATAATCTATATTTTGATTGGAATTGAGACATAAATTTTTTAGTAATAAATTCATACATGTAGAAGCTAGTAAAAAATATTCCAAATTACTATTTAATTGTTTCAGAATTTAAATATTGTTTGAAAACTTTTTTTGGTACATAAGATTTGAAAGATATTGAAGTAAATTAAGTACAAACAAGTTGACTCTAGAGATATAGTAATTCTTTTGATATCATGGATTACTTGTTTTTTTCCTATGGTGAAGTTGAATTTGGCAACTAATTATTCAATTTGAAGAAACGTCATATTTGTATGGAGGTCATTCTGATAAGATTATAGTGCTAGCCCAAATATAATTCCCCTCAAGTTTAGAAAATGGGCTTTTATTTTATTTTATAATATTCTGCTTAGACGGTGGAAATTCAAAGTTTTGTTGTTGTTTTTTTGGGTAAACGAAACTCAAAATTGAATTCAAATAACAAAATTAAATTAGTGATCCTTTGGTTTTGGCATTCTTATTTCTTAGTAATATATTAAATGAATACCAATAATAAATAGTCAAATAGACAAACAAAGCAAGGCATCTGTTTAAGAAAATTTAAACTCCAGATTAAGAACTCATCGACTTCCCTTCATGTCTCTAGCATTCCATCCAATCGTTTCTAAAATTGTGGATAGTGCTCAATACTGGGACAACAATAAAAAAAATAAATTAAGTGTCGTAAAAAGTATTATTTGGCATTATATTCCCTTTCTTGGAGAATTTTCTTTTTTTTTTATGTCAGTTTAGTCATATTATTAAAGATAGTGGTTTTAATCTAGGGTACACCATATTAATTTAAATGAATAACTTACTCCCTCCGTTGAATTATTGGAATAATTTTAGTGTTCCAAAATAAGTGAATAGTTCACAATTCAAGGTAGACGTTGAAATTTATTTTCAAATTTACCCCCCATTAAATGTGCATTGGGAGTGATGTACCATTATTAAGGATTTGAAATTTGAAGAGGATAAAAATGGAAAAACACGATAAATTTATGTCTTTGCTTTTTTTTCTTAACATGTGTGTCAAAATCCAACAATTAACTTATTGTGGAACGGAGGGAGTACCTTCTACCGACTATCAAATATGATATTACTCATAGATAAGCATTTGGTACCCTCTCTAACTATTGTCAAAGTTGCTACGACACACTCCAACTTTACTACGGTTCTATTACCTCTGAACTCCATTTTAGCGTATTTTTGTCACCCTTTTATGCTGATGTGATGCCTTTATTACATAAAATGGAGCCCATGTCAATGGTGCTACATCAGTTAAAAAGGATGGTAAAAATACGCTAAAATTTAGTTCACGGGGTAATAAGACCCACGTGAAGTTAATATGTGTTGTAGCAAATTTGATCATAGTTCAGAAAGATACTAGATACTTTAATCTATTACTTATGCAGGATCCATAGTGACCATCACATGTATGTGGGCAAAGTTCTAATAAATAGGTCCATCATCTTTCTTTTTTCTGAACAAAGTCATTTAGGAAACAAAGCAATTTGGAACTAGCAATTAAAATCGACAACATTTATCAGCAACCATTATTTCATCTTTGACACGTCGCGGGAGAAAAGACAATAGTGCATTACATATGATATTAGGGAAAAAGAATGCTACTTACTATTTGGTAGCAGATGGCAGCTGAGGGACTGATGCAGAAAGCTGATTGATATAATCTTTTTTGGGGGGATTTGTCCCCTTTCATTTGCATGTTAACTACGTCCCTATAGCTACTTCTATTCTATGATTCCATCATATCAATTGATGTGAGTACACTTCTCAATTACACCTTTAGTTTCTGTTTGTATGGTATTATGTGAGTGAAGTACTCGATGTATTAGTTCGCTCTATTTTAACTTGTATTCATTATTCGTTTCGTTGTATGATCAATTGTACGTTATCTGTTTGACTTGTATTCATTCACTCTAATCTAATTTTATGTGTATCCATTTGTTTTACTGTATCAATTGTTAGCAGCTTGTATCACTTTTATTTATTCACTCTAATTTTATGTGCATTGGTTTGCTCTACTATATCAATTGTTATCAGTTTGAATCACTTGTATTGAATTTGTAGCTACTGTCAAACACCGTGATATCAACTTGTATTCACTAATAAGCTGATAGAAGTTTGTTATCGGCTTGTATCACTTGTTACCTTTTAAATGAGGTGATCTTTAATTTTTATCCTTTACAATTAAATTTATATCTAGCGGGACATAAAAGAACTCGGAACATAACTTATGAAATTATTATTAGTATAAATAACATAAATACCAATTCTTTTGGAAGTAATTACACTCTCTCCCACTTTTTTAACTACATTACTCTCTCTCTCTCTCCCTATTAATATACATAACATAGCCGACATATACATAGCATTCTGTGTATATGTTGGAATTTTTGTAATATATTTAGAGAGTTGGGATTGTTTGTAATATTGAAAACATAAGTTGTGTATTTGTATAATTTTTAGTGCAATAAATTATTTGCTCTGAGAGACAAAAATTAAAGATGCAACACAAAATAGAAGTAAAAGTGCAGATTGTCCCTTAAAATGATAACATGAAGGCCAGACCACTGTGTCTTAGGCCTTCGGCCCATAAACAATCCATCACCCGTAAAATGAGAATGAAAGATTCTTTTCAATTTTATTTTATTTTAAATAAAAAAAAGATACAACTTAACTTATTATATTTACATAAATTTCCACCCTTATAAAGTAATTACAAATATGTAACTTTGTTGGACGTATTGGAAGCTAATTATATAGCTCGACAAACCCAAATTGGCAAAATGTCTTGGGAGCTAATTATGTATCCTTATAAAGGAAAAAATGTATCATGTATCTCGGTAGATTTAAAATTAAAAAAAATATATCAAGAGCTAATTATGTATCTTGACAGACTCTAAATCAGATTTTTCAGTAATTACGCAAAATATCAGAACTTTTTATAGTCAAGCTTTAAACTGTCGAAATTTATGTTGTTTGCCCTTAAAAAAATTGATAAAAATTACTCGCACGGAATATTTACACCAAGTCATGCATATTATATGTTAGAACATACATAATTATTACTTAATTATGATTAATTAATATATATTTTACTTTATTAATTTTCTAAATATGATAAATTGCATTGATTTGATTTAAACATGTGTTAAGTGTTTGCCCCGCCTGAACGTAGTAGTTGAATTGAACTCCTCTATACTGTCGGGCCTACACTGGACCAAGAGTAGACTTGGGGCCTATGTAAATTTTGTGGGGAAAATTTCAGAAATAGCATTTCTGTAGTCTTAATTATAGCTTTTATAGTAACAATTTCATTATTACGAAAAATAACAAATTGTATTTTGTATTTAAGTAAAATGTTGCTATATAAATACATATACACAACGAAAAAATACATATTCTTCTATTACTATGAAGTGGGTAAAATATTGCTACTTTTGCTATAAATTGCAATTTTGAAAAAGTGTTGCTATTTATTGTAATTATAGTCTTAAGGATGTTAGTTTCTATAATTTTTCCAATTTTGTGATGTTGGCCCATATAAAAAATCGTAAAAGTTACATAAATTTCTATAAATAACATAAATACCAACCTTTTAAAAGTAATTATACTCTTTCTTATTTTTTAATTACTTTACTTTCTCTCTCTATTAATATACGTAACATAGCCGACATATAGATAGCATTCTGTGTATATGTGAGATTTTTGTAATATGTTTAGGGAGTTGAGATTTTTTGTAATATTGAAAACATAAGTTGTGTATTTGTGTAATTGCTAATTACTTTCTATCTCAACTTTTTTCAAAATTACTAAAAATTTCTAATTTGATCCACATCATATTTTTTTGGATACATAATTTTATACGGATACATAACATTCCACGCCGATAGATCATATCCTTCCCGATACATAACTTAATTTTACACGAATATATCACATTCTTCTGGATACATCATTTAATGTTACACAAATACATTAAATTCTTCAGTGATATATCCGATCCGAGCTTTTTAAGTAAAAAGATAGAAAATTTTGTAATTGTTTAAATGGGCTAGGATTTTAAGTTGTTATGGTAATTTAAGTTATGGTATGCTGTAATTTTTCTTTAAAAATCCTAACGCTAAAGATCATGTTTTGGCAACAAATGTTTGCAATGTTGATAGTCCGAAATGACTATAGTTAATAATAAAAGATAGATTAGGAATTCAGTGATCTATTATTGCTTAATTTTTTAGATTAAATAAATAAAAGTGAACATTTATATTTAATATAGCGGACAAATAAAAATAAATGGAGGGAGTAATTACCAAGTGATCTAGTAGTATATATTCTGGCATTTCAATTTTTCAAGGAAGTTTCAATGGAAGCTTACCTGTAGTAGATTCACCGAGACTTCAGGAAGGACCATGGTCCCTGCCTCATTCAGTCAGCTCACAAAACTTTATTCTTTTCTTTCACGAGACAGCTTGGTGCGCTAAGAAATTTATTGAATACAAATAGACGAGGAGGAGGGATCGAGTTTGATTTTTAAAGTAAAGTTGAGGAAATAAATACTCTCATCACTGGAAAACTCAAAGTTCAATTATTTATAATATAAAGAATACAATTCTTTTAAACAAATTAAATAAAAAAACTGGCTACTAATTGTATTAGACTTTAAACCACAAAAAAAGGGGCGGGGGTTTAGTGCGCATGTTTGCGTACAGTAACCTAGAGGGAAAACCACAGGTCAAAAACCCTAATTTGCGCTGCTTTCATCTAAGGACAATATAATGGGGACCATAAAGGACTGATTGGTACTGGCTTTCCATGGTCTTTGATGAAATAGCATCCATACAAATTCCTTTTTCCATAGTTTTTTTGTTTTTTCATATGTGTTTGGTATCTGCATTGGTTTTTCTTCCATACTTCCATTAATGTGCCAGAGAATTAATCAATGTTTTATATTGTGGCCATTTTATTATATAAGTATGTTTTTACAAGTGATACATACATACATACATAGATAGCAAATACTCAAAAACAAAACTCTCGACTCATTCTATCCTTCCATCAGAAAGTATATAATGTGTGCCGGCAAAGCTGTCAAGTACAATGTGTTCTCTCATCATTTGTCTATGGTAATTGGTAAGTCTTTAAATTTTGGAAAAGTCTAGCTTATATTTAATTAAATTCCCAGCTTTAATTTACTAAGGAATAATATTACTGTTGTTTCTTCTGGTTGTTCGTTTCAACATGGAACATGATATAGTCATTGTTGGCAACATGACTAGCTTTGTGGAGTAGTAGTTTAGTGTTGCATTTATTTAGGAGTCAATAAGTTGTTTCTAGTCTTTAGGCTACACGTTAATGTGCAATCAATTTGTAGATTCAGATTATTTAAGAGAATAAACGTGTTCTTTTGCTTACTAGTTTCAACTCTTGTAACAGAGTATTTTGCAACTTCAATACTGAGAAAATTTCCACACTTGCAGAGTCTCTTTTCTTTTCATTATTGTAGTTTATTTTCTAGCATTTAGTATCTGAGTCAGAAAAAGTTTTTTTTCTTTTTTGGATTACTATTGCAGCAACAAAACAACGACCACTGAAAATTTTGTTCAGGCCACCATTTCGCGTTTCGATGGTCATGACGACCATTGGAGTATGTTGATGGAGAACTTTCTTAGGTCCAAAGAGTTTTAGTCAGTTGTGAATATTGGCTTGCAAGAGCCAACCACTGGTACTGCCTTGTCGGAAGCTCAGAAAGCAGAGTTGACCAGTCTAATGTTAAAGAAACTCAAAGAAAAGAATTACCTTTTTCAAACTATTTATCGCGCAATACTAGAAACCATTCTTTGCAAGGATACTTCTAAACAAATATGAAATTTCATGAAGAAAAAGTATATATCAAGGAACAACGAAGATGAAACAAGTGCAACTTCAAGTGCTTCATGGTGAGTTCGGGCTCTACCTATGCAAGATGGTGAGTCGGTAACAGATTATTTCTCTAGGATATTACCTATCGCAAATAAAATACGAATTCATGGATAAAAACTGGAGAATGTTACCGTTATTGAGAAAATACTTCGCTCAATGACTACATAGTTCAGTTGTCTGCTTTATTGAAGAATCCAAAAATGTTGATGCTCTTTCTATTGACGAGTTGCAAGGTTCTTTGTTAGTTCATGAACTGAAAATAAACCAACAAGAAAAGAAAAAGTAACATTTAAGGTAATGATGCCTTCAAAAGGAATAGATCCAGAGAAAGCCAAATGGAAAGGAAAAAATTGGCACAAAAAAAAGGAGAAAAGCAAAGCTGGCGATTCTCAAAAGAGAAAGGAAAAAAGACATGACAAGTCTCAAGTTGAATGCTATCAATGTCATCGATTTGGACACTACCGATCTGAGTGTCATGCCAATTTAAATAAGAATCGTGACGGCAGATCTAATTTTGCAGTGAGAAAGGAAGACGCGGAAACAAAGGAAGAAGAGGTTTCACTTTTGATGGCATATACTTCCAAAGATAAAGTTCTCACTAATTTGTGGTATTTCAATACCGGTTGTAGTAATCACATGTGTGGTTAGAAAGAGGCATTCTCATAATTGGATAAAAATTTTCAAGATACCATGAGATTTAGAGATAATTCAGTGGTCTCTGCCAGGGATAAGGAAAGGTACAAGTCTCAACCAAAATAACTCCATTCATACCATAGGTGATGTGTTTTATGTCCCTGTATTAAAGACAAATTTATTAAGTGTCGGACAGTTTCAATAAAAGGGATATGAACTTAATATCAAACGTGGAGTTTATAAGATACGAGATCCTCGTTTGGGGTTAATCTCTTATTATCATGTTGTCCAATCACTTGTTCCCTTTATATCTTTACACTCTATAAAATGTTGTGTTTTTGCCAAAGTGGCATTTTCATTATGGGCATTTAAGGTTTGAAAGTTTGAAGTTCTTAAATAAAAGACAATTGGTGTTGGGTCTTCCGCAGATTGCATCTCCCAATGAAGTATATGTGAAGACTATGTAGTTAACAAGCAACACTGTGAACCATTTCCAACAGGAAAGTCTTGAAGGGCAAATAAGGTGTTAGAGTTGGTGCACTCAGATATCTGAGGTCTAATAAATCCTACATTTAATGGAGGTAAATGTTATTTCAATAACTTCACTGAGGATTATACCAGAAATACATGGATCTGTTTCTTAAGAGAGATTTGAAGCGTTTAAAACTTTTAAGAAGTTTAAAGTGCTTGTTGAAAATGAAGTTGGTTATCAAATTAAGTGTTTGCAGACTGATCGTGGTGGCGAATATAACTTACTAGAATTTGTAAAATTTGTGAGACGTATGAAATTAAAAGGCACCTTATGACAATCTACACACCTCAATAGAATGACCTGTGTAAAAGGAAAAGTCACACAATTTTTGATATGGTGTGTAGTCTTTTGAAGAGAAGTAGATTGCCAAGAGATTTTTGGGCAGAAGCAGTTCATTAGAGTGTTCATATATCGAATAGATGTCCTACCAGCTCTATTCGAAATATGACACCTCATGAAGCTTGAAGCAGGCATAAACCAAATGTTGAGTACTTTCAAATTTTTGGGTGTATAGAATATGCACACATTCCAAATGTTGCAAGGAAGAAGTTAGACGATAAAGGCCAGAATTGTATTTCTCTTGGTATTAATGACAAATCAAAAGCTTATCATTTTTTAATCCTATTACCAAGAAAATTATTATTAGCTGAGATGTTATTTTTGATAAAGAAGCAATCTGAAATTGAAGAGACAACGGTTCATGTCAACATATTCCATTTTCTATTGAAGAAGAACCAAAACGACCTTTGGAGATCAACTCACAAGTAAGCCCAATAGTATAAGATGTTGGAGGTGTTGAACATGAATCAGGTGATGTTTAGTTCAACAATGAACGTCCGCGATGACGTAGCAGAGTTCAGTGAGCTGGATGGAAGACTATGATGTATATGGGATTAGAAAATCTGAAAATATAGCTAGTCATTTTTGTTTCTCAAAAGAAATATGTGCAAGATATTTTGGACAAATTTCAGATGAAAACCTGCAATACTGTGAGCACATCAATAGAGAAGGGTCTGAAGCTCGCCTAAGAACCTGAAAGGAGAATGTAGACAACACTTTATATAAGTAAATTGTAGGATGCTTGATGTACTTGATTGTAACAAAGCTTGATGTTATGCATGTTGTAAGTCTCATTAGCTGGTTCATGGAGAGTCCAAAAGAAATGCATCTACAAGCTGCTAAGAGGATCCTGCGGTACTTGAATGGTACCAATGGCTTTGAAATTTTTTATTAGATGAAAGTCGCTGGAGATTTGATTGGTTACACTGATAGTGACTATGCCGGAAATCTTAAAGACAGAAAAGTACATCAGGATATATTTTTATGTTGGGATCTGGAGTTATTTCTTGGTCTTTAAAGAAGTAACCAATTGTTACTTTGTCAACTACCGAGGCAAAATATATTGCTGCAACGTCATGCGCTTGTAAAGTTGTTTGGCTGAGGAACATTCTTGAAGAACTTTATTTTAAGCAAGAAGGACCAACGCCAAGCTATTATGATAATACTTCGACGATTAATCTTTCAAAGAATTCAGTTGAACATGAACAAAATAAATATATGGATGTGAAGTATCACTTTTTGCGTGATCTAACTAAAGATACAAAAATTAATCTTATCTATTGCAGTAGTGAAGAGCAAATTGCTGACATGTTCACCAAGCCCTTGAAACCAGTGTTATTTCTAAAGCTACGTGATCAACTTGGTGTTTGCAAATTAAATTAAAAGATGTTTCAATTTAAGGGAGGGAATGTTGGCAACATGACTAGTTTTGTGTAGTAGTAGTTTAGTTGTTGTGTTTGTTTAGGAGTCAATACGTTGTTCCAAGTCTTTAGGCTACAAGTTAACGTGCAGTTAATTTTTAGATTCAGATTTTATGGAGAATAAACATATTCTTTGCTTACTAGTTTCATATATTTAAGACTCTTGTAACAAAGTATTTTGTAGCTTCAATACTTAGAAAATTTTCACATTTGCAGAGTCTCTTTTGTTTTCATTGCTGCAGTTTATTTTCTATTAGTCATATTGCTCAACATACAGTATACATGCATTCAATTAGTTAAATGTTTAATGGCTAAACACTAAACCAAATATCTTTGGTGTAATACATAAACATGTCCTTTAACTTGGTCTCAAATCACATTTATAACTTTCAATTTTGGGTGTGCATAAGTAGGCACTTAAACTTATATAAAGTTGAACAAGTAAACACACACGCCCTATGTGGCATAATACACATAGGATGCCATGTAGGACAAAATTGGCCACATAAGATGTCACATAGGATATATGTGTCTACTTATTCAACTTTATGCAAGTTTAAGTATTTACTTGTGCACACCAAAAGTTGAAGGTGATGGATGTTATCTGGATGAGCAAAGTTGAAGGGCATATTTATGTATTGTGTCAAATTTTAAAAAAAAAATGGATTTGGATAATCTAAGTTATTGTGCATTCATCTAATTGCAAAACACAACCAGTGGAAGGAGACATTAGCCAAACCTCGACCCAACAAAGAAAGCTAAATATGCATAACCCAATCAAGAAACTATATATGATGATGTACAAATGAGCAAAAGTCTCCACAGCAACAAGAAATAACAAATCAACTAATAAAAAAATTGAATTTGCCATATGACTTAACCAAACCATCCTTGACTTTTAAAACTAAAAGAATATTTGATTAGTAGACATTTCATATACTTACACATTCTATACATATATAATCTAATCGTGATAGGTAAATTTGTATACAACAATGATATACTTTGATACATATATATGCAATCGTGACGAATACATTTTTATACAACAATGATACAATTCCTATATATATCCTATACAAATACATATTATATACACAATTATGCAATTTCTATAGAGGTTCTAAAATAAATAGAGGAGAAAGTAGGATTACGCTAAATTTGTCTTTATTTTGGACCTAATGGTTATTTCGGGACATTTGCTTAAAAGTGAGATATTTTAAGCCTTTTTTTCTTGCTTATGATCACACCATATCTTTTCCCTTATATAAATTGTAATCACTTCTTTCCCTTATATTGTCAAATGTATATCACAACAACAATATACTCAATATAATCTCATATGACACTATAAATTTGTATAAAGTTAATGTGTGGTTCTCTGAAAACTTAATGCAACTACAACACAACGTATACAACTTTATACATAAATATTCATATAATATAAATATACTTAAAGAGTTACTGAAAGCTAAAAACAAAGATCCAAATATCTCCTGGGTCCTGATCAATTATATGCTTTCATTTCCTAGGAGACCTGTGTGATATGTTCATTTTCTTTCTCCCCACTTTTGCACTATTTTTCTGTAGGTACATTTAATATGCCCATTATATATATGGCATGCCTTTCTCCTTTCTTTTCATCCTTCAAGCTTTATTAAGAAAGAAATCAGTTTTGCATATACTGAAGGGGAATTTTAGGGTAACTGGTTAAGTTATTGTCATGTGATTAGAAGGTCACGAGTTCAAGTTTTAAAAACAGATTCTTATCACAGAAATGCAGAATAAGGCTGCGTATGATAGACCTTTATGATCCGGCCTTTCCCCATACGACCCTGTACATATATATAGTAGAAGCTTAGTTCATCGGACTACCTCATTTTTGCGGACACTATATATATATATATCCTTATTCCTTGGTTCTATTTGAAGGCCCGCCTAATTTATTCTCACTTCTTGCTTTTGTGAGTGCTATTTTCCCTATGTCGTGTCATTACCAGCTACAGATGTAATGCTGTTTTGTTTTTTGTGCTACCTAAGATTCTTTTTGTGACTCCTAAGACTGATTCTCTAGGAAAATTTGATTTGTCAAAGACCCACAACAAGGTTTCAAGGCCTATTTACTAAAATGTCTCCAAACGAAAAATTCACAATCTAAGTAAATATTATATTAAAGAGCAAATTAAACCGTGCAAATAAATACCAGAAATAAGCTTTAACATATAAGTATATAGTTTTGAAAGAATTCAATGGCTTTGGCTCAAATATTATATTAAAAAATTCACTAAACATAACAAACTTGAATTAATTGAGAAATCATAATATTCAAATTTTAACTTCAGCTGGATGGGAATAGCACCTTCACGTACAGGTGGAGGGGTTGGGCTGCTCCCCCATAAGATATATTCTCAGTTGCAATAGCCAATAAGCATCTTAAATTAAGATTGCCCAATCATTTCCCCCATTTTTCTTCTCTTATGGGTTAGTTTAGCACAGTGTATAGAAATAATATTGAATAATACGATTTATTAGTAGTGCTTAGGTTATTTTTTATTTTATTTGGAGTATCAAGATAATTCTATTTTTATTCACGCTTATTTATGTGTTAATAATATTTGTATTGCTAATATGATAATTTGCTATGTATGAATTATATATAGACTCAAGATCCTACCAAATAAAAAATTTAATGATAATATTATAATGCGTATTATATTTTTTAATGCATCCTATCAAACGATCCCACTTTACAGTAAAAATAGAGTAGCGCTGTTATCTTTAGGTGGAAACTAGAGATCCCATTGGATCCTAATTCCTAAATCATTAGGTGACAATCTATATATATCCTTATTGAAAATAACAAAGCATATTTTGACGAAAGCAACATCTTTTTCGTTTCGCTCTATCGATCGACATATTAGAAATTTTATTATCTCAGATGTGACTCTTCATTAATAATAATACGAAGAATGTGGACCTAGTAAATCATCCTCAATATATAATTAACAAACACTATCATGCAAATCTTCCTTATAAGTATCATAATTCATATATATATACACACAAAAATGATCATTTGAGCTCTCACGCTAGAAATTTCTTTGCCTCTTTAAGTGCTCCATAATTGTTCAGAATTATATGGAAGCAACAAGAATCTAGTTAATTCATATGGAGAATGTAATTACGTAATAAAATGTTCTCTCAAACAACTTAGGTTTTTTGATGAGATGGTCACACGCTTCAACAGTTAAAACCATTAATTGTTCAAGGACGACGTATTCCCTCGCTCTTTGTATTGTAATATTTTGGTCATCACATCCTTTATTTCTAATCTCTTATAACGTTTATGAATTAGCCAGTGTTTTCACAGGCATGTTAAAATTGGGCCCAAAACAAGGAACAAAGAAGTAAATTGCTAAAATTACACATATACACAACTTATGTTTTCAATATTACAAAAAATCTCAACTCCCAAAACATATTACAAAAACCTCAATATATACACAGAATGCTATGTATATGTCGGCTATGTTATGTATATTAACAGGGAGAGAAAGTACAGTAATTAAAAAAGTGGGAGAGAGTGTAATTATACTTGTAAAAGGATTGATATTTATGTTGTTATTTATACAAGTTGTTTTGCCATGTCCAAGAAGAAGTAAAAAGTTGTTTTGCCATGTCCACGAAGTAGTAAAAAGTTCGTTTTGCCATGTCCAAGAAGCAAAGTATCAAACATCTCTTTCCCTTTTTGGTGAAAATTGTTATGGACCGTTTGTTTACCGGGGGGTTATATGAAAATAATTTTGATATAAAATTCTGTACTGTTTTACACTTCATTTGGTTGCATTATGAGTATTATTACTTAGATGTATTTGTACGAATAGTTCGGCGCAAGCATGCACATAGGCCATAGCAGGTCTGTTAAAACAATAGCAATTGAAAATGTGCCGCACTAAAATGATACTCATAAGATATAGATATAAGCAAAATTTTCAAAAGTCATTTCAAAAACATCATAAGCACAATGGAGACACCAGTCACTAGTGCCTATCCAACACTAATCATTAAACAAAGTAACACAAATGTTTCTATTATGATTGTTATCCTTAACTATGAAAATAAACAAGTTTTTCCTATGTGATTGTCATTTATTCCGTTGTATAACCCTTAGGGGTCGTTTGGTTGGAAATGTAGTTATGCTGGGATTAATTTTTTATTGAGTGTTTGGTTTGTTGTATTCGAAGTAATATGCATGGTATAATTTCTAAGAATAAATTAATTGATTACCAAAATACCCTCCATCTTATTTAACTTTTTTTTTATATATATATATTTCTTTTCAAGCTTTAAATATTTATTCTTAAAAATAAAACTTTTATCTTATTTAGCTTAATTTTTTTGCGTGTGCGCATATTCATGATTATATCGTGTGTATTTTAAAAATAAAACTTTCATCTTATTTAACTTTAATTTTTTTGCATGTGCTTTCCCATGATTATGTTGTGTGTGTTTAAAAAAAAAATATCTTACTACATCTTATTTATTTTGAAATAAAAACTTTCAACTTAAGTTTTGTTAAAGTAAAAGAAGATTTGTTGTTTATGTCACTTCATTTAAACACATACCACTCATATAATATAGAATATTAAAATTCATTTTAATTGATATATACAATATCAATTTTCAAGTGATTAAAAAACTATTTTATGCATTTATGAAAAGTTTTTAGTTTATTATTCATCAAATGTTTAACATAAAATGTGAAAAATATTAATATGCATAAAATATTCTTATATTTACTTAACATGTCTACCTATGTTATATAGTTTGTTAGCCATCCAGATGGCCAAATTATAATGTTTATCATTTGTATAAATATAAAATTACTACCTTGCTATTTAGTTTACGTATATGGTTATATCAGTATAATTTATGAATCACCTAAAGTGGTTGAGTTAGATTGATTAATTAATTATGCACATACGTATGTACATAAAGTGGCCCGTGCATGAATATAGATAGGAGTAATTTTGTCCTTTTATAAATTTATCCCAAGGATAAATTGTGGTGGGATTGTTATCCCACCAATTGTGTGGATAACTTATACCGATACTATTTATTAGTCCCGAAATAAATTACCACAAATATTATAAACCAAACATGCATTAAAAAAATTTATTCTTGAATTATTATTTTATCCCAAAATTATTTGCTTTATCATCTCACACCAAAGGACCCTTTAGGAGTCTCTAGCTAAAGAGAAGTATTTCTTGTTTTGATTTTTACATGGTTAGTTGGCATAGGACGGGAGTACCGGCAGAACAGACGGTGAATTTTAAGATTTGAATTTTATCATGAGTTCTCGACGATGACCTCAATTATGCTAGCAAGCAATTCAGTCCTAAATTTAATTTTTTTCATATTTAGTAAATTCTTTAATATTGTAAAGAAATGGATTTTGGGTGTCCTCTAACATCGCAAAGAAATGGAAATGGGACCCAACATCATGAATTGGAATGAGAGTCCTCTTCTCGTACCTTCTAAGAAAATAGATCTTCAAGCCTAACTCGATATGAAAAACTAGCTTAAGGGATGAGAATTGTCCAAGCTATATACATACATAAAGAAACCAACCATTCCATAATTGACAGATGTAGGACTTCTTCAACAAATACAAATATATATGAGTCAAACTCAAAACTACTCTACAAAGCTCATAAATTAAGCCAACCCGTGCCCCTGCCGATCGAGGAGGAAGGCGAAGTGAAAAGAAATAGGAGTCGTTGAAAAGTCTTTCTTAAGCAGATAGCTAAACAAGCAGAGATCAATAAACGTCTCATCAACACCTTTTATACGTACCAAGTTATATATGGCTAATGGCGATCAGGTAGAAAATGATCGTTCAATGTCTCCAATGAAACAGTCTTTGGTTTCTTTCTCGAATAAAAACAGTTGAAGAAGAAACCAAAAGATAAAAAAGAAGATTTGCCAAAACTTGAATTTGAACTATTAGCTGAATTAGGAAAGAAAAAAGAAAACGCAAATCAGTTATTAGTACACAAGAAAAATGAAATCAATTAGTGATCTTTGCTGGATTTCAAATTTAATATTTATTCTATGTCAACGTAAAAGGAATTTGACCCGGTGAGATTTGAACTCCCCATCCTGTGGTCGTTTTATTTTTATTTTTTAAAAAAAAGAAAGAAAAAAGACATAACACAATGTACAAAGAAGTTTCTCACAAAAAATAAGAACACACAACATAAAATTAAAATAAAAAAATAAAAAACTGTGTCACATTACCAAACAGAAACACAACGTTCTTCTGGCTTGCACAAATTGAAGAAGGAAGCATTGTCCGCTTAGAAGTTTCCTTGCTAGCCTTCCCACAGCTTTCCATAAAATTGGAAATCCGTAAATTGATGCTGCAGGAGAATTTAAAAAAAAAAATAGCAACGACATAATAATCAGAAGCTGGTGAAAATATGTATAAATCATAATCATTCAAATAATCTTTATGTCATGTGGTTTTTATTTTTCCTAAAAACTTTGGGGTAGGGGAAGGGGATTACAAGATGGAAAATCAATCCTAGCCAACAAAGTGAAAGTTCCGAGCTGAGGTATCAAGATTGTTTAATTATTGAACCCAAATAAAAATAGGTCTGAAAAGCTCACCTCATTGGAAATTCCAGCATTTTGGTCATGATAGTTGAAGATGCTAAACGGGTTCCAATTTCCATTAAACACCAAATTGTTCTCATCAACAATATTGTTCTCTTTATTAGTCCCTATGGGCTGTTGCTTCTCCTGATGGAAGGTCATGAGTTGTTCATGTGTTACATGTTCTTCACGAGTTTTATTAATGGGCTTCCAATTAGATCCTGAAGGGTTCAAATCATGAGCCGCGGCTTCGGATTTGTCAATTTGGCTCATTTTCTTTATTTTGGTTCTCTCTCTAGCCCTGGCTCTTGCTCGATCCCTCGATTCCCTTGTAAGAGGTTCAAACCCAGCTCGAAGAGCTGGGTTATTCTTTTTCTTCTTCTTCTTCTCGCCTTTAACAGTTTCCTTGTTTTTGTCATTGGAGGAAGTTTCATCAGATATAACTTCACACTCAGAAAGAGAATTAGATGCACAAATTGCACCAATTCCAGTAGTAGTAGTAGTACTGCAGCTATTTTGCTTATTGGTTGCGGCGAGCTCTTCAATTGCGGAATCTGATTTATTCAGCAACCATTCTACAGTTTTGCTGGCCTTGTCGAACCCCAACAAGTCCTGCAAACTGAAAAATTTACGAGCAGCTTCAAGTGAAAGTCTCATCCTTCTATCTCTGGGACCGCGAGCGGTGTTGATCTTGCTGTGTCGATCTTTGCTCGAAGATCTCTTATTGTTCTTCGAGATCCGTCCACTAATAATACTATTTCTGCTACTCATCGTGTCTCCTTTGCCTTCTCCTCCTTCTTCGACGATTCCTTCTAGTACAGTTTTGGTGCTGTCAGCTAAGATGTGAAGACTCAAATCTTCTATCAAGGGAACTTGTTGTTGTTGTTGTTGTTGTTGAAAGTAAATATGGTCATGATGATAACTTTGAAAGAATAGTTCGCTTTCATATTGCATAGAAGGAGAGGGGATGTGGAATGAATTAATAGACGACAAAATGGGGCTGTAGTTGCAGTTATTGCTGGTTGGAGAATACATTTGCGCAGTAGCTGTAGCTTGAAGGGGCTATGTGGTGGGACTACTAGATCTTGAGAAAGACGGTATAAACACAGCTAAAACCTCTTTTGATTTGGCTAATTAATCAAGCTAGCTAGCTGGGTGCTGCATTAATGAGAAAACAAAACAAGGTTAGTAGATTTTTCCTTCCTAGTTCTATGTACTTGTAGCTTTATTTGTAATACAATAATTAAAAAGAGCAAGTAAAGACTACTTTGAACTACGAATTGACCAAAATGCTGATAAAAAAAGTACTATCTTTTTCTTTTCTTTTTTGTGCTTGAGAAGGACAGCTTGATACAATGTATGTGTTTTTTGATATGTGATCGATCAGTAGTGCTAACTATGAAAATATATATATATAGAGAGAGAGAGAGAGAGAGACTGTAACTCTCTGTGTGTGTGGGTGCAACTGTAAGCATCAAGATAGCTACAATTGGAGGTTGAGAAAGACAAGCATGATGCAAGAGGGATAAACTTTAGCAGATAGTATAAATTCCTAAGAAAAAAGTAATTGTAAAGGGAAAGGAAAATGGCAAAGATAGGGATTGGAGGCAATTAGTGCTATGCTATGTAGCGGTATTCTTGGAAGCGAATGGATACAAACAACTTGTTATCGTGCCCCTTCACGTGATATCAGCTGACACACATAGAAAAAACACACTCTCTCCCCCCCCCCTTTTCCACAACCCTAGCTACAGAAGTCACCTCTCACTCTCACTTCTTAATTACATATATATATATATATATATATACGTAGGCAGTGCAAAGAATGCACTTTCTCATATATATATTGCCATATTATACAACTTGGGATCATAGCGTACTGTGACAATAGTCTTGTATCGATCCTTTAAAAGATGAGTGTTCTCTTTAAAATGACTTGAACAATATTCTCACCTTTTGAGCTAGCTTATCATGTTGAGTTAGCCCTTTAAAAGACGATCGAGTGATCTTTTTAATATTACTCGAACAATTCTCAACTCTTAAACAAGCTTTTTGAGTTGAATTAGGCTCAAACTTTATCTCTCTAGCATATTTGTTGTTCCATTTATATCAACTTAATTTTAATTAATGGATATTATAATAGCTGTACGAAACTTAAACTCAACAAATGAAGAGAGAAATAAAGGCAGAAACTTTGTCGTTTTCTTGACAAAGTCACCGTAATCAAAGTAAACTAAATAACAGCTTGCATGCTAACCCTTGAATTGAATCTCACCTGTAAAGGAAAGGAGAATGATGGTTAATTACTGCGTTTGAAAGTACACATGCTTTTGTCCAACCTGGACAAGGACAATTATTTAGTTCACTTGATGAGGATATATCATAAACCCCAGCTTGAATGAATAAAATTAAACCGAGAGTATCATTCTATTATTATCATCGCGGAACTAGAATTTTCATTAAATAAACTCAATAACATGTACTCTCTCTATATATAACTAATTTTAATATATATATAATATAGTTTTTTAACAAAAAAATTTAAATAAACCCCTTACGTATCTAGCTCCGCCCTCACTAAAACGGATGCATTAAAGCTACCCTATGCGCGGTGTTTGGGGAAGAGCTCCACCACAAGGGTGTATTGTACACAGCTTTATCTTGAATTTCTGCCAGAAGCTGTTTTCAAATCTTGAACCCGTAACCTCCTATGGAATGATTATGGACTGAATTGCCCTGTAGAAGAGAGTGCTACTTTTGACTTAGGGTTCTTAGTTCATGTCATTTTCACTAAAAAGAGAACCCTATCTCTTCCCCCCACTCAACCCCCTTGTCTCATCCACATACCTTTTTCTTCATTCGTCCGTACTACTTATCTCTTTCCATCAACTACATGACACTACTAATTTGGCCCAGGTCTACATGTTCTTGTGAAGTGAGAGATCAGAAGTGATAGAGATAGATTTAGGCCAAATAGCTTTTAGATATACAGTGTGGATATTATCTTTCCCAACCCAGGCATCCTCACCTGCCCACCCGCCTTTCATTAGTAGCCAATCTAACCACTACTTTGAACTTTGATCCGAATTCAATATTTGAACTTTATGAATTTAGAATATTACTGACATCATTGATTATATATGTTATTTAATTAAGTTATTGATTTTGAAATTTAGGGGGGTTTTACAATGAAAATTGAGAATATTTGGGGGAAAAAATAAATTTTATTTTCAAAGTGATTTTTTTTTTTTTTGAAAATTAATATTGTGTTTGGCCATAAATATATATAAAATAGTTGCTTTTGAATTTTTGTGTGTAATTTGAAGTGGGAAAAGGTAAAAACAACTTTGTTTTGTGTGTTTTTCTAATTCACGAAACAGTAAAAACAATTGAATTTAGGAAATTTCAGAAATTTATACCCAAACATGCAATGACGGCCAACATCTTAATTAAGGGGATTCAAAATAGAAAAATGTGAACAAAAGAACTAGTCGAAAGGGGTTTAACGTCTGCTATATATACATGAAAAATAATTTTAAGCTTGTATAAATAGTATAATTTTTCACCGAAGAGGGTTCGGATGAACCTCTCGATCACTATCAGCTAGCTCCGCCACTGCAAACATGTTTTCTGGAGTTCAACTATAAGAAAAGATTAAAAAAAACTTCATGGCCAAATGTTCCCTTAATATTTGTATACATTTAGTAAGTTTCTTAAAACATATATAAAACTTAAATTAAAACTACTAAATTTGACCCAACTCTTAACTCTCTTTCATTATTCATCTTCAATTATTAGTCAATGAAAATTTGCTTTGTGCTTGTACTTGCCACAGATGTTCACAAGAACTCCTTTTATACCTAACCAATGATCCTCTATTATCAAATGGTGCAAGTCTTTTTCCACAAGTGTAAGAACTCGTTTAGCACGGCCACTAACTATACTTTCTATATATGCATGCCGTATTTGTCTGTATTGCTACCACTTTTCACAAGCCCTAAATAGGGCAGACCAGGGGAGGGGTTTTATTTTGTCCAATTAATTTTATTGTTTGGACCATATATATATCAGCAATTTTAGGACCACTGGAAATGTGGGGTTGCTGTTCAGAAATTGAGATAAACATGAACAAGAAAGGGGGAAGATGAAATGTACCATTTAAGCTGAGGTCTGGCGTGACAGTGAGAGCCTATGAACCCTATGTTATTTAGGTGTCGTTTGGTTACTGATTAGGAGGAGGTAAGTTATTCATGTAATATATACACTTGTATCATAGTACTCCCTCCTTCCCAAATTTCTCAATTTACTTGTCTTTTTTCATTAATCAAGAAGAGATAATTTTTTTTTTTTTGTAAGAAAGTACTATAAGTCACAATAATTGACAATTCAAAATATTTAAAATATGTATGAAAAAATTACGGTTAAAGAAAGAATGGTGCCATAAAATTAGGACGGAGGGAGTACAAAATTAATCAATACACCGAGTACAGTGTTCGGTTAGCTATTGAGAATTCCACATAACTAGAGCATATATTTCTTACCCCTTCCTGGAGTTCTCCATCTTTTTGCTCTCTTGATGTCTCAAATTCACAATTTTAAGATCGAAAGTCGAGGACCTCTTATCTAAAATATAGTGCTTGGAAACTGCATAATTAATATGTGTATGTATTACGAAAAGAAATTATGTATTATTTTTGCGGCGAATAAAATTAGATAAAATGAATAATATATGAATGATAAATCCCTTCATAACTACTCCCTACATTACTAATAGCAGGATAACTTATAGCCAGCAACCCAAGAAACCCTTGAGTGCTTTCATTTACATGGATAAAAAAAGAAAGAGAAAATACATTAAGTCCCCTGATCTTGTTCGACTTTTTCAAAAAGATACCTAAACTATACTTTTGACCTATTACTTCATGAATCTTACTTAAATCGTTACAAATACACCATTTTTTACTGAATTTCAGTCACAAGAAAGAGAATAAATGCACACACCAATTAGATGCTGTCACGTGTTAAATAATTTAATTTCATATTTTATTTATATTTTTGAATAAAGTTTTTCCTTTTATTTTATTTATCACTCCACCCCACCCCACCCCCTCGCTCCCACCCCATCCAACTCTCCCTCCCATCCCCGTCCAGCAGCTTCCCTCCACCCCCACCCCCATCCAGTTGTTGATTTCTCCACTCTTTTTTCTCTTAGGATTT
Source organism: Capsicum pubescens (assembly GCA_030864215.1). Taxonomy (NCBI): domain Eukaryota; kingdom Viridiplantae; phylum Streptophyta; class Magnoliopsida; order Solanales; family Solanaceae; genus Capsicum; species Capsicum pubescens. Next base: position 22,625,027 of record CM061543.1, read on the forward strand.
CAGTGTTAATTTTGTGGTTCAGTGGTTCCAATTTCGTGTTTATGTTAATTTTGTATTGCTTCCTAATTTTGAATTGATTTATGTGTTTGTTGATTGTCCAATGATGAGATCAAAACTCCATTAAATATAGCTTTATAGTTCTTCTTAAGAGGATATATATTGGGTTTTATAAAATTGTTCAAAATGTGTAAAAAAGAAACTGAAATAAGAACTTGGAATTGAAGAAAGTAAACATGGTAATGGTAAAAGTTGAGTAGAGTTATGATAATGATTGGGAGAATTGAGGAGAAAGAGAGCTATGGTGATGATGATGTTGTTGTTATTGCTGCAATTGATGTTGTTGAGTTATGGTGATGAAGAAGAAGTTGTCAATGGGGAAGAAGACAATGGTGGGTGGGGGGTTGCGGGGGTGGGTGGGTTATGGAATAATTTTTAAAAGTGAATAAATATTGATTTTTTTTAGAAAAAGATAAATTATATATCAAATTATTTATTCCGTGACAACTTTTAATTGGTAGAAAAGTCAATTTTGAGCCTTTTCACGGTCCTGTTGTGCGTGCATACACGTAGAGAGTCAAAATGGTGTATTTGCAACGATTTAAGTAAGATTCATGGCATAATAGATCAAAAGTAAAGTTTAAGTGTTTTTTTTAAAAACTTTGACAAGATCAGAGGTCTTTATGTATTTTCTCAAAAAGAAACTTAGTAGTCATTTGACCATGAAAAGTTTTTATTTTTTTCAAAAAATTATTTCACTTTAGTGAAAATTGTATGTGTTTGGCCATGAAAATTTCAAATACAATTTCAAAATTGTATTTGAAAAAGTACTTCTTTCACAAAAATTTAAAAAAACAACCTTAATTTATATTCATGGTCATGCGGGGGTAGGTGGGGGGGGGGGGTTATGGAATAATTTTTAAAAGTGAATAAATATTGATATTTTTTTATAAAAAGATAAATTATATATCAAATTATTTATTCCGTGACAACTTTTAATTGGTAGAAAAGTCAATTTTGAGCCTTTTCACGGTCCTGTTGTGTGTGCTTACACGTAGAGAGTCAAAATGGTGTATTTCCAACGATTTAAGTAAGATTCGTGGCGTAATAGATCAAAAGTAAAGTTTAAGTGTCTTTTTTAAAAACTCGGACAAGATCAGAGGTCTTTATGTATTTTCTCAAAAAGAAACTTAGTAGTCATTTGCCCATGAAAAGTTTTTATTTTTTTCAAAAAATTATTTCACTTTAGTGAAAATTGTATGTGTTGGGCCATGAAAATTTCAAATACAATTTCAAAATTGTATTTGAAAAAGTACTTCTTTCACAAAATTTTTAAAAACAACCTTAATTTATATTCATGGTCAAACATAACTCCAATTTCAACTCTAACTCCAACTCCAACTCTAAAAAAATATGATTTTCATGACCAAACGGAACTTAAAATGATCTTATTCTTTTACATTTACTAGTATCTTTCTTTTGCTCTTAGATTCTACCAAAAGCCAATATTGACTGGCGTAGAATCAGCACTTGCTTTGAAACATACGTCTACGGCTCTACTCTGTTTTAATTTATGTCCTACCCCTTTGATGTGAAATTGATGGTTAATTTACCGTTAAATATAGTCAGAGCTCTTTATAACGTTATCTAATTATAATGAAATGTCACTATAGCAGTTTGATTTTTCTTCAAAACCGACGTCATTTTTTTTTATTTTTTTTTATATTGGTATTCTACCTAAAACGACTATGACGTTTATTATAGTGATACCCTCCTCGTAAAATTTACCTCTCTATAACAACCCCTCAAACATTATGTAATACTCCCTCCGTTTTGGAATAAGTGAATTGTTGAGGTATTTATTGGTGTTTCAAAATAAGTGAATCATTTAATTTTTTTTCAAATTTACCCTTATGATTTGACAACCAAATAACTTTTGAAAATGTATTACAAGGTCAGTTTTTTCTTTTTTAGGGGTAAAGATAGAAAGTTGTGTTAAATTTACAAAATCCAACAATTCATTTATTATGAAACGGAGGGAGTAATATTTTGTAATAAAAAAATTTAGGTACAAAATAAAAGCCTAACATATATCCTTCGACGTATTCAAATATGTGTTGTACCCGCAGTGCCTGTAAAATAGTTGAGATGACTAATCATATATAAGGAGCACAAAGAGAAGGTAGAGGAAGTTAACTAACAGGAAGTTAATAATATAGAGTTGATTTCATGTACACTAATAGTAGTTATTGTCTCAGGAGTCTTTTTTTATTTTTTTATCAAAGAAAATAGGAATTAAGGAAAAAAGTGACTTTCTTGAATAATCCCGATTAGTTGAATGATCATACGAGAAATAAATTGAACAAATAACTTTTTAATGTTCTCCCGTATTTTGTTTGATCTTTCAGGGAAATACTGTTGTGTGCTTTTACTTTTACAACAAAAAAAAATAAAAGGAGGAAAAAACGAAGAAGGTAGTAGTGTCTATTAATTTTCGGAATATCTGCTAAGATTATTCTGGTAAAAAAAGCAAAGAAGCTGATAATATGGAATATGGATTAGTTTTGTCTGTCCAACATATTAATCTCTACTGTATATTACCAACAGCAGTGGTGGCGCAGCGGAAAGGGGCTGTCCAACCTACCCAGAGGTCGAGGGTTTGATCCTGGGTATGAACAAACACTCTGTTGAGAGTTCTCCCCCCAATGGGGCCCAACACGGGGCGAATCCGAATATAATCGGATTCCTAAAAAGCGGGTACTGAACACCGGGTGGTTTAAACAAAAATAAATAAAAAATCTCTACTGTATATACAGGAATGCAGTTCATTTTCTAACAGCCTTTTCCTTTGTTTTATAGTGCTATAGTACTTCATAGAAAAGATCTTTTACTAACAGCCATCTTGATAAAAAATGATTATGTTATCCTTGTTTTTTTTTTTTACTCCTTTTAAATCCAAATCAATAATAATTTGGCAGCATAATGACAAAGAAGTAAATTAAACATTATAAATCTAGCTTAATAGTTCTTTTAATGTGACTTGTTTCGAATTGTCGTTCAATCCAAAAGTTCAATTGTATTTTATTTAGTGTTTAGGGAATATATCACCTGATTTTATTGTTTTTCTTCCAATAAAGTGGAGCTTTTTCTTTGTCTATAATGTGTGCTTCATCGTACCTTGAATTAGGACAAACAACATAAATCCTGACAGTTTAAGCTCTTAATATTTTGCATAATTACTAAAAATTTCGATTTTGGATATATCGAGATACATAATTAGTTCTCGATATATTCAATGAAGATACATTTTTTCCTTTGTGAAGATACATAGTTAGCTCCCGTTACTTTTTTTTTCGATTTTGGGTATGTCGAGATACATAATACATCCAAGGAAAATATATTTTTTCCTTGTAAAGATATATAATTAGCTCCTATATACTTTTTTCGATTTTGGATTTGTCGAGATACATAATTAGCTTCCTGATACATCCGAGGAAAATACATAATTAGTTGTGATTTTTGTAATTGTTTTATAAGGGTGGGAATTTGTGTAAATATGATAAGTTAAGATGTATATTTATTTTTCTTTTTTACCGTAATGCAAATATGACTTAAATAGTGATCCTAAAATTGGGTATATGTGTTCTTCATCCCATGGGAAAAAAATGTATATATACAATCTTAGATTGTCTATTGCAACTTATAACAATATTTATAAAATTGTAAAAAATAGCAGATTTTACTTTTAAAAAATATTTTTTATATATATAAAAATTGAAACTGAAATTATCCTTAAAAATAAAAAACTGTTACATATAGATTTCATCCACCACTATTTTATCTCAAATTTAATTATTGTAGATTACTATATTATTAAAAAAATTTGAAAAAAACGTTTTCATATCAAACAGTTTATTTCCTTTTTCAAACCGGAGAAGTGAAATATGGACAAAAAAATATATATCACACGTTTCCACTTCTTAAGGATTTTTTTTTTTAAGATTATCTCCTCTTTTTACTCCTATTTAAATAATATAATATCACAAAAAAAATTAAAAAATAATATTTTCAAGAATAGATATTCATTCAAGTTTTAGAAAATATCATGAGCATTTCACGGGATACATCAAGTAATAATTATTTAAGATAACTAACAAACATAAGAAACATATTAAAAAAATATAGAAAATATACACTTGAAAAAAAAATTCAATAAACTTTTTAAAATTAAAAAAATAAATAAAAAAATCAATAAACATATCAAATTCATATATAAAAATACAAATAAATTACTATTCTTCCGACTAATTGATTATGATTTCACAATCAAAAAAGCAATAAACATATTAAATTTATACCCAAAAAAATATAGTTGAAATATATTTTTAAAAAACTACTTGAGATAATAAAAAAAATATACAAAAATCAACAAATAGTTAAACCCTACACTTTTAAGACTGCACGTTAACCTATGCTAGTGTTATCTAAAAGATACATATGAAACCTATTAGGATACATATAGAATAATATTATATATTAAAATGTAAAGTATATGGAAAGTTTTTCTGAAAAAGTTAAAACCTACACTTTTAATGCGGTAATTTAGGGTATTGATATTTTAATAGATAAATATGAGTATTAGGATAGATATAAGATTAAATCTAAAAAGAAATTTTTAAATAAAAATAAATAATACTTAAATATGTTATAGCTTGCAATTAAAAATACAATAATAGTGTTATAAGTTGCAATAAACTATTCACTCATCATCCCAAATGCAGAGTACAACCCAGGCGTAAAGGGAAATCCAATCCAACCCATTATCATTATCATTATTGGGCCTTGTCTTAATATTAGCCCATAATACATTAGGCCCATATATACCAAGCTCGAAAATCAAGAATCTCATCAACCACCATAAGAATGTCTGTCTACAATCTCAATTACCCGCCATTTTCTTTCCCGCCAATTCACATTCCTCCATTTCCCCCATTATTATTACTCTCTAAAATCCTTTTGCAAAAAAAATATTGAAGAAAAATGGATGAAAAATTAGAGGAACAGAGCAAGCTACCTGAGCTTAAACTTGGTAAAACCCTAATTCGTTAAATGTTCCCATTTTATATATATATAATTTTCTATTCATATTTTATGTTGATTAACTGGATATTGAAGATCCATACGAGCAGTACTACTGATTTTGGGATTTAATTTTAGTTTAATTGACTGATATTTTAGATGCAAGGCAAGCTCAAGGGTTTCTCACATTCTTCAAAACCCTACCCAAGGTAGTACATTTATTCATATTATTCATTCTTTCTATCTTAGCTAAACAAAAATTATTCTGCTGAACTAGTTATTGTGCACACATACTTATAGAGAAAATTGTTAGAGGGTTCACTTAATGGAAAATTCTTATTTTTTTTTCGTTGCAGGACCTTAGGGCAGTTCGTCTCTTTGATCGTCGGGTGAGGTTTCTTTCATATCTCCGCTCTCTTTTTTATATTTTGCAATAACTGTTGTGTCGGGACCAACTCGCACCTCCATATTTCCGTGCTACTTTGCCCACCAAGATTTAGGTAGATGGAAAGAAATGCCCACCTTTTTTTTTGGTTCTATTGCGATTCTAACCGAGGCATCTTGTGGTGTTTGTTCCAACTTGGATTGATCTAATTAGATGTGTGTGAAAGAAGTCCCATGTTGGTAGCTAAAAAGAAAAGTGAGCTACTAATAAGGTGTTAGATGCTTTTAATGTTGTGAAGCCTTTTGGGAAAAACCCTGTGGCTTTGTCCAAAGCGAACAATATCACGCCATGTTCAGAGTATCCTTGGGTTTTTTTAGGCCAATAAATCTTGGGTGGGATGCCTTTGCGCTTGACATTATTATTTGTCTTAGCAGCTACATTTAGTGATAGTTATTTCCTTTTCTTTTTAGTGCTATTTGAGATTCTTGAACGAATGATTACGTTCTTTTATGCTTATCGTACTATGCCTTTTGCTTAAGCTTGTAGTTCCATCTGAATTAGGCAGGTCTCAGTTTTTTCCTAAAGTCCTTTAATTGATAGTTCTTTCCTTTTTTTATGCTTGACATACTATCTATACCTTTAAAGTGGTACAGCATTCCCACACTGTCTGTCTTTCCTGGAACCTATCGTTTTTGTTGTCTGGTGGAATAGCCTGTTAAAACTTCTTTCCGTCTCTGTGAATTATTATTTGTCTTGTAATTGGGTGCTATTAGTTTGAATTTTGTTTTTTAAAGTCTAAACCTTCATGTATTTGTGATCTTTTGCCCCTTTCATGGTTTGGCCAGATTTTCTTATTTGGTAAAATGTCAAATGTATCCTCTCCTTTTAGGGCTATTATACTGCTCATGGAGATGATGCAACCTTCATTGCAAAGACATATTACCATACAACAACTGCTTTACGACAGTTGGGTAATGGAGTTGATGCTCTTTCCAGTGTTAGTGTGAGTAGAAACATGTTTGAAACAATAGCTCGTGACATTCTCTTAGAGAGAATGGATCGTACTCTAGAATTGTATGAGGGCAGTGGTTCAAACTGGAGACTGGTCAAAAGTGGCACCCCAGGAAATTTTGGAAGTTTTGAGGATATTCTGTTTGCTAATAATGAAATGCAAGATTCTCCGGCTATTGTTGCGCTTGCGCCAAACTTTGATCAGAATGGATGTACAGTTGGGTTAGGCTATGTTGATATTACCAAGAGAGTCCTTGGTTTGGCAGAATTTCTAGATGATAGCCACTTCACCAATTTGGAATCTGCTTTGGTTGCTCTTGGTTGCAGAGAATGTCTTGTACCAACAGAGACTGGGAAATCCAGTGAGTACAGGCCTCTGTATGATGCAATATCGAGATGTGGCGTGATGGTAACTGAAAGAAAGAAAACTGAATTTAAAGGGAGGGATTTGGTACAGGATCTCGGTAGGCTTGTCAAGGGTTCAGTAGAACCTGTTAGAGATTTAGTCTCTGGTTTTGAATGTGCGGCAGGCGCTTTGGGGTGCATACTTTCCTATGCAGAACTACTTGTGGATGATAGCAATTATGGAAACTACACAGTCAAACAATACAACCTCAATAGTTACATGAGATTAGATTCTGCTGCTATGAGAGCACTGAATGTTATGGAAAGCAAATCAGATGCTAATAAAAACTTTAGCTTGTTCGGTCTCATGAATAGAACGTGCACTGCTGGAATGGGTAAAAGGTTATTGCACATGTGGCTGAAACAGCCGTTACTAGATGTAGATGAGATTAACTGTAGACTGGATTTAGTTCAAGCATTTGTGGAGGATGCTGCACTTCGCCAAGATTTGAGGCAGCATCTGAAAAGAATTTCAGATATTGAGCGGCTGACACGCAATCTTGAGAGGAAAAGAGCCGGCCTACTGCACGTTGTAAAACTCTATCAGGTTCTTTTTCTTTTCTCCTTTGCTCCTCCCTCTCTTGTTCACCCGACTCCGTAGATTTCAATCAGCTATACGTTGAGTAGTACTAATGGCTTTAATCCCCTCTTTTCTTATCTAGATAATGTACGGGTCTTGGCATAACTTTTTCTTTTCTTTGTGGGCAGTCAAGCATCAGAATACCATATATCAAAAGTGTTTTGGAAAGATATGATGGGCAATTTGCAACACTTATCAGGGAAAGGTATATTGAGTCTCTTGAGAAATGGAGTGATGATCATCACCTGAATAAGTTCACTGCTCTTGTGGAAACTGCTGTCGACCTTGATCAACTTGAAAATGGAGAATACATGATTTCTTCTGCATATGACCCAAGCTTATCTGCTCTGAAGGATGAGCAGGAGACACTGGAGCAACAGATTCATAATTTGCACAAACAAACTGCCAATGATCTTGATCTACCTATGGATAAGTCTCTTAAACTAGATAAAGGAACACAATTTGGACATGTCTTCAGAATTACCAAGAAAGAAGAACCAAAAGTCAGGAGGCAGCTAAACTCTCACTACATTGTTCTTGAAACACGTAAGGATGGGGTAAAGTTCACCAATACAAAACTCAAAAAATTAGGGGATCGGTACCAGAAGATTGTAGACGAGTATAAGAGCTGTCAGAAAGAACTGGTAGCTCGGGTAGTTCAAACAGTTGCGAGTTTCTCCGAGGTATGTATATTATTTGATATATATTTGTTGAGCCTCCTCTTCTTTCCCAGCCCATTTATTTGGGTTTACCACGTATTGGCTTTCCAGGTGTTTGAAGGTATAGCTGGTTCACTTTCTGAGTTGGATGTGCTACTAAGTTTTGCGGATTTGGCTTCCAGTTGCCCAACTGCCTACACAAGACCAAATATCAGTCCACCAGTAGGGACACTTTTGTCTTCCCGTTTAAGATGATACTCATGGCATGTTAAATAAATTGTATACAGCTAATTTGGTGATGTTGTCATATAGGATGTGGGAGATATTATACTTGAAGGGTGTAGACATCCTTGCGTGGAAGCTCAAGACTGGGTTAACTTCATCCCTAATGACTGTAGACTAGTATGTGTCCTATAATATTAAACTGTTCTGGTCTCTGATATTTTGTTTGGATGGGCTTATAACCTGCCTCTTTGGTCTTCCCAGGTTAGGGGTGAAAGTTGGTTTCAGATTATCACAGGCCCTAACATGGGTGGAAAGTCGACCTACATTCGTCAGGTGTGATATCAGTATTTTGCCTAAAGTTCTTTTTGCCTTATTTACAATCTCACCAGGTATGCGAAGGATGTGTTGTCCATCAAATAAATGTAACTAGGAATTGCTTTTTGACTATTCCTACTTGAGAGGCTGTTTCTGTATATCCAGTTATTCACAGAATTCGTAATCAGTTGCTTGAAGATCTGATTCTATCTGTATTCCAGTATTTTTCTGTATTCACGCATTATTCCTATATTAAAACCATCTCGCTAAAAAAATCTTAATTATTTGGGAAATTTTCACTAACAGGTTGGTGTGAATGTCCTGATGGCCCAAGTTGGCTCATTTATTCCATGTGACAATGCCACCATTTCTATTCGAGATTGCATTTTTGCTCGTGTTGGCGCTGGAGATTGCCAGGTGAGAGAACATATTCTTGTTGAATATCTTTAAAGTAAAGTATATGCTTGCTCAATATGGTGCTTGTCGTAACAGAACATGCTAGCCCTTCATAGATTTTTTGGGTTCATCCAAATAGTTTGGCATTGAGGCATCATTGATTGATCCAACCTAATAAATAACTATATGCTGTTGTTGTAAAAGTCCATCCTGTTTTAGTTCTGATTGTCTCATTTTCCAGAAATAGTTGATCTACATGTCAAAATAGCTTAAATAAGTTTTCATCTAACTGGGATTGTTCATTGTGTGCTAGATGTTTTCTGCTTCTCTTTTTATATTATGGTTTTAAGTTGAAAGGCTTGTTCGATTATGGAACTGGAGTCGTCTCTGCATAGGTCCCTTTTTTTTAATCAGAAGTCTTCGCATAAATAGTTGAATTGCATTAGTGTTACTGCTCAACAAATTATGCCTTCCCTTACTGAGTGAGTGATTTGCAATCTCCAAAAGAAAAGGGTAACCTTGTATACCGCCTTCCTGCAGTATGTACTTGATTCCACGATCTCATCAAATGCACTCCTGGCTCTCCTATGTACTCCAAAGGAATGGAGACTTCAATTTATTCTGCTTATTTAAAGTTTGATATCCTCTACCCTCCAAGCAGTCCCATACTATGAATTTGGGGAACTATCAGTGTTGTTAAGTCCACACCTAACGCTTCTGACTACTTTCTGCAAAACACTTCTTCCACTGACTGCTGCATAGCTCACTTATCTAAACACATTAAACTTCAGTGCATCAGTTACAGTGTTGATCCTACCTGCCACACCAATTGGACAATAAAGCATTGGATTTCACCGCATTTCCTTACTTTCTGATGTAGTAATAGAATGACCAATGTCTTCCCCTGCCTCTTTATACACAAAAGTATCCTGAACTTGATATTTATGTTAGAAACAGCTGGTAATTCATAATTCGCCATTTGACCAAAATAGATTGTATTCTTTTATATGTTGTTTGTTTATTTATTTTGTCACTATTTTTTTTTCTTCTGTTGGCTACCTTTAACTAAAGGAACTAAGAGGCTTGTGTTTCTCCTTTCTCGTTTTTGAATCAGCTGAGGGGGGTTTCTACTTTTATGCAAGAGATGCTTGAGACTGCATCGATCTTGAAAGGAGCTACTAATAGATCATTGATTATAATTGATGAGTTGGGCCGTGGGACATCGACTTATGATGGCTTTGGTGAGTTTCTGATATGTGAATTTATATAAAAATCATTTGTTAAATTTCAAGACTTGTATTTGCTCAACTTGGTTTACTGTCGTATTGCACCATTACATGATATAGATGTGCAGGATCTATCATATATGTAACCCATTTGAAGCTTCCACTTTTAATTTGATTGGTGTGAGAAACATTCTTTTCCACGTAGGAAAGAAAGCACAAGCAGAGTAAAAACCATTAAATCTGCCATCTTGTTATACAATTTCTGATAAATATTCTCGTCATCGAATAATGGCATTGCTCATAATATTTCTGCCAGAAAAATATGATTTGGTGATTTAATCAAGTTTAAAGTGAGTTATACTATATGTGATTTTGGACTATCTGATGCATGTAAGCAAAGGCAATGCAGGCAAACATTTGAAAAAGTAGGATTACAATGGAGAGACTACTTATGGAAAATTTGACATTTACTAGTTGTTATGGAGAAGAGCGTACATGAAATTAACTGCCAATTGTCATAAACTCTTAATAGAATATGGCTCTGCTCTTTATTGTCTTTCAAACATCTAAACCAGGTAGGAAACCAACTCCTACGGGGCCAAGTGGCCAGAGTTTTACCTTATTCTGGTATATATGTTTCTGCAATGTATGTTTGTTAAAACTCTTGAGACTTGGTACTACAAGTCTACAACAACAACAACATACCCAATGTATTCCCACATAGTGGGGTCTGGGGAGGCTAGTGGGGAGGGTAGAGTGTACGATGACCATATCACTATCTCAGGTGAAGTAGAGAGGCTGTTTCTGATAGACCCCCAACTCAGGACCGATAACAGTATAACAGACACAAAACATAAATGCATATAAACTAATATAATATACAAAATAAACTAATACTGCTAGCTAATACAAGAAACAATACAACCACAAGATAATACTATAAACTTTCTATATTCGAAATCATAGACATCACTCAATCACCACGAACAAGAAACTCCAGACACAAAGAAAGTACTCTTCCCTACCGTTACCGACGCACCTACCCCCTAACCCTCTACCCTAATCCGCGTCCTCCACACCTTCCTATCAAGTGTCATGTCCTCCGTAAGCTATAGCTGCTCCATATCCTGCTTAATCACCTCCCTCCAATATTTCTTTGGCCTACCTCTACCCTGCCTACTGGTACTCAGAGACTTGGTAATGCAAAAAAATGAAAGCATGAGTTGTTGAGCAGAATGAAGACCTCATGTGGTCACCTTTATTTTTTATCTTTGGGGTTCATGTCTTTCTGTTTTTCTTGATATACCATTAATTTTAGTCTCTGGTTCTGCAAGCGAGTTTCTCTCTGAAAATATGTTTGTAACTATGTTTCTTTCCCATGTACCTGGGAATGAACCATTCCATGCTGCCTTTCACTTAAATCTGCCATTTATAGTGTTGACTGCTTTAATGGTCCCTCAACTTGTCGTAATTGGCCACCACTTGTTTCAAATATTATACAATCAGCTTGGAACTATAACTCATCAAAACCCCTCCTAATTTGCATCGAAAAATATTCGCAGGCATCGGAAAGAATGTGTCTTTTTCTCCTTAGGGGTTCTTTTTTTGAGCATGAACATTGCTGAACTAGAGTTATTTCTTTGGCAACTTTGTTATGTCATCGGGTTGTTTCTCCAACACTTCTTAACCGTTTTGTGTATTTTGTTCACACTATCAGGTTTAGCTTGGGCTATTTGTGAGCACATTGTTGAAGAAATTAAAGCACCAACATTGTTTGCCACTCACTTTCATGAGCTGACTGCATTGGCCAATGAGAATGGAAACAATGGACATAAGCAAATTGCTGGTGTAGCAAATTTTCATGTCAGTGCACACATTGACTCTTCTAGTCGCAAGCTAACTATGCTTTACAAGGTATGTTTATCATCCTCTCTTTCTGGCAACTTCTGACTCATTCTCATCTTGTCCCGGTAGTTTGAAGTGCTATGAGTAGTTTATTTCCAGATAAACTTATTCTTTTTAAAAGTTTCTTTCTCGATTAACTTGTAACTGCCAGGTTTGAGAAAGTTTGATCTTTATTTAGGATGATTTTAACATATAATAAGAGAATTTTTGTTCACTCACCAAGTGGAGTGGCAGCTTTTATGGATACCGCATATTAGAAAGATCTTATTTAACATATAATAAGAAAACTTTTGTTCACTCACCAAGTGGAGTGGAAGCTTTTATGGATACCGCATATTAGAAAGATCTTACTTACGTGCGCTCATGTATTTAGTCTGATACAACCAAGTACATTGTGATGATAAGAAGCTTTCAGTGCTTGGAAAACTTTCCAGATAAACAGCAAGAATGAAGAGGATACATATAATACTATCTGAAAGGAAGCTTCAGCTTAAAGAAATTCAAATTTAACTAGGATAGGTATGAAAGTTTGGTTGACACTGATATCTGGTGGAAGTATGATGATTGTTTGTGTCAATACTGTAAAAATGAAGAGACTTTATATTAGGGAGCAGTTTAATGTTTTTATTTTGGAAGTATCTACCTGTAAGCTCATAATTAAGTATCACGAATCAATACTAATGTAAACTATATCAATAATATCATAAGTGCAGATATTAATGCACTTATAATATCTGCAGTTGTGATATTTTTCTTGATCAAAAAAATTACTGATCAGAAAATGATAGAAAGAACACTTTTGACAATTTATAAACGTATGGTTTCACAACACTGCTTAATAGTTCATTAAACTCAGCTTATGGTGATCAGTGAGCACTTTCCATGTAGTGCTTAGTTAGTATATCTCATTATCCTATTTATGTCAGGGTCTGTTTCATTAGTTATAGCTTCACATGCAATCTGAAGTTTATTTGGTGAGCGCACCAAACAGTCAAACCGTCACTTGAAGTAGTTGATTTCACAAGTTCTAATGTTGAACTCTTGTAAACATGGACCGGAAAACTAGTTTCCTATGCGTTTTAGAATTTGAGCAGTAGCTCAGCATCTATTGTTGTACCCTTCCAGGTTCAACCAGGTGCTTGTGATCAAAGTTTTGGTATTCACGTTGCGGAGTTTGCCAATTTTCCACAAAGTGTTGTAGCCCTGGCCAGAGCAAAGGCATCTGAGTTGGAGGATTTCTCTCCTAATACAATAATGCCAAATGACTGTAAAGAGGTATGTTCCTTTGGTTGTTTTCCTTGCTCATCACAAAATATCACTAAAAATTCTGCTTCCTTTCATTTTAATTTTAGGATCACATTTGGCTAGTAAAACCGCATGCAAGATTATTGCCAAGGATCTAGCTATAGGTGATAATTTAAAAATGGATGTTCTGTTTTTTAAGTGTTTGGTAAGCTTAATCATTCAAATCTCATTTTGATGTTTTTGAATGGTCAATGATTTTGCATAATAAACTTATGACATCTTGATATGCTCTTTTGCTTATTGCTTTCTGGGCGTTTATTAGGGTGCACTTGCATGCTCTACTGTCCTCTTGGAGAACAATACAATATAGTGGCGCACTATCACATGTAATTGAAGCAAGTACTGCTACTTATTTTTCCCCTTGTCTCAACCCTACTTTGTTTGGCTTCCCCATGTTTTGTTAGTACAGGGAACAAGTAACCAGTACATTATAGCTTAAAGACCATTTCAGAGTACTATCCTCATGTTTCTCGTCATTGTGAATATATAAATTTGTTTTTGTTACCCTTCCAGGCAGCTTCAAAGCGGAAGAGGGAATTTGACCCACATGACGTGTCTAGAGGTACTGCCCGAGCTCGTAAGTTCTTACAGGATTTCACCCAGTTTCCACTGGATAAGATGGATCTAGACGAGGCCTTGCAACAGTTGCGCAAAATGAGGACCAACCTGGAGAGGGATGCAGTTGACAGTCAGTGGCTTCAGCAATTCTTTTAGTTCTTCAGATTAGAACCTATCTTCTACTTTGCGAAGCCCCCGGGGTGGGAAAATGACACTATTGGTTTTGTGGATATAACGTAGGCAAAATTTTGAAGTTTTATTTATATCCTTCACCCCAAACATGATCCTCTGTATATTTTTCTATGCATCCTGTGTTAATAAAGTTATGGTATGGTCATCTAACAAACTAACATAGGTAGTAAGTACTCTATTTAATTGTTCCTTCGTAATGTCTAAACCACCTTTCCGCTCCTCCAAACACCCATAGGCAAAACAAGAATAGACCTTTTCTGTAATGCACTTTGTTAAAATATTTTGTGCATTTGTTCAATTGAATTAGGCATTATTAGCAGTAGAAAAAAACAATGAACAAAATAGCTTTTCAATCTTTTGGATTTTCCTAGACCATATCTAGTACAACTTTATAACTTCTTTGAAACGGGTACTAGAATCCGAAACGTCCGTAGTGTAAGCATGAATTATAGGAACAGTTGGAGAAGAATTACTAGCCCTACAAACAAGTCGTAGCCCATTTGCAAATTGAAAACCTAGTCATATATAGTTTATTTACATGCTCTCTTTCCCTTTGCTGCTAAGAGAAAACATGTCAACCCCAAATCCAGTAGTGTGGAGCAGAGAGGAAGAGAGAGCCTTTGAGAATGCCATTGCCATGCTGCATTCTATCGAAGGAGCAATGGAAAAAAATTGCTTCAATGGTTCCAGATAAAACCATTGACGAGCTGAAGCAACATTACCAATTGTTAGTGGATGATGTTGCAGCCATTGAATATGGCTATGTTCCAATCCCAAATTATACTGTAGAGGAAAATAGCTATGACTATTCCAGAGTTTCGAGGGATGATTGGCAGTCCAATGGGAATGAGTTTGCAGAGACAGCCCAATTCCCAGAGAGAAGAAAAGGGACACCATGGACTAAAGAAGAGCACGGGTACAATACTTATCAGTAACATACTCTCACATTTGGCATGCCCTTTAAGAAATCATTAATAAGAAGTTTTTTACTAATTTATCTTTTAATTCTTTTCAATGTAATTAATATTGTTTACTTTCAAAAAAGTTTACTTTGAAGAACAAAATGAAAAAAAAAAAAAAAAAAAACTAAGTCAATTCTATCTTGATATTGTAAATTAACAAATCTATTGAAATGTTCATTTTTAATAATGTCGACGACAACTATGGTATGGTATTTACTAAGGTTGTTTGGTTGGGATTTAAGAATATCTAATAATCCCTACATAAAATCCAGCACTAATTTGTACAACATTTGGTTATTAATTTTGTTTTTACTCAAAAAATATTCTAGTATATGAAGTAAAAATATAGGTATTTACTGATTGTAGGGAAAACAAGCTTCATAAATACTTTTTACTTTCCATCCGCCCTTCACCCCTTCATGCACCCTGCCTCCACCCTGCCTGACCTCCACCCTGGCTCCCACGATTGTACTCTATATGAAAATTAAGATAGTAGTAAATAGTAATAATTTGTATCTAATTATTTTTTAGGTGACCTAATTATTTTATACTCATATTTTACTTTAGGTTATTTTTGCTTGGCTTAGAGACGTATGGGAAAGGCGATTGGAGAAGCATTTCAAGGAACATTGTGATATCAAGGACGTCATCTCAAGTGGCCAGTCATGCTCAGAAGTACTTTAACCGTTTGAAGAAAAACCAGCATCCATGACATTATTTAACTAGTCTAGATTTTGTTACAATTTGAAGGAGAGTTTGGAGTAACTGGTAAAGTTGCTGTCATGTGACCAGAAGGTCACGGGTTCAAGCCTTGAAAACAGCCTCTGGCAGAAATGCAAGGTAAGATTGCATACGATACACCCTTGTGGTGGGGGCCCTTCCGCGGTAGCTTTACTGCACCGGGCTGTCCTTTTTTTTTTTTTTGTAAAAGATTTTGTTACAATTTGTGATTGGATTTTATCTTCTTTATTTAGTACTGTAATATCAGAAATTTAATGTTTTTGTAGCATAAAATTGAAGACCATATAACTTAGAAGGTATTCAAACTTAGGCTTGACAGGCTTCCTATTACTTTTAGCTCATATTTAACATGTTATCAATCTAAACAATCAAAATTTTGCTTGCCTCAAGCATGTTTAGGACCCACTTATTAATAGAACTATTTAATTCGTTCAAATTCGGTTCAGCTCTTCCTCCTCTTCATTTATATATATAATATAATAAGAACAATAGATGGAGACATTCTGGAATAAGAAACTAGAAAAATTCGTTATTATTTGCACAAGAATTTAAGCATATGGAAAGTAAACTTATCACACTACCAAAAGATGTACTTTTTCACATTGAAATTTTTCATTCAAGAACGTTGGGTGGCTATTTTCATAGATATTTTGATTAATCAGCGAGAAAAGAAAAAATAATAATATTTTCACATGAAAAAATTAGAAAGCCTCTCACTGGTTCAGTGAGAATCTGTTTCTCATTCTGCATTTTTCCAATGAATTGATTCGGTGGGAAATGGTTGGAAAATATGTTTTATAAAGTAAATTTTTCATTAATTTGCAGTGAGAAAAACCTATATTTCCGTAGTGTGAACTTGGAAACCAACCCCTCTCAGAAATATTTACGAAGAGCAGAAGTGGACATAAATTGGACTAGTAGTTGAATAAATGGATAAATAAACACAGCAAAAGAAAAAGAGAAAAAAGAAGAGTGAATTTTCTACTCTAATTGAAGTCTTTGTTGCAACCACCAGAGTTGGCACAGTGGTTCAGCGCTATGTCCCTTATGCAAGAGGTCGGAGGTTCGATCCCCGCCTCTGGTGAATGGAGCAAACTCTGTGGCCAGTTTCCTACCGCAAAATGCGCTGACCGAGGAACGAAGGATTAGTCTCACAGCTGCCTACCGCAAAATGTGTTGACCGAGAAACAGAGGATTAGTCTCACGACTGCCGACTGTGGGGATGCTTTGGGCAACCCAAAAAAAAAAAAAAAGAAGTCTTTGTTGCACCAGGAACCATCACTCTAACTATCCACCTATACAACAAATAGGCTGGTAATTACTTTAAAGTCTAATTAATTCCCAAACTAAAAAAAGAAATATTTTGACTTGTGAGTAAAATGTGTTAACTTTTTCCCTCCTATTGAACAGCATCCTATTAATCACTCACTTTAAAATTAAACTAAGAGTAAATAGAGGGGAGGAAAATAAATATCATTTCTTGAAGTCAAGAAAAACTCAAATTTGTGAATGAAAAGATTGTGGGATGAGAAACAAGATAGGAAAAGTAAAAGGAGAAGAAAAGATTGTGTGACAAATTTTTCCTGGATTATCAAAGTATTAGGATGCAATTAAGTCCTATAATTACTAAGGTACATACAAGAAAATGTTTGACTAAAAGAGAAATGTCCGTGACTTAAACAGGGAAAGGTCACTGAGGCTTTAAATCAGATACACCTTGTTGAAAATTAGGTAGGAAATTGACAGATTATGTGGTAATGAATGTTTAAGAGCATTGATTAAGCCAGACCAAATTGAGGAAAATACTCATAAGTGCTAAATCTACAACTCTCTCTGTTTCACTTTATTTGTAATAGTGTGAAGTTTGACTTAACACAAACTTCAGTAAAGAAATAAGAGTGTTAAAATTTGTGTTCTTAAATATGACATAATATTTGTATAATTATATAATTTTAAAATTCATGATCTGAAACTATTAGAGTGGTGACCCGAATTTTATTTGTCCGGCCCTGAAAGTTTTGCGGTGCGCTCCATGTTTGTGATTTTCAATGGGGTCTGTGGTGGTAGCGTAGGATCGGGCCTGGAGCCCACCACTGATCCCGATGGGGTGTGGGGGTGAAACTCCCGCAGTATGAATCTTTATATTTCTGGGCCTAGGACCTATTTGTACGCACATACTATATAAGTGTGATTTAGTGTGTTATTTTCGTTATTCAGAAAATTCAGCCTTCTTCACATTGTACTCTCTCTCCATTATAGTGAAACCTCCTCTGTCTCTGCCCGTGATTTTTCCTGCAAGAATTTCCACATAAATATGTGTGTTATTCTTATTTTTTTTTACTTGTGATTTGCTTATTCTGTCCGACTCCTAACATAAACATATATAATAGTCTCATTTATACGAGGATAAAAGCTTCTCAATATATGAATATATCATTGTTTTAATAATATACTAATAAGAAAATAATGCCAAACAAAAGTACGACTTACGAAGCTTGTAAGTAGTTCTCAAAAGAACTTCAGTTTTGCTCCATGACTGAGCCTAAACCAAACGACCCCAAAACGGTACTTAATCGTTAACCACATTGACTGTTTATATCAGAATCAATTTAACTTATCATAATTAAGCTATTCGATAAAATTAAAATATGTCTATTAAATTAAATATAGTTGAGTGAAAACAAATAAATGGAGATAAGTTTTTGCGAATGAGTACACTCTAGTCTCTAGAGATGTATGAAAACTTCTCTTTCCCTCCTCCCTAAATGCATTATTTGCTACAACCTACAAATGAGCTTCTTATCTTTCTCTATTTTGTCATCTTTTGCCTTTCCTTCTCTTCCTCCTCTTGCTATTTATATGCCACTCTAATATTCACTTCTTTGCATTCATCGTTTCAATTTTTAACAAAATAACAATGGCTTCCTCCTCATTGTCCTCCAACTTCTTCATCATTCTCATGGCGATCATCTCTTCTACTTTCCTTCCTAATGCTCTCTCTCGCTCGCTCATGATTTCTTCCCTTCCACACTCCCAAATTCTCAATGTCTCGAAATCCATTCGAAACACCGTCGAGGTTCTTTCTCCCAAAAACGAAGCAATAAAGCAACCACAACAACCCCTTTATTCGTTGTCTTCTTCATCTTCATCTTCATCTTCATCTTCATCTTCCTCTGCATTCGCTGTATCCATCCATCCTCGTTCTACTCTCGTGAAACCCCAACACAATAACTATACGTCTCTCACTCTCTCCAGACTCGCTCGTGACTCAGCTAGAGTTTCCTCACTCCTCAGTACGCTTCATATTTTTCCCACCAATTTTACTCGTTTGGACAAATCGGTTCAAACTGAAGAGCTTGAGACCCCTGTTATATCTGGAACAAGTCAAGGAAGTGGCGAGTATTTCGCCCGAATAGGAGTTGGAGAACCTGTGAAGGAATTTTACATGGCTATCGATACTGGAAGTGACGTAAGTTGGCTACAATGCCAACCCTGTATCGAATGCTACCAACAAACGGATCCGATTTTCAACCCGATTGACTCCTCCTCATACAATCGGGTCCCTTGCGAGTCACCGGAGTGTTTAGCACTTGATATCTCCGGCTGTGTTTCCGATACTTGTATGTATCAAGTCACCTACGGAGATGGATCGTTTACACAAGGAGAATTAGCTACTGAAACTGTGTCATTTGGTAACACTGGATCGTTCTCTAATGTTGCTATTGGTTGTGGCCACGATAACGAAGGTTTGTTCATCGGCTCAGCTGGGTTGATTGGTCTCGGTGGCGGTAAATTATCTCTTCCATCTCAAATCAAAGCAACGTCGTTCTCCTACTGCCTAGTAGACCGTGATTCCGATTCTTCATCGACGTTGGAATTCAACTCCGCCGGACCAAGTGACGCCGCGTTTGCTCCATTGATACGTAACTCGAAGCAAAAAACCTTTTTCTACGTAGGAATCGACGGAATCAGCGTCGCCGGCGAGATGTTACCGGTTCCGGAGAGTGTATTTCGGGTGGATGATAACGGACGGGGAGGTGTTATCGTCGATTCCGGAACAGCGGTGACACGTCTGCAGACAATAGTTTACACTTCTTTACGTGATACATTCGTAAAATACTCTCAGCATTTGCCGGCCACCCAGGGATTCCTGTTGTTCGATACATGCTTTGATTTGTCGTCGATGAAAACGGCGAAGGTTCCGACGGTGGCTATTCATTTTTCCGGTGGAAAAGCGCTGCCGTTGCGGGCGGATAATGTACTGGTGCCGGTAGAATCGTCGGGGAAATACTGCTTAGCGTTTGCTCCGGTGGATGGATTGTCTATAATTGGAAATGTACAGCAGCAGGGGACACGTGTCAGTTTTGATTTGGCTAATAACCTTGTTGGATTTAGTCGTGATAAATGTTAATAGTACTTGGAGGTGCAATTAGTGGAGATTAGTGGCAAGTGGCATAGCTGCATTAAACTAAAAAGACTTTATAAGGCAAGGAGAAAAAATTGGATCTAATAAAATGCTCATGTTACCTGATTTTTATATCAAAAATAGACTTATTTCATTTGTCCATTTTAACAAATTAAGAAAGTTTATTTTTTCGTACTAATCTAATACTATTAAATAATTACATAGAATAACAATAGTTAAATTTAAAATTTTAAAATACCATTAATAAATTAGTAAGATGTATCTCTTATCTTTTGTAAGGATAAGAATAAACAGAGATAGATCAAATTTTTGCTAGGTAGCTTTTGAAAGGACCTTTGTTTGCTGGTTACCTCAAAATTCTGGAAACGTCAAAGATAAAAAACAAAAGGCAGGAAAATTAGGAAGCGCTGCTGTCGGGGATCGAGCCCGGGTGACAGGCGAGAATACTCACCACTATACTACAATGACTTAGTTGTTATAAAGAAATAATTTAATAGAAATGCAAAAGCTAGGCCTGATTTTCAAGATTCATATTGAAAGAGGTAATTGTGTTTATATATATATATCCTCATTTTTCTCTATATCCTATCTAAAACCAATTGGAGTGGTAGACTCATGAAGTAAAAACACTTATCTTGATACTAGTCCTTACTATAAAAGAGCCGAAAGCTTATAAAGGAGATAATAGAGCAAAATCTTATGTTAATAACTTATTTGAGGCATGGCTCAGAGACTAATTATACATTTTTTCTCAAAGGTAGGCACAATTGAATTAGCTTTAAATTACACGAGAGATGGACGCCTAGACAAATCCATTTTCTTTGATACGTCTTTTTGAGTGAAAAAGTTACTTAACAAAGGCTTGAATTACTTTTAGCTTCGGATTTAGATTGATGTCATTATGTCTTTATCAATACTTATTGCAGTTATTATACCAGAAACCAGTTTTTAGCTTAATTAAAACTACAAATGAATTCATTTGTAGTTATTCATTCATTAACAACCATTTTGTTCTCTAATTTTCAGCTTCCCAATAAAGATGATTTGTCGAATGTTAAAGACTTTGATCACGAAAAAGAGGCACGGGGAGCTTGCTTATGTTACAGAATTAAAGAATGCGGATGGTTATCAGAAACCGTAAGTTTACAAACAAAGAAATTTTAGTACTATAAAGTTCTAGTACTTCAATACTTTTGAAATTCTGTGAGTTCAACCCAGCAATTTAATAATTTTTTCAATTAAATATCAGACTTAAAGAGAATAAAGTTATACTTGACTACGATGTTCCTAGTTTTCACAAAACGTTATGCAAAAGCATAAGCTGAGACTCCAAGTCCCTACAGTACTGCGATAAGACCCTTTTTTCTTACATTGTGTTAATTAAATAAAGAGCAGATGTTGAATCATGTAAACCCGTAAATCTAAAAACTTAAATTGCTAGAAATTGGATACATCTATTTATTCTTTTCAGGTGTGAGCAGACATAATTCTTTTTATTAGACCAAACACATGAAAAGTTTTGTTGGTTAACGAACCAAAACTTACATCTACAGTAATACTGATACATATTAAAACATGTTAAATTGTTCAATGATCTGACACCTTTGTTTACTTATATTAGGTGCAAGTAAGCACACAATGCAATCCATTTCAAATCAGAAGGAAGATTTTTTTGGAAAGGCAACCAATCAATCCTCTGTTCTGGTCATAATCAGGGTTGAAAGTTGAATGTTCCTTCTCTTATGATAGATGTACATCTAGCTAGCTCAAGATTTTAGCTTTACTCTTAGCTATCAACTTGCAACCAACAATACACTAAACTATATCAGGGTAAGTAAACGGCTGTTCATTACGACACATTAACATAACGAAAGAAAAGTTGTGTAAATGGAACCAAAAGATATAGAAAGAACTGTAGGGGATAAAAAGTTTTCCTAAATTGCAAAAGTGAACTGGCAGAATGTTTCTTTATCACTTATCAATTCCCCTTTCATTACTTTTCCAAGGAAAATATTGACTAAAAGAGTTCAATTTTATTTTAAGTATCATTTATTAGGTTGCAACAGCTATAACCATTTAATAACAATTCCCAGAACAAGAAGCTAAATTGAAGGCACAGACCACAATAGCCTTTATACGTGTTTGCTACAGCCCAAATCGTACAAGCACTGAGAAACCAACAACTTGGCACTGGAATAAGCTGCACTTAAATTAGTAGACTAATCTTAGTACGTCAAACTGTCACACACTCAGAAGACGATTTGTAAAGCAGTTGAAGATTTATTACTTGATTAGGTACAGCAGCGAAAACAGGCATTACGATTATGGCATGAGAGGAAGCATCTATCCTTTGAAAGAAGGCCAAAAGAAAAAACCAAGCAATACAATAGAAAGTTGAATAAAGCATCTGACAAACAACCCAATGGCTTCCTGGAGATTTTAATCATCAAGACAATAATGTAGCCCAACTTTTGTTCTCATTTTGTTTTTTTCGTTCATATTCGATATTCATATTGAAGCGGAAATAGAATATTATGTAGAACCTACGGGTTCAGTTCGCGGAACCTAACTGATCAATCCAATAAATTAATTTATGAGGCGAGACTAAATAATTTAGTACACATCAATATGGAAATTCAACGACCTTCCTCGTTCTCCCTCTAACACACAACACACAATCATGACAAAATAAAGCATGGTCAATACATCACTGTATAACACCAAATTTAATCAATAGCTGCAACATTTACTTTAGGGAAACATTTCTGAGCAAACCCCAAATGAAACCCAAATAAGAAATTGTTTAAGACATTAGTAATATGAAAGCAAGTATAGAATCACAAATATAAAGTAGCTGTACAAATTTGAATTCGCGATAAAAACGTTACTTACTAAGTGGGAGACTCTACAGCAGCACAAACAGAGAGTTTGCAC
Source organism: Capsicum pubescens (assembly GCA_030864215.1). NCBI lineage: Eukaryota > Viridiplantae > Streptophyta > Magnoliopsida > Solanales > Solanaceae > Capsicum > Capsicum pubescens. Next base: position 22,648,328 of record CM061543.1, read on the forward strand.
ACAGAAACTGCAACTGCCAACAAAGGAAAGGAACATTAAAATGATACAGTGACACTCTATACTACCTGTTCTCAATAACAGATCTGCCTCAAAATTTGACAAATTCAATCCTCCCCAATAGAAGTTGACAGTGAATCAAACATACATCTCAGATGCTTCTTGAATATGAATGAAAAACAATGAAAAGGCCATTTCTGAATACATCCAAATAAAGGGGACACATTGATACAAGCATGGTGGTACTCAACAATCTAGATTCTAGCTATGGTTTGGGAAAAATCATTTACACTGTAACAATTAATAAGCTAATATCTAACTTCTTTAATAACCAACTCTTAAGCGCCAATGGCCACACAGTTCAAAACTTAACAGATAGCAGACCATCACACTACCTTCTCTAAACATAATATTTGACTTTGCTTCCTTTAGACGCTCAAGTACCCAGTTTTCCAAAAAAATCCCCCAGGCTACGATACAATCAAAGAGTTCTCCGGCAATCATTTTCAAAACCAACTACTAATCACCGACTCTTATATTTGTCAGTAAAAAATAATATAAATATACCATGTAAATGGTATAAGCAGTTTTTCTAAGTAACACATGATGAGGTTTTGTGCTGAAGAAGTCGAGCATTTTGGTTCCAGGAAAATGTATCATTTCTGTCCAATAAAGTTTGCTCTTTTCCTACTTTGGCACCTTATGGATATTGGATGGTGGAGGATTTTAAACAGTAGCTTGCCGCTCACTTGAGATTTGAGAAGAATGGAAATGTAAATAATCACTTCTAGGCTCCCAATCCTGATGTATTTGCTCTATGAGCAGATCATTAATATATATTTAATCTCTTTACTAAACGTTGAAAGATCGCAGGAGATTTAACAGTGATTCTGAATAGAAAACAGTATCCTAGAGGATATTTATTCCTCACCAAGAACACGTTATCATCACTATATAACACCACCGAAAAAGCAAAACTCCTAAATCAAATCACATAAATCAATTCTTGCTCACACAAAACCAGTGTAATTGTAGAGTGAATACATACCTTACACCTTACCTCTAAGGTAGGGAAGAAACACAAAAAGTGACCACACTTATGATGGATATGCAAAACAAATAATGCTACATGAGAAGAAATACAAGTATCATCTGTCCGACTTCTTGTTTTGCCGTCTTTTCTTCCAAATAAATAGATACTATATGAAGGAACACAAAAACTTTTTAAAATCTGCTTTAAAAAAAACAGTAATTAATGTGTGAATTCTACCATCAGAGAAATGGATAATTTTACAATAAGAGCAGAAATGTCAGAATAAAAGACAATATGGGGCAAGAGCTCTCAACAATAGCTTTGTTATCAACAACACTTCAACCTTTTGTGGAATTCACATTAGGACTACGTATGAACATATACATAAGACCTCTTGATCCTTCAAAAACTAATTGTACTGTTTAGAAGGTGGTTTTCCATGATATAGTATTGCAGAGAAACATGTTTGTTTTGATTGTTCTTAAAATGAATGGTATGACATAGTTTAATATAATTTCATGGTTTGGAAATCATGAAAACCCTTACCTTATAACCACAGATTTGGTGATATCCATGATTTGCTTATTTTTGTTTTCTCAATTATTCTCTTATTTAATATTATATAATTCTATTTTACCCTTTATCCTATATTTATTATTTAACTCCACCTCCTACCCCCAACCCAAAATTCCACGAACCACCCTTCCCCTCCCTGCGCTAAAATGGAAAAAAAAAATATTTTTTAAAACTTTTTTCTTATAAGAAATAACAAACAAGAATTAAATAATGAATTCATTTACATTAACAAAACAATCATGAAAATGAAGGTGAGCAAGACTACAAAGCTTGTTGAATTACGTTTTGAACAATACTTAAATATTTGAACACGTACTTAAGTAAAAATTAGCACTTAACTGGATGTTTGATTCACACAAACTAAAAGATCATAGCAAAAAATGTTAACTACTAAAGTTTGATTTAAACTAATTGGAAATTTATTCTTTCTTTAAACTATTACAGAACCCCCATAAAAAAGCTATTGAATATTCTCAGACATACTGTCAAATACCTTTGTTGGACAAAGTTTTCACCTTTCGTAATCATTTATTTTAAAAAAAAAAAAATTAACACCCAAAATTTTTTCCAATCACTTTTTGTTCACACTCACACTCATATTCAGCTCAGCTACAGCTCACTTGCAGCACATCATATTTCCACGAGGCACATATTATTTTGACACATAATCTTTTTAGATCCCACCACTTAAGTAATTCTCATCATTCTTATTTTTATCTTCTTTGTTCTCTTAGTTATTTAATTTTTTTATTTTTTTGGAAAAATCACATTTTTCCTTTTCCTCTCGTGGAGTTGATTTTTATTTATTTATTTTTTATTTTTCTTCTTTGTCCTTTTCTTTAATTTTTTTTTCTTGTATTACTATACTAAATAAATTGAAAATTTTATTCTTTTGTTCCGACTTTAAGTTAGGAGGAGATAAAAATCGAAATAAAAGAATAAATTTTTTAATTTATTTAGTATAGTAATACAACAAAAAAAAATTGAAGAAAAGGACAAAGAAGAAAAAAAAAAGTAAATAAAAATTAACTCCATGAGAGGAAAAGGAAAAACGTGATTTGTCCAAGAAAAAAAAACTAAGAGAACAAAGAAAATAAAGATGAGATTTACTTAAGTGGTGGAACCCAAAAAAATTTTGTGTCAAAATAATAGGTGTCTCGTGCAACTATGATGTGGTGCATGAGGTCCATAGTAAAATTTTCCTATATATAGTACGAACAAATCCAAGAAAAAAACTAAAGCACATAATCAATTTCAGTTTCAACAAAAAAGAAATTTTTTTCTTCTTATCTTTTTACAAGATTTATACATAAATCACAACATGAAAGCTACAAAACCATTTGAATGAATTGAAATCTAAGAGTAGATCAAGAAAAATCCATACCAGATTAACTTCACAACAGATCCACTTTATCAAATCCAGAATTATATTTGTTCAAACATACCTGACAGAGAATATCGCAGGAATTGAGATTTTTTTCTTTACCCGATATAGAGAGAATATCACAAGAGTTGAGATTTTTTCCTTTTTTTTTTTTTACAGAGTAAACGGTAATATTGAAGACTGAAATGGTCAGACGTATTTAGTAATGCCAGCACTGTGTCACGTTTCAGCATTTGACGTGAAATGTGTGTGATAGAAAATTTGTTAATGTCAAGAAAGTGTCAAGTGTGTGATAGCAAATTTGTGATTGGGTAGTAGATAATAAATATCAAGTGGTTATCCACTTACCAAATTACCCTTAGAAGATATATAATAATAATAAATAAATTTGTATGTATAGAAAAGCAAGTGGGTCAAAACCAGCTTTTGTATAGAAATATATAAGAATAAGAAATATGGTGTAGGGCCCATCCTTTTAACTAGCCAATCTGAATCTTCCACTTGTAAGGTGGAATAGTAATAATTTTAGCTATAAATAGCCACTTTCATAATAAGGTAGCAAAAACATATTAATTGAAAAGATTCCTCTCCGTTACACTACTACTCTTTGTTATCTAATTATTTTCTTTATATAATTTTATATCACGTTATCAGTATGAGTCTCTGTAAAATCCTTTCGAAGGTATTTAAAGTATGTATTTAATTTTCTTAAATAATGTCTAATATTAATTTAGTGCTCTAGATATATATGACAAAACTTGTATGTTCTGGGCACTAGATGCAGAAATACATTTAAATGCAACGGGTCTAGCAGACACCATAAAAAATGATAATAAGACATCGAATCAAGATAAAGCCAAGGCCATGATATTTCTTCGTCATCACCTTGACGAAGGTTTAAAAATAGAGTACCTTGCGATTAAAGATACCCTTACATTAGGGAATAATTTAAAGGAAAGATATGACCACCTGAAGATGGTCATATTTCCACAAGCTCATTATGAATGAACCCTTTTGAGGTTCCAGGACTTTAAAAATGTAACTGAATATAATTCTGCGATGTTTAGAATTAAATTGTTGTTTGAGTTATTCGGAAAAAAGATCACAAATCACGACATGCTAGAAAAAACATTCTCTACTTTTCACGCCTCGAGTATGCTCCTGCAGCAGCAGTACCGAGAAATGGATTTTAAAAAATATTCTGAATTAATTGCTCATCTTCTTGTTGCTAAACAACATAATGAGCTTTTACTAAAAAATAATGAAAGATGGCCTCCTGGTACTGCTCCATTCCGTGAAGTAAATGCTGCAAATTTTCATCCAATGAGGCGTGAAAGAAGTCCTAACCCTAGTCGTGGTCATGGTCAAGGTCGAGGTTGTGGTCGAGGTCGTGGCAGGTATTTTAATCAAGATAATCATCTTGTAATAAACAACAACCCTCAACACCAGCCGTGCAAAAGGAAGGGGGGAGCTCCTAAAGTAGGGTCAAGGACGAACCCTGAAAGTTGATGTTATCGAAGTGGAGGAAAGGGGCACTGATCGCGTACCTGTTGTACGCCAAAGCATCTGATAAAGCTATATCAGGCGTCCCTTAAAAGGCCAGAAAATGATGTTAAAACAAACTTTCTCCTTGAAGATAACGTTGAGCCCATGGACTTGGAAGTTTTGAATTTCTTTGCAATTTCTAAAGAACATGTAAATCACCTTGTAGGTGATAATAATGATATAATCCGATTACGTTAATTTTCTGTTAAAGTTGTATTAGTTTACTTTTTTGTCATTTACTAATCTTGTATATAAATAAAATTTATATAATATGCTACGTGCTAGTAATGTTATATGTTTATTTTGTTTATATTTTTATTTTGAAGAATATGGATACTCCTCAAATTTTATTTGGATCACTAATCGATTGTGACGATATTTGTGTAATTGATAGCGGGACAACGCATACAATATTTAAATATGAAAAATACTTTTCCTACTTATATAGAAGAAGAGCAAATGTTACGACGATTTTTGGTAATTCAAAATTAATTGAAGGCTCCGGAAGAGCTACTATTTTTTACTAATGGGACAAAATTAGTTATAGAAGATGTATTGTTCTCTTCTAAATCCCCAAGAAATTTATTGAGTTTTAAAGATATCCGCCGAAATGGATATCATGTTGAGACAATAAATGAAATGAATGCTGAATATCTTGGAATTACCAAGACTGTCTCAGGTCAAAAACAAATGTTGGAGAAATTACCTTGTCTTCCGGCTTATATTATGTCGAAATTAGTACAATTGAAGCACACTTCATCGTAAATCAAAAGTTTACCGATCTAAATACATTTGTGCTCTGGCATGATCGAATAGGCCGTCTTGGCTCAATAATGATGAGACGAATAATTGAAAATTCAAAAGGGCATCCGTTAAAGAACCTGAAGATTCTTACACCAGATGAATTTTCATGTGCTGCTTGTTATAAACGCAAACTGATAACTAGGCCATCGCCACTGAAAGTTAGCGTCGAATCCCCTCAATTTCTAGAACGTATACATGGGGATATATGTGGGCCTATTCACCCACCTAGTGGGACATTTTGATATTTTATGGTCCTAATAGACGCATCTTCAAGATGGTCGGATGTGTGCCCCTTGTCATCTCGCAATCTGGCATTTACGAAATTATTGGCACAAATAATAAGATTAAGGACGCAATTTCTAGATTATCCTATTAAGACTATTCGCCTAGATAGTACTGGATAATTTACATCCCAAGCCTTTGATGATTATTGTATATCAGTTGGGATAAGAGTTGAACATCCTGATGCTCATGTTAATACTCAAAATGGCCTTGCTGAGTCATTTATTAAGCGCCTACAATTGATAGCAAGACCACTGCTTATGAAAATAAAATTACCTATTATTGTTTGGGGTTATGATATCTTACATGCAACATCACTTGTTCATCTCAGGCCAACTCATTATAATAAGTACTCCCCGTTACAATTGGTCTTGGGTCATGAGCTGAATATTTTTCATCTACGAATTTTTGGATATGCGGTATATGTGCCAGTTGCACCACCTCAGCGTACTAAGATGGGCCTCTAGAGAAGGTTAGGAATATATGTTGGGTTTGAATCACCATCTATAATTTGCTACCTTGAACCATTTGTTGACATCCAATTTTTGTTCTCCATGCCTAAAATGAACGTCTTCAGGCTTCTTGATCGTTAAAGGGCACAAAATATAATTTTCACATCTTTTGTATAATTGTTGATAAATTATTGATAATCATCCTTACTTTAGGATTTTTATCAATTTGTTATCGTATTTTTTACTTTTCATAATTTATTAATAATCCTCCTTATATTAGGATTTCTATCAATTCATTATCGTTTTTAACATTTTATAATTATTTGTACACGTACACGACAGGACATCACAATTTTTCTTATCATTTTTCAAATTAATTATATTTTTTAATATTTTATTTTTTTTAATTACAAATTAATTTCTATATTCTTTTTTACAGTCCGCAAACACTAAGTCGGATCAATTAATTTTACACAGTATAATAATTTGATGTCTTGTCGCATTCGACAATGACCACACAATAATGTCTAGTCACATCTAACAGTGACTACACATAATGTCTTGTCACATTCGACAATAACTACACAATGATGTCTTGTCACATCCGACAATGACTACACATAATGTCTTGTCACATCTGACAATGATAATTCAATGACACTATTCTTTGAACAATAACTCTATCCATTGATCAAAAGGATGAACATCATTTGATCAATATCTTAAGGACTAAAGGATGTGCTATTATAAAAAAAAAGGGACACCCCTTTATCCATTGGATAATAGGGAGTGCCCAATTTTATTATAAATAGGCAAGGGTGGAAGACAATTTTATCCATCTTTCTCTACACACACTTTCATACAGCCACACATATTTTCTCTCTCTCTCAAATACATACACAAAAAACACAAGAAAAAATCTTTCCTTATTTTTTATTTTCTCTCCCAAAAATACATAAATGCATATGCATATTTTTTAATCACACACACACTATATTCTTCTTTCTCCCCTCTCTCATGAATAAATAAATACACATAAATTTTTTCTCCTTTTTCTCTCTCTCAAACACACAAAAAATACACATATACACATAAAAATAAATTAAATATTTGTTTCCTATTTTGGTGAAATTTCACCATTTTTACTAGGGGTTATGTTGGTTACATTTTATGTATATATATATTTCTTAAGTATTGTTGCTATTCATATTTTCTTACTATCCATGGCCGAAATTTTGTGTCACAGTGACTTTCTTTTCTTTATCCATTTCCATCAATCTTCATTATGTTTTTTAAGGGTTTTGTTGGTTGATATTTTATGTGAATTCATTTTCGTATTTCTTTGTTTATGGATGCTTAATGATGGTTATTGTCACTTCTCAGTGAATGTTCACATTTTTCAATCATGTTTGAACTATTTCTATTTTATTACATTACTTTGTTACACAATTAGAAATTTTACTCTATTTTTTGTTATTTTCAATTACTTCGTCATGGCTACATCATTTTTATTCATTAACTTTGACCTTTTTGTCATTTTATTATTTTAATCTTTGATAATCATTTGAATTACTATGCATGATTTTGATATGCGTTCAGTGACTTTGTTAATTTTTCGTCATTTTTCATTGTTATTAAATACCATTAATTAATCGACCGATGAAATTATTCCTCCGTCGGATATTTGAGGCCATCACATTATAAAAGACGGATTTTTATTTCTTAACTTTGTCTATTTTATATAAATACATGGCCAATGACATTATCTCTCCGTCGGATACTTGAGGCCACCCCGTAACAAAAGACGGATTTTTATTTCTCAAAGTTTACTTATTTACATAAAAAATAAATGCTTGGCCAATGAAAAAAGTACCGTCGATTTTTGAGGTCTCCACAAATAAAAGACGGATATTACGTATATAAATACGTAATTGAAAATTAAATATTTTGGGCGATGACGAAATCTTAAAAATATCACAACACGAAGGATTTTATGATGCACATCTTGACAAGACGATTTAGGATAGCCGATTAATCGAGCAACCACTTCGTAGCCATGGCGTATCTAAAATCTAATCCGAGCCCACACTTTGATAAGAAAAAAATTATTTTTATGTACATATGCACACATAGTTTCTAGTTTATTTTACTTTGTTACTAACGTGTTTGTACAGATTTTTCGAGATTATTTGTCGAAAAATGATATTCAAAAGAAGAATCTTTTATTTGTATTATTTTTTTGTAATTGTACATATTAAATATAGTAAAAACTTTATCTTTTGGGGTGTTGGGCAGGAGTATTCTTTATCTACATAATACGCGTTTAGGCAAAACTTAGGCCTTTAATATTTATATAAAAGAATTAAGTTAATCAAGTAATTCACATATTATGTAGTCTTTTCTTCTCAAATAAATCTTTACTTTTCTCCGTAACTTTAATCAAATAAAAATATTACTTGTAAATACTTTTTCTTTTCATGGCACATCAAAATACATTTCTTTTCATATGTCACAAAATTCTTTCTTTTTCACATGTAATTTATACATATCTTTTACATGCTTCTTTTCATACATCACAAAATACTTTCTTTTTCACATGTAATTTATACATTTTTATACATATCTTTTACATGTTTTTATAACAATAGATTTTATTTGTATATTTAATATACATATACTTTTACATAGTTTTACATTTGTATTTTTTCAAAAGAATTATTTTATACTTAATACACATACATTTTTACATTATTTTAAATATTTATATCTTCTCCCTCATTGATAAGTTTAGTCTAGCCGGGTACCACATTTGTGGATCCTGAAGGGTGTCTAACCCCTTTCCTTGAGGATAATTTGAACCCTTACCTAGAGTCTCAATAAGTTTTCGCAGACTAAAACATTAATCCTATTGATTGACAAATAAATAGGTTTCCTTATTTTCCTTTAAAATTAGGTGGCGACTCTGTACAAAATTTTAATTTTTTAGAGTCTAATAAGTCATGTTTTATTTAACCTTGGTAAAAATGGGGCATGACACCATTAACGGGGGATTTATTTACTGCTCGATTTGCAGATTGACGATTTGATGAAACAAATTTCCCGCAATTAGGGGGAGAAAAACGTGAACTTAAAAGAAAAATTGCGTGAAAAGTTTCATCATTATCTCATTTTGATCCACGTACCCCCATATATGAAAGTGAGATCTGAAAGATCATTCACTTACAAAAATTAGCAAATCAAATGCCAGATGCATTTACTGATTTGAAAAGGATAACTAAGTCACATATTCCTGCAGTGAATGTGCCTGTCCGAATTGAAGTTCCATCTTTTAATGTGATAGTTTTTGAATCCTAAACACGCCTGAAGCGTGTTAGGCCTTTGGGTTCAAAGGATAAAAACCCTAGAAAAAGAAGCGCGAAAAATGAGAAAGATAATATTATAAAAGATTCTCCTGAAGAGACTCAAAATCTGGTTAATCCTTATATTCCTGAAGAAATCAATGAACTCGAGACTCAAGTGAATAAAGAACTTTCACTAAATTCTACTAATGATGAGGTAAATTTAGATCGATCAAAAATTACGGTGGATAATGTTTTTGCATATAATGTTGCACTAAATATCATGCAAGACAATGAGGACCTTGAACCTCTGTCTGTCGAAGAATGTCGACGAAGAAAAAATTGACCAAAATGGCAAGAGACGATCCAATCTGAATTGAACTCACTTACTAAAAGAGAGGCTTTTGGACCTGTAGTCCGAACCCCGGATGGAGTAAAACCAGTAGGCTATAAATGGGTCTTCGTATGCAAAAAAAAATGAGAAAAATAAAATTGTAAGATACAAGGCACACCTTGTTGCACAAGGATTCTCTCAAAGACTCGGTGTCGACTGTGAAGAAACATATTCACCTGTTATGGATGCAATAACATTTCGATACCTCATCGGTCTAGCTGTATATGAAAATCTTGAAATTCATCTAATGGATGTGGTTACAGCTTATCTTTACGGTTCACTTGACAATGATATTTACATGAAAATTCTAGAAGGATTAAAAATGCCTGAAGCATATAGTTCAAAGCCTCAAGAATTATATTCAATAAGATTATAAAGATCGTTGTATGGTCTAAAAGAATCAAGGCGTATGTGGTATAATCGCGTAAGTGAGTACTTGAAACATGAAGGATACATAAATGATGTCATTTGTCCTTGTATTTTCATTAAGAAAATAGTGTCAGGGTTTGTCATACTAGTTATTTACGTGGATGATATAAATCTCATTGGGACTCCAGAAGAGGTCCTAAAGGCAATTGAATATCTAACGAAAGAATTTGAAATGAAAGATCTTGGAAGGACAAGACTTTGTCTTGGTCTGCAAATTGAACATTTAGAAAACGGAGTCTTCATCCATCAAATTGCTTATACCCATAAGGTTTTGAAATTATTTTACATGGACAAAGCATATTCATTAAGTACTCCAATGATTGTTCGGTCACTTGATGTAAATAAAGATCCATTCCGACCTCTGGAAGAGGGTGAAAAGATTATTGGTCCTGAAGTATCATATCTCAGTGCTATTGGTGCACTTATGTACCTCGCTAATGCTACAAGTCCGGATAGAGCATTTTCTATTAATTTGCTAGCAAGGTATAGTTCTTCCCTTACGCGAAGACACTGGAACGGAGTAAAGCATATATTGAGGTACCTAAAAGGGACTATTGATATGGGTCTATTTTATACTAACAAAACTAGTCTAGATCTTGTCGGTCATGCAGATGTAGGTTATTTATCTGACCCGCATAAAGCCCGATCTCAAACAGGCTATGTGTTTACATACGGAGGTACTGCAATATCATGGCGATCAACAAAACAGTCCATCGTTGCTACTTCTTCTAATCATGCTGAGATAATAGCAATTCATGAAGCAAGTAGAGAATGCATATGGCTGAGATCAATGGTACATTTTATCAAAGAGAGATGTGGCCTAAAGCTCGATAGCAAGGTACCCACGATTATATTTGAAGACAATGCAGCATGCATAGCTCAATTAAAAAGAGGTTTTATAAGGGAGATAGAATGAAACACATTTCGCCAAAGTTAGTCTTCACGTACGACCTTCAGAAGAATGGTGATATTGATGTGCAGCAGATCCGCTTCAGTGACAATCCAACAGATTTGTTCACTAAATTTTTACCAACTTTATCCTTTGAGAAGATGATATACAGGGTTGGGATGCGAAAACTGAACCACTTGAATTGGGGTCTTCATCAGGAGAGTAAGAATACGTGTTGTACTCTTTTTTCTTAACCAAGATTTTTATCCCACTGAATTTTTTTCTGGTAAGATTTTTAACGAGGCATCACTCAAATGCGTATTCAGTTAATTTTTCTTCACATAAGCATCCAAGGGGGAGTGTTAGAAAAGCCAAATAGTGTATGCCTATGTGTTTAACTAGGAAAATTAACCGCGCTTCGTGCGGTGTTAAAAAATTAATTATTTTATTTGATCAATTTTATATTCACTTTAGATTTATTATCTAATCGTAATATTATAACTTGTTATAATTATATTATGAAGAATGTTTTGTTCCATAAAAAAGAAAAAAATTAACAATTTGACATTTATTAAATGATGATAATATATTCTTTATCAATAAATTAAAATATATTCTCTAATAACAATTTAATTTCATTTCTATTGCGTATTGAATGAAGTTGAGATTTTAATTTGAAGTAATGTACTTATGTGTGCTTATAAATGCACTAAGATGGTAAGATAATTTCTTTCTCATCTATCTATATATAATAGGAGATGCAAAAGTGACAAGTGTCAACACTATAAAAATCCTATTTAAAAAATAATAATTAAATATGAAACATAATTACTAAAAAAGAAAATATATATATATAAACTAATCTCCACATTAATTACTCCTATATAAATTACACATTAAAAAATAAAAAATAAATAAAAATTTTTGTTAACATGCACATTAATAATAATTAAATATTAACCATAATTATTAAAAAATAAAAAATATATATAAACTAATCTGGACATTAATTACTCCTATATAAATTACATATTAAAAAATAAAAAAATAAAAAAAAATCTTGACATGCACATTAATAATATATTTTTTAAAATCTTATCAATTTAATATTTTTAAAAATTCTAAACTAATTACAATTTTAAAAAATAATGAAAAAAATAGTCCAAATAATTACTAATCAAAAAGAAAAATTCTTATTTAAAATAAATGTTAATTCAATAAAAAATAAAATTAAAAAACTCACAAAAAATTGTAAATTCACAAAAGTTTTTCAGTAGAATTTGATATATCAAATTAGATATCAAATAAAAAATCAAAACAAATACGTAATGGATAAAGATTTGAAAACCACTTCTTCCTATCTACTTTCATTCCCTCTCTCCGAGACAGCTAAAAATTACACAAATACACAACTTATGTTTTCAATATTACAAAAAATCTTAACTTTCTAAACATATTACAAAAATCTCAACATATGCATAGAATGCTATGTATATGTCGGCTATGTTATGTATATTAATAGGGAGAGAGAATAAAATAATTTTAAAAGTGAGAGAAAGTGTAATTACTTCCAAAAGGGTTGCTATTTATGTTATTTATACTTTTTTTTTTAAAATATGTGACAGTTTTATTTTGCCCCCCTTCTTCTCTCCTCTATTTTTGTATATATTGTTAGTTTCTATGTAGCAAGCCATCCAAATAATTTGGCAGAGAGATTTTGGTCACTTTTTTCTTTTATTGACACTATTCTATTCACAATCAGTATTGTTTTTGTGTCAATTATATATTCTCAATTTTATTTTTATTTATTGATTTCAAATTTAATTAATAGGAAGGATCTCAAAATTAAGTATTTTGTCATTATCGATTGGGAATGCTACAAAATGGTAAAAGAGAAATTACTTTGTCTTATTCCTTTTCAAATTTTTTTGTTTACGTAATAATATGATACATGTATGAAGGTTTGCAGGATATCTTCATTGGTTTCTTCATTTTCTTCAGGTGCGCGCGCTGCTAAGAGAATACCCATTTTTATTTTTGTGAAAAAAAAAGAAGAAAAGAAATTTGTCGGGAGGAATGAAAGTTACTTTTTATTTACATAACTTGTGTGTGTCTTAAATTACCTTTGTGATAAAAAATATTTATTAGATCAGAGGTAAAACTGAAGGCTATCATTTGTGTCCTCCATATATAATCGAGTAAAGACCTTTCGGCAATAATAATCTTAATACAATAATGAGACAATTTTTTTTTATGGATTTAAGAAAATATTAAATCAATATTTGTATATTGTGTTTACTTCTTAAACGGTTGGATCTTATTTGAATAAACAATATCTTGATTATTGTTTCAAAATTTTACGTAGCTGAATTATCTGAGTGGGTGCTCTAAAATAATTATATGTAAATGTTATTAGAGTCACGGAAAATTAGACAATAGATTGACCCGTTTGGATAGGATTAAAAAAAAATAGTTTTTTAGCTTAAGTGATTTAAAGCTTAAAATAAGTACTTATAAATTAAGCAGATAAGTGTTTGGATAGAAGTGCTGAAACTGAAAAAAAAATTATTGATGTGTTTGATAAACAAGTGATGTTAAGCCCTTTTTTGCTATTAAAATGACTTAAATGTCCTTAAAATTGTTAACACCATAAATAAGGTGAATCATTTATAATTTTTAATTCTATAATAAATTTTTTTGAACAAACCTCCGATGTAATGATGAATTCGATTAAAATAAAGAAGAAAGATGGAGAGGAAATTGGAGGGAAGAGATGAAGCAAAACGGCAAAGATAAAAAGATTTTTTATATATATATATTTAAGGGCTACAAGTTTAAGATATTGTTGGAGTTAGAGGAAAATATAAGGGATAAAAAGGTAAATGTTTTGGTCAAACTTAAAAGAATTTTAATCTAAAAAGCAAAAGCTGGGGTACCCAGCTTCTCACTTTTTTATTCTTTTAATCAGTTTTTAGTTTTTTTTAAGCACTTTTTAATTTTATCAAACACCTTTAAAAGCTAAAAAAGAGATTAAAAACTAATTTGATCAGATTTTAATTCTATCCAAACGGGCTCATTATATATTTGTATACAAAATGGTTGTAATGATATTCCCCACAACAGTCAGAATGTTATAATCCTATATTTATAACTTATTCATGATCTATCACGGTGATTATTTTTTACTTCTTTTGGAGTATATTTATATATAAAAATAATAATTTAATGCCCTCCTTTTAATTGTCTTTCATTATATAAAAAGTGATGACACAATAATAATTTATATATTATCCTTCATAAAGATAATTCTCTGATGACAAGGCTCACTGCTTTACATTATATCATGTCTAAAGCTCTTTTGTGTCTTAAAAATTATTTACTTGATTTTAAATTCTTTTTGTCCACTATTCGTATTTAGTAGAATTATTGACTTTGTTTTTGTTGATTTATATGCATCTACTTAAGAATAATAAAATAGAGGTATACAAACTCGCATAATTTTTTGTGCATGAAAATCGATTTGATTTCTTGAAGATATCTTTTCTCTATATACACAAGAAAACTCAGCATAAAAGATCACATGGACATCCTAAGAGTATCAAAAGACAACTTGAATATAAAATTAGCACACACACATATATAAAGTATTATCTATTGTGTTTTTTCAATTAGTCATAAGTAGTTTGGAAGATATTTACTTCATATTTGCATGTTGTGTAATTTAGAATTTATGTACTCCATATGAAAGTTGAAAGTATATTACTCAATAGAATTTTCAGATCTACTTTCTTGATTCGTTATATACATATGCATGTAAATGCTTTTGAATTAATCTGTGATCGATGTGCATGATAATAAATTAATAAAACCCTTTTTAAACATCATCATAGGACATGATGAAACTGGCAAAAGCCTTATACAAGATGATAACAGGCTCGTTGTTCAATTGTCATTAGGTGTTTAAACATTAGGATAAGAGTTTCACTAAGATAATCATGTCTAAAGTAAAATTTGGTGTTAGAAATTTATGAGCATGCAAATTTTTATGGATAATAATCATAAAAATAATAATAATAATAATAATAATAATAATTAATAATCCACTGAAAAGTTATGTACGATTCATGAATAATAATTATCATACTTTGAATAGTAAGTACTATATCTATTGTATTTGTTTGATGATATCGCTGCAACATAATCTACATTAAATTTTATATTACTAACAACATGTAATTGTGGATAGAGTAATTGAAGCAAACAATATCTTAAATTTGAATAAACAACTCCAAGATAATTTTATAAACAACTTTGTAGCATTATATTTAACATTAATGTACAACTATATCATAAAATAAAATAAGGATAAATATGACATTATGTACAACTATATCATAAAATAAAATTAGGATAAATATGATATTAGTGTCCTGTTTTTTCAAATATACATTTTTATTTATAAGCGAATTATTTCTAACAAAAGAATTATAGTGTATAGAAGAATGTGACCTTTTGAATTTCAACAATATAAACAGTTTATTCTCACATAGTGAGATCTGAAAAGGATAATGTGTACATAATTCATATCATTACCTCGGTGGTTAGATAGATTGGTGGTTTTCGATAAATCCTCAGCTCAAAACAAACACAATATAACAGATAGTAATAGAAAAATGCTACCACAAAATAATATTACAAGCGATCTACCCAAAACAACATACATTGATATGAATCCAAGAATAAAAAATCAACAAGCATAACACCAACTTCAGATTGTTTTTACTTCTTTTAGAGTATGTTTACATATAAATAAACGTATTTAATATGATTTATTTTTTATTTTATTCTATATATTCTAATTTCTTTATTTTGAAATAAGCGATAAGAAAACTCAAAATACTTATACATGTAAGACACTCACGACGAAAAAATTAATGTAAAGTCAATAAGATAAAAATAAAGTAATTGTGTACATTTAAATGTACACATATTGAGGTGTAGGGTGCGGGGTGGGGTGGGGGGACAAATTTTAAGAATTGTAATGAACTGTTTTAACAATCTAACAATACTTTCAACTTAAAACCAATTAATTTGTAATGAATTAATCAATAATGTATATTCTTTTTTTTGCCTTTGCGTTATTTTTTTGAAGTTATGTTATTCTACACAAAATATGCGATTACAGTAATTAATTTTAAATAATTTTATAAAATTTAGGCAATGATTAGTGTCGCAATATATACATGAATATTTTTTACTTCTTTAAGAGTATATTTATATAAAAAAATGAATTTAGCAGGGTTTTATTTTAAATTTTATCCTGTTATGTATAACTAATATTTTGAGATAAGGAAAAAGAACACTAAATTGCTTATGCATATTACACATAAAACACAATTTAATTTATTAGACAAAAATAAAGTAATAAAAATACAGTAGACAAAAGTAAGAGCAAATTTTAAGAATATATTAAACTAATTAGATCATAAAAATATTACTATTCATAAATTTA
Source organism: Capsicum pubescens (assembly GCA_030864215.1). Taxonomy (NCBI): domain Eukaryota; kingdom Viridiplantae; phylum Streptophyta; class Magnoliopsida; order Solanales; family Solanaceae; genus Capsicum; species Capsicum pubescens. Next base: position 22,664,963 of record CM061543.1, read on the forward strand.
AACCGGAGACATGTGAATTATATAAAATTTTAAAATAAAAATAAAATAATATTAATAATATAATATATTTAAATTGTGAACAATATAATAAAAAAATATGAAACACAATAGTTTTTTTACATTTATATGTTTATATTTATATACAAAGATTAGGTGTGTCTCTGATGGTGTAGGAGGAGGGTGGGGCGTGAAGGCATTTCATTGAGAAATAATATAGTAGTTAAATTTTTTAAAAGATAGTATGATTTAGCATGCTTTGACAAAATATTGAAATCTATAATAATTAAAAATAATACTTTAATATCACCCGCACATCGCACGAGTATATATACTAGTTATATATATATAAAATAATTTTAATAGCATAAATCTCTTTAAGTCGTCAACATTATATACTGATTAACTCCATATTACAACTACCTTAATGTGCATATTGCAATTCGCATCATAAAAAAATCATGAAAGTTCATATTATAGAAGTTACATATAAAGAACATACACATGAACATTCACACACATACGCCTATTTTTTTCATGTTAATTATGAGAAAATAGATGAAAAAAGAAATACAAAATTAGTATACAATTTTTTAAGCTCTTGTTCGATAGCCTTTTTGACAAACGATCAACCTTCAAAAGCCTATAAAATTTACAATAATAAAAAAATCATGAAAGTTTATATTATAGAAGTTACATATAGAGAACATAGCCACGAACACTCACATGCGTACATACCTATTGCGTTTACGTTAACCATAAGAAAATGGACGAAAAAAGAAATACAAAATTAGTGTATAATTTTTTAAGCTATTGTTCGATAGCCTTTTTGACAAACGATCAACCTTTCAAAACTCTCTAAAATTTACAATAATAAAAATTTCATGAAAGTTCATATTATAGAAATTACATATAGAGAACATACTCATGAACACTGACACACACACACACACCCCTATTTTTTTTTACGTTAACCATAAGAAAATAAACGAAAAAGAAATATAAAATTAATGTACAATTTTTTTAAGCTCTTGTCTGATAGCCTCTTTGACGAACACTCAACCTTCAAATGTCTTCTCAATAAGCTTGAATTTAATACTATAAATAATAATATAAAGAACACTATTTCAGATATAAAACGAAAAGAATATTCTTGAGTATGGGTCTTACGAAACAAAATATTATGACTTTATATAGATGAAAATGGAGGAACATCATAAGTGATCTTCAATTTTATAATTAAATAATTGGAGGTTATGAATATGAAAATTTAAAAGTCATGAAGTTAATGATATTATTAAGAGTAGAAATTTAGTTATTTTTAATTATATATAGATATAAATTTTACTTAATACAAATCAATTACATTAATTATAAAGAAAGATAAAAAAAAATTAACAAAATATTTAGAGTTTGAAAATTAAAAAAAAAATGGTCTTCTTGAACATTAACTAATTGAGGGTTATGAATATGAAAGGCTTAAGAGTTATGGACATTACTAATATTTAAGAGTATAATTTATGTAATTGGATATATACACTCTTAAGTATATAAATATATTTTTATGTGAATTTTCATCAATTATGTATTTTCAGTCTTCTAAAAGTTTGATTTTTATATAATTTATTCTATAAGTGAAACAGTAATTTCATTTTTCTTAAAAGAAAGTAGAGAAAAAGAAAAGATTCCATAAAATTGAATTTATTTTCATGCCTAGTTTTAGTAAGTTTTAAACTTTTTTATTATTTATATATATAACACAAATCTAATTATATGAATCTCATATTTTTTATCTTATTTTATCCTTTTCATTTCTCTTTAAACTATAAAATGTGAAAAATCAAAAACTACAGTTTAATGAATCAATAAACAACTTTCTTATGAATCAAAATGTCATTTAAAATTTATAAACTAATGTTGCATTCTCATATTTTATCAAAAGATTTACTAAAATTGATGTACATAATTGCGGAAGGATCCATAGATACTTTCTTAAGTAGCACACGTATATATTTGTCTCCTTCCTTTGCTTTTACTTTAGAAAATAAACACTCTGGTCCTTAATCAGTGATTTCGTATTCGAACCTTGGGTAGAAACAAAAAAGTAATTAAGGTGTATGAGTGTTGAAATAAATAGAATTAGAGGTTATATTTTAAAGAAATAATTTACTGTATTAAATTAAAAATATTATTTTTTTATTTTAACTTTCATTATCTTTTGTTTGAGTACTTATCTTCCGTACGAATATCAATTTCTTTTAAAGAGTTTTTGAATTTCTATGTCATGTTTTTATTATTACATTCATTTATATATTATAAATAAATATTTTAAGAAATTTTGAAAATGAAACAAACAACAGTTATGAATAATATTTAAAAGTAAAAGTTATAAAGAATTCAAATAGCGTCAATGTAACTATATTAGAAAGAGTCAAAAAATCAAAACTACACAACATAACACTTAAACAAAGAAAAATAGATTGTACTAACAATCAAAAGTCATTATCCCGTGAAATTTAACAAATATTGTAAGCAATTGATTATTAATTTAGTGTCTATCGCAAGCTGATTTTTTGATCAATCACACAAAAACGACACATTTAAAATATTAATACTATCAAAATTACTTCGTGTTGTGAAGATTTTTTTTTATTATACTTATTTTGCAGAAGAATAAGAATACTTATAAAAATATATGCTAAAATTAAGAAAGCATGATCAAGTACATAAAAGTGAATTGAAAAGGTTGAGAATGAAATATGTCTCACCTTTCAATACTCCTTTCATCTTACTTATTATAATTCACAAGGTAAAAATAGAGAAGAGAGAGAATGGAAGTCTTCATGAAACAAAATAGGAATTTGTATAGCAAAATAAAGGAAAGTTGTAACACTTTCAAATTGAAGTTTGAAAGTTATAAACATAAAATTTATGGGAGTTATAAATGTTATTGAGAGTAAGAATATAAAAAGTACGAGTTATGAGTAGTTACTCCTTATAAATATATTAAATATTAAAAAAAAAACTTAAAATATTAAAAAGTATTATTGAAAACCCCACATTTTACTTTTAGCTAAATATTATTTACCCTATCATGCACGTAGGACATAAGACAATAAAAACAAGGCAGAATATTTCACTAAAATGAATTGAGTGATGCTATTTAAATGAATAATTATACCTTTCAATTCTCCATTAATGTATATAATAATTATATATTAATGTAATAACTTATACATAATAAATTACTGTGGTTATTAACATTTTTAATGAAATTTAATAAATAGGATAAATTAAACCTTGAATTGTTTGGATGAATTGTACAATTGATTCAATAAATAGCATTGATAATAAATTAATTAAGTGACTATCTTTAATATTCTATAAAATTTTATAGCAAATTTTTCAACTTTATAAAATTAAGAAGAAATCCAAAATATAAAATAAAAAAAAAAGATAAATATGATTCTAGAATTTATAGTGTGCCACGTCAGCAAATGTATAATCCTCCTTTTATATATTGATTCATGTTAACGTATATATGACATAATTATTCGTAATCAAGAAACTAATAAACTCGATGTATATTTCTTTCGATAAAAGCAATATATCTTTAATTCAATTTATTTAAAAATGTACCTTTCTTCGTAGTCATATTATGCCAAAATATGTCGATACAAAATTTAATCAATTAACTAATAGACAACACAACGTATCTTTCTTTTGATAAAAGCAACATATCTTTATCTTATTTCTTTTTTTTTTTAAAAAAAAACTACACCATTCTCAGTAATCATATTTAGCCAAAATATGTCTATACATATTCGATTCTTTTTAAAAAAATTTGATCAATTAAAACAAATAGTACTAAAAGAAAGAAGACTAAAATTTATTCGCCATTAAATTACTAATACTCTGGTCAGGATAAATGGGCATATTCGTAACAATCACATAAGAACAGATATAACTACTTCTCGTATCCACCGGCGCCGCCTTCCACTGCCGCAAATAAGTGGCGGCACAACCCGTACTTTCAGACGACAGTGCACATTCTTAACCATAACGAAAAAATTGATTATCCCATTTTTCTCACCCTTTTCATTCCTAAGCTTATAACTCAAAAAATGCAAATAATCCTTTGACAAAAATCCTCCAATAAAATCGAACGGTGGAACCTTTGCGATTCCAATAGTTTCGATCACCGAAGAAGTCTTGCATTGAACCTCCATTGTTAGATAACGTGCATGCATGGGCATATCAACGATCAACTTCTCATTCCACGTAGAAAAACTTTTACTTTCTTTGTCCATCTTTTTTGTTTGTTCATTGCATATTGTAGATTCTGTCTTGATATTTACGAAAGCATTCTTCTTTATCAGTTGCTTTCGATTATCAAGAAGATTCTCATAGGATATTACGGTTATTTCGAGCAAACGCGCTAAGGATGATGAATATGGCTTCATAGTGATGATAAAAATAAGCAAGAAAATCAAAGCACGTAAAAGTTTGGAGGAGAGAATAATAGAGGTGTTGTTTGTTCCAAAAATTAATCTATCAATATTCTCAGACATCATGGCATCTTGAATCCAAATGCATCTCGAATGTTACTGCCCCCTAATAGTTCTAAGAAGATCAATAATATTTTTTCTTCTGTTATTAAGAAACTAAATATAAAGGAAAAAATGATAAAACAAAGATGAGAAAATGATTCTTAAAGAGAGAATCATCGGGACTTGCAAATTCAATATCCTTTCTAGGTGACTTTAAATAGGAGATTTTAGGTAAAGGAAGATGAAAAGAATCAAAATACAAAATATTTTTTAGTCAAAAATAAAAAAGACTTATCAATTTCCTACTTAATTGTTCTGGCTTTTGGACTTCATCAACTTACTCACAATCAATTCAAATCTTTAAGGCCTGCCATATTATATGCTAATTAAAGTGATTTAGTAAATAGGTTATATATTTAACAATCTCAAAAAATATCAAAAATATCTCAAAAAACCCACAAAAAAGATAAATGAGAATGGTGGCTTTAGAGGCATGTCACATAAACATCCCCATATCTTTCCTTTATATATATAGAGAGAGATTGATTATATATGGTGTAGGGCCTACCCCTTTTAAATAGCCAATCCGAATCTTCCACTTGTAAAATGGAATAGTAATAATTTTGGCTATAAATAGCCACTTTCATAATAAGAAAGGTAGCATAAACAGATTAATTGAAAAGATTCCTCTCCGTTACACTACTACTCTTTGTTATCTAATTATTTTCTTTACATAATTTTGTATCAATGTCTGATTTTAGTGGTTATTGCATTAATTTATGTTTTGCATGATTTAAGTATTTCATGGGCAAAAGTGTGCAATAACTAAGCTAAATGGATTAGATTTGACTAAAAAGTATTTAGTCTATATGGTGTTGCACTATGTGCCCAATACCTATCGAGGTTGAAGCGGAATGCATATAGATCATTTGTTATTATCCTAATTAATACATGTATAAATATTCGTTTATTCTTAACTAATGCCACGTACTCTAGGCTAGTTTAAAATAAAGAGGAGAAAAGAAGAAAAAAAAAGGCAAGGTTGAGGCGGCGGGCTTGTTGTAAATTAATGGTTGTCGGAGAAATCTCAAGTGGAAACCTAAATCTAGAAAGACTTGGACTCTAAATTCACGCTATATAAATCATCCTTTTGATTCTCGCTGCTCAACGAATTCGGGCATTCGATGGCGATTCTTCTGTCAAAGAATTCATGTTTAGCGAGATTAATTGGTTTTTGCTCCTCAAAGAAGCCATCTCCATCTATTGGTTGTCAGCTCTCAACGAATTCATCTTTGGCGAGATGTATTGATTTTCACCCCTCAAAGAATTCATCTTTGGAGACATCTAGCGGTTTTCATCCCTTAAAGAATTTATCTTTGGCTAGATCTAGCGATTTTCACCCCTCAAAGAATTCATGTTTGGCGAGCTCTTCATTGATGGTATGACCTTCTCGTCCAATGGAAATAATCGGAGTCAATTGCTATTGTTATTCTTTGCCAATGATTTATTCAACCAGTTGTATTCCTACTACTACGAAAATTAGAAGCCCCCCATGCAGCAGCTTCCTTGGTTGATACTGGCGCCGAAGAGCAATGTCTACATATTCTACAGTCTGTGGAAAAAGGATGTAAAAGAGGTGGTAATGGAAAGTAGTGACCCCCATGCGATTTTGATTCCCGTTGTTTCGGACAATCGGTTCAGGGATGGATATCTTATATAAGACATAGAGATTGTCAATTTTTTTTATTTAACCTACTCTCCGGCAAAAAGATCAACCTGCCATCCGTTGAAACAATTCCCTCTGTTGTGCGCGTCATTTGGAATAGCCAATTTGGTTGGGTCGAAAGCCTTGTTTTAGACCATATCCCAGAACCCCAAACCTCACAAAGGTGATATGAAGACCTAGACCTCATCTCAGATGTTGTTCTCTCGTCATCTCCTATGGATGATGACTGCATAGCTGTGGTCATTTATGGTTGCCAACAGAAACTCGCCTTTTGCAGAAGAACACGACGAGATGATGCTGACCACCCCAATTGTTGGATTCCCCTGTTATTTTATGGTGTTTTCGGGTACAAGAATTTGTATTTAGGCACAATAACTTCAACACTAGTTCAAGTTTAAAACAAGAACACTATGAAGTACAAAAACACCTTCAACACAAGATCAAAGTGATCTTTATAAGAAATGTGTTTTATTTTTTCAGAAATTAAGATGAAACAGAAATATAAAGCCAAGTCCCCTAACTTCACAGAGTGTCCTTAAGGAATAATTCTCCTCATTGTACCCGAGATTTTGGAATCTTCCTCCTAGGATAAAATGGCTTTTAATCCAACTATAGTGATACTTCAAATAATTGGATTCGTAGAACTCACTCAACGATTTGATTGATCACAAAGAATGTTTGGAAGACAAGAAGAGTTTTTATTTCAAAAAAGTTTCCATTCATAAACCTGTGGATAAATGTAGGTTTATATAACCATCAAGTGCCCCTTCCCAAAGGTGGCAATGGTTCATCTGAAAAGGTGTATCCTTTGGAAGAGTTATGTCTGTTCATTCGAATCATTGTGTCTTTTCCTGAACAGACACAACTATCTGAGTAGTCACTCCTTTTCCAAAATAATATGTCTTTTCCTCAAAAGTTATGTCCCTCCATTTTCCATTCATACCTTTTTCATACATATTGAACCCAACAATCCTCACATGAATGGAAATGGCTATTTTTTCATAAAATTTTACGGACAAGTAGGTGACCATCAAGCAAAGACTGATTGTATCTGGATAAGTGGATTTCCCTTTGAACTTTCCGTAGTGAACATACATCGGATGCACTCGGTCAATCGATAGATTTGATATCTTTGAACCGTCGAGCTTAAATGTACACCTAGAGAACACATGTCACACAACCAACCTTTTACCGTTTATGGTTCTCACGGTTTTATTCTTTTGAGCCATGAACACGTCCCGAATTCATGAGAGCTTAGAGAATAGGCCTTTACTAACATTCTCCTTGAAACGGCTTCCACTTCGCCCTCACATAGGTGATTTCTAAACATTCAATCCCATAGATTAAACTATTTGGTCAAATCTGTCAAATTTAGATAATCATTAAAAAACTTCTCACCTTAAGTCTTATCATTGTTTACTAAACATTGTCTACATCATGAGAATGAGTTGGTATTTTGACAATGTTGAACCTGTCAGACACAACTTTGTTTGATCTCCTTGAACCTAGCTCTTGGGATCTCCAGTCTGCTAGGTAGAGTAACCGACATGCTGACTTGTCTTAGGCCTTAAACCCATTCCCTTGGATGTCCTTTCCACTCCTTCTCTAGATAAGCCTTTTATAAGTGGATCCGACACATTATCCTTTGACTTTACATAGTCAACAGTGATAATTCCACTAGAGAGAAGTTCCTTAACGGTATTATGTCTCTTTCGTATGTGACGAGATTTATCGTTATACATCATGCTCCCTGCCCTACCTATTGCCGCTTGGCTATCACAGTGTATACATACTGGTGCCACTGGTTTGGGCCAATAAGGAATATCTTCCAAGAAATTTCGAAGACATTCTGCTTCTTCACCGGCTTTATCCAATGCGATAAATTCAAATTCCATTGTAGAGCGAGCAATACAAGTCTATTTGGATGATTTCCAAAAGACTGCTCCTCCACCGATAGTAAATACATATCCACTTGTGAATTTTAATTCGTTCGACCCGATGATCCAATTTGCATCACTATATCCTTTAAGTGCCGCGGGATATTTATTATAATGCAAAGCATAGTCTTGAGTGTATTTAAGATACCCCAAAACTCTTTTCATTCCCATCCAATGAGTTTTGTTGGGATTACTCGTGTACCTACTCAACTTACTGATTGCGCATGCTATGTATGGTCGCGTACAGTTCATTATATACATTAAACATCCCAATACTCTTGCGTACTCCAATTGTGAGTAACTTTCACCTTCATTCTTTGGAAGTGCAAAGCTCACATCCAAAGGAGTCTTGGCAATACCGAATTCCATATACTTGAATTTGTCAAGTACATTTTCAATATAATGAGACTTTGACAATGCCAACCCTTGTGAAGTTCTATGGATTCTTATACCTAAGATCACATCTGCAACTCCAAGGTCTTTCATATCAAACTTTCTCTCGATCATTCATTTCATTGCATTTATGTCAGAAATATCTCTACTGATGATCAACATGTCTTCCATATATAAACAAACAGTGACTTGGTGATTTGGAGTGTCTTTAATGTAAACACATTTATCACATTCATTTATCTTGAACCCATTTGCCAACATGGTTTGGTCAAACTTCGCATGCCATTGTTTAGGTGCTTGATTTAGTTCATACAATGACTTAATAAGTTTACACACCTTATTCTCCTTTTCTAGAACCACAAAGCCCTCAGGTTGTTCCATGTAAATTTTTTCTTCCAATTCTCCATTTAGGAAAGTGGTTTTCACATCTATTTGATGGATTTCAAGACCATATACTGTCGCCAAGGCAATTAACATTCGAATCGATGTTATCCTTGTTACTGGCTAGTATGTATCAAAGTAATCAAGGTCTTTGTTTTTCTTGAAGCCTTTTACTACAAGTCTTGCCTTGTATTTGTCAATAGTACCATCCGTTTTTATTTTACTTTTGAAGACCCATTTAGAACCTAAAGGTTTATTTCCTGGAGGAAGATCAACCAATTCCCATGTATGGTTGCTTAAGATTGAATCAATCTCACTATTGACTGCCTCTTTCCAAAAAAATGAGTCTGACAACGACATCGCTTCTTGTAGACATGTAATTTTGTCCCTCTGAAAGATTAATTTACCCAATTTTACCTTATCCTACCGTGTACCCTCATCCATGTTATTATACCCTCACAAAATACAAAAAATAACAAACTTTGTCTTATCCTAATATTCTAACAACCCACCCAACTAAAAATTGACAACACATCCTAACCCCTACCCCTCCTACCCCTATCCCACGTAGCCACCCCTCCCCCACATTTCTTTTCCACAAAGAAAAGAGCATATACACTCCATCTTTTCTATTTTTTTGGAGGCTCGACCAGATCCAAACACAGAGAGAAAAAAGACACCCACCTCACAAGAAGAACATGCACCATTCTCTTCTCCACCATATTCACGATACACACGCACACACTCACCTCTTTCAGATCCTCACGAATCTCGCGTGCACATATTCAGCTCGCCCGAAAACACTCTCTCCCATCGGGAAACACGTACACACGGATATCAGTGAGGAAGAGGTCGAGAAAAATGGAAGGAGCTTGAGATTTTCGGCCAGAAACAGTGAAACCGGGAGAAGTTCAATCTTATCGAGCTTTTTCTGGTGAAACTTTCACCGGAATCAGTATCAAGCTCGCTGAAATCGGCCCCAAGCTCGCCGATTGGTTTTCCTTCTCGTTGTTTGATCGATACCATCTCAAAATCGCCAAAACCTTCTTATTTTCCTTTGATATTTTGACGAAATATGGTCGGCGTCCACTGTTTTGGTCGTCTTTGTCCGTTCATCGGAGCTCGATTTTAATTAGTTTCAGTTCTCTGTTGGATTCCGGGGATTTTGGGACTCGTTGGTTTTCGTACTGTTTCTCAAAATTTGGATATTGTTTGGGTCTTAATCGGAATGTTGTGATCAGTTTTGGATCGTTGTTCCGCTATTCGGGTCGGATTCGTCGTTGTCGAGGTTCTATTCGAAATTTCAAGTTTGGGTTTTCTTTATTATCGAGGAAAGTAAAATCTATTGAGGCAGTTTTGGGTTACTATTTATCGATACCAAGTTGGGGTTTCATCGTTGTTGAGGTTTTCTATTTGAGATTTCGGATTCGGATTTCTTTCGACTCTTATTGTCATAAAAAATTCAATATCGGAAGGTCCATTCCTTAACTTTATCTTTTCATTATTTCGAATGTGGTTTTGTTGTGATTTTGCGATTTGGGTTTGGATATTTTAGTCGTATTAATTGTTGTTGCGAGTATGAATTACTCATGTGCATGAAATGTTGAATCTCTGTTGGACGTATATGTTTGATGTTGGTTTCGAATGTTGAAAAGGGATTTGATGATCGAATTGGTTTAGTCATGTGGTTGAAAAAGAATTTTGGGGTGGGAATAAGAAGTTGTTAAAAGTTGAATGTAGTTAAATTTTGGACTATTGTCATTTTATTTAATTCGGATTAAGCATGAATTTGATAGAATCATTTTAAAATCAAAATCCTGATAGACAACATAGGTTGGGTAGGCGAATTTAGGGATAGTGGATTGATGGAATATTTGATTTGTGTGATTGAATGGTTTTTGGCTATATGTGCTTTGGGATCACTTGTATCATTTGGCCAGGGAATGCCCCGAAGTACTTGTATTATTTTTATCCGGGGAATGTCCCGAAGTATTTTGTACCCGGAGGACATTCGTGACGAAGGCCCGAGGCAGCGGGTTGGAGTTTAGTTTAGGACTAGCTTAGAATAGAATAGGTTTTACCTTTCCGTATGTTTTTATTTTTGGACTGTATAATTGGACTGAACATTAATATTTTGGTTTTGGATTGTTGTTTGACGTGTTTGTTGCTTGTTTATGTGTTTTATGTGGTTTATACGTTCTTAGTGTCAAAGTTAGCCAATACGTTCCACCAAGCGACCGTGGTCGAACACGGGATCGAGGGGTGCCTAACACCTTCCCCTCGGTCAACAGAATTCCTTAGCCGGAATCTCTGTTCGCAAACCAGTCTTAAAGAGTCAAATTATTTTGAAAAAGATTTTTCAAAGGTGACTTGGCACACCGGATTATGCCAAGTGGCGACTCTGAATAAAAAAATGTAAATAATCTTTTTTCTCGAAACAAATTTTTATTTTTCGTCACTTTGATAATAAAAACCCTTTCGAACTTAAAAATTAATCTTTTGGAGTACGAAAAAAAGGTGTGACAGCTCTGGCGACTCTGCTGGGGATTTATTCAGAATTCGAGCTTATTTTGGAGTCGTATCGGCTTTGTTTGACACTATAGGTGTATAAACATTTTGTTTGTGTTGTTTTGTGTTATTTTTTTTATCATTATGGAATATTTTCGTGCTCTTTGTGTACAGTATTTATCCTATGTGTTACCGCTTTTATATCTGGCATCATGTGTGTCTACCCCCGACCTTCTTTCTGCAACAAGTTTGTAGTACACGTGTTGTACACGACCTCTAGTTAAGTCACCCTTATTTTAGGGGAGAAGCCGTCGGTGTTATGGAGTAGGTGGAAAGCTGTCGCAGCCACTATCGACTATACGCTCCCCCGAACAGCCTTGTTAGTGAACCCCAACGTAGGTCAGCCTTTAGGTCATGTTTATGTGCATCATGTTGAGACCTAGTGGGGCCCACTTGGTCCTTTGTAGGAGACTCAACTCTAAAGCATCCCTACGTGTTATATGTTGCATCTTTGAGGATAACGTGGTCATTTGACGGACTGATTTGGGAAAAACATGTGTTGAAGTAAAGTGTGTGGGTAATGAAAAAAAAACAAAAAAAAAGAGTTTCGTAGTTTTTAGAGTTTTTTATGGCTTTTATTTTTCACAATTCCAAAATTCAAAAGGATTTTTTTACCTTTCGCACTTATTTTCTCAAAACATCAAAAGATTTTCCTTTGTCTCGTTTAGCATGCATTCACAATTCGAAAGCTTCAAAAAGATTATTTTTTTTCATTCATAGGATGTGCTTATAAAAGAAAAATGCAAAATAAAAGGTGTTAGAAATTTTTTACATTTCGTATAACGAAAATACCAAAAAGATTTTTCTTTCATAGTTGTTGATGTCATTTTTCTGTGAAGTATCAAAATGAAAACTCAAAAGATTTTATTAACTTGGTTCATTGTCTGTCTTTGGTCGTATCTCTTAAGTCAGGGTCTAGCCTGTTATTTAATCATTAATTGACCAATCTGGACGAACTACGCGTACCTGATTCCCGTCTCTTGGGGCGGGATACGTAGGCAACCCTCGGTGGGTCCGGTAATCTTAATTTTCATTTTTTGGCCTTTGTCTTAGTCTTAGCCTGTGTTTTCCTTCTCGTAATCTAGTGTTGTCAATTAATTCTTGCCAAGTAGGCTGATTTCATTCGGCGGTACTGTTCGGTGAATTTGAGTTATATGTCGGTCTGTCCCTCTATGTCACATGATATTTTTTCTAAGATAAAATCCCGAGGGTCGGGAATTCCTTGTCTTGTTTTGAATTTTTGAGTTGTAAGTTTGGCTTGTTATTACAGGATGAAGCCTACAGGGTCTAGAGTCTTGATGGTTTCCAAAGTGCCCAAAAAGTTAATAAAGTGGTGGAGCACGTTCAACTACGCTAACCAGCAAGAGCTATTTAAGATATTAGGTGATCTTACGAAACTTTTGCATGTCCCACCCCATCCAGACCTAATAGATGTTGTGCTGACCTTTTGGGATCCTAGTAATTTGGTGTTTAGGTTCGGAAAGTGTGAAATGACGCCTACGTTGGCAGAATTATCTGGTCTGCTTCATTTGCCTTATATTGACAAAAGTATGATCCGAGCTCGGAATCACTCGGGCAATAGGTTTCTACAAGGGTGTGGTTTGAAGAGTAATAACGGACATTTGGGTTGTCTGAATCAATCATGGATTTCTTTAGACTTTCTATTCGCTAGATTTGGATCCTCGAAAGGTTTTGATTGCTTTTGGGATGAATTTCATATGACTAAGGAGAAGTGGGAGAGAAAACATCTTAAAGTATTCACCCTCGCTTTGTTAGGTATTTTAGTGTTTCCACTAGAAGAAAGACGTATTAATACCCGTTTGCAATCTGTGGTGATGGCTCTATTTCATAAGGATCAAAATGACAAGGGCACTATTCAAAAGGGGAAGGTCGTTGATCAAAAGGGCAGGTTCACTCTCATACCCATGATCTTAACAGAAATATATAAGGCTTTAACCGAAGTGGGGGGGGATGAGATTTTTTTAGGGCAGTAACCTGATATTGCAGTTATGGATGATGGAGCATATGCATGCCCCTTCTTTAGTTAGACTAGACGTGGTTGATCGTTGTATTCCCAATCGAGTGAAAACCATGGACTTCAGGTTGCGTTTGGATAAATTCTCGCTACCCGTGGGAGTTGACGCTTGGATTGAATTTCTTGAGTCAAGAACCGGGGATAACATTTTGTGGACTTATCTGTGGCTTCGACCAAAGATAATCTTGTTGGGTTGTCAGACGCAGCTCCTTTTAGTTATGTTAGGGCTCAATTGCACTAGACCATACAGTCCTTCTAGGGTAATGCGCCAGTTGGGTAGGCTGCAGGACGTACCACCAGCAGTGGATCTTCTGAAGGATGTTGAGTACTTCAAGGACCAAGCCTTAGGTGAGAGCAAGTACGAGCAGTTTTGGAAGCATGCAACAAAGCTAGGTGTGGACACACTCAAAGAAAGTTTGGATAATCCAGGGTACACTCAGGGATATGGGGTCTGGCTTCAATCTATCTCTCGGGGTATCAGTCAACCCTTACCAGCGCAGCTTAGAGGGAGAATACAGGAAGAATGCATAGTTGACGACCATCAGGATGAAAGTGCGGGGTCCAAAGTGGAGACACTGAGAGTTCAGTTAGCAGATTTATTCAAGATTGTAGAAAGGTGTCAGAACAATCTTTCTAATTGCACTCCTCATGAGGCAGGAATACGGGCCCGAAGCTTCCTCCCCAATATCAGGGTGTCTTTGCAGGACATGCTACAAAGTTTGAATGGGAGAAAAAGAACTTCACAGGCAGGTCCATCTCATCCAGGGTCATCACGTAGAGCACCAGTCTGAAAGAGCATTTCTTATCTTAATTCAATTTGAGTCTTTTATATTTCTGTCATTGTAGGGTGGCATCAGTTTTAAGTCGAAGTCAAGTTTTTTTCGGTATTAGGGTCTTTATCAGTAATTTCATGTATGTCGTCTTAGGGGTCTAGAATGTTATTTTGTATTTGTTGTTTAGTTTTTAAAGCAGTCCTAAATTCGTTGCATGTTTTGTTTCTTTTTTTCATCAAAATCTTATGAGGTTACGACTTTCTTTTGTTTGTTTGTTTTCGTTTTCGCAAAAAAAAAAAAAGAAAAAAAAAACCTTCAATTATGTAATGTTTATGCATATGCTGCCCGAACTACGCAAGATCTGATTCATGTACAACATGATACGTAGGCAACCTACTTTGGGGTTCGATCTAAGCATTTTGTTTCATTTGTTTTTCATTATTTTTCCTCTTTTAAAGAAAAGCAAAAGCCATAAAGAATAATAAAACGAAAGTAGATAGCGAAAAAATAAATAATGAGGCGAGAAAGAGAAAGAACAGAGACTGAAATAAAAAAAAGGAAAAGGGAAATGAGGGCAAAAAAAGAGGTGTGTTTGGAGGAAAGAAGCAAATAAGTGTAGATAAAAATCGGGATGATGTTAAAATGACCTCGCTATCCTCAAAAGCTGGTAGAAATGAACATGAATTTAGGACAATTTTACCAATGTGATTCCCATGCTTGTTGTGTGCCCTAATCCTAACGGATGTCGTCTTTGATGAGCATGTTCTTTCAGATAACAGTGGTAGGTTTGCAGTACTCTGGCTAGTCACCCATACTTCACTAAATCAAAAGCAAAGCTCGCCATGGATAGCAGGGAGATTGAAAATTCGCTCATTGACCCGGATCAGGATCACAGGGATGAAAGTTCAGAACACAAAGATGAGGTAGTAAGGCTCAGGCAACAATTGATAGATTTGCACCGGGCATGGGCCAGCGAAATGCCTCCTCCTCCGCTCCCTGAAGGTCTTGGGAATATCTCTAATTGCCCACCGCTTTCTCAGGCGCAATTCTCTGCTCCTACTGAGTCACCTGAGCACGCGTCAGGATTCACTCCGCGACATTATTATCCTGGAAGTTCAAGTGTGCCCTTGGCAGCTCCCCAATCAAGACCCGCTACTCAGCCGGCGCCACCGATCACACCGGTATTCGTGGCTCCGCCACCACCTGAAGCTCCCACATATGTTGTGCGTCCTACAATGAGGCTTCCTCAGTCTGCCAGTGAGCCAATATTGAAGGTTCCAGATAGTCAATATTCTGCCCCGAAGCCTACTTTGAGAATAAATGAACCATATGGGTACACTCAGATACCTGCATTTCCATTTGATACGGAGAAACCTGTCGCAACCGAGGAACATGAAGTCATAGCATGGAAGTTGAAAAGTTTAGAACAGGCCATGAGGAATTTACAGGGAATCGGAGGTTATAAGAGTGTTTCCTATAAAGATCTTTGCATGTTCCCAGACATCAACCTTTCCCTCGGTTTTAAAATCCCCAAGTTCGAGAAGTATGCAGGGCATGGTGATCCCGTGGCATACTTGAGATGTTATTGCAATCAATTGAGGGTTGCAGAAGGAAGGAAAGAGCTGCTCATGGCTTTTTTTGGCGAGAGTCTTTCTGATCTGGCTTCAGAATGGTTTATCGATCAAGATATCGACAAGTCGAACAGATGTGATGACTTAGCTTCTGAGTTCGTGCAACATTTTCAGTATAACATCGACCTGATTCCGGACGAAAAATCCTTGGTCAACATGAAGAAGAAAAACACTGAAGGTTTTAGGGAAACGCGATAAGGTGGCGTGAACAGGCCGCCAGGGTAAAGCCTCCAATGAAAGAAAGTAAGTTGGTAGAGGTTTTCATTCAGGCACAGGATGAGACCTATTTTCAACATTTACTTCCGGCAATGGGAAAGTCTTTTATTGAAGTCCTCAAAATGGGGGAGATGATAGAGGACGGAATCAAGACCGGCCGAATAGTGAGTTTTGCCGCATTAAAAGCCACCACACAAGCGATTCAAGGTGGATTTGGCACATTCGGAGGTAAAAAAAAAAAGAGGACGCGACGACTATCGTAGCTGGAACCCACTCCTATCCTAAAAGACCACCTCACCCCTATCCCCAATCCCAAGCCCGAGTCTACGCCCAAGCTCCATATATTCCTCCCCACCATTACTACCCTCCATAAAATCCTTTATATTCCACCACCCCCATACCCAGTATATAGCGCGCAGCCATATGCCCAAACCTCTTCTTACCCGCAATGGCGCGTGCAAGCTCCACAAAATCGCCCATCCGCTCCACCGAATTACCAAAACCCCTCCAGACCCGATTTTCAACCTAGGCCCGAGTATAAGAAAGAGAAGGCGGTCAAAAATTAATTCACACCTCTTGGGGAGTCGTATGCTAGCTTGTTTGATAGGTTGCGAAAGTTGAAGGTCTTAAGCCCAATTCAAGGAAAGCTTTCAAATCCACCGCCGAGGAATCTCGATTATTCTTTAAGGTGTGCGTACTGTTCCGACATGCCAGGCCATGATATCGAGAAATACTGGCATTTAAAGAGAGTTGTCCAAGATTTAATTGACACAAATCAGATGATGGTCCAGGCCCCGGAGGGGCCAAACATTAACCAGAATCCGCTGCCAACCCATGTTGAAACCAATATGTTAGAATTAATATATGATGGGAAAGATTCTTCAAGGTGTTATAAGCCTATTGTCAAGATACAGACCATTGAGGAGAAATCGGTGAATGTAGCAGAGTCTTTGAAAGAAATGTCATTGAGCCAGGAAGGAATGCGAGAAGATAAAGCCCAAGAAAGCACAAAGAAACCCCTGATCACAGTACAAGGTGCCAGAAGGTATGTTGATTTAAATCAGGATAAACCTAAGTTGACAGTGGTAGGAGCTCTGAGTCTGCCCATCTTGATGGTGAAAGGAACACTGGCAGCGCCTATTGTCCTCAAACCGGTGACCCAACCTCCGATAGTTGATACGAAAAGGGTTCCCTGGAATTATGGGTGAACTGTGATGACCTATCACGGGAAGGAAGTAGTGGAAGATGTAGATGAGGTAGGGGGTGTGACTCGGTCAGGATGATGTTTCGTGCCTGAAAGCTTAAGAAAGTCCAAGCCAATGGTGAGTGGACCGTCATCTATCAAAAAGCCTATCATCGAAGAAGAAGCCGAAGAATTTTTGAAAAAGATGAAATTGCCAGAGTATTCAATAATAGTCCAGTTGAAGAAAACCCCTGCTCAAATTTCCCTCTTATCTTTGTTGTTGCACTCCAAGGAGCATCGTGATATTTTACTGAAGGTATTAAATGAAGAATATGTTCCTAAGGAGATTACAGTAAATCAGCTTGAGAAAATGGTTGGAAAAATCTTTGAGGTGAATTGGATCAGCTTTTTTGACGATGAATTGCCTGTTGAAGGTATAGGGCATAACCGGGGCCTTTACATTACAGTGAAGTACAAAGAGTTCTACGTCACTCATGTCATGATTGACGGAGGTTCAGGTGCAAATATCTGCCCTATTTCTACTTTGCACAAGTTGAATATTGATGCTAAGAGGATCAGGCCCAACAATGTATGTGTCAGGGCTTTCGATGGTGCAAAATCAAACTCCATTGGCAAAATAGAACTAATGTTGACCATAGGGCCTGTTGAGTTCGCCATAGAGTTTCAAGTATTGAATATAGACTCCTCTTACAATCTGTTGTTGGGAAGGCCGTGGATCCACAAGGCCAAGGCGGTTGCATCTACACTGCACTAAATGATTAAGTTTGAGCATGACAGGCAAGAAGTGGTTATTCACGGTGAAGGAGATTTGTCCGCCGGCAAAGATTCTCCCTTGTCTCTTATTGAAGCAAATAACGTAGAGGAGACATTCGTCTATTAAATTTTTGATACAGTGCCAGTGAATCGTATTCTTGAATGGCAGGTTATACCGGGACCGCAATTGTCTTTCGCTTCTATCATGATGGTGAGTGAACTTTGGAAATACGGATTTGAGCCAGGAAAGGGTTTGGGAGCATCTCTGCATGGTATAGTTCGTCCCATATGTACGAGTGAGAATGTGGGCCCATTTGGTATGGGATTTGAGCCTACGGCTGAAGATCTGAAGAAAGACAAGGGAAGGAAAAAAGAAACATGGTCACTCCCTCGCCCAATGCCACTACTCAGTGAATCATTTGTTAAGAGCGGTGTCACGAAGCATGTGGAATTTGAAGTTGAATTGGTTGATGACTGCCAGAACCTTTTTATTGAAGTTGATTTGGTTGAAGCAGGAGAAGGTACCAGTATGGCAGACATGCAATTCATAGGTCTAGCTGTCCGGCTCAATAATTGGGAAGTCACTCCTCTCCCCGTCAGGAGGGAGTTTTGGTAGTTTATTTTGTTTTTCTTTCTATTTATCCAAGTTATTTCAGGGTTGTAATTCGGATTTTAGTTTTTTTATGTTATGTTGGCATCTATGTTTAAACCCTTCTATTTTTTTATTTAATGAAATGCAATGTCCCTTTTGATTCGTGTCTAATATATTTTTTTTTCTTTTTTATATACAGTTCTCTTTATGTTGATTCTAATGACTTGACATGCATGCGGAATTTTTAGCCTGATCTTAAAATCCAAACTAATCAAGATGTAATGAAGCAGGATGGGGAATATGATGAAGAAGAAGCACTAGAAGAAATAAGCAAAGAGTTGGAACAGTTTGAAGACAAACCGAATCCTAATTTGAATGAGACTGAGCCAATAAATCTAAGGGATCAAGAAGATGTTAGGGAAACTAAAATCAGTGTACATGCTTTGCCACAGCTAAAAGATGGAATGATTCAAGCATTAATTGATTATAAGGATGTTTTTGCATGGTCTTATGATGATATACCTAGTTTAAGCACTGAATTAGTGGCTCACAAATCGCCAACGGATCCCGTGTTCTCTCCTGTCAAACGGAAGTTGAGGAAGTTTAAAACTGATGTAAGTATTAAAATCAAAGAGTAAATCATGAAACAACTTGAAGCCAAAGTAATTCGAGTGGATCGTTATCCCATGTGGTTATCCAATGTTGTTCCCGTACCAAAGAAAGATGGCAAAATTCGAGTGTGTGTTCATTACCGTGATTTGAACAGAGCAAGTCCGAAAGATGATTTTCCACTACCCAACATCCATATTTTGTTAGACAACTGTGCTAAACACGAGGTTGCCTCTTTTGTGGATTGCTATGCCGGACATCACCAGATCAGTATGGATGATAAAGACGCGGAGAAGACGTCTTTTATCACACCATGGGGGACCTATTGTTATCGAGTGATGTCGTTCGGTTTGAAGAATGTTGGAGCAACATACATGAGAGACATGACCACTATGTTTCATGATATGATGCATAAGAAGATTGAGGTATACGTGGATGATGTGATTATTAAGTCAAAAAGTCAGGCCGACCATGTTAAAGATTTAAGAAAGTTCTTTGAAAGGCTTCGCAGGTATAATCTCAAGCTCAACCCGACAAAATGTGTATTTGGAGTTCTGTCTGGAAAACTGTTGGGGTTTGTGGTCAACCGTCGGAGGATTGAATTGGATCCCTCGAAAATCAAAGCCATTCAGGATTTTCCCCCGCCCAAGAATAGGACGGAGGTAATGAGTTTGCTTGGTAGACTGAACTACATTAGCAGGTTTATTGTTCAACTCACAACCACTTGTGAGCCCATATTCAAGTTTCTGAAAAACAGTGTTGCGGTAAAATGGACTGAAAAATGTCAGGAAGCGTTCGACAGAATCAAAAGATATTTGTCAAATCCGCCTGTGCTGGTACCCCCGGAGCCTGGTAGGCCTTTGATCTTATATTTATCAGTCATGGACATTTCTTTCGGTTGTGTCCTGGGTCAACATGATGTCACAGGCAAAAAGGAGCAGGCTATTTATTATCGTAGCAAGAAGTTCACTGCATATGAGGCCAGGTATACTCTTCTTGAAAGGATGTGTTGTGCCCTAACTTGGGTAGCACAGAAGTTGAAGTATTATCTCTCATCCTATACTACTTATCTCATCTCCTGCATGGATCCTTTGAAGTATATCTTTCAGAAGCCTATGCCGACAGGTCGATTGGCAAAGTGGCAAATATTGCTTACCGAGTTCAACATTATATATGTGACTCGAACCGCCATGAAAGCCCAATCCTTGGCTGATCATCTTGCTGAGAATCCCATCGATGAAGAGTACGAGCCATTAAAGACATATTTTCCTGATGAAGAAGTGTCGTGTGTCGATAAACTCGTTATAGATGCTGATCCAGGTTGGAAGTTGTTCTTCGATGGAGCTGTCAATATGAAAGGAGTCAGAATAGGTGCGGTTCTTATCTCTGAATCGGGACAACATTTCCCGGTAACAGCCCAACTTCGATTCTACTGTACTAATAATATGGCAGAGTATGAAGCCTGTATTCTTGGTTTGAGGTTAGCTATTGATATGGGAGTCCAGGAATTATTGGTGTTGGGGGATTCAGATTTGCTTGTTCATCAAATTCAAGGCGGTTGGGAGACGCGAGATTTGAAGCTCATCCCATATCGACAATGCTTGCAGGAGCTATGTCAACGGTTTGTGTTAGTAAGATTTAGGCATATTCCAAAGATTCATAATGAAATTGCTAATGCTTTAGCCACTCTGTCTTCAATGCTCCAATATCCTGATAAAACCTACATCGATCCAGTGCATATACAGAATCGTAATCAGCATGCTTACTGTAATGTGGTTGAAGAAGAGCTCGATGGAGAACCCTGGTTCTTGGATATCAAGCGATACATTCAGTCAGGAGAATACCCAACATATGCCACCAACGATCAAAAGAGGACTATTAGGCATTTGGCTAGTGGATTTTTCTTAAGTGGGGGGGTCTTATATAAGATAACCCCAGATCTAGGACTTTTGAGGTGTGTAGATGCAAGAGAAGCCTCGACAATCATGGTTGAAATACACTCTGGAGTATGCGGGTAGCATATGAACGGTCCTGTCTTGTCAAAGAAGATTCTTCGAGCAGGTTATTACTGGTTTACTATGGAGAGGGATTCTATTCAATTTGTTCGAAAGTGTCATCAATGTCAGGTACATGGTGATCTGATACATTCTCCTCCTGTTGAGTTGCATGCAATGGCCGCTCCATGGTCGTTCGTGGCTTAGGGAATAGATGTGATTGGACCGATTGAGCCGAAGGAATCAAATGGACATAGATTCATTTTGGTAGCCATTGACTACTTCACAAAGTGAGTAGAAGCAGTAACTTTCAAGTCAGTGACAAAGAAGGTTATGGTAGATTTTGTTCATGCCAATATCATTTGTAGGTTTGGAATTCCTAAGATGATCATTACATACAATGTTGCCAATCTCAATAGTCATTTGATGCAAGAAGTGTGTCAACAGTTTAAGATCGCACATCGAAAGTCTACTCCATATCGCCCAAAGGCCAATGGTATTGTAGAAGCCGCCAATAAGAATATAAAAAAGATACTGTGAAAAATGGTACAAGGGTCTAGACAGTGGCATGAAAAGTTGTCGTTTGCATTGCTAGGTTATCGCACCACTGTTCGCACTTCAACAGGGGCAACTCCATATTTATTGGTGTATGGGACAGAAGCAGTCATCCCTGCAGAAGTTGAAATTCCCTCTCTTTGAGTCATTGTAGAAGCAGAGATTGATGATGACGAATGGGTCAAAACCCGACTGGAACATTTGAGTTTGATTGAGGAAAAAAGGCTAACGTTTGTGTGTCATGGCCAGTTGTATCAGAGGAGGATGGATCGAGCGTATAACAAAAAGGTCCGTCCAAGGAATTTTGAAGTTGGTCAGTTGGTATTGAGACGTATCCTTCCTCACCAGGTTGAAGCGAAAGGCAAGTTCTCCCCTAACTAGCAAGGTCCCTTCGTTATGAAGAAAGTGTTGCCCAATGGAGCCTTATATTTGACAGATATTGAAGGCAAAATGGCAGAAATGGCTATCAATGCTGATGCGGTCAAAAGATATTATGTATGATATTTGATCCTTTGTTGATTTTATTGCGTGTTTAGTACTTGCATTTTTTAAGATTGATATAATGAAGGCCTTTTATTCTTCTATCCAAACATTGTGTCATCCTTTGTTTACCCGTTTGAGCTTCGTTTTATTTTTCTTTCATATCCCTCTTTTGAAATCAAAATAGAGTCAAAGATAAATGTCAAGAAAATAAGGATAAAAGAAAGAGTTTAAAAATAAAAGAAAAAAAATCAAATCAAAACAAAGAACAAGCTGATGGAACTACGTGCGACCTGATTCTCCTCTCTTGGGAGTGAGATACGTAGGCTGCCCTATTTCGAGCTCGGTCCAACCAAATAAAGATTTCAGAGTCACCCAGTCAACAAAAACTAGGGCATGAGTTAATGTGTTGTTTGAGTCGATTCCAAAAGTTGTAAGTCCCACCCCCACTTCAAGCGTTGTTTGAACCTCTTGCCATCTTTTTCTAACCTTATCCGAAAGTCAAGTTACAACCAAAGAAAGTCTTTCAGATCAATTTTTGATAATGTTAAGGCTAAGCATGCAATGGATATGATGATACATTGTGAGGTACCACTTGTCTCCCTCAGCATAAGAAATCAGGTAAGAAATATAAAAATAAGAGAGTCTTATTGGTGAAAACCCCCGTGGGCATCATAAGGCGATGGTTAGTTGAGAGAAATGAAAATGAGAGAGTCTTATTGGTGAAAACCCTCGCAGGCACCATAAAGCTATGGTGAGTGGAGAGAAATAAAATGAGAGAGTCTTATTGGTGAAAACCTTCACGGGCACCGTAAGGCGATGGCGAGTTCAAGAGAAAAGTGAAAAGTGAAAAGAAAGAGATTTGTTGGCGAAAGTCTTTTAAGATGTCGTCAATTGAATGTGATGTATGAGTCCAATAGATTTGAAGAAGCGGCTCAGCGGCAAAGGCACGAACTCAACAACAAATGAGAAGTTTGGATAAGAAGATCAGGCAGCTTAATCCAAAATGCATGTCATACTCATTGGAGTTGTTTGTCGTATTCAGATAAGTTTTCTTTTAAATATGGGACATTGCACTTTTCTTTCATTTACATATTCATGCTTTTTGTCTTTTTATGTCATTTATCAAAATAAAAGTCGCCATCATTTCTGTACATTTTAAGTCAAGTCTGTGTCAAAACAAACGAGAAAGGATTTCAAAATTTACTACCAATCCTTCCAATTATATGAGGAAAAGCCAAGGACCAGCACATGAAAGAAATATGATCGTAATTCAACACGGAGCAAAGAAAGTCTATCAACCGACAGGCTGTTGGATTCGTGGAAGCATTCAGATTTGGGAAAAGGGTGCACCTCAGAGGCATGATAAAATGAAAACCCATTGTTCGAGTCAGAACTCATTTCCCTCAATCTGGATCCGGGTCAATGATGCGGCAAGACAGGTCAAGTGTCAGCGATTTGGAACAAAGATGAAAGGAACGAGTGCTGGGGAAGATACCTGAGAAGCCAAAAACTGCAAGCCACCACTAAGTTTTTAACTGACAAATTTTCTCTGTTAAAATAGGGGAAAATTCGCTTCACTTAATTCAACTACCATTGGAAATGCACATCCGTAGGATTTTACTTTATGATCAGGACCCTCCTGAAAAATGAGATTTTACTTTATGTTCAGGACCCTCCTGAAAAATGGGATTTTACTTTATGTTCAGGACCCTCCTGAAAAATAGGATTTACTTTCTGTTCAGGACACTCCTGAAAATGGGAATTCACTTTATGATCAGGACCCTCCTGAAAAATGGGATTTTACTTTATGATCAGGACCCTCCTGAAAAATGGGATTTTACTTTATGATCAGGACCCTCCTAAAAAATAGAATTTTACTTTATGTTCAGGACCCTCCTGAAAAATGGTATTTTACTTTATGATCAGGACCCTCCTGAAAAATGGAATTTTACTTTATGATCAGGACCCTCCTGAAAAATGGGATTTTACTTTATGTTTAGGACCCTCCAGAAAAATGGGATATTACTTTATGTTCAGGACCCTCCTAAAAAATGAAATTTCACTTTATGATCAGGACCCTCCTGAAAAATGGGACTTTACCTTCTGTTCAGGACCCTCCTGAAAAATGGGATTTTACTTTATGTTCAGGACCCTCCTAAAATAGGATTTGACTTTCTGTTCAGGACCCTCCTGAAAAATAGGATTTTACTTTCTGTTCAGGACCCTCCTGAAAAATGGGATTTTACTTTCTGTTCAGGACCCTCCTGGAAAATGGGACAACGCTTTCAAAAATGAAATACTACTTTACTATAATTTTTGTTTGGGATAATTTTCGTTCTAGTTTTAATTTTGGGTTTCAGGAGCCCGCATGAAGAACAGGGTGATGAAATAGCAAGTCAGGAGCCCGCCTGGAGAATAAGTTGAAGAAATGAAAAGTCAAGCAACAAAGCGAAGCAATTGAAAGCCAAGCCACATGTTGAAAGAAATTGCAAGTCAGGAGCCCGCCTGAAGAATAGGGTGATAAAAGTTGAGTCAAGAGCCAACAGAAGTTGTATAGATAGGATTTTGTAATTTCATTTATGTTTTAACTTGTAATTTTTATTTTTGATGTAATGACAGAGCCGCGGACCGGAACCTCGGTGGAACCTCACTCGACTCTCCAACTCGGTATAGTCCACTTCTCTTCCAACCCTTTGAGATACTTGTGATTTCCTCATGACTTGGGTAAATAGGGTGTCCGACAGGAGTCGATTGTCCTTCTTTATTTTACTCCTCTCTTTGAATAATGATCGGGACAAAATTCGGTCTCGTTGTTTACTTCTTTGCCTGAAAACACTGTGTGTTTACATTCAAAGGGGCATGATGTAGACACGTAATTTTGTCCCTTTGAAAGATTAATTTATCCAATTTTACCTTATCCTACCGTGTACCCTCATCCATGTTATTATACCCTCACAAAATATAAAAAATAACAAATTTTGTCTTATCCTAATATTCTAACAACCCACCCAACTAAAAATTGACAACACATCCTAGCCCCTACCCCTCCTACCCCTACCCCACGTAACCACCCCTCCCCCACATTTCTTTTCCACAAAGAAAAGAGCATATACACTCCATCTTTTCCATTTTTTTGGAGGCTCGACCAGATCCAAACACGGAGAGAAAAAAGACACCCACCTCACAAGAAGAACATGCATCATTCTCTTCTCCACCATATTCACGATACACACGCACACACTCACCTCTTTCAGATCCTCACGAATCTCGCGTGCACATATTCATCTCGCCCAAAAACACTCTCTCCCATCGGAAACACGTACACACGGATATCAGTGAGGAAGGGGTTGAGAAAAATGGAAGGAGCTTGAGATTTTCGGCCAGAAACAGTGAAACCGGGAGAATTTCAATCTTATCGAGCTTTTTCTGGCGAAACTTTCACCAGAATCGACCCCAAGCTCGCCGATTGGTTTTTCTTCTCGTTGTTTGATCGATACCATCTCAAAATCGCCAAAACCTTCTTATTTTCCTTTGATATTTGGACGAAATCTGGTCAGCGTCCACTGTTTTGGTCGTCTTTGTAGTTGTCCATTCATCGGAGCTCGATTTTAATTAGTTTCAGTTCTCTGTTGGATTCCGGGGATTTTGGGACTCGTTGGTTTTCGTACTGTTTCTTGAAATTTGGATATTTTTTGGGTCTTAATCAAAATGTTGTGATCAGTTTTGGATCGTTATTCCGCTATTCGGGTCGGATTCGTCGTTGTCGAGGTTCTATTCGAAATTTCAAGTTTGGGTTTTCTTTATTATCAACGAAAGTAAAATCTATTGAGGCAGTTTCGGGTTACTATTTATCGATACCGAGTTGGGGTTTCATCGTTGTTGAGGTTTTCTATTTCAGCTTTCGGATTCGGACTTCTTTCGACTCTTATTGTCATCAAAAATTCGATATCGACAGGTCCATTCCTTAACTTTATCTTTTCATTATTTTGAATGTGGTTTTGTTGTGATTTTGCGATTTGGGTTTGGATATTTTAGTTGTATTAATTGTTGTTGCGAGTATGAATTACTCATGTGCATGAAATATTGAATCTCTGTTGGATGTATATGTTTGATGTTGGTTTCGAATGTTGAAAAGGGATTTGATGATCGAATTGGTTTAGTCATGTGGTTGAAAAAAGAATTTTGGGGTGGGAATAAGAAGTTGTTAAAAGTTGAATGTAGTTAAATTGTGGACTATTGTCATTTTATTTAATTCGGATTAAGCATGAATTTGATAGAATCATTTTAAAATCAAAAGCTTGATAGGCAACATAGGTCGGGTAGGCGAATTTAGGGATTGTGGATTGATGGAATATTTGATTTGTGTGATTGGATGGTTTTCGGCTATATGTGCTTTGGGATCACTTGTATCATTTGGTCGGGGAATGCCCCGAAGTACTTGTAGAAGTTCTTTGACGTGTAGTACGTCTTGGATTCTCTTCATTATGTACATTCTCACATGGTTCATCTCGAGGTCGTTTAGATCCTCCACTAGACTGTTCATGTCTAGTTTTATACGGGTAAATATTTTCAAAGAATTCAGCATTATTTGATTCAATTACCGTATTTTCATTTATATCCGGATGTTCGAATTTATGAATCAAAAACCGACATGCTTTACTACTTTTAGCATATCCTATAAACACACAGTCCATCGTCTTAGGTCCTATTTTAACCCTTTTAGGCATAGAAACTTGAACCTTTCCTAGACACCCCCACATTTTGAAATATTTCAAGTTGGGTTTCCTTCCTTTCCATTTTTCATAAGTAATTGATTGTGTCTTACTATGCGGAACTCTATTGAGTATACGATTGGCTGTAAAGATAGCCTCCCCCCACAAGTTTTGCGGTAAATCGAAACTTATAGTAAGGCATTCATCATTTCTTTCAACGTTCGGTTTTTTCTTTCCGCAATTCCATTAGATTGAGGTGAATACGGGGCCGTATTTTGATGGGTGATTCCATTCTCTACACATATTTCGACGAAGGGAGATTCATATTCTCCGTCCCTATCACTTCTTATCATTTTTATCTTTTTCTCTAACTTATTTTCTACTTCAATTTTGTATTGCCTAAAGGCATCTATTGCTTCATCCTTACTATTTAGCAAGTAGATGTAACAATATCTAGTGCATTCGTCAATAAAAGTTATGAAATACTTTTTCTCACCACGTGATGGTGTTGACTTCATATCACAAATGTCAGTGTGTATTAAGGCTAAGGGATTGAAATTCCTTTCAACGGACTTATAAGGATCCTTTGCATACTTTGATTCCACACACGTTTGACACTTTGATTTATTACACTCAAAGTTTGGCAAAACCTCTAAGTTAATCAGTTTTTGTAACGTTTTGTGATTAACATGGCCTAAATGTTCATGCTACAAATTATAAGACTCAAGCAAGTAAGAAGAATTTGAATTTTTATTGATTTCAAGATTCATTACATTCATCTTATAAAGGCCCTCGGTGAGATAGTCTTTTCCAACATACACTTCTCCTTTGCTAATTATAATTTTTCCAGAATCGGTTACACATTTGAATCTGTTCTTGTCTAGAAGTAAAACAGAAATCAAGCTCCTACGTAATTCCGAAATGTACAAGACATTGTTAAGTGTCAAGACCTTTTCTGAAGCCATTGTCAAGCCCACTTCTTAGCCGTAGCGGAGTTAGCCATGTAGATCATTTCTTCTACTTGAGCCAGATCAAATGACGAAAACAACTCTTTGTTGGCACAAACATGGCGGGTGGCACCAAAATCCATCCACCACTCGCGAAGATTCCCCACCAAGTTGCATTCTGAAAACATAGCACACAGATCACCACATTCTTTGTTGGACTCAATCATATTTGCTTGGTCCTTTTTCTTTCCTTTCTTAGGGGCACGACAATCCGTGGACTTATGGCTAATCTTGCCACAGTTGAAGCACTTTCCCTTGAATTTCTTCTTGGGTTGATTGCTTCTTTGTTCAACTTTTTTCTTTTTCTTAGAATTGTTTTGATCATCTTCTACAATATGTGCTCCATTAATTGTAGAATTCCCTTTTGACCTTTTCTCGGCAGCCTTATTATCCTCTTCAATACGTAGTCAGACAATAAGATCTTCGATAGTCATCTCCTTGCGTTTGTGCTTCAAGTAGTTTTTGAAGTATTTCCACATAGATGGTAGCTTCTCAATAATTGTTGCTACTTGAAATGCATCATTCACAATCAAACCTACAAACCAGTTTATGTGAGTACTAAGAACATTTTCAATTTGTTCAACTAAGGTATTTTTCAAAGATATACCTTCCATTAGGAGATCGTGAATGATTACTTGCAATTCCTGCACTTGAGAGACAACCGATTTGTTATCTATCATTTTAAAGTCCAGGAATCTTGCGACAAAGAATTTCTTAATTCCCGCATCATCTATCTTGTATTTCTGTTCTAGTGCCTCCCATAATTCCTTCGATGTCTTAGTTCCACTGTAAACATTATAGAGGTCGTCTTGGAGACCACTCAAGATATAATTCCTCCAAAGGAAGTCTGAGTGCTTCCAAGCCTCTACAATCATGAAATGCTATTTATCTGAGGTTCCCTCGGGCACCTCAGGAGCATCCTCACTAGTGAACCTTTGAAGGCATAGAGTGGTGAGGTAAAAGAACATCTTTTGTTGTCATCACTTAAAGTCAATGCCCGCAAATTTTCTGGGCTTCTCCGCAGGCGCCATTAGTTGTGGAGCATTTGCTCGACTTGTTGAGGCAATACTAGTTGCCCCCATAGTCGTAGCTGCATCTTGCATTTGACTTTCGTTAGTCATTTTTCCTGTCACCACAAGACAATAAAATTTAGTATTTTCAGAATACTATTTATAAAGTTAAGCAACTTTAAACTCTTCTTCTTGTTTCTAGTTAACGATGAAGTTTTTATGACTTTCAATCGTCAACCGAATGATCTTTAACTTGTGATGAAGATTTTGTCTTCGAATCACTAGTTAAGTTCAAACGAAGTAGAAAGCTTAAAGCTTTAATCTCTAAAAACAAGCAATACAGATTCTATAAGAGTTATTCCTTAAGGTTGTTATTTTATGGTGTTTTCGGGTACAAGAATCTGTATTTAGGCACAACAACTTCAATACTAGTTCAAGTTTAAAATAAGAACACTATGAAGTACAAAAACACCCTCAACACAAGATCAAAGTGATCTTTCTAAGAAGTGTGTTTTATTTTTTCAGAAATTAAGATGAAACAGAAATATAAAGCCAAGTCCCCCGACTTCACGGAGTGTCCTTAAGGAATAATTCTTCTCACTGTACCCGAGATTTTGGAATCTTCCTCCCAAGATAAAATGGATTTCAATAAAACTATAGTGGTACCTCAAATAATTGGATTCGTCGAACTCACTCAATGATTTGATTGATCACAAAGATTGTTTTGAAGACAGGAAGAGTTTTTATTTCAGAAAATTTTTCATTCATAAACCTGTGGATAAATGCAGGTTTATATAGCCATCAAGTGCCCCTTCCCAAAGGTGGCAATGGTTTATCTGAAAAGGTATATCCTTTGGAAGAGTCATGTCTGTTCATTCAAAACATTGTGTCTTTTTCTGAACAGACACAACTATCTGAATAGTCACTCCTTTTCCAAAACAATATGTCTTTTCCTCAAAGGTTGTGTCCCTCCATTTTTCATTCACACCTTTTTCATACATATTGAACCAAACATCCCCTCCATTCCCCCTTTATACAATACGATCAAATTGTTTACCACAGTGGAAAGAAACTATTTTACACCCTCACCGCCCAAGGATGGACCATTGAACTTGAAGCTTGGGATCTTCATAGTGATCCAATTAAGAGGTTTCACATTGAGGATTAGTCTCGAGTTTTGAGAGATCATATGCATGATTGGCCTCCTTGTATGGATGAGGATTTGTTTGATTCAGTACTAGATTCGGTTGGCTCACTAGATTGGGACAGAAGGATTCACTTAGTGTACGACCACCAGAGCCAAGAGCTTTTTGTTGTTATGCGCCACGTTTTAGAATCCCGTAAAGTGCCACATATTGTAAATCCTGATTTCATTGCCCACAAGACTATGACTTTTGATGTTTTCAAGGTTGATTTCGTGAACGATCATCTCATGAATCTTCAATACTTGAAAGATGGCATTGGCAATCGTGCATTCTTCATGAGCAAAAAACGGAGCTTTGTTCTCTCAACCACAGAACATCCTGAATTGAGGCCCGGTTCTATTTTCTTTACTGATGACAAGTATGAATGGAAGTACAATTTTGGAGGCCATGATATGGGCATTTATGACTACAAAGAAGATAGCATTATCGGCAAGCTAGAGAGTATTTCACCGGCTAATAGTTGGTTTATCCCGGATGTTGATGCACCAGATGTTGATGCGGACTTTTAGTGTGGGCTCGTAAACTTTTCTTTGTCATTCTCGTGTGGACTTTTTGGTTTTTAAGTTAAATTAGTAGAATAAGCCTCTATACCTCTGAGGTAGGGATAAGTTCTCTACCTGTACACACGCCTGTCCTTGTCTATTGGTATTGTTAGATGTCGTGGATCCTCATTTTACCAAATCTGTTTTCCCCCATAACAGGAAAGAGATCAAAGATACAAGGAATTAGGTTTGAGAGAAAAGATTACTCTCGGTAGTGGTCGTTTATTTTCTACTTGGTAACAAGTAAGCTTCATTATCATGGTTTTTTTCCATCTTGACATTATTTATCTATTTAGGTCGGAATTGTGTTACTTTTATTCCATGATTATCTAAGACTTATCTTACTGATGCAGTGGCAGTGCTTTGTCTAGTCATGTTTATTTCCTTTAGCGATCATGCTGGTCGTCAACTTGTTCTATGAGTAGTTTGTCTCGAGATTCCTGACATACATGCAAGGTTGTCTTCAGTCCCTTTTCACATGGGTCCGTAGATCTTTTGTAGAAAACTTAGCAGAATAAGAGAATTTACTGCTTTTAACGGTGATATTAGACAGATGTACCAGCATTCATCTTGGCTCTTAATATGGACCTCTTAACACCTTAGAAATTGCATCTCTGTATCTGATTAAGCAATGTACAACATAAAGTGTAGTGCTAATCTAAGCTGCTCGGACATATATTTGGTGCCGCACCTGGTCGACACGACATGGGTGTGGGATCCATGCCCAATTTGGTCAGACGAATTATGGGTATTTTGAAATTTCGGACAGATCCAAATATTTTTGTAATTAAAACAAAAGCTAAGGTGAAATTGAAGAAATTGGAATACATTCTATATAGAAATTTCTACATTACCCCGTTTCCTTTTTTCTACTTCCAGGAAAGTCCTCTTGATCATTATTTTCTCCTCAAGTTTTCCACATAATATCTCATAATTTAGGTTTTATAACTTTATATTTAGATATTTGAATTATTTTTAGCCAAATCCGCGCTCCCGTATCCATACCTGGATTCGTGTCCTTGAATCTTAAAATTTAGGATCACAAAGGATCCAACCTGTGGATCTGCACCCGTATTGGACCCCGCACCCGAGTCCAAGCAACTAAGGTGCTAAGCCTGGAGATGAAGACAGTCAGGTTGGAATTTCTTTGATAGAGATGATCAAACTATATCTCAACTAAGGTAGCTTGGATGGTTTGATCTGTTTAGATCTTCTATTGCAGTTCATTATTTCTCCGCATAGAATCATAGAGTTGTGACCATATTTTTCTATTAGTTCTGTCATATCTTTGATAGCAAGTTGGTTACACCTACAACCGAAATGGAAACGCTAACCAAGCGTTTCCTGGTTCAAAAATGCTGAATCTCGTCTAAATCATCACTTAGCCCATGCATTTCACTTCTTTAGAACAGTAGCTAGTTTCAGTATGCTGTGTCAGTAGATGTGGTAAATGTTACTTATCATTGTAGGTGCAGCTTTTTATCCAGCACAGTAGGATTAAACTTTTGAAGTGTTACCTATAAAAAAAGACTCATTAAAGTAAGGGGTCCTCAGGTTTAGCAGAAATCTGATGTGCAATATATACTCTTAAATAACAATTACACACTTTAAATCCAAAATATTACATGAGCCTGTCAGCTACTCTGTTAATTAGGCAGTTTTGAACTTCTTTCCCTTCATGGGTTTTAAGACTGCAATCAATATTTGTAATGTCATATGGCCTTCAATCAACTCTGCAATCAATATTTGTAATGACATATGGTCTTCAATCAACTCTGCTATATGTAATAAACTGAAGCAATACTTGGTATTGTGTATATGCTCGGACATTTGTATTCTTCTACACAATTGGTTGCACATTTTAGTGTTCACCTGCCTATACAGGATGTCAGCTTTGAGCAACTGATAGCAAGGAGATTGTTTATTTATTATTGTTTCAGTAGCTATGGAATGCCATTGAAGGAGAAAGTGTACAAAAAAGAGGAAAAGTAGAAGTTCATAAATTATTTATGGGTAGTTCTGGTAATAGATTCTTTTATAAGAATTTGAATTGCTAAGGTGATCAAGTTATATGGCCATTTATGCCCAATTTCTTTAAATTCCAATCAGAAAAGTTGTCTAACTTTGTACAACGGAAAAAATTGGAATTCAAAATAATTAAGTGAGCTCTGAGGAGAGTAAAGTGTACAAATGCCTTGTGGAAGTACAACTTATAAGCTTCATTTGAGATGGACACATACTGCAAAGCATATATAAGCTTCATTTGAAGCTTAATATTATGTATGTGCTACATCTATTCATGAAGAACAACTTATAATTTAATGTTATATGCCTTGTGGAATCATTTGAAGCTTAATATTTATACACAACCTCTTTGTTTAATTTGGTGGTCTTATATCTGACTCATTTTCTTTTATTGAACAGGGAGGATGAGTTGGAGAATTTAACAGTCCTTTTTCATTTCTTTTTATGTTGCAGATAGACAAGTTAGAGAGCAGATTAGTGTGGTGAGAATTTTCAACGACCACATAAGGATAACAAGGAAATTTTGGTAGTTACCATTTCTTGGATTATTCTCTCATCTTAGATGTCCCAAGAAATTAAAGCAGGCAAGAAAGCAAGGAGCTATGATATTGCGAGCCTACAGAAACTGACTTAGAAGTGATGAAGCAACTCTTTTAACGAGGAGAGTAGTAATACAACTAAAACAAAATTGTTTTAAAGCTAAATTGGAAAGATCCCAAAAAGATTACTCATTAGAGAAGATAAAAGCTTAAGCTCTAATGGAACTCCAACATGGCTTCAACAGCTTCATATTTTGTCAATCCAACTCCATATGATCGATCAGCACACTACCTATTCAAACAAACCAAAAAAAAATACCGATCAAAAACCTCTGTAAAATTAATCAAGAAAAAAACCCCAGAAAATGAATTATAAACCCCTGTTAAACTAATCAACAATCCCCACCCCCAACCCCCACAAAAAAAAATAATTGAGAACAGATCAAATAAATATCTGTTAAATTAATCAAAAAACCCCATAAAATGAATTACAAATCACCAATCCCCCCCCCCCCCACACACACACAAAAAAAAAATATATATATTATTGAGAACAGATCAAATAAATTAAACAATCAGAACCACCCCTTTTAAATTAATCAACAACAATTAATCCAAACACATCAACAATGAAAAACACATCAACTAAACTATTTAAAATCCAAACACATTTAATTAATCGACAATTTAATATAAACCCAAATCAACAAGGCCCCCTTACCCGACCCCACCCCACCTCCCTAAAAAAAAATAACCCTGTAGCGACGATACCCATCTCCCTGTCCTTTTTTTCCTTCAAGACTAACAATCAGAACCACCCCCTTTTAAATTAATCAACAAGAATCCTCCCCGCACCCCACCCCCAAAACAAAAATTATTCACCCCTTGTGAAATTAATCAATCATCCCCACACTGAAATCCAAACACATTTAATTAATAAACAATTAATCGACAATTTAACATAAACCCAAGTCAACAAGGCCCCCCCTACCCCCATCCCACCTCCCTAACAAAAACAACCCATACGGCCATACCTTTACTTCTTGTTGTAGTTGTACTCCGCAGGGTCCACGATACCATCTCCCGGTCCTTTTTTTTTTCTTCAAGGCTAACTTTCTCCTTTTTAGGCCGTCCTTTTCGATACAAAAATGCTTAGAATGAACACGATAATCCTCCATAGTTTTCATTCCCATACCGCACTTTTCACAAGCCAGAATAAATTCTTTGGGATGAGATTTAATGACGTGATCATAGTCCTCCAGAACGATAATGTTGTGTACAAACCTTATTATTCGAAATCCCATTGCATGTGTATTCTTTTCTCAGTTCTTTTTCCCCTAAACTCAAACCTCTTTCCTTTTTCTCTCGGTTCCGCTAAAAAAACGAATGAACATATTCAGGAAACGGAATTCCCGCTAAAAAAACCAATGAACATATTCAGGAAACGGAATAGACCCTGGAGGGAGTTATTGTGGTGAGTAGGAGTTATTTTGGGGTGAAATATACTTTCAGGGTCGGGAAATTTGAGTGGGTTAGTAACTAGAAGTGAGTTCTTTTGCCCTGAAATCCACGTTCAGGGTCGAGAAATTGAAGTGGCTTAGTAACTAGAGGTAAGTTCATGTGGTCAGCAACAACAGTTTTGGTGTCAAATCGACCTGAAAAGCTCATGTTCATGTGGGGAGGAAGGAGGTGGTGGTACCCAGGTTTTGGGGAAAAGCTATTTTTTTTCTTTTCTTTTTTTGGTTTACTATTCAGTGTCCGGTACCCGCATTGGAGTTTGATTAATCCGAATTCACATCGGATAGGCCCCATTCGGGATAGCGTTCCCAACAGAATTTTCTCCATGCCCAGAATCGAACCCTCGATCTTTAGTTAAGATTGGAGCGACCATCCGCTGCACCACAACCATGTTGATTTGGGAAAAGCCTTTGTTAACTGGAAACCCATTGGCTTTTGGGGAGAAGGCAAAGGTATGAGAAGGACGACGGAAGGCTTGAAAGAATCTCTTGAACATTTTTTATTTTTTTTTGCAGTTGATAGAGTGTGTGTGAGAGTGGTAGTGGGTTCAACTTACAG
This sequence comes from Capsicum pubescens, assembly GCA_030864215.1. Taxonomy (NCBI): domain Eukaryota; kingdom Viridiplantae; phylum Streptophyta; class Magnoliopsida; order Solanales; family Solanaceae; genus Capsicum; species Capsicum pubescens. The sequence continues at coordinate 22,700,476 of CM061543.1, forward strand.
TGGGTGGAAGTTTCTATAACCCCATTCCCAGTACGAATTTTTGGTACTCACCGGGTGTCTTTGGTACGAAGGAAAATATTATTAATGGAAAATATTTTTCTACAAAATGTTTTTTTGAAAAATAAATTAATTTTTTATTTATTTTTTTATATTTGATTGGTGGATAAAAAATATTTTAAAAAAATATTTTATAGTATTTGATTGATGAATGAAAAAATATTTTTCAAAACATACATTCTGGTGTTTAGCTAAAGGATAAAAATACATTTTAGAAAAATATTTTTTTAGGATGCGTTCGATATGAAGGAGGAAAAATATTTTCTAAAAAAATAAGTTATTTCTTACTTATATTCGTGTGATCGTTATGCAAATTGGATAAGTATATGTTTTTTAAAAGTATTTGAATATATTTAACAAAAATAATGAGAATGAATAAGATAAAAAGAGTGCGATAAATTTAAAATTTTGGGTAGGGGGTGAGGTAAGAAAAAAAATTAAATATTTTTTTAATATGAGTGGCAGGGGGTGGGGTGGGGTGCGGGTGGGGGTGAGGGAGGGGGATTGAGGAGTACGGATGAATGATTTTGAGAGTTGTATGAATATTTCAACTTCAGAGTGAGGTTGAAAGAGAGTTTTGAAAAACATTTTTCTTACTTTTTGAACTGAAGTCATTTTCCTTAGAATTTAGAAAAATAAACTGATTTGAAAAACATTTTTCAAAATTTTTCAGCCAATGAGAAAACTAAAAAACATTTTCTGAAAAATATTTTCCTCATATCAAACACACCACTATCTATGCCAATTTTACCAATATTGTTTCAGAATAATAAATTCAAATATTCTATAAATAACAAATTATATCTAATATTAAAATAAATTAAATATAAATAAATAAATTATTTATTAATTATATAATCTGAACAAGTATTTTTTGGATATATTTTAAAATTAAAAAATGTCAATGAACTCTCTCTTCCATATTTATTTATCTACTCTTGACTTTACAATAGAGAGGCAATTTTAATACTATATCACTTTTTAGATATAATGAAATTTTTTAATTTATATTGTTTTTATATAAGAATAAAATAAATAATTAAATTATTCATTACTTGAATAAAACTGAATAAATAAGTTCAAATCTGTCCAAAAGTTTGTAATAATTCAAAATATAAAATCTAATACCTACATATTGATCTTTCCCTTTTATTGCCACACCTCACCTTATAACTCCCTCTCAACAATATTCTCACATGACCAACATGGGTTGTGGTGCAGCGAAAGGGGTTGTTCCACTCTTAACCAGAGGTCGAGGGTTCGATCCTGGGCATGGAGGAAATCCTGTTGGGAGCGCTACCCCCCGAATGAGGCCCTACCCGGAGCGAATCCGAATTAGTCGGACTCCAATGCAGGTATCGAACATCGGATGAAAAACCAAAAAAAATACAATATTCTCACATGACATGCACCTCACCTCACTCTCTCTCAACAAATACTCTAATCGCCTTCACATTAACTGGATTTCAGCCCTCAACGTTTTTACCAACAAAAAAAACAAACAACGCCGTTTAATTATATAATTGTAGAGAAGGCGCACACATGTAAAGTTCATGAATAATGTAGCCCCATGTATTTTCATGTTGATTTATATATTGTTAGTATTAAATTACTTAATAGAAAATGAGAAAAAACGTAATCACGAGAATAACAATATATAGTAATAATAAGAAGTAAGAACGTTGAAGTGAAAGATATCAATACATAACGGGTGAGTCTGATTTGATAATGAACAAATATGAAAGTCGTGCCATCTATATATATTATATATGAAGTTAGGCCAAAAGAGAGTGACTTTAACACCCTTGCTCATATGCTTTGAGAACTTATACGTGAATAAAGAGTGGGAAGAAGAGAACGAGGTCTTCATACAAAATCGTATACTTGAGCAGTGTAGGAGTTCGAAAATGGGTTGAATAAACTCCATTGGGTTTGACAATCGTGAAAATCTGTCATGCTAGTACTCGGCCACTAGTTATCAAAGTATGTTCAACCAGAGTAGTTTGTTCTTTAAGTTGTACCCTAAACACGAAGCTAGTTAGCTAGGACATCGATGCAAACACTTATTATAGCTATACCAAGATTCAATTCGGTTAATGCAAGAACTATAAACAAGGGATCAAAATCTTGTATATGATATAAAAAATCTTTCATACATAACACAGTCCAAGCAAACTCACTTAAATGTGTTTTTCTTTTTAATAACAACTGTGAAATATTACTATCATGAACCAACAAAAGAGTTACAAACTAATTCTGTAATCTATATGATACAGATTTAATAATAATTGATCTCATTAATATTGAAGGGGTTACAGCTGTATATATAGAGAACTGAAGAATAACTAATTACAGAATAACCCAGATGTATTTAATAATTATATATGTAGTCTATTATCCCCCCGCAAGCTGATCAGCGGTAACGAGGGGCAGCTTGGAGCAGAGAGACTGAAAAGGCTGTAACGGAAGAGGCTTGGTGAGAATATCAGCAAGCTGGTCAGTAGATGGGACATAGTGCGTGGCCATCGCTCCTGCAAGTACCTCATCGCGAACAAAGTGACAGTCAGACCCAACATGCTTCATACGATCATGAAGGACTGGATTTTTGGTAACACAAATAGTGGACTGATTGTCACAATAAATCTGTGGTTTCGTCGGGGGAATGCCAAGTGCATCTGTAAGGTATCGTAACCACATGGCTTCAGCAACACCCGCAGCCATGGCACGATATTCTGCTTCTGTGGAGGAACGGGACACTCGCGTTTGCTTCTTGGTGCACCAGGAAATCAGATTCGGTCCCATCATAACAATATATCCAGTAGTGGACTTTCGATCATCTTTGTCGTTAGCCCAATCCGAATCAGAAAAAACAGATATATCAAACGAGCCCTTTTGAAATAAAATTCCACAGTGAAGAGTACCTTGAAGATAGCGCAGAATGCGTTTCAAGGCCTGAAAGTGTTGTTCTGTGGGAGCATGCATTGATTGGGAGACTCGATTGACTGCATATTGGATGTCCGGACGAGTAACAGCAAGATAATGAAGTCCACCGACGAGGCTCCGATATAGTGTAGGATCGGCAAAGGGAGTATTCGGCCCTGGGGATTGGCGGACTGCCATGGGAGTGACCGCGGGTTTGCAGTCTGTCATTCCAGCCCGATTTAGAAGTTCAAGGGTATATTTTGTCTGATGCATCAATATGGTTCCCGATTTGCGGATGAGTTCGAGGCCAAGAAAGAACTCCAGAGGACCGAGGTCCTTAAGTTTGAAGTCACGATGCATAGCTTCAGTAATTTCAGTGATGAGTGATGACGAGCTGCCTGTAATAACAATATCATCCACATAGATAAGAATGATGACTGTCCCTCGAGAACAGTGAAGGGTGAAGAGGCTGTTGTCATGATGGTAGGTGCGAAAACCAAGACCCTGCAGAAAAGTAGAGAGACGTGTGTACCAGGCACGAGGGGCCTGTTTCAGGCCATACAGTGATTTGCGAAGCTTGCAAACATAGTGAGGACGGTTGGGATTAACATATCCCGGTGGCTGAACCATATAGATTTCTTCCTCAAGATGACCATGAAGAAAGGCATTGCTGACGTCTAGCTGATGAAGCGGCCAATCATAGTGAAGAGCAAGAGACAAGACCAGACGAATAGTCTGTTGCTTAACAACAGGGCTGAAGGTCTCCTTATAATCCACACCATACTCCTGATGATACCCTTTTGCAACCAGACGTGCTTTATAGCGAGAAAGAGATCCATCTGAATTTCGTTTGATGCGAAACACCCATTTGCACCCAATAGACTTTCGGTTACTAGGCAGAGGTACCAAATCCCATGTACGTTGTTCATTCAGAGCCTGAAATTCCTCATCCATAGATTGGCACCAGAAACTATTTTTGGAGGCTTGGTTGTAGGTAGTAGGCTCAGTTGTGGGATGTGCATCAAAGGGTATTTGAGTGTGGTAGGCTTTGGGTTTGAAGGTACCGGCCTTGGCTCGGGTTGTCATAGGATGCGTGTTGAGTGGAGGGTGATTAGGAAGGGGTGGTGGAGTTGTATGATGTGTGGGCGGGGGTTGGGTGGGGCTGCCGTGGGAGCTGGGATGTGCAGCGGTGGATGGGGTGGCTGTATGTGTGTTAGGAGTATGATGTAGGGAAGTGGTGGGTTGTGTGGCAGTCGGCTGGGTGTTCGGGTGGGAGGTTTGGGGTTTCGGGTGGGTAGTGGTGTAGTGGGGTACCGGGTTAGGTGCCGAGTGAGCCGGAGCATGAGCGTGAGAAAAGGACGGAAATAATGGCACAACGCCAAGTGGATTGGGGGAGTATGGAGTAGAGGAAAGACTTGTGTAAGGAAATTGTTCCTCCACAAAACGAACATGACGGGAAACATATGTTTTCTGAGATACAGGATCGAAACATTTGTAACCTTTGATAGTGGGATGATAGCCTAGAAAGACACAAGGGGTGGACCGAGGTTGAAGTTTATGTTGAGTGTGCGGACGCAACCAGGGATAAACTAGACATCCAAACGGGCGGAGATGGATATAGTCGGGTGGATGATTGTAGAGACGGGCATATGGAGTGGAGTTGGAGAGAGTGTGAGTGGGCATGCGATTTATGAGGTAGTTGGCAGTAGCAAGGGCATCAACCCAAAAGGAAACAGGTAAGGTGGAATCATGGAGGAGCGCAACAACTGTTTCTATTAGGTGACAGTGTTTGCGCTCAGCAACGTCATTTTGTTCAGGGGTATATGGACATGAAGTGTGATGAAGAGCCCCTAGATTTTGAAGAAAAACACCAAATGCATTGTTGACAAATTCTTTGCCATTGTCACTTCGAAAAATTTTGATTTTGGCATTAAATTGATTTTGAACCATTCGGTCAAAGTTTACAAAAATAGTATAAGCTTCGGATTTAAATTTCAGAGGATAAAGCCAAGTGAATTTACTGTAATCATCAACAAAACAGATATAATAACGAAAACCTTGAACAGAAGGAACTGAGGTTGGACCCCAAACATCAGAATGAATTAATTGAAATGGCGCAGTGGCCTTGTGTTCAGACAGTGAAAAAGGTAAACGACAAGATTTAGACACTGAACAGGACTCGCAATGTAATTTTTCTGAAAAATTAAAACCTAAGGAAGATAAAATGGATTTGGTGATGGCGGATGATGGGTGCCCAAGCCGGCGATGCCAGGTTGACGAGAGAATGGCTTGACTCACAACAGACGGAGACCTGGATGGAAGAGTGTATAGCCCATGCTCACAGCGGCCCGTGTACCGCACCCGGTTCGTGGTATTGTCCACTATCTGGAAATTGGTGTCATTAAAAATGAGGGTGCAGTTATTTTCTTTAGTAAAGCGATAAACAGATAAAAGATTGGATGTGAGGGAAGGGACGTGGTGAAGGGTTGAGAGATGAAATTTACCATTTGGGGTATAGACATACCCAGAGCCGGTGTTTGTGATGGGAAGGGATTGACCATTGCCTACTGTAATAGTTTCTGAGCCATGATACGGATGAGGAGCTTGAAGTTGTGAATAATCCGACGTCACATGGGTGTTAGCACCTGTGTCTAGATACCAATCGCCAGATTGAGCGTTTGTGGACGCATGCATCGCCCTTGATCCTCCGGACTGGCTATTTACATTCTGCGAGTCATCATAACGATACCAGCAATTAGCCGCAGAATGGCCCCGTTTAGCACAAATTTGGCACGTCGGAAGATCTCGTGTGGGCATCCGCTGGTTTCCTCGTCCCTGTCCGCGGCCTGACTGGAAGCCGTCCCTCGGTGGAGGCCCGCCTCTGCCTTGTTGCCCGGTGTTTCGACGGTCACCGCCGCCGCTGCCTCGCCCTTGGTTACGGCGATCGTCACCGCGACCCCTGGCTGAGCCTCCGCTGCCAGCCGAGTAAAGAGTCGTGACGCCAGGGGTGGAACTGGCTTCTCCGAGCAGTAATTTGTGTTCCATGTCTAGATTCAATTCTTCTGCATTAAGCCATCCAGACAGTTGATTCAGAGTGATTTCGACAGGCGAGAGGCGAATATGCTGTTTGAGAGAGGAATAGCCAGCCGGAAGACCACGTATCACGGCATTCACCACGTCTCGTTCAGGAATAATCTCGTTCACAGCATCTAGGTCAGACAGAATAGAGGCCACATCATCAAGGTATTGAGTCATCGTCTTCGTTCCCTTCCGAAGAGTATGCAATTTGTCACGCAACTGAAAAATATGAGCCGTGGACACAGAGTTGTACCTTGTGGCTAGTGCGTCCCAAAGTGAAGCCGATGTGAGAAAACCCCGGGCGTGTTTGTGCACAGAGGGGCTAATAACTGCGAGAAGACAGGCTCGGATCTGAGTGTCTACGATCATCCACGGAAGGTAGTCGGGATTTGGGAGCTTGACGCCGTCCTTCTCGGCTGTCTCGGGCTGCGGCTTCTCCGCACCGTCAATCCATCCGAGCAGCAAGTTGGCTGCGAGGGCGGTGCGGACGTTAAGTGCCCAGGCCGGGTAGTTGTTGTCAGATAATTTTTCGGGGATGAGATTGTGGAGATTCCTGAGCAGTAATTTTACTCCAGACGGTAATTTTGACAGAGGATCAATAACCTTGTCCATGGCGCCGACCTACGGCGGAGGAGGGAGGCCGTGCGGCGTGGTGTAGACGGTGGCGGGGGCGCACACACGTCGGAAAAGAGGAGAGATTAGGGTTTGGGCGGAAGAAGAAACCCTAGCTCTGATACCATGATACAGATTTAATAATAATTGATCTCATTAATATTGAAGGGGTTACAGCTGTATATATAGAGAACTGAAGAATAACTAATTACAGAATAACCCAGATGTATTTAATAATTATATATGTAGTCTATTACTATACAAAAGAGTTACAACAAAAGCTGGACCAGGCCTCACTCAACAGCAAAACAAGCAACAACTAATTCTGTAATTTATATAAAAAGTTCCTACTACAATTAGCTTTCTTTGAACCTACAAATGATTTTAATGTAATAAGAAAATCACTCTTAATCAGTAACACTGCTTCTGCTCGTTTGATTAATATCTCTGAACTGCTTATAGTTTCGTACTTTTCATGTAGTATAGTATACAGTTCCCCAAATAGCTGCTAACACCTTCTTCATAAACTTATTACATCTTCATCGTTTAATAGCTAGTAAGACTCTCCTTGCTTCCCCAACCTGAATTATAATACATGTCCATTGTTCTATTTCTTGTTATTTTCCTTCTACGGGTACTAGAATCTGTATTAATACAACAACAACTTCATAACAATTTCACGTATGAACAAGAATAGTTTTGAAGTTCTTTAACACCTTCAACACAAGATTATTACTAATCTATCCAAGAAGTGTATTAGATATCAGAAAATAGATGAAACAGAAATTTTAGATCAAGTCTCCCGAGTTCACGGAGTGTTCTTAAGGAATAATTCCCCTCACTGTACCCGAGGTTATGGAATTTTCCTCCCAGGATAAAATGGCCTTCAATCCAATTATAGTGGTACCTCAAATAATTGGATTCCACGAACGCATTCAACGGTTTGAATGGTCACACAGAATATTTTTAAGAGAAGAAGAGTTTTGTATTCTGAAAATTTCGTATCTCAAACCTGTGGATCAAAGCAGGTTTATATAGTCTATCATATGCCTCTTCGAAAAGGTGGCAGTGGTTCACTTAAATGGTGTGTCTTTTCTGGAAATTCATGTCAGTTTATCCAAAGACCATGTCCTTTTCCGAACAGGTATACCAGTTCACGAAACAGTGCATCATTTCGAAGCATCAGTTCAAAAACAGTGCATCAGTTCATTGAAGAATTGCATCAGTTCGAAACACTGTTTCGAAATCTACATGCATGCATAAATGAAGGATTACTGTTGCGTTTTTTTTCTTTGGTATTCGGATTAAATTTCTGTCAAATAAACTTTGTCCAAAAAGATAGATCTCATCGATCGATTATTTGCCAAATCCAAATCCGAAGCCAAAGCCAAAGCCGAGCGAGCGACGACGACGGCACCAGGTCGTTTAGATCCTCCACTAGACTGTTCATGTCTAGTTTTATACAGGTAAATGTTTTCAAAGAATTCAGCATTATCTGATTCAATTACCGTATTTTCATTTATATCCGGATGTTCGAATTTATGAACCAAAAACCGACATGCTTTACTACTTTTAGCATATCCTATGAACACGCAGTCCACCGTCTTAGGTCCTATCTTAACCCTTTTAGGCATAGGAACTTGGACCTTTGCTAGACACCCCCACACTTTAAAATATTTCAAGTTGGGTTTCCTTCCTTTCCATTTTTCATAAGTAATTGATTGTGTCTTACTATGGGGAACTCTATTGAGTATACGATTGGCTGTATGGATAGCCTCCCCCCATAAGTTTTGCGGTAAATAGAAATTTATAAGTAAGGCATTTATCATTTCCTTCAACGTTCGGTTTTTCCTTTCCGCAATTCCATTAGATTGAGGTGAATACGGGGCCGTAGTTTGATGGGTGATTCCATTCTCTACACATATTTCGGCGAAGGGAGATTCATATTCTCCGCCCCTATCACTTCTTATCATTTTTATCTTTTTCTCTAACTAATTTTCTACTTCAATTTTGTATTGACTAAACGCATTTATTGCTTCATCCTTACTATTTAGCAAGTAGATGTAACAGTATCTAGTGCATTCGTCAATAAAAGTTATGAAATACTTTTTTCCATCACGTGATGGTGTTGACTTCATATCACAACTGTCAGTGTGTATTAAGTCTAAGGGATTGGAATTCCTTTCAACGGACTTATAAGGATGCTTTACATACTTTGATTCCACACACGTTTGACACTTTGATTTATTGCACTCAAAGTTTGGCAAAACCTCTAAGTTAATCAATTTTTGTAACGTTTTGTAATTAACATGGCCTAAATGTTCATGCTACAAATTATAAGACTCAAGCAAGTAAGAAGAATTTAAATTTTTATTGATTTAAACATTCATTATATTCATCTTATAAAGGCCCTCGGTGAGATAGCCTTTTTCTACATACACTTCTCCTTTTTTAATTACAATATTTTCAGAATCGGTTACACATTTGAATCTGTTCTTGTCTAGAAGTAAAACAGAAATCAAGTTCCTACGTAATTCTGAAACGTACAAGACATTGTTAAGTGTCAAGACCTTTCCTGGAGTCATTTTCAAGCCCACTTTTCCTGTTCCTTCTACCTTAGCCGTATCGGAGTTAGCCATGTAGATCATTTCTTCTACTTGAGCCGGATCAAATGACGAAAATAACTCTTTGTTGGCACAAACATGGCGGGTGGCACCAGAATCTATCCACCACTCGCGAGGATTCCCCACCAATTTGCATTCTGAAAACATAGCACACAGATCATCACATTCTTTGTTGGACTCAATCATATTTGCTTGGTCTTTTTTCTTGCCTTTCTTAGGGGCACGACAATCCGTGGACTTGTGGCCAATCTTACCACAATTGAAGCATTTTCTCTTTAATTTCTTCTTGGGTTGATTGCTTCCTTGTTCAACTTTCTTCCTTTTCTTAGAATTGTTTTGGTCATCTTCCACAATATGTGCTTCATTAATTGCAGAATTCCCTTTTAACCTTCTCTCGACAGTTTTATTATCCTCTTCAATACGCAGTCGGACAATAAGATCTTCGACAGTCATCTCCTTGCATTTATGCTTCAAGTAGTTTTTGAAGTCTTTCCACATTGGTGGTAACTTCTCAATTATCGCTACTACATGGAAAGCATCATTCACAATCAAACCTACAAAACAGTTTATGTGAGTATTAAGAACCTTTTCAAGTTGTTCAACTAAGGTATTTTTCAAAGATATACCTTCCGCTAGGAGATCGTGGATGATAACTTGCAATTCCTGCACATGAGAGACAACCGATTTGTTAGCTATAATTTTAAAGTCCAGGAACCTTGCAACAATGAATTTCTTAATTCCCGCATCCTTTGTTTTATATTTTCATTCTAGTACCCCCCACAATTTCTTCGATGTCTTAGTTCCACTGTAAACATTGTAGAGGTCGTCTTGGAGACCACTCAATATATAATTCCTATAAAGGAAGTTCGAGTGCTTCCAAGCTTCTACAATCATGAAATGTTCTTTGTTCGAGGTTCCCTCGGGCACCTCAAGAGCATCCTCACTAGTGAACTTTTGAAGGCATAGTGTTGTGAGGTAGAAGAACATCTTCTGCTGCCATCGCTTAAAGTCAATGCCCGTAAATTTTTTGGGCTTCTCCGCAAGTGTCATTGGTTGCGGAGCATCTACTCGACTTGTTGAGGCAATACTAGTTGCCCCCACAGTCGTAGCCGCATCTTGCATTTGACTTTCGTTAGTCATTTTCCTGTCACCACAAGACAATAATATTTAGTATTTTCAGAATACTACTTATAAAGTTAAGCAACTTTAAATTCTTCTTCTTGTTTCTAGTTAACAATGAAGTTTTTATGACTTCCAATTGTCAGCCGAGTGAATTTTAAACTTGTGATGAAGATTTTGTGTCTTCTAATCACTAGTTAAATTCAAACAGAGTAGAAATCTTAAAGCTTTAATCTCCAAAAATAAGTAATACAGATTCTGATTTTATTCCTTAAGATTGTTATTTTCCTTCTACGGGTACTAGAATCTGTATTAATACAACAACAATTTCATAACAAGTTCACGTATGAACAAGAATAGTTTTGAAGTTCTTTAACACCTTTAACACAAGATTATTACTAATCTATCCAAGAAGTGTATTAGATATCAGAAAATAGATGAAACAAAATTTTAGACCAAGTCCCCCGAGTTCACGGAGTGTCCTTAAGGAATAATTCCCCTCACTGTACCAGAGGCTATGGAATTTTCCTCCCAAGATAACATGGCCTTCAATCCAATTATAGTGGTACCTCAAATAATTGGATTCCACGAACGCACTCAACGGTTTGAATGATCACACAGAATATTTTTAAGAGAAGAAGAGTTTTGTATTCTGAAAATTTCATATCTCAAACCTGTGGATCAAAGCAGGTTTATATAGCCTATCATATGCCTCTTCAAAAAGGTGGTAGTGGTTCACTTAAATGGTGTGTCTTTTCTGAAAATTCATGTCAGTTCATCCAAAGACCATGTCCTTTTCCGAACAGGTATATCAGTTCACGAAACAGTGCATTATTTTGAAGCATCAGTTCAAAAAAAGTGCATCAGTTCGTTGAAGAATTGCATCAGTTCGAAACGCTGTTTCGAAATCTGCATGCATGCATAAATGGAGGATTACTGTTGCATTTTTCCCTTTGGTATTCGGATTAAATTTCTATCAAATAAATTTTGTCCAAAAAGATAGATCTCATCAATCATTTATCAAATCCAAATCCAAAGCCGAGCGAGCGACGACGACGGCGCGAGACATCTGTTATTTCTTGCTCACTTAGCATGTTGAAATGTGTTTCACAATATACACTTTAAAGCTTCTTTCTCCCACCAATGTGGGAGAATTTTAGTAAGCTTTCCTATTTTGAGCACACTTTTTATTTTGGTGTAAACTCAATTTTCTCTTTCACTTAATTCCCTCCATTTTCCATTCAAACACACATAGAACCCAACATTTCTTGCTTAACCTATTTAAACCAATCACAATGCCAAAATAAATGATTTGTTGTCTCCTGCACTTGACTAACACACAAACAACAATGATCATCAACAATGGGGATGTTCAATTATTTTTGCATTCTAACTTTAGTGAGTAGTCTATTTTTAGTTACAAACCAAACAATCACTTTGTGTTTTGGTTGTGTCACTGCAGTTCAGACAACGATTGAAAGTCTTCTTTGTGGTCCTAGCATCTCCAAGTAGCTTCGAGTAACTGAGTAAATCCCTTTCCCTTGCAACTGATATCTGTCATTAATATACCATGTCTGCATTTTAACTTTGAGAGAATGAATTTTCCTCTGGTACCAGTTGCAGTCAGGAGGTACTTGATGGGATCGTTTGGTAGAGTGTATTAGAAAAAATAATGTATGTATTAGTTTTGTGCACTGTTAGCCCCTCGTTTGGTACCATTTTCAACTTGTGTATAAGTAATACTTGTCTAGTTATATATTGTGTATTGAGCTATGTATTAGTTGTACCACCATTTTCCTATGTATTACTAATGAAAAAGATGTCAATACATGCATTAACTTAGTTAATGACAAAATTATCCTCAACACCTATCTTATCTATACTTTGTCGTCTCTCTGCTCTATTCTTTTCCATGAAAAAGCAAGAGTTATTTTCTCTCAATGTTCTTCTTCCTTCCACTTAATCAATCATTCATTGTTTGCTTTTCTTCACAAGATTAACACTTCTATCCAATCTATCTCTTTAATCGTTAATATTTATTTTTTCTATCCCTATTTCACAATTTGGGTATAATTTTTTCTATATCAAAATCAACAATTTATGCCAATGCAAAACTGCTAGTTGGAGTAATCTTTACACCGTATTCACTGCTCGTCAAAAGAAATTTCCACACCTTGTTCTTGCTTTGTTTTGTTATTTTCACTTTTTGATATTGTTGTTGTTAGGTTGTGTTGTTCATATTTCTCATCTAGCTAGATTTTCATTTCATGCTTGATACCTTGATTGATAAAGGAGGGTATTTTTATAAATTAATAAAAAAAAATTATAGAAATTATATAAGAAATATTATTTTTAACACATCAAATCAAACAATGTATAAAAAATAATGTGAGTATAACTAGTACCAACATTACTAAAGCAAATATTACTAATACACCATATTCTGCATTGGTCTTATACATTCTACCAAACGATCCCTATGTGTCCAAACATCTTCATGCTCCTTCATATACAACTCGTCTACCCACTTCACCCAAATTGATTCCTTGTTAAATATCAATTGTCATAGTAGTTGACCAACACATTCTATATTTCATAATCTGCAATTTTTCACATTCAAACCACCAGTTTTCTTTGTATGACATATTTCTTCCCAAGTTACAAGTGGTACTTTTCTTCCATCAGTTGTAGACCCCATAAGTATTCCCTATGCTTTCCATCTACTTCCTTCGGTATGCTTTGAGGAAGGAAGACAACTGTTTCCCAGAAGTTGAATATTACAAAAAAGGCTGATTTAATCACTTGAATCCTATCTGCATAAGACAACTGTTTAGCGACGGGTCTTAGTAATTCTAGAAGTGATTTTATCCACTAGCTGTTAACATTCCAATTTGTTCCATTTCTATGATTAAATTTGTTATTAAACTATTATCTACCATTATACTTTGTAACCTGTCATTGATAGTATCAACAAATTATTTTCTACATAGATCACAGTGAGGAAGATATAACAAAATTAAGGAAATCTGAAAATCAAATTATGTCAATAATATTATGACAATATAACAATCAAAACTCGTCCACGAAACCTCTTCTAGGCCGAGATAAGGTCCCCTATATCTTTAGGCAACAATCATAGACATTCATATTAATTCTTTTATTTAGCTATTTCGGTCATTTTTGAACACCTCTTTTTTATTTATTTTTTTGGGAGGGGGGGGGGGGGAGTTTGAGTATTTGATCATTTTTTGTATGATTTTTATCACACTGCCCCTTTATCATGTGTTTCAAGGATAAAAGTAAGTTGACTCATGTAAATCTATGAATTTCAATAGATTATTCTTCAGATTAAGCACACGAATAATACTAAGTATTTTATTTTAATTTTTAATTATGAAATTAAATGTGATTTTGATAAAAAAAAAATTCAAGCACAAATTAATATTTATCGGCTAAAAACATATTTGCAGTTGGATTTCTACATCAATAGATGCATATCACATATTTGTACATATGTTTTTTTAGTGAATTTGATAAATTAATATATTTATTTATTAAATCACTACAACCCCAATATCATGTATCAATTCCTTTAACACTTACTTTAACAACAAGAGATTTGAAATAATTCTACTAGTAAAATCTGAAAAAAGAAATAGAATGCGCACACACCTACTATATTATCACTTTATGATGGAAGATTTCTTATCAAAAGAAAAAAAGAAAATACATCAAATCTCCCCTGAACTTGTAGTCAAAATTTACTTTAGACCCTAAATTAATTGGGCAATTATATGTCCCCTTAATAACTTTCAAGTGAATTAAATACTCCCTAAAAATATATTACCACCCTCACAAAGGGAGATGCACTACACACACGCCCACATCATTGTCATATCACTGTCATGTCACTGCCACGTAAATATTTATTTAAAAAATGGTGCCACACACACACACACACACACATATATATATATATATAAATCACTTTCTTCTTCACACCACCCATCCCCAACTCCCACCTCCATTGCCACTCATACCACCACCGCAACATTCACCATTAACACAAGATTTTACTTTCACATTAACACCATTAATCACATTCATCTTCCACCATTAACACACCATGTTTTCCAACGTCTACTAACACTTTCCTTCAATTTTAATTTCATTTCAATTTTTCATATCCACAAAGATAAATGAGACTCCCTTCAATTTCAATTTCAATTTCATTCCAATTTTTCATATTCACAAAAGTTATATATATTGTGATGGGTGTGTCTATTATGAAGAGAAAAAAAAATGGAGTCTCGATCGTGATGGGTGTGTCTATTGTGAAGAGAAAAAAAGATGAATTCTTCTGTATTCAATGAAAAATTGGCCCATCTATTCCTTGATTGTGTATGTGCGCGTTTCTGGTGAGGTAGGTATTTTTCGGTGATGTGTGTGCCTCATCCGTTTACTCTCGATCTCACTCTGTGTGTGTGCACAGTGATCTGTGGAGTGGAAAAAAATGGAGTATACGATCTTCCAATGTCACATTAAAGAATTTTATCAAACTTTTAGAAAGTCTCAATCATATTTGACAATTGAATGAGAAGAAGCCAAGATCTTCCAACTTTAATCTTGTTTCTTGTGATGACAATTTACAAATAATGCACCAACAATGTGTTGGGGGATGGGGGGTGGAGGGTGCACCAACAATGTGTTGGGGGATGGGGGGTAAGGAGAACGAGGGGGGAGGGGTTGAAGAAGATGAAGTAAAGAAGATGAAGAAATTATTTTATTTATTTATTTATATATATATATATATATATATATATATATAAAGAATTTGTAAAATTTAAAAGGTGGGTCCCGCATTTTTTTCCATATTTTTTAGCTATTCACTCGCAGTTTTTTAAAAAATTTGCTACGTCAGTAATTTGGGTGGCAAAAAATTCACTTGAAAGTTGTTAAAGAGGTAGATAATTGTTATACAAGTTTAGGGTCTAAAGTAAGTTTTGGCTACAAGTTTAGGGGTGATTCGATGTATTTTCTCAAAGAAAAAAAAAAGAAACAAATCAATCCCACATCGGAGAAATAGAGGATACATGTCCAATATTTAAGAGTCTCACTCAACTCCACTGGTATGAGGCATTTTGGGAGGTGTCCAAAAACAAATCCGTAAGGGCTTGGCCCAAAGCGAACAATATCATACTAGTGCGGAGTTTGGGTGAAGTTACACGCGATCCTAATAAGTGGTATCAGAGCCCAGGTTCGGGTGTATCGGAGTAGTGAACTGCGTTTGGTGAGAAGTTCCCGGTGTGACAACAAGACTGGAGATCTGCAAGTGATGCCTTGTGTCGAAAGTCTTCCTGGCGAGTGGTGGTCAGGCGGCGTGTCCCGTTGGGTGATAAAGGTTTGGTTGTGTCGGAGTGGAACAAGACTTGAGATCTGCAGGTGGTGCCTTGTGTCGAAAGTCTTCCTTGCGAGTGGTGGTCAGGCTGTGTCAGAGTGGTGGACTGTTTTTGGTGAGAAGTTCTCGTTGTGACAATAAGACTAGAGATCTGCAGGCGGTGCCTTATGTCGAAAGTCTTCCTGGCGAGTGGTGGTCAGGCGGCGTGTCCGTTGGGTTATAACGGCGGTACAAGATGTTTGGCAGATCATGTTAGAAGTTCCCGGAAGTGACCCCGGTACAAGATGTTTGGCACATGATGTTAGAAGTTCCCGGAGTACAAGATGTTTGGCAGATCATGTTAGAAGTTCCCGGAAGTGACCCCGGTACAAGATGTTTGGCAGATGATGTTAGAAGTTCCCGGAGTACAAGATGTTTGGCAGATCATGTTAGAAGTTCCCGGAAGTGACCCAGTAGCTGAGATCTATAGTCGATGCCTTGTGTCGAAAGTCTTCTTGACAAGTGATGGTTAGCGAGATCAAAATGGATTGAGATCTACAGTTGATGCTTTGTGTCGAAAGTCTTCTTGACAAATGATGGTTAGCGAGATCAAAATGGATTATCGCTGAAGGGGAGGTCACAAGTGGTGTGGTCTTGGTTTGAGGAGAGGATTGTTGGGAAGCAAATCAATCCCATATTGGAGAAATAGAGGATATAAGTCCAATATTTAAGAGTCTCACTCAACTCCACTAGTATGAGGCCTTTTGGGAGGTGTCCAAAAATAAATTCGTGAGGGCTTTGATCCAAAGCGAACAATGTCATACTAGTGCGGAGTTTGGCTGAAACTATACGCAGTCCCAACACTTTCAAGCTAATTAGGCTATTTAATGCTTTGGTTCAAAACTTAATTAATGTAATCTTCGTCTTTTCTTAAAATTTGTCTAAGTTTTGCTATTTGTTGTATGTGTTTGGCTAATCTTGTGTTGTTTTAATATCGAGAATATACATTGGCCATACATTATTCTATGTAGATTTTGAATTTTTTATATTCATAAGTTGTATCTTCATTCATTCAGGTACGTTAAAGAAGATTAATAAACTTCATGCGTATCCAATTGTTATTGTTTTATGCCTGAATCAATACTATGCATTAGTTTGGTGATTTAATTTCAAAGTTAGCGCTATGTTTGCTTATACTTGTCACACTTGGCGCGTTTATTAAGAAAATAATTATTAATATGATAAATTTACAATAATATTTCTATTAGTTGATGTTTTTTATTATATCTTGAAATTAGTTTGGAGAATAAATAATTAATGCATTGATAAAATAGAAAAAAAATTGTCTTTCTTAATATGTCAAAATGACAAATAAAAATAAAAAAATTACTTAAAAAATAAATGACAAATAAAATGAACGGAATAGACAACATAAGCCCCAACTTATTTGCACTCAACTACAATCTTTCCTTAACCACAAGGGTTGGTGTGGTGGTTCAGCACCTCACTCCTTAAGCAAGAGGTTGAGGATTAGATCCCCACCTTTGGTGAACAGAGAAAACTCTGTGGCGAGTTTCCTACCACTTAGTGCGCTGACAGTAATACCTTGGGAAACCCCCCCCCCCCAAAAAAAAAAAAAAACTACAATCTTTCCTTAGGAGCCTGGGCAAAAGGAATTTTTTTTTAACGAAAATGATATGTGTGTGACATTAGTGTTTAAGTCATTTTTATGTGACAAACGTGGCTAGAAGGGCAAGGGTGAAGAAGCCTACTGTTTATTAAATGCGAAGATCCTATTAAAAATATTCAAAGTTTGCGCTTTTTATTAAAACTAGTTTAGGTGTACGCGTCTTGCGCGTGTATTTCACTTTAATGAGTTTAAATATTACACTAAACAAGATACTTGTTTAAATAATAAAGATGAATATAATAATTAAATTTAATATATTTTGAGTATATTAAGATGGGAAATTTATTTATTAAACTTAATCTTTACCAAAAATATTTTTAAAAATCGATCGACATTTATCTACCATCTGTAAATTGCAACAAAATAATTCAATGGTAGAGACATCAAAATAATACAATTAAATCTAATTTTTACACACAAAAATTTTCTCAAAATCGTCTGACACTCATCTACCACTTGTAAACAATAACAAACTAATACGATAATAGAGATATCAAAATAATACAAGTAAATCTAACCTTTACATAAAAAAAAAACTCAAAGCCGACCAACATTTATCTATCACCTGTAAACTGCAACAAAATAATACGATAAAAGTGCTATCAAAACAATATAATTAAACTTAAATTTTACACACAAAAAATTCTCAAAATCGATCGAGATTCATCTACGAACTCTAAAATACCATAAAATAATAGAGATATTACGATAATACAATCAAACCAAACTTTTACCTAAAAAAATTTCAAAGTCATTCCACATTCATCTAGTATCTGTAAATTAAAATAAAAAAACAATAATAATAAAGATATCAAAACAATATAATTAAACCTAACCTTTACACAACAAATTCTTCAAAGCCAACCAACATTCATCTACGACCTATAAACTAGAAAAAAAATATAATAGTGATCACAAAGCTTCGATTTTGATCCAACTAATTCTTGTCTGAGCGAAGAAGTTGAGGGTTAGAAAATCAAACATCCACCAATCTAGACATGCAATCGAATCAAGTTAGATGAGTTCTCTAATTTAACATACAAATTTTATTTTAATGTTGGTAGGTTTTTGTCCCCATAATTAATATTGAACCACTCTTTCTATATTTAAGAGACTTTTTAATAGGAAAAAAGCCTTAATTTCACGTAAAGAAACAGAGACACAACTAATTAACTGGTAACTATACATATAGCCTTTATTAAAAAAAAATGAATAAGAGTTTACTTTAAGCATTGTTCATTATTTTACATGTTATTTTTATTTTTTTCTTATAGTTTTTTCACCTTTTTCCTTTTCAAAAATATATTTTAAAAAATTAACTTTAGCACAATAAAAAAAAGAGTACGGCTGATCATGAAATTTCCTCCAAAATTATTAGTTTGTCTACTTTTTTATTTTGGATTCGTGATTTTTTCCAAAAATATAATTAATGTCTTTTTGGTTTATGAAATATATATATATATATATATATATATATATATATATATATATATATATATATATATATATATATATACACCATATATACCATATATTTTAGGAGTCCATATATTTTAGAAAGTCTAGTAGAAAGGAAAATATTAATTAATTCTCCTACCATATATTTTAGAAAGTCTAGTTAATATAATAAATAATAAATTAAAAAATAGTGAAAAGACAGTTTTGTCTCAAGAATAGTGTTTTAATGAAGGGCAAAAAGTTCAAATCACTTTTCTAAGGGTTTTCACACTTTTAATATATTATAGATATAGATATAGATTATAGATGAGCAATTAATATGACTTTGAAAAGAACTCATGTTGAGTAGTATTTTAAATTTACCATATATTTTGCCTTTCTGATAGTTTTAGGACTCTTTAAATTTTTAATAATTAAAATAAATAGGTGAAAAGATAATTTTGTCTATTATAAAGTTTTTTAATGAAGGACAAAAAGTTCAAATCACTTTTTAGGAGTCTTCACACTTTTAATATATTATAGATACTATATAATAGATAAAATTATTTTTTCACCTTTTATTTTTAGTAATAAATCTATATCTACTACTATGTGTAATCTACATCTACAATATATTAAAAATATTAAGACTCTTAGTAATTTGAACTTTTTGTCCATCAATCTCTTCACTTATTTTCTTGGTATATATAAACAATATTTGTTATAAATATACCATATATAGTGAATGTCTACTTTATCATATATAGTGAATACCTACTTTACCATCTATTGTGTGTGCCTATTTATGGAAAAGTTGCAAACTCCAAGGTTGGTTTTTCCCTATAAATAAAGGAGTTTTCCTTCATTGTAATTCATCCCTCAAGAGAAATATCAAATACTCTCTATTCTTCTTCTTTATTCTTTCTTGTTTTATAACACGTTATCAACACGAAACTCTGTCAAACAAGGTGAGATGATAAATCTAAAGTAATTTCAAGGTTAGTAATTTCTTATGTTATTTGTCTTTTGCTACTAATAATATAATTATTGTTGGATTTGGGGAAAAAATTAGTTTGGAACCATTTATGTTTTAAATTTATTCCTCAAGAACAATATTATCAAAAGGGATGATAATATGTTGGGTTCAAGTCTCATCGATTTATGTCTAAGACGTCTTTATATGGATAAGACGTTGAGTTTGAATCTCAATGCACCATATTGATGATATTATGATGGCTAAGACAAAATAATGGGTGTTTGGTAAAAAGTCATGAAACATGTTTCATTAAATATGCTCCATTTCTTAAATTGGATGGGGTAGCAATAAATCATATGTGTGCCTCAATTTATTTTTGTAGTAGCTATCATAATTTGATACGCTTAAGGCATGATTATATTTCATTCCTGGGAATGAGAATTTCGATTATTATAAATACAGATCTATACCCTGGGGTGAATGTGACTGTATATACACTTGAACGTATTCTTTGTTGTGAAGATATCACAATCCACCTCTAAGAGAGGTAGAATAATTGAAAGATTGAATATCTCCAAGTTATTGTGGTAAGAAACGTGAATGTGAAAAATTATCCAGACATGATGAAATCACATGCCATAATAAACTAAGAATTTATTGTTTATTGATACAAAATTCATGTCACAGTAAACAAGAAGTTTACTAAAGTAAAAAACATATGTCATGGTAAACTTGGAGTTTACTAGTACAAATAAATTCATAAGTTGACATAAACGATTATGACATCCCGAAGATGTGCATATTGAGTATTAAACATATGTTGAAGAAATAGAAGATTCTTCAAGAATTGTTTATGTTGCTTGTTCTCATGACAAGTTGGTTGGACCAACTAATGTTGGGATTTCATCCCTCAAAGTCTGAAAAGTATAAAAGGTGAATAAGGGTTTGTTCACCTGTCATGTGATCTATTAAGATGCATCAATATAAAATGATCACATGTGAGTTTATTGTGACATTCATAAAGTTACTTGCTCAATAAAATTGAGTTAAGAGCATAATTTTCAGATTGCGTAATTAAGACAATCCATCTTGATAATATCTGTTTGGCATTAAATGCCTTCTATAAATAGCTAAACCATTGTTAATTATAACAAAACTTCATGTGTAAATCTGAAATATGATATGTTGCATACAATAGCACTTGTATGCATTAGATCAATAAATTATGATTATTTCTTTCCTCTCAATTGGTTCAAGATCACAAACCAATTATTCCATCTAATAGTTGATGTGCGATATACGATTAATGAATATATCATGATGCACAAAGATGGATTCATCAATTAAGATGGTGGATGTATGTTAGTTTTCCTAACATAAGGGGGGATTATAAGCAGCTAAGAAATATTTTAGGAATTATCATCAGATCCTCTTCAAAAGATAATTCAAGTCAAATGCCAAAAGATTCTCATATTAAGCTGCAAGTGCTCCTATTTTGTGTCCATAAAGGACAAAGTCTATGAATGCGTGAAGCATGGTAGACCAATCAGTTCCAAATGAAATAATCCTTGAAAATGATGAGGAGCAAATAATCATAATAAGAAGACAACGTGCTCTTGAAGAGCCTACGACATAACACTTCGTGAAACCTTATAAGAGATTCAGGTACCTGAAATAAATGAAGTAACGAGATCTCAAAATGTTATGTCACATTGTGACTCGATACGAAATAATATATCATCAATATCTTTGACACAATATTGGCGTAATATTGTAAAAGATTATGAGAATCTGAATTCTATGTTTATTTAAGCATACTGACGTAGAAACATTTATCAAGTAACATGAAATGGTGCATCTTGGTAAGTGAAAACTTATTTGTTTTGCACTCCACACACTTGAATATATCACACATGAAATATTAAATATTGTCACTTGACAAAATATATCTTGCAAATACTACAAGGCATGATAGAGCCTTTTCAATTAATTTATTAGCAAGGTATAGTTTTGCTCCTACTAGGAGACATCGAAATGAGATCAAATACATGATCTTATTTTATTATAAAGATTGCAGTCTTGATCTTATCGATTATGCTGATGTTGGGTATTTAATTAACCTGCATAAATCTCGATCTCAAACAGGCTATGTGTTCATATGTGAGGATACTGTCATATCGTGGAGATATACAAAGCATTCTATCGTAGCCACTTCATTGAACCATGATGAGATAATAGCTATTCATGAAGCTAGCCGTGAATGTGTATGGTTGAGGTCCATGATACATCTCATTCGAGAAAAATATGGTTTGAAATGTGATAATGTACCCATAATTTTATACAGAGATAATGCAACATGCATAGCACATCTTAATGGAGGATTCATAAAAGGAGATAGAACGAAGCACACTTCATCAAAACTTCTAATTCTTGAAAGTTGCAATTGAAGGAGACTTGATGAATAAATCAGCCACGTTGTCACTTAAACAAATCTGTTGCACGTTAAGAAGATGGTGCACAAGATCGGGATGCAAAGATTCAAGGATGTTATCATTAGGAGAAGTTAATACGCGTTGTACTCTTTTTCCCTTACGAGATTTTGTCCCACAGGGTTTTCCTTGTAAGGTTTTTAATGAGGCAGCCTATATGCGTATATCTATCAATTAGACATTCAAGGGGGAGTGTTATAAATGTACCATATATAGTGAATGTCTACTTTACCATATATAGTGAATACCTACTTTACCATATATTGTGTATGCCTATTTATGGAAAAGTTACAAACCCCAAGGTTAGTTTTTTCCTATAAATAAAGGGGTTTTCCTTCATAATAATTCATCCCTCATGAGAAATAAGAATTACTCTTTATTCTCTCTCTACTCTTCTTCTTTATTCTTAACTAGGAAACTTAGCCGCACTTCGCGCGATCATAAAATACGTTATTAAATATATACTTTAATCTATTTTAATATATTAAAAATAATCAAAGAACCTTAAATTATGAAGATCAACCGTGAAATATTTTGATTGTATACAATAATATCAAACACATGTTGTATCATATTAATATAAAAGAAAAAAAAATTCCATCCTAAGAGTATAATTTGAACCTTTTCAATGTTCAGATATTGTAAATTTGTGGTCAATTAAACCCACTTTGTTATCATTGTGTTCTAATACATATTTGATCTAGTTAAAATATGTTTATTTCATGAAATCTAAAATAATTAAAAGAAAAGCATCAATGGTTTACACATAACTATTTAATAATTAATCGTCACATTATATATTACATATAAAAAAATAATGAAAATGAGATTATGCATAACTGTTCACATTTAATGTATACTATTAATTATAGGGGTAAAATGAGAAAAACTGCTTAATTTTATTCTAATTTAGTAAGTGATCAACTAATATGGACATTTATTTTTAGTAAAATGACAAATAAAATATAACGGGGAAAGTATTATTTATGAACATTTTTTATATGTATACGGTATTTTAAAGAACCCAAAAGTCTTTGAATATATCTATTTAGCTTTTTTCTTCCACTATAATATTATTTGTTTTAAAAAATGGTTTCAGTCTATTATGATCTGAGACCAAACTTTTTCATTATCCTAAAGTTACTTATTTCTGACACATTTTATATTTTTCTAATCATAATACGTAATAAAAATGTTTTTTTACTTCTCTTCAACAAAGGAGAAATACAATTGATTTCACAATTTTTTTTATGCAATTACAATATGTAAAGAAGCAAATTTAAGTTTTAATATTAACTAAAACGTGATTTTTAATAATATTTCAAAAGCTAAATAGGTGAATAAACATATAGCTTCAAATCGAATCATCTAAATTAGTGAAAGGTTGACAATTATAGAGAGAGATATCATAAACTTATACATAAATTTTTGGAGGTTATAAACATAAAAGGTTACATTGACAATTATGAGTATCATTAAGAACAACATTAATGGAGATTATTAAAGGTGAAAGTTAAGAGATTTAGTGAAAGGTTGTCAATTATTTATAGAGAGAAGTATCATAAACGTGTACGTCAATTTCGAAGGTTATAAACATAAAAAGATATGTTGGCAATTATGAGTATCATTAAGAACAAAACTAAGAGGAGAGAAATTGAAAAGGATACAGTAACTGCTGCAGTAAAATGAAAAAGTCATCATAATGTATAAGAAATAATAGTGACAATTTAGTTTATTTATTTTTTAAATGTGAACACACACACACCATACTATAAATAAACTCTAATAAAACTACATGAAATATCTCTTTGTTTGACCTTTTTTTACTCGTTTTCTCCGTTTTAAATTTTCAGATGTAATAGAGTGTTATATTTTTCATGAAGTCAAATATCTCAAACTGCATATCAATAATAAAAATTTCAACAACAAAAGAAGAAAATGACAAAATTTGAAAAGGAGACTACAATTAGGCGAAAGATATAAAAAAAATGCAGTAAGATAAACGAATAACCCCTTCTGACAAATTCAAAATGCATTATGAATTCACAATGCATTTTGAATTCACAATTCATTGTGAATTCATAATGCATTTTGAAAAGGAGACTACAATTAGGCGAAAGATATAAAAAAAATGCAGTAAGATAAACGAATAACCCCTTCTGACAAATTCATAATATCACAGCTCAAAAATATTAAACTACATTACCTTCTCTCTCAACAGCTGTTCATTCTCCTCCTTTAATCTAACTGTTATTGACTCAAGTTCCACCTGATAAGCCCATACCGATAAATAAAATACTATCTAAATTCAGTTCACTCAATCGAAAAGATTAATAGTGATCACTACAACCAACAAACAATACATTTACATGTTTATGCTCTCCAGACCGGGCAACTAACTCTTTATTCATAATCATCCTTTACTGCCTCTGTAGAGGTGTCTTATTTAAAGGTTCCAAAATTGCCTTTATAAATAAATTAATGGCAATGGCTTTTGAACTTCTGAAACTGAAAAAGAGACCCCAAAAGAAAACTGAAAAAGATAATGAGTCATCAAGAGTATATAACTATGAAAAAAATATTAAATTTTATTAGATTAAATTGTGAAAAAACTTCAAAAAGAGATACATGCCAATAGAGGTCATAGAGAGGTTCCACGTCACCTCCCCTGTGTTTTTCCTTTATATATATATATTGATGATTAGTTCATAACAATATTTAATTATTTTTTTAATTTTTAATAATAGTCATTTAATTATTTCCTTATTATCGGGACTTTAGCACCGTACTTTCCTTAATAGTAGGACTTTAATTATTTCCTTAATATTAAGACTTTAAGAACCGTACATTCCTTCGTATTAGGACTTAATTAGGACCGTCTTCTATATGATAAATATTTTCTTCTCTACATAGTTATAAGTTTAGGTTTAGGATATTACCTTTCTTGGTGGAATATTTTTTCTTATTTGAATATTTGATTAATATTTTTTTAGAGAAAATTTTTTGAACTTCTATATATTGATAGAAAAGAATTCCACAATATAGTCGTTACATAATTCTATTATGAGACATTATTCTCTCAATGAATTTTGTATTTTTAATAGTTTTTGCGATACGAAGACCACTTAATCAAATCATATTAAAAGAGAAAATGGTCAAAAGCCCCCCCCCCAACCTTTACCCCAAATCTCAACTACACACTTATACTTTGCGGGAGTACTATGACCCCCTTGAACTATTTTAAAGTGGAATTATTACCCCCCAAAAATCTGACAAAATCAGTCATTTTGGATAAGGTGTGATGCACGCGCCAACAACATTTTGACACGTGTTTTTTTATTTAAAATTAATTTTTATTTACTTTTTTTTTCATTTTTATCAGTTTTCATCATTTTTTCACAAATAATTTTTTCACCATTACTTTTCATCTCTTTTTCTTTTCAAACTTTATTATTCCTACTTCTGTGCAAATAATTTTTCGACGATCTTGAAGTGGAAAATAATGAAAAATACCAAATTTCAAATTTTGAATGATCTTGAATTCAAAAATAATAAACAATATCTAATTTGAAAATTTCCGACAACCTTGAAGTGGGAAACAATGATCATATAATTATTAAATTTTCGACGATCTTAAATCCGAAAACAACGAACAATACCAATTTCAAAATTTTCAACGACCTTGAAGCCAGAAACAATGAACAATACGGAATTTAAAATTTTCAATGACCTTAAAGTCGAAAACAATAGAGAATTTTAAAATTTTCGACGATCTTGAAGTCGGAAATAATGGACAATACCCATTTTAAAATTTACGATGACCTTGAAGTCGAAAATAATGGACAATATCGCTTTTGAAATCTTCGATGATCTTGAAGTCGGAAATGATAAACAACATCGAATTTAAAATTTTCGACAACCCTGAAGTGGGAAACAATGAACAATATCAATTTTTAAATTTCCGACGATCTTAAATTCGGAAACAGCGAAGAATACCAATTTCAAAATTTTCGACGACCTCAAAGCCAGAAACAATGAACAATACCAAATTTAAAATTTTCAATAACCTTAAAGTCGGAAACAATAGAGAATTTTAAAATTTTCAACGACCTTCAAGTCAGAAACAATGGACAATACCTATTTTAAAATTTACGACGACTTTGAAGTCGTAAATAATGGACAATATCAATTTTAAAATTTTCGATAATTTTGAAGTTGGAAACAATGAACAATACCCATTTTGAAATTTTTGACGAATTTAAAGTCGAAACCAATTGATTTTGTACATAGAGATGAGGAAAATGATAAATTAATTTTGGATGCCATTGATGAGTTCTTGGAAAGAAGAAGAAGAAGAAGAAGAAGAAGAAGAAGAAGAAGAAGAAGAAGAAGAAGAAGAATTAAAAATGAATAAAGAAAATGAATAAAAAAGATAAAGAAATATTAAAAATAAATTTTTAATAAAAAAATTTGTTCTCACTCTCTTTAAAGAGAGTGAAACACACTCTCTTGCCATGTCAGCGTGCAGGAGGGTAATAGTTTCACTTTAAAATAGTTCAGGGGGTCATAGAACCCTCGCAAAGTATAAGTGTGTAGTTGAGATTTTGAATAAAAGTTGGGGGGGGGAGGGTAATAGACCATTTATATTTGAATAACGGTGATCTTTTTCTTCTCTAATATCTTGTGTGATTTATAGTAGCTTGTGTGATTTATAGACACCGTATGTTATTCTATGAAGTTTTTATCCATTTAATGAAGTGATGTGTTTGTGAAAATTGTAAAGATGACAGTGTTGCAGGTTTAATATCATTCACTCCATCGGTATGTGATACGATGCGAATCAAGGCCTAATCATTTCGGGTGCCTCAATTCTAACTTGGATCGAAGACCACCCCAATACCCAACCAATCCACCCTGCACCTATGTAGGATGAATTTCGAACACATAACAAGATAGAGCAAATACAATTGAAAGACATTTAAAGAAGTTCATAAGCATAACCAATCAAACATTCAATCGGTGTCAATCCCAATACTAAATCAATACCAAGGTTGACACCAATACTGACACCGTCCATATTCATAGTAGTCTCACAAAGCCTCTAAATCGAAAATAAGGAACATCCAGTCGGGACATGCCCACGACCATGGCTAAAATCAAAGTCTAAGAAGTAATAACAAAAATGAAAGAAGTCCATATCATGAAATGGAGCCTTCCAAAGTTGGAAGCTCACCACTTCAATCTGACTCAAAACTGTTCCCGAACCCAAGTCACTGAGCAGAAAGAGTAGTATGCTCGGTTCATGCATCGCGTGGGAATACAACACCCAAAGACGATTAACATGATAAGCGCAAGCATGTTCTCTTTAATAAGTATAAAATATGTCACTGTTTATATCCAAAGCAATTAACCACATGCAATCACATACATATATATATACATATATACCATGCCGAGAAAAAAAAATGGGTTTAGCATGCATTTAAAAAATTTAACCTAGGATTGTGTAGCTTTGCCATCATGATCCACCCACGGGCTATATGGGTCCAGTATTACCCACTGAACGAGCCCCAATGCGTGTAGCCGTACGAACCAGAGATATTATGGGGCTGGGAATTTTCATATACCCTTCTCCCTCCATGATACATACATACAAGTACAAGTTTAGGGGATTCCTGTGTACCCCACAAGTATATGATCACCATGACCAACCCTCATATCGACAAACATGAGTTTTCAGTGTCCGCCCATCGGACTCACACATTCATGGCTAGCTATCACAATCTGCTATTATTCCCCAATTAAAACTTTTAGCACATAACCAAACCGCCAATTCCATGAGTTAATTACCAAGGCATTATGAAGTGGTATCGCCATACCTACTATAGCTTGCAAGCAATGTCATTAGCCAACACTTAGGGAATTCTCATGTACCCCACAAGATTTTCAATTAAACTAAAGTCATGGCCACCAAGACCTTTCCAAATCATTTAAACCAATCAAACCAATTTAAGTTTCATTATCATGTTATGCAATGAAAAAGTTTCAATATTAGTCAAACTATGTGAAAAAATTAGTCTCATTGGCATTTTAACAAACATGTTGAGGATATATAGTTTTCAAAACCAAAATCAAGCATCAATTGACCAGTTTCATACAACCATTTGTTCAAACAATAAATATAACATGAAAAATCATAAGAAAATATGGAAAAATATTATCCCACCATTGATAAGCAAAACCCTCAACACACACTTCAAAATTCAAAACAATATCACAATTATGTCATGAAATTAATTTACTAAAACATGTTTTTTAGTTATACTAACAATGAGGGATGAATAACATGTCTTAGACACGAAGGAAGATGGAGAGAAACCCTTTTAAAAGCCCCTAAATGATCACCTTGAAGAAACCCGAGCATTTTTTTAACCAAGATCTTGAGGGAGATTTTTGAGTGCTTTTGTGAGTGTTTGATTGAGAATAAAGGTTTAGTGAAGCCTCCAAAGGTGTTTTATGTCGTGGGATCAAAAGGAGTTAAGAGGGAAAATGTCCAGAATATCCCTAACTTAAACAATAAAAATCACCGCATAAGGGCACGGTTTGGACCCCTCACTCATACCCACACCATACGAGTGGTACCCTCAACTCGTAACCAACCCAAAAAGTTGAACACCACATTCTGTCCAACATACGACTTTCTTACCTAAGTCGTACCATCACCATACGACTAGTACCCTTCAAGTTGTACCCTAGGAAGAACATCAAGGCTAGACACTGGACAACATACAGTTTGGACCTTACCTTTCGTATCATGAAAATACTACTAGTATGATGTCTTCTCGTACCAAGAACAGAACTTGGCCAATATCACACTGACCAACATGCGACTAGGGTCCCTAGACTCGTACCCACACCGTAAGACTAGTATGGTGAGTCATATAATGATCATAAAGCTCAAGACTTGAGAAATTTGCAAGGACCAGAATCCAGGGTGTTTCAGTACGTAGAACGTTGACTTCCTGTGACAAAATTCATCGGTTGCATGACTTTGAATTTGATCCCTACACTTGTTGTTGCGGAGGATAAAATTATGAATTAAAGTGTTGTAGTAAACTTTCAAGATGATTGAGAGAAAGTAATGTTAAAATTTGATCTCTTTATTTTATGCTATTATTAAAATATCAAGAAAAATTATAACTTTTAGTTAGTTTCATATAACGGCGTGGTAGATTTTTCCGTTGGAGTTTGCATCTGTATTAACTTTAGCTAATTGTGATGTCTTATTCAATGTTTTTATTATAGATTCTCATATTCTCTTCTCATCTATGATATCATATTTTTTTTGTTATTTGATATCTAATTATAAATTAGTATAATCTATAACCATACATTGGTTGTTGTGTAATTCTCTTATTTTTTTTAATGTAATAGACACGTGCAAAACACGTACACTAAACTTGTTAATTGAGTATATCCTATTGCATTCTAACTATGTAGAAGAACAAATAGTAACTGCTGGAAGCAGGCAGCTGGTGATCGATATCATGTATATACTTACTAATAAAAAAGAAAGCACACAACAAACCATCAACATGTCTGCTTGAGATGTGTGCTTCCCTCACTAAAGAGTAAGTTGACATGTCAACATGTCTACTTGAGTTGTATGCCACCCTCACTAAAGAGTAAGTTGGCATGGTGGATAAAGCATGACATTTCAGGCAATTATCTTGGGTTCGAACCTCTATGGCAACCTAATGTTTTTTTATGTTGCTGGTGTTTATTTATGGGAAAAGTCATGGTTTTTACCTTAAATTATACCTAGAAAAGTCTAGGTCAAACCCAAACTATCATAGTGACCTATTACACACCTATACTATATCAACAACAAGAACAACAAGCTCAGTGTATTCTCACACAGTGGGGTCTGGGGAGGGTAAAATGTACGCAGTCCATACCTCTACCCCCGAAGAAGTAGAGAGGATGTTTTCAATAGACCCCCGGCTCAAGATAAATAAATAAATAATAAGTAAATAAATAAAAAATCGTAATGAAACATGAAGCAGGATGAGTGGCTTAATAGAAGTAAAGAATCAGAAATAGTAAAATAGAACTCAGAGCAATACAGGATAGGGGAACTAAGAGCCATAAGCTATAAGAAATAAGAAAAACAAAATTTGAAATAGGGTACCCGCCTAGTAACCTACACTCATAGACCAAAGCCACCCACCACACCCAGTCTCTCCTGACTAGCAGCTCCTACCATCGACGCCGTCCTACGATTACTACCTCGGCTAAAAAGGGACTCTCCTAATTACTTGCTACAACCCATGTACTCACCCTAGCCTTCTACCCTTATCCGCGACCTCCACACCTTCCTATCTAAGGTCATGTCCTCGGTAAGCTGAAGCTGCTCCATGTCATGTCTAATCACTCCCCTCCAGTATTTCTTCGGTCTCCCTCTACTCCTCCTGAATCCATCCAAGGCCAGCCTCTCACACCTGCGAACTGGGTCATCCGCACCCCTCCTCATTACATGCCCAAACCATCTCAGGCTTCCTTCCCGCATCTTGTCCTCCACCGAAGCCACTCCCACCTTCTACCGAATAATCTCATTCCTAACTCTATCTCTCTTGTAAGCCCACACATCCAGCGTAACATTCTCATTTCCACCACCTTCAATTTTTGAATATGAGAGTTCTTGACAGGCCAACACTCTGCTCCATACAACATGGTTAGACGGACTGCCACTCTATAGAATTTGCCTTTAAGCCTAAGGGGCACCTTCCTATCACACAACACTCCAGAGGCGAGCCTCCGCTTCATCCAACCAACTCCAATACGATTAGAGACATCCTCGTCAATCTCACCATTCCCCTGAATCATAGACTCAAGGTACTTAAAACCATCCTTCTTACTTACAACTTGAGAATCCAACCTCACCACCACTTCGTCTTCCTGCCTTAAGTCACTAAACTTGCACTCCAAATACTCTGTCTTGGACCTACTCAACCTGAACCCCTTAGATTCTAGGGTTTGCCTCCATACCTCCAATTTTTCATTCACCCCCCCCCCCCCCCCCCCGCATCTCATCAATCAGCACTACATCATCTGCAAATAACATACACCTATACTATATAAAAGTGAAATCATTACCTCTCCGCGACACCAATTTTCAGGCGCATTTCTTACACTTAATTTAGGCGCGTCCAAACTTTTAAACTCAAAAATAAATGTTTAAAAACATTAAAAATTCATAACTTTTAATTTCCAATGGATATATTCAATAATATCCTCTATTTAAGCCAGTTTGGGGCTCCAAACTAATGAACCTTAATTCCCAAATTTGTCATCCAAAATCAAAATTGAAGATCATTTGTTTGAAGAATTGGTAACTAAATTTTTTTAATCGTTCGATTTCTTGCTATATTGCGAGAAAATATAGTTCTTTTGTCTTAATTTTGTTGAAATTTTGATAATTATTTCTTTCCTCAAGTGTTTGTTCAACCCCTCTTAAAGCTTATTTTCTTAATCAAGGTAAATGGTAATTGATAACTGAACATGAAAATGATCTGCCGAAGGTTCGTTAAAAAAAGAGTTTCATAGAAGTGCTAACAAATAAGAAAATTACTTTATTATTTATTACACGTTTTTAAAAAGTAATAAATAATAAAGTAATTTTAATATATAAATATAATATTTTAAAATATATTAAATAATAAATAATACTTTAACAGATAAAAAAATATTATTAGATAGTATTTATTTTTGATACAATGAGTAAATAAAAATAAATGAGAAAGTATATGTCAGAGTGTCGTGTACTAGTAGTAATGTGCAAGTTAACGAGAATTTTATTTATCACTTTGCATGATTTACACTCTTACTACGACACCTCTTACATGTTTTTTTATTCAAAAATTTCTTTCATTTAGATTATAACTAGTGTACGTATTCGTGCTATGCGCGGATAATATTATTTTTTTTTAAAATTATTTCATATTAAAATGTCTTGTTTAAATCATGTAGGGTGAAGTATTTGGATTGGGTCGGGTTAGAATTGGATTAAATTAGTTTGATCGGATTAGATTCATTTAAGAGGCCATTAATTAAATAGAAAAAATAAATTAAACACGTGACAACACCACAGGGTGAGTGGGTACACTCCATTCATCGCGCCTGGGCATGGGAGTTGCGGGGAGGTAACAGTTTCACTTTTATATAATATAGGTGTGTAATAGGTCACTATGATAGTTTAGATGCGACCTAAACTTTTCGTGTATAGTTTGAGGTGAAAACCATGTCCCCTTTATTTAATGCAAAGTATTGGTAGCCGTGTATCGGAAACAACCTCTCTACTTTTTTGGAGGTAGCGGTATGGATTACGTACATTTTATCCTCCCCAGACCCCACTTTGTGGGAATACACTGGGTCTGTTGTTATTGTTGTATTAGTAGCCGTGTGCTTTAATGCAAAGTATTGGTGTACTAACATTTTTTTATTTTTTAATTTATATTATGTATTTTTATTTCCATAAAACAAATATTTTCAATAACTAAAAGTTTTTTTTTCAAATAATTTATATACTTAAAAATTATATAAAAAATATTTTGAATCACAATAATTAATAATTTATAAAAATATATTAAAAAATTACAGTTACGAAAAAATTATTTGACTCTCAAGATTTTATCCGGCTTACATAAATTAATGTAAGAAAAGGTAAAATACATTCTTTGTTCTAATTTATATGGCTGATTTCGATTTTCAAAAGTTAATCACTTTAGTTTTCACTTGAAATTTGGACATAAAATCATCTTCAATTTTTTTGAAACAACATCTACATATTTGAAAACTATATAAAAATACAACAACAACAACAAACCCAGTGTATTCCCACAAAGTGGAGTCTGGAGAGGGATAGAATAAAAATACAACAAGTCATAATAATTAACAATTCAAAATATTTAAGAAATGTATAAAAAAATCATGATCAAAGAAAAACTTAATTGAATTATAAAATTTCAAAGGTTCCACATAAATTAAGACAATGAAAATATTACTTTTCATCTACCGATGTTATTAATAATGAAATTAGTGATATACTTTTAAAAAATACTTCTATTATCTAAGGATGTGCAAAAAACCGAACCGATAAAAATATTATTGGGTTAACGATTTTTTATTGTTTTTATAAAAAAAATTATTGGGTAAACAGTTCGGTTTCGATTTTAGCTTATTGGTTATCGGTTAAACCGATAACTTAATAAGGATACACTAAGTTATTGTTTTATCCCTATTTATGGTATATATATTTAAATCTCTCTCTATATATAGAGAGAGAGGAATAGATAGATAGATATGTATATGCATATATATATATATATATATATATATATATATATATTATATGCACTACTTATTCACAATTCAGTGATTTACAAAGTATTAACCTATTCAGGGCAACAAAGACACAATATAAAGCTCAACTATTATCGTATTAAAAAGTTTGAAGCATTTATAGCTTCCAACATTTAGGATTTTTTTTTCTAACTAACATTCAGTTCAAATTTGAAGATTCTTGTAAACTAAAATACATTGCGTTGGATTTTGGTGGTAATTAAGATTTCATTTTCTTATGTTAGTTGTTACTATTTCTATTTTATAAGTATTTTCTTATTGGTTAAACCGAAAACCAAACCGTTAAGGATCAAAAACCGATAAACCGAAACCGATAAGAAAATATCTTATTGGTTGGTTATTGGTTTTACATATTTAAAAATTGAAAATCGAAAATCGATAAATCTAACCAATAACACATAAAATCGAACCAAACCGACCGATGCACACCCCTACTATTATCTGATTTCATAGTGTTAGCACGGGCACTTCCTGACTAGTTTAAGTAGAATTGCAATTTAATTTAATTTAATTTAATATTCGCTCATTGCGCGAATACGTTTATCTAAAATCACTAGTTTAAGTAGAATTGTAATTAGGGGTGTACAAAGGTCGGGTTGATTTGGTTTTTATTTTATTTTTTAAAAATCAAACCAATCATCGATTTATTAAAACTATAAACCAAATCAAACCAACATAAAATTAATTTTTTCGGTTTGGATTTTAGTTGGTTGTTTCATTTTTTTTTTAATAATCTTTAGTTTTTACAATTATATTGTGATTGAAGAGTAGATCAAATATGTTTTCACTCATGTGTTAATGAAAAAACACAATTATGAAAAAACGAGGAGCGAAAAGTTCTCTTGAAACTAAAAAGTAAGATGAAGAGTGAAAAAATTAGGCTTTAGATCATTTAATTAACAATTAATGGACAAATATTACAACTTAAAGGCCCAAATCTGAATATATATTTACATCTACTTTCAAAATATTGAAAATTACTAAAACTAATTGAAAAAGTATTTAAAAAGTAGATTATAATTAATATTTTATGTATAAAAAGTTAAAATTATATATATATATATATATATATATATATATATATATATATATTATGTCGGTTTGATTCGAGTTCGGTTTGACTTTTTTTTTGGTTACCACCAAATCAAGCCAAGAATGATCATTTTTTTCTAACGCCAAATCAATCAAACCAAATAATAAGTTGGTTTTTTGATTTGATTTGGTTCGTCGATTCGATTTGATCTCTACACCCCTAATTGTAATTATTCAATGTTCCCAAAATCTTATTAACCAAGCAAAGCTTAGCAAAGGACCCGAAACAAAAATGTGGGCGACCCGAACTTGTTTCTCCATCGAATTCCCATCTCCCACAAAATTAATTCTGAAGGAACTACAAAGCTCCGAGATCTGTGATCTATCATAAAACAGTAGAACAAATTGAAGTTTTTGTTTGAGAAAAGGCTGAATTTTGTGACGATCAACAATGGATTCCCCGCGAGGAGTACCGGAGAGACACAAGGCGAACTCAGCTTCTTCTTCTTCTACTACTCCCCTAGTCGCCGTTGCCACCTTCTGGAAAGGTACTTTAGGCTTCAATTATCAACTCCTAATCTTTACCTTTTTCTGCCAATTTCATGTCACCGGCCGTCGGTTTCTGCTGCTGATTATTATCAAAATAATACTAAAACGGAAGTGCGAGTTCAACTTTCATTTTCTAGTATTCGTTTGGTTATTTTCATTTAGCAATCAGATTTTTAGGTTCCGGTTACTCAATTTCCCCTGCAGTAAGCAAAATGGAATGTCATAGGAAAAAGAATGAATGATAAAAAATACAACTAAAGTATCTCAATTTTTTGAGTGAACTATCAGGTATGTGATTTTCCTATCTGGACCAACTAATTGTCAAAACACACCTCAACTGTCAATTATTCACTTTTCCTACCTGAAATATCACCATCATTCTGATAGGAGAATCATAGAAGAAGTGAAGAATTGATAGTTCAAGTGTAAAGGGCAGCTCTGTGCACTAAAGCTATAGCGCAGGGTCTGGGGAAGGGCCCCACCACAAGGTTGATAGTTCAAGTGTGTTTTGGTAAATAGTTGATAATAGTTCAGATAGGAAACTCGCAAACCTTTTAGTTCAAGTGTTAAGACTCAAAAAAAAGTATACTTTAGGTGTGTTTTGAACCATTAACTCTAGGAAAAGTAGTAGTAAGATTGAGTTATCAACACATGCAATCTATTAGTGTGGAGATTAGTTGCCTTACGATTTTTCACTCTAGCTTTTTAGAAGTCAATATGAAAACCATGGGAGGAACTTCATTTATGATCTCAACATAGTAAATTAATAAGATGACTGATAGCATGCTCCATTTAGCAGTTTGAGATTATTCTCTTTGCTATATTTCACTTTAGCATTTTAAAGAGCCAACATGAGAATCATTGGGAGGCTTTGATTAATGATTACCACCAGGACTATTGGTTTCTGTGTACTATTTTATATATAAAGTAGCATATAGATTGAGATGCAAAACACAAAAGGTGACCACAAAACTTGACTAATTTTGTAATTACAATATGTAACAGAAATATGCGAGCCTAAACTTGTATAAGCCAATTGTATATGCATAATCAGTGATCAGAAATTGGTAGCAGGATGTAGTTGTAGGCATTTTTCTTTTGGAATAGCATATCAAAGCAAATTCTGATAAAATGAGAACTCTCCCAATCTTTTCAGACACTTAGTAGAAGTGAATTTGTTAGCTCCTTTTCAGATGTAGAAGCTTTAGAATGCAAGGGAACTGCATGGCTGTGTTCCCAATGTCTTCATTTTGCTGGTTGGCTTTGCTAATATGTGTTCTTAAGTCCTGTTTGACCGATTGATCATGAGGAACACTTGCCACTGATAGAATCCATCACCAATTTATTTCTATTCATTTAACTAACTATCTAGATATTTTCCTTTTGGATGAGATGAAGTAAAGCTATGGGTATATGGAAAACACAGCTCCATCTGCTTTACACGCTTCGTTGAGAATTTTTATTTTTGACACTTTTTTCGTGAACTCTTGTTGAGTTACTCCTTTACCATTCTGTTGCTAGCCTACAACCTTGTTTAGAAAGCTTGGTTTTTGTATAAATTTATTCTTCCCATGATATCTTTTGTCTTGTCTAAGAAAAGTAAACTTTTTCTACCCATTTAAACTGTATCTGATTTTTCTTCCCAGACTTTGATTTGGAGAAAGAAAGGAGTACACTGGATGAACAAGGTCTTAGGATAGCTGAAAATCAGGAGAACAGTCAGAAGAACCGCCGAAAACTTGCAGAGAGCACTCGAGGTGCGAGATGCACCTTTCCTTCTGCTGCTGTTTAACATTAATCGTAAATTACAATTACTTCAACCCTTAATTAATCACTTATTTAAGCTTTATCTATCACCTCTTGACAGATTTTAAAAAAGCTTCAAATGAAGACAAGTTGAGCTTGTTCAACTCTTTGCTTAAGGGCTACCAAGAAGAGGTTGACAATCTTACCAAGAGAGCTAAGTATGGGGAAAATGCATTCCTTAACATTTATCAAAAACTATATGAGGCACCAGATCCTTATCCGGTCATTGCTTCAATTGCTGTAAGTTCAACTTTGGCCTTTCATATGATCACCTTTCTTACAGAGTAACTGCTTTGGTGGCCCATGATGTCTAATGATGGTCTCGTGATGCATTGCATTAATAAGGCGTTATTAGAAAATCTGTTAATATTCATCTTATTTAATGAAGATATGCAATTATCTACACCTCATGAACTTTGGAATATGGCGTCAAATTGTTGTGTACATGGACTGGAAATGTTTAAGTCTTTTGCTGATTAACAGTAGGAAAGCTTCACATTAAAATTATCCAGACATGATGTCAATTTTAAGGGAAAAGAGGTAGTGATTCAGTTTTAAGAATAATGGTGACCTCAAAAGCCGTATTACACAATAAGATGGTTAGGGAAAGAGAGCAATTTAAGACGGTTAGGAGGTTCACTCCATGTTATCATTTCTTTCTTCGAATTTTTACTAGATGTGGCTTTCACAGCCAACTAGGAGTTTTGCAATTTACAGTTGCACTCATTGCAATTGCAACTTGTGAGGCAGCTGAACCACCTGAAGAAGTATGCTCTTTTCTCATAGGTTAACTTTAATATATCATGCATGATAGCTGCTCCAACCTAAACTCTTCATGGCTTGTTTATATCAAGACTTTTCCAGCCAGATATTACCCACTTGTAATATGCCAATTAAAATGGAATTGGAAGAGTAATGAAGAGAGGAAAAGACTAGGTGTTTTTGAATATCTTGTACCTGATAAACTTGTTTCCTTGAATCTCTTATTGTTGAAATGGAATTTATGTAAATTTCCATTGATAGACAATCATGTAGCAGCAGTCCACTGGTTGGTTAAGGCCTTGAACGTGAAGATCCCATTTCTGAATTATTTTCCTCTTGTTTAGACCGGGGAAAGCATAATTAAAGGGAGTTAGGTCAAGTATTGTATATTGGATAAGATCTTTCATGACTCATATGAAGCTTGTGTCAAAATTTCATCAGATATGAAAGGGGGTTGCTGGTCTATCTGATTTCAATATAGAGAAATTTTAAGATGTTTCTTGTTTTTAAAAAAGATTTTCAGGATTTGTTGTTCAATGCATATATGTGAGGTTCGTTTAGAGCTCTGGAATTGGATTTCAACTCAAAAGCATGTCTAGGATATTAAGATTATCTTTTTCCTTTGAGAAAATACATCGAATCACCCTTCAACTTGTAGCCAAAACTTACTTTAGACCGTAAACTAATCAGGCAATTATACCCCCCTTAACATCTTTCAAGTGAATTAAATTCACCCCCTATGGATGAAGTGGCCAAAAAAAACGCGTAAATTTTTTTTTTCTTTAAAAAAGGGCCCACTTTTTTATTTTTTTATTTTTTTGACTTGCACCGGGTATTCGAGACTCTTCGAGTCCCGACTAATCCCGGGGGTGCACAAGCCTTCGGCAAGGAGTTTCCCGCAAGTGCACCACGGGTAATTCAGGGTTTCACCCAGTCCGATGGCCCTCAGAAATTGTTTGCATCTAGTGGGAATCGAACTTGAGACCTTGAAAGGGAGCACCCCAAAGCTCAAGCCAATTACCACCAGGCCAACCCCTGGGGGTTATATATATATATATATATAATTAAAACGAAAAAACAAGAATCCAACTTTCATCTTCTTCTTCTTAACACTCCCCTTCCCCACCGCCCCCCCCCCCCCCCCCCCAACATCCCGTTTCTTCATCTTCTTCGTACCCCCACCCCGTTTCTTCGTCTTCTTCGTAAACCCCTTCCTACCAAGTTCCAATTGATCCAAAACTTCATCTTTCGACAACCAAAAAGGGTTCAAAATTGATGAACAAGTTTGGTTCTTGGCCAAGAATTCCATATCATGCGAATACCATCAATGCCATTTCTGAATTTGGAACTGTTTCTGCCACTTTTGTTGACATTTTTGAGTAAAAAATTGAGAATTTGGGTGTTTTGGTATTTTGGGTTTTGGTTAATGTGAAAGAATTTGGATTTGAGATTTTGTGTATTGATGTGTTTTTGTGATCATGTACTTGTATTTAGTCCATTGTTGGATTTGCTAAAGTTAATTCGAGTCAATTTTTCATTTGATGAAGAAAAAAAAATTCACCGGAAAATTTGCAACAATGGAAAAAAAAACCTCACTGAAAAGCTTGCAACAATGGGGTGATTACATTTGCATTTCAATTTTGCAGACGGGTGGTTCAAGCAATCAGCAAAAAGAGCACAAAAAGCTTGTTTTATTATTGCTTTTATTTTTTCATATCGGATTGTGCAATTTTGTTTGTGTTTTGGATTTGGAATTTTGTGTATCGGTATATTTTTGTGATCATGTATTTGTATTGCTCAAGTTAATTCAAGTCAACTTTTCATTTGATGAAGAAAAAAAAGGCACTGAAAAGCTTTGCAACAATGGAGAAAAAACTCACTGAAAAGCTTGCAACAATGGAAAAAGGAAGGAGACGGGTTTGGGGAGGGGGGGGGGAGAGCTGGATTTTGGGGTGGGGTGGAATCGTATATTCAAGAAAGGAAAAGAAAGGGCGGGGGGCGGGGGAGGAGGTGGCTCTGACGTGGCGCTAGTGTACTGCACTCTCCGTTGTGAGAGTGGTATAATATTATTAGGGTGGTATAAAATTCACTTGAAAGTTGTTAAGGGGGTATGTAATTGCCCATTAGTTTAGGGTCTAAAGTATGTTTTGCTCACAAGTTCAGGAGTGATTTGATGTATTTTCTCTTTTCCTTTTACTTTTAGGTTTATTTTTTCCTATCTGATCGTTCATGCCACTTTATAGGAAAAGGATTCAAAACTATCAGAATTAGAGTCTGAGAACCGAAAAATGAAGGTTGAACTTGAAGAATTTCGCATGGAAGCAACTCATCTGAAAAATCAACAAGCGACAATAAGAAGACTTGAAGAGCGGTGCCGCCAGTTAGAGCAACAGGCTAGTATATATGATAATACATTTATTTATCAGTGTGTGTGCAAGTATATTCCCTTTAAAGAATGATCCTAGATGACACTGACAGTAAATTTGTTGAATCTTCTATTGTCCGACATCACTATTTCTATGTCTGAATATGATATGTGAAATTGTTAGATTCTCTCTGCTTCTATACTCTGAAAAAGTTTACACCAACAACATACTTTGTAAAAGTTTATCTCAAGAGAAACTCTCTGTAAAAGTTTCATTAAGGTCAGGCTTTACTAGAGTCCAGATAAGTGAAACCATGTTGAGCAAAACCAATGCCAGCCCAGCTCATACTGGATTTGGAAACAAAATGGGAAGTTCAAACTTGGTATTGCTGCAGTCCTTACAATTTTCCAAACCAGAAATGTTCACAAGGAAATGAAAAATTTCACCAGATCTGACAGCAGAATATCCTTCTTTACTGTTTCAAAATTCTAAAAACAAATAGTCCTAAACTGTCATTGATATCAGAAGGTAGAGATTTCTAACTGTCTCAAGATTTTTTTCCTTAATTGACTTAGGAGCCTTTCTCGAAGATGTTTTAGTGGTGGTTGTGGCAGGTGGCGCGAGGAATATAAGAAAGCTTGAGTTAGAAGGGAGATGGGGCCTGACAAAACTAGGAAGAGAGAGTTACTGATGATGTAAAAGTATAGGAAGAGGCATGCAATTCATTTTGCTTGTCTTCTAGGTTTTTCCAAGCTTAGCATGTGCTACAGTGCTAAGCAGTTACTTTATTATAGAAGTCACTACTGGATATAAGTCACTACTGGACAAACACAGATGCAACTTTAGAACCTGACGAAGAGTTGGGTGTTCATTTGCTTGAGCTTGGCTCGTATTCTGGTTTAGCTTGGCTCAAGCTTAAACAAAAACTTAGCTGTGTCAAGCTGGTGTAGCTCAGGAATCAGTTTCTATAGTGGTCACCCCTTTGATAAGTGGTTTTTAACTTTGAATCCAATGATCTAATTCCTCATCCTGTCCATGACTCCTCTTTCTTAAAATTATTTCTGGGAATGGGTGGTGAGGCTTTTGAACTCTCATATGAGCTTCTCCAAGCACCGGCTTATGGAAAAAAAGTGGTATTTTAAGTTATGCTGAAAGTTTGAAACAAATAGTTGCCAGGTTCATTTGGTTTCTCCTCTAATGTTTCTTCTTTGTGGTTCAGATGGAGGAAAAGGTCAAGCAAATTGTAGAAATCAAGCAACACAGTTTGGCAGAAGAGAACCAGAAAACACTTGAAGTTTTAAAAGAAAGGTATTTTATTGATTTAGAAAGGGTCAAATAGGTGAAACTAAAGTTTATTCCAGAATATTTTTGAGAAAGGCAACAATTTTATATAAATACTTGGGGGAAAAGGCATAAGTACCCCCGTGAACTATAGCAGAATTTCCAATTACATACTTCATGATTGCAGGGATGACCCTCCTGAAGTACCTTTTTTTTTTTTGATGAAGTAAGAGATTTTATATAATAGGCATCAAGAAGATGCAATAACTATGCACCCTAGGGTGTGGCCTAGGGGTTCAATGAAGTTGGGTTGAGCACCATGAGGTCTCAGATTCAATTCCCTACAGAGACAAACACTAGGTTATTTCTTCCCATCTGTTTTAGCCTTGGTGGACAGAGTTACCTACCTGGTGTTGGTGGGAGGTGGCAGGTATCCCGTGGAATTAGTCGAGGTGTGCGCAAGCTGGCCTAGAAACCACGGTTATCAAAAAAAAAAAAGATGCAATAAGTACAAACGAGGGTAGGAGAGGTCATTTTGGTACAAGAAGTGCTAAGCTAGAGTAAAAAGAGCAGACAAAATCCAAAAAGTTAGTAGTCCATTCTGCAGGTGCTAAATTCTGCCAACTATATGGCCACAAAAGGCGTCTAGCTTTAAGAGTGTGGCAAGGAGTTGATAACCCATCAAAGCATCTGCGATTTCTCTCTGTCCAGACACACCAAAATATACAGGCAGGAATCATCTCCCAGACTTTCCTGATGGATTTCTCAACTTTCATCGAGACCACCATTCATAGGCTTCTCTGATACTATGTGGCATAGTCCAGCTAAGTCTAAAAATGGAAATGAACATGTGCCAAATGTCTGCAGCAACTGGACAGTGTAGAAAGAGATGCCTACCGGATTCTGGTTGTTGGTGGCACATGTAACATCTGTTGATAATTTATATCTTTCTTTGATTGAAGTTGTTCAGCGCCAAATATGATGCGTGTAGAGCTATCCATCTGTTGACAATTTGTATTTAAAATGGAAGAAATACGCCCTTAGGTGCTGAGGTGGCACAGAGTGGGCTCAATCTCTTGGAGGCATGTGAGAGGCAAAAA
The DNA here is from genome assembly GCA_030864215.1 of Capsicum pubescens. NCBI lineage: Eukaryota > Viridiplantae > Streptophyta > Magnoliopsida > Solanales > Solanaceae > Capsicum > Capsicum pubescens. The sequence goes on from CM061543.1 coordinate 22,743,174, forward strand.
ATAAGTTAAAATTTAATTAATATGGACACATGTAATCTTTTGATTGGACAAGTTACAGTTAATTAGTACACATAATTAATTAACGTTATAACTTAAGCTGATATCTCTTAAATTATTTTCCTTTCTTTGTGAAATAGAATCAAATTTTATTAGTTTTTCCTTTTCTTTAGAAGTAGAAATAATTTTCTCGGACGAGAATTTCATTACCATTTACCAGCGACCAGAAAAAAATCAAAAAACACCTTCAGATCCATCATAAAATCCATTTCCTCTTCACAATCCACCATTGAAAAGCATCACAAAATCACTAAAACACCTTCACCGACCGATTTACACACAGGCTGTATTTCCTTCTTTCTCCGCCGCTGAACCCATTGCAGTCATTGCTAGTCTGCCGCCAGAAGTCGATATCACTCTGCATCAATGTTGGCGTGCACCGATGATGTAGAATCACTCCTTAAGGGGAAAAAAGAGGAATAAATAGGAAAAAAGTAAAAGAAAACATAACAAATTAAGTAAAAAACATAAAAGAAGAAAAGGCCATCTGGAATTTGTTCGACGCTGGCAAGAAGCAACTGGAAGAAAACAAAGAAGAAAAGAAAGAATAAGAAAAAGTTACCGGTTTCAAAAAAAAGAAAGAACAAGAAAAAGTATAAAAATGAAATATACACTAGGTAGTCACGTGCTTTTCACTACTTTGACATAAACCTGATTATGACTTTTCAGGGGGTATTTATTGTTCTTTTAAAATGTTCAGGGGGTAACTCCGTAAAGAAATTTGGCTATAGTTCAAGCCTCAAGGGGGTATTTCTGCCTTTCCCTAGATATGTAAAACAAAGACTGTGCTGAGAGCCATCTTTATAACTTACAAAAGCCAACTAAAACCCCAAAAGTAAATCTTTGTTTTGCGTACAAAGATTCTATAATGCCTAGCTGAGATTCTATGTCACTTACAAAATCCCCTTTCCACCAAAAATATACAACTCCTTCAAGATATCTTGAGTTCCTTTCCTTCTGAATAATCTACAATATGTACCTAGGTATGTTTTCCACCAATTTTCTGGATTCACAACTCCATTGAAATTCCAACTAGCTAGGAAGTCTCCAGATGTCTTAGGCATGACCCATTTTAAGTTTTTGACATCCAGAAACAAATCCTATAACATATCAGTCATTTTACAATGAACAAAAGGATGATTATTTCTCTCTGACTCCTTCCCACATAAATAACATTTAGAACAAAGTTGCATCCTTATTTATTCTAGAATATGTTTGTGGTGTAATATGTGTCCTGCTGGAATTGGCATATCATGATTTCCGGTGCTTCCTTTTGATGCAGGGAGCAATTACTGCAGGATCAATTACGCCAAGCTAAAGAAAGTGTTTCGACCATGCAAAAGTTGCATGAACTTGCACAGAGCCAATTGTTTGAAGTTCGTGCTCAATCAGGTGATATACTACAAGACTTTAAATAATTTGTTTAATAGTTGTAGTTAAATATAAAGCCATATGATCTTCTTACTTGATCACTGTTTTGACTTGTTAACTCCTATGATCTTCTAGACTTATGTTCATAGAAATACTTTTCATGAATAGCTTTAACAACCCCTTTTTTGTAATTTAGAGGAAGAGAGAGCCGCAAAGCAATCAGAATACAATCTCTTAATGGATGAAGTTGAACGGGCTCAAGGTCGCCTTCTTAGTCTTGAAAGAGAAAAGGTAGGATGATTAAATTAAGCTTTATCGTCCATTTTTTTTTTAAAAGAATAGCCCTTACCTCCAGTATTCCCCAATGTCTCACTTTTATCCTCCACAGAAAATGTTTTAGCTGTGATACATTTTGGACACTGTTTTGCTAGGCTAAATCCCGCACCAACAAAAAAAGGATCTTGAACTTTGGGATTATATGGAAAAATGAAGTGGATTAAAAATCCTATTTAATGTATTAATAATCTTTAGGGGTTATGTAGGGATTGTTGCGCTCACAATTACAGACTGCACACGAAGATAATGATCACAAAAACAGGTATCTTCTATAGTTTGATAAGTTGAAGTATGTATATATGCACCTATACATCTTGTGATGGTCATCTGAGTTATTTCCCACTGGCTAATGATCTCTAGTAGTCAATCTTGGACATCTTTAGCATTAAGTGGAGGTTGTGGAAAAAGATGTTTTTGTCTTGCCATAGGTTCCTTAGAAGTTTATACATGAAATTAGAAAAGGAAAAAGAAACTTCGTTTCACATAACTGAGTACAGTTATGCTCTTATTGATTTAAAAGAAAAATACAGTACAGTTATTCAGTTCAATCTGACAACCATGCCATGCAGAAGGCAAAGAATGTGTAAGTTTCTGTGTAAATGAGCTTGTGATGAAGAGCAGCTAAATACTTCACTAGCTGTGAAGTCCTATTGGAATACCTTTTCATAGTTGCATGCAGTGTGCTGACAATGACGTACTTCCATATTGTTCAATCTTGTATCTCTGTTATTTTTCTTTTCCCTGCAAGGTGAGGCTGCTTACCGTAGATCCTTGTGGTCCGGTCCTTCCCTGGACCCCACGCATAGTGGGAGCTTTAGTGGACCGTTGCTGTTCTTTTAAATCTGTTGTATATTATTTGAGCATGGGTTTAGATAACTCATCCAAGACTAATTTGCTTGCTTTCAGTGATAATTTGGATGCAGATAGTGCTCTTGAGAATTCTCTGTATGCCAAAGAGAAGATAATCGCTGAACTAAATGTGGAACTTCATAAGTTGGAGAACATCTTATCAAATGAGCGAGAAGAACATATTAATGAGATAAAGAAGTTGAATTCTCTGCTTAATGAAAAGGTATATTCTCTCAATATTCATTAACTGATAGCATAGAGGATATATAAAAACGTTATCTCACTCTTGTTCACCATATAGATACATCTTTGTCATCATAATGTTTTGTTAAATGGCATCAAAAGGTGTGACCTAGTGGCCAGTGATCTGTATGGAGAACCATGAGGTCTCAGGTTCATATTCCAACGGAGGCAAAAACACTAGATGATTTTTTTCATTCTGTCCAACCTTGGCGGACAGAGTTACCCGGTATCTGTACTGGTGGGAGATAACAGGTAGCCCGTAAAATTAGTCGAGGTGCACGTAAGCTGACCCTGACACCACGGTCATAAAAATAATATAAAATAATGATCTTTTAATGAAAGTGGAGACAGGTTTTTCTTGGTTAGATATTGGTATAATAGACATGGTTCTGTTTACTTTCTTATGTGTGAGACTTCATTCCTTCATTGATTTTACCTATCCAAAGGTATACCTGTGTTGTACTTAACTAATGTATGTAGGACCACTTTCTTCTTGCCTGCTATTTCTTTCTTAAAGAAACGGATATCTGCAGTACCAAAAGAATATAGAATGCCCCTTAATTAATGTATCTTGTGTTGAAGTGTGTAACCATCTTACATAAAAGTTTTACACACTTCAACATGGTACCAAAGCAGGCAGAGCCGCAGAGGTTCTGGGATCGAATCTCACCATCACCCATCATCAAAAAGAATTTCCACGGCTTATGCCATGAAAAAAAATCAGGCTTGCACGTGATGAGGCATGTTGAGAATATAATTTAATATTAAAAATGTGCTCTCTCTCTAATAGTGTAAGCTTTTAAATGAGATAGTTACACTCTTTAACATCGTAAATCTTGTTTTCTCAAAAAATAGTACTCCTTAGTCCTTACTGTTGTTTTATTTTTTTCTATTTTTATCAGTATGTTTATGCACCAAAACGATATATTTGTCAATAATCTAGAATGCTCTGAAATATTTTTTCAACGTTTCTTTTATCTAGTACGGTACCTTCTCTATGTAGGTATGCCTCAAATTGAACTCCGAACTTCTAAGAGCATTTATGCGGAGAATTTTTCACCTGTGGTGCTTAAAATTTGGTTTCATTTCTAGTTTAACTCCATAATCTTGCAATAGACAATCTAGTTGTGTTATTTGTTGAGATCCCTTCAAGGTCTTTCTTCTTTTCTTTCCCCTAATTTTTCTTGCTTATTTACATATTTCAGGAGGTTGCCCTCGAAGAACTAAAGAAAGAGCTCCAAACACGGCCTACAACAAAGCTGATAGATGATTTGAGGAAGAAAGTAAAGATCTTACAGGTATGTTCTCTCTGTGTGTGCTTATTCCTAGATTCAATGCTGGCTCTACAGTTATTTGTTAGTCTTCTATTGTCCAACTTCTTTAAAATAGCAAAGAAAGCTTTAAAACTAATTTTAAAAGTTCTAAGATCCTCAGCTCCTTCCTCCTTTCTTTTTCCTTTTCTGTATTATGCCAATCGTCTCCAATAATTCTGACTCCTTTTGCTTCTTCCCTCCTTTCTTCACCAGGTTCTTTGGTTTTTGTCCCTCCATTATACATAATGTATGTCAAGAATGTTTCTGGTGTGTCTGCATTTAACTCTTTTTTTGCTTAATGTAGGCTGTGGGTTATAATTCAATTGAGGCTGAAGATTGGGAAGTTGCTACCAGTGGGCAAGAGATGAGCAAACTTGAGTCATTACTTCTTGACAAGAATCGAAAAATGGAGCATGAGCTAACACAGTTGAAGGTAATTAGCAGCTATTAATTGTGTCCCAATTAATATGGTCGTTGATAAATAGAGTATGTCGATTTAAATTCATCATATCAGAGAAGTTCTACAGAATATGCTTGAAGAACTCCATTATTGCTTTATTTGTATACTATTTCGCGGCTTTCAGGTCCAACTTTCTGAGAGGACTTCTTTGCTGGAATCGGCTGAAGCAAAGGTTGTAGAGCTGACTGCGAAGGTTAATGAACAACAAAGGTTAATACAGAAGCTAGAGGATGATATTCTTCAGGTATGTTAAAAATCTCTCTCTCTCTCTCTCTCTCTCTCTTTCTGTCTCTGTCTCTGTCTCTTGTTTGCTGGAACATCTTTCTGCTTGTAATCATTGTATGTTTTTCTAGTTTTAGCTAGTGCATAAAATAGTTATATTTCTCTGAAGGTAATTGAACATGAAGTGCCTGAAACAAGATAAATGTAGATGTGAATTTGCCCAAGTAAATGCCTGTTTGGTTTTCTTGAATCGGTGGATTTTATGGTGCAGTTTGTTACTAAATTAATTTCGCTTGAACGTTTTTCTGACTAGTTTTCTTGTTTCTAACACAGGGATATAGTTCTAAAGATAGAAAAGGTACTCGATTTGATAATTGGGATCTATCAGAGTCTGGTGGAACAGAGCCTTTGGAGGTGAGTGTTCTTCCTTTCTTGCTTCCTTATATTTCCCCCTTCTCCTTATAACAAGGTGATTGATTCACATTTCTGGAAGTGAGCTCTTGCTCCTGCATATGCCGATCTTTAGTCATAACATCTTTATCCTTTGTTATTGAAGTTTCCAATCCTTCAAAACAGTTTAGAAGGGGGTGCTTCTCCATGTTATCCTCAGCCCCGGGAATTGTTACTATAGCCCTGCCAGTAGAACAATTAAAAGAGGAAACAATGATCTCAGAAAATGCTGAGTTTTGGATCAATATTTTTTGTCTAACATTATCTGAAGTCTTTAACTTTTGTGAGCGAACGAAATCACTTCTTTTCAGGAGAGACTCACATACAAGTAGTTGGCAGACCTTCAGTCATACAGATCCAATGGTAGTTTAGTAGATCACAACAAAACATGGTAAGTTGCTGATGATGGTAAAAAATAACCCTTTATCGGATTGACATTACAACAGAATACTCCAGCTGAATCACTTATGATACAAGATCAAGTATACAACAAGATAAACAAGCAAACAACAAGAACAACAAGCTGCCAATAACAATAGTGAATCGAAAAAGGCCCCACACGGCTTCATTATGTCAAGATGCAAACAACATGATTACAAGATAATGGATAGATAACTTGACATGTAATATCCTAGAATAGAACCCTAACAAGCATGAAAGGACCCTAAGAATAAAATATGTTAACACCAAGTTCTTACTTAGATCAAGAGGAACTCATGGACCTCAAGACCTTAAGTTTCTAGCCAAGGGACAACACAAGTGTTACTACACTTGTTGTAGTTTCGGGTTCTCTCATTGCGAGTCTTTGAATTGTGAAATATCAAGAATGAACTAACTAAGGAAATAGCCCTAATATTATCTATATATAGTACACCACAAAATGAAAGGGAAATGACCATTCTAGCCTTGGTCATGGGGCGGCTTTGGAGTGTAAGATTATTACACTTCAAAGCCCCTCTTCATACTTCACAACATGGAATCCCTTAGGTGGATTCATTACACACTCACACACGGCCATTTGCTTGAACATGGCTTTGAGTTTTGTAACTCCCGAGCTTGGCTACGTGTGAATGGTCTTGAGCTAGTTGCACTTGTATCATCCTCTCCATCTTGAAGGGAATTTGACCTCAAATTCGGTGGTTGTTCATCCTCAACCGTGGCAATAGGAGAGAAGTCACATATGTTGAAGGTGTTGTGCACTTGATACTCTGGAGTAAGGTCAATTTTGTATGCATTGTCATTGATTCTTTCAAGTACTTGAAAGGGACCATCACCCCTCGACATCAACTTGGTTTTCCTCTGTGAAGGAAACCGGTCTTTTCTAAGGTGCACCCAAACCCAATCTCCCGGTTCAAGAACAAGCTTTCTTCTCTCTTTGTTTGCTCTTTTTGCAATCTCTTTGTTTTTCTTCTCAAGCCGTTGCCTCACTTTCTCATGCAATTTCTTCATGGCTTCAAATTTCTTGCTTCCATCTAGGCTAATCATCGGATCACTTGGCAAAGGAGTTAAATCCAAAGGGGTGAGGGGTTGATGCCGTACATACTCAAAGGGAGTCATTCCCGTACTTGAGTGTAGAACCCGATTGTATGCAAATTCCACCAAGGGTAAGTGATCCTCCCATGAAGTCATTTTACCTTTAACCATCTACTTCCGTTTGGCCATCGGTTTGTGGGTGCTAGATGTTGAGAATAGCAACCTTGTGCCAAGCCTACCCCACATTGACTTCCAAAAGTGAATAAGGAACTTAGAGTCCCTATCACTCACAATGGTCCTCGGAACACCATGCAATTTGACAACATTTTCAACAAACAAAGAGGCCACACTAGATGCATCTTCACTTTTAGAACAAGGAATAAAGTGTGCCATCTTAGAAAACCGGTCAACCACAACAAATATGCTAGCCCTACCACTTTCAGTCGTTGGCAGCCCCAATACAAAATCCATAGAAATATCAAGCCAAAGATGTAAAGGAGTGGGAAGTGGGGTATACAACCCTTGAGGGAGGAGCCGAGACTTAGCACTCCGACAATTCATACATTGGCCACAAATTTTAGCAACATCTTTGCGCATGTTACGCCAATAGAATTGTTCCTCCAAGATTTCGAGGGTCTTATCAACCCCAAAGTGCCCCATTAGGCCACCATCGTGTGCTTCTCTCACAAATAATTCTCTCCAAGAACTAGAAGGCACACACAATCATCTTCCTTTAAACAAGTAGCCATCAAACTTGGCGTAGAGACTTGAACCCCTATCCGAATGCCACTTTTCCCTACCCAATTCTTCACATTCCCTAAAGATAGGAACAAAGTGAGGGTCCTCGGGATACAATGATTTTAGGCTCTCAAACCCAATTAACTTGGAAGATAAAGTAGACACAAGTACATGTTTTCTAGACAAAGTATCGGCAACCACATTGTCCCTACCCTTTTTGTATTGAATAACATAAGGGAAGGTTTCAAGAAACTCAATCCACTTGGCATGCCACTTGTTAAGCTTGTCTTGTGCCCGAATGTGTTTCAAAGATTCATGATCCGTTCGGATCACAAATTCCTTGAGCCACAAGTAGTGTTGCCAATTGCCTAATGCTCTAATCAAGGCATACAACTCTAAATCATAGTGGAGTAGTTTAGAGTAACACCTTTGAGCTTTTCACTAAAGTAAGCAATAGGTTTTAATTCTTGCATCAAAACAACCCTTATGCCTACTTTACTTGCATCACATTCAACTTCAAACATTTTATCAAAATTGGGCAATTGTAACAAAGGTGCGGAGATAAGCATAGCTTTCTAGGCTTCAAGGGCCCTAGCTTGTTCATCACCCCACTTGAAGGGTTGGTCTTTCCGAATGACCTCGGTCGAGGAGGTGGCTATGGTGCTAAATCCTTTGACAAACCTTCTATAAAAACTAGCCAACCCGTGGAAGCTTCTTACTTCACCAACGGTTTGTGGGACTGGCCAATTTTTGATAGCATCTATCTTGGATTCATCCACTTCGACCCCTCTTGAACTAACAACAAATCCCAAGAAAACAAATTCCTTCGACCCCTCTTGAACTAACAACAAATCCTAAGAAAACAAATTCATTAACACCAAAGGAACATTTTTCAAGGTTGGCATACAACTTCTCTTTTCTAAGCACATCAAAGACACTTTGTAAATGCAATACATGCTCATCTATGGACTTGCTATATATCAAGACATCATCAAAATAAACAACAACAAACTTTCCAATAAAAGGCTTCATTTCATGATTCATTAGCCGCATGAAAGTGCTTGGAGCATTGGTTAGGCCGAATGGCATAATCATCCATTCATAGAGACCGAATTTGGTCTTGAATGCGGTTTCCATTCATCACCGGGTTGCATACGAATTTGGTGATAGCCACTCCTAAGATCTATCTTGGAAAATACACAAGAATCATTCAACTCATCAAGCATGTCATCTAATCTAGGAATAGGATGACGATATTTTACCGTAATCCTGTTGATGGCTCGGCAGTCCACACACATACGCCAAGTTCCGTCTTTCTTTGGCACCAATAACACTAGAACCGCACATGGACTCACGCTTTCTTTGATGTACCCTTTGTTGAGAAGTTCCTCAACTTGTCGTTTCAATTCTTTGGTGTCCGTAGGGTTGCTCTTATAAGCCGACTTTTTTGGTAATTGTGAACTCGGCACAAAGTCAATTTGATGCGCAATACCCTGAAGTGGGGGTAACCCTTGCGGAAGTTCTTTAGGAAAGACATCCTCATAATCCTGTAACACAAGAGAAATCAAATGAGAAATAGAAGAATTAGTGGGGTTAGTGTTAAAACAATGAGTCAAGAGAAGCATAGGCTCATCATGATCCAAGAAGAGTTCTTTATTTCTAACCAACATCACCATGTTTTCCTTCCCTTTTGATGTTGAGGCAGCGCCGAATTCCCCTACTGCCCCACCCTCGGATTCTCCTCTTTTTCCCCCACTCTCGGGTTTCTTGCCTTTTTTCTTTAATTCCCTCATCTTTTGGTGCAATTCATTTACTTGTAATGGCAAGAGAGGGTGAAGGGTGACCTTTCGTCCATCCTTCTCAAGTGAGTACCGGTTGGTCCTCCTATTATGTTTGGTAGACGTATCATATTGCCATGGCCTACCTAACAACAAGTGACAAGCTTGCATTGGTATCACGTCACAAAGCACTTCGTCATGATAGTTTTCCACCTTAAGCCGAATCACACATTGCCTTGTGACCTTCAATTCACCGCATTCATTCAACCATTGCAACTTGTAAGGGCGAACATGTGGAGTAGTATAGTGCCACTAGCAACATCTGCACAACTACCACTATCTATCACTATAGTTCACACATTACCCTTGACAAGGCACTTAGTATGGAATAAATTCTCCTTTTGGCTAGGATCATCTATTGCCTTACTAATCATGGCTCGCCTTACTACAAAATTTGGAACCACACTCTCCTTCTTGCAGATAAACATCTTCCCCATCATCATCAATTCATCATCATATGGCTCACCCTTGGGTTCCTCTCCATCTTGAGGCTCGGCCTCATTCTCCTCTTTCAATACCCACCTCTTCTCCAAGGTAGTATAATCTTCCCTCCCTTAGAATCACATTTTGTCGGTTTGAACATATATTGGATTTATGTCCGCAACCTTGGCACTTGAAACATTGGAACCATTTAGGATTAGGATACTTGTGAGCTTAAACATTGGAACCATTTAGGATTAGGATACTTGTGAGCTTCTTGTCTAGGAGGAAATTTGTGAACTGTTTTGGGCTCAGGCAACCTTGCATTGGCGGGTTGGTCCTTGTTGTTGGACCAACTCGAGGAGGATTGGACCATCTCCTTGTTTCTAGGCCAAGTCGAGGTTGATTGTCCCCTTGCTTTGAATGAAGACCTCACTTTAAGTTTGCTTTCAATCTCAAGAGCCGCTTGGAAAATACCATCAACGGTATCAAACTTGTGAAGTGTCAAATGAGTGGAGATCTCTTTCTTCAACCCACACTTGAACCGAATGATGTCATGACCAATTTGTTCCCCCCGATGATCAAGCTTCAACATGAGTTGTTGGAACTCATCATTGTAAGCCATAACACTTTTGCTCCTTTGCCTCAAATTATACAACTTGGCAAGGAGCTCATGCCTATAGCTTTCGGGTAGATATCTTTGCCTCATGAGATATCTCAATCTAAACCAAGGTGGTGGTTGCCCATCAACTAATTCATTACCAAACCGCTTGACGTACTCCCACCAAGTGTTAGCATAACCCTCAAAATGAGCTATGACATAACAACTTTTCTTTTCTTCCGAGATGTCATTAACTTGGAAGATTTTGTCACAAGCCGATTCCCAAGCAAGGTATGCCTCGGGGTTACTTTCACCTTTAAAGATTGGGAGGCTCAATTTGATGATATTGATGCCAACATCCCTATCTTGATGACGATTCAACCTTTCCCCTTGCCCTCGGTATCTTCTAGGATCCACACGGCCCCCTCTCATCTCCCCCTCCCTCATGTAACCATCATCAAAGGCTCCATACCCATCATACTCCTCTTTACCATATTCCTTAAAGTGGACGGGACAGTTTTGGTTATTTGGAACTTAATTTGGAGGAATTGGATTTAGTGGAGGTTGTGGTCTTTGATTTAGTGGAGCTTGGAAGGCAGGGTTCGGATTTAGTGGAGGTAATTGATGACCAAGTCCTTCTTGTGGGACTTGAAGGGATTGGGAATGGAATGGTCTATTAACTTCTCGGTTTGGAGGGAATGAATTGGTTTGGCTTGCGGCATTTAGTGGAGCTTGTGGTGGGTTCATTATTTGGTGCAAGGTTTCGGAGGTAATGGTGGCAGAGGAGGTTCTATCATGTCCACTCGAAGAAACATGTTGAGGCGTAGATGGACGAGAGTTCCTTTGACTCTTCACTTGTTCTAATCTTTCACTCATTGTAGCCACATTACCCTTCACCGATGCCAAATCCGAACCAAACCGTTCAAGAGTTCTAGTGTTAGCTTTAAGTGAGGCCTTCATGGTCTCAAGAGTGTTGTTATCCACGGTTTGAGAGGTGGTTCCTTCCATTGTCAAGGTATCACCTACAAAATCAACAAACAAGTTAGTGTAAAAACCTCTCTTCACTCACACTTTAGTTCCACAAGTGTTGTAAATTGGCTAGCAAACCGTGAGTCCTTAAGGTATGAGTATGCTCTTGTCCGAAGTAGATTCTTATTTGAAGACTCAAAGAATTCTCGTCGGACTAGAACCAAGAAGTTACAACGAATTCAAAAGATAAAAACACTCAAGCAAACGTTGACACGAACAAAAGGATTCAAAGGACTAATTGACAACCAAGTAGAAATTTACTAGCTGGTTAATTAGTTCTAAGACCATCTAATGAAATCAAGAATCAACTATTAGAAACTAAAAGTCCAAATTTGAGCTTAATATTGACGGTGAACAGTAGCTAAGGTGACGTGGCAGCATGCAATTGGTCTTGGTCCCACACAATTTCAATCGCCACTTGAAGTTCTTAATCCTTGTAACATTTGGAATGGAAGACAATTGGTTTTGGAGGGAAAATATAAGTCTTGGACCCTTTTCAAGTTCAATCTCAAAAAGGTGAGACTTGACTTGTACTAGTCCCACAAAACAAGGTCCTTGAAATAAGGAAAAGTGGTTGAAAAGTAGATGTCAAGTCTAGGAAATGATCTCACAAACAAACTTTACAACTTTTATCTTCACCTTTTTGAATCATTTTTGCACTTTTTGTTGGTTAAGTTATAAGAATAGGTGAAAAACAAGATGAACACAATAACAATCATTCAAGAACATAACACCACCACCACCAATTGTCCACCAATCTTTAATAACAAGGCACAACACACGGCCAACTTCAAGTCACAACAACATTGGTCAATATTATAAGCTCAACTTTAGATCTAGACACTTTTAGCGTTGGTGAGAAAGAATCCAACACTAGAAACACACTAAACAAGTAAAAGACCACTAGATCTAGTCACCAATTCTTGGCCAAGTCAACACAACAAGACTACAAGTTTCGGCCAAGGTTCAACAACAATACAATGTTTCTAACTTTGGTTAGATCTTCCCAAGATTGATTTTGTTAGAACAAAATCAAGCCTTGAGATTTGATACCAAATGATACAGGATCAAGTTTACAACAAGATCAACAAGCAAACAACAAGAACAACAAGCTGCCAAGAACAATAGTGAATCGAAAAAGGCCCCACATGGCTTCACTATGTCAAGATGCAAACAACAAGATTACAAGATAATGGATAGATAACTTGACATGTAATATCCTAGAATCTGAGAACCCTAACAAGCATGAAAGGACCCTAAGAATAAAAGATGTTAACGCCAAGTTCTTATTTAGATCAAGAGAACTCATGGATCTCAGACCTTAGGTTTCTAGCCAAGGGACAACACAAGTGTTACTACACTCGTTCAAGAACAAGAGAGAGAAGTGTTCCAATATTACAAGTCTTTGAATTGTGAAATATCAAGAATGAACTAACTAATGAAATAACCCTAATATTATCTATATATAGTACACCACAAAATGAAAGGGAAATGACTATTCTAGCCTTGGTCATGGGGCGGCTTTGGAGTGTAAGTTTATTACACTTCAAAGCCCTTCTTCAGACTTCACAACATGGAATCCCTTAGATGGATTCATTACACACACACGGCCATTTGCATGAACATGGCTTGGAGTTTTTGTAACTCTCGAGCTTGGCTATGTGTGAATTGTCTTGAGCTAGTTGCACTTATATCAACTTAAATAAAGAATTATAGCATGAGAGAATGACAAGGCAAAGTACTAGAAGATCCGAAAAAGGAATAAAACAAAATTCGCTTAAGTGGGATTGAGCTCAATATCTGTAGCTCATATAAATCATCAATATGTGGATGTCGGCATATCTTTGCAGTGTACCTGAGAACATGGGATGCCATGTTTACCTATTTGTAGTTCATCATGTCTGCTAGTGTTAGAGCACCTAGCCTCTCTTCCAATACATTGACAGTGATCTTTCATTAAGAAGTTAACTGCAAGTGTTAGAGCACCTAGCCTCTCTTCCAATACATTGACAGTGATCTTTCATTAAGAAGTTAACTGCAAATTAAACCATCCCCAACACACTGCTATAAAATGCTGGGGATCTTGAGAAATATGGTTTCTGATAGAAATCTTAAAATTCTGACGGTCCTGTCATTGCACCTGCAATGTCTTTGTGAATAGATTCCCTTGTGGAATTTTTTTTTCTTTTTTTGGTTAAAGGTAACCACTTGTATTAATTGTAAAACTCAACACCAAAAAGATGTTGAATTGAGAACTTCACAAATCCAAAAAGTATATAATCCTACAAAAAACTATGCACTTACAGTTTGCCGGTTAAATCTACTCATTCTCCTACATTCTCCACCTGTTTTGTTTACACCAAAAAAGCAAAGACCAAGACAATCATCCTAATTTTATGGAGGTATTGCTAGTGTCTCCAATTCATCCTAGACTCTTTTGTGGAGGTAGGCATTAACTCTCCCTTTTCGGGGAAACATATGATTTTCTTCCAACAGATTTTACATAATATTCAATAAGTTTATAAAATCATCTCAGGCATTTTAATGATTGGGAGGTCAAATGTGTTAATTCCCTATTGGCCAACGACCATGAAGTGTTGACAGAATTCCGGACTCCCTAATCTGGATAGGCTATAATAGCACTCATACACAGTGAAATCGCATTACTCAATATACCGGAATGCAGAAGCAATATCATCTGTTTCTTAGGGGGAAAACTATATGAAAAACATGCTCTCTCAGGAAGTTTCTTTCTTTGGCTGGTCAGCAGCCTTGGGAGAATTTCTACCCTGGGAAGAGTTCAGGAGGAGGCACGGAGTTATGAGAAAGAGACATATGGAAAAGATGCTTCGTTAACTATGAGAAGGAAGAAACAACAAATCACCTCACTCTACACGTGACATGGCTTTTAATTTATGGACCAAGTTCCTAAACCTTATAGGATCATGTTGGACTATGCTTTTGTAGCATAGTTAATTCTTCTGTTCACTGTATGGAATGGGAGGAATTTTTTCTGAAAATGTGGAACAACTGCTCATATTTTGAAAAGAAAATGTCTGAAATCTCTGTTTTTGAGCACATATCAATATGTAACTTGAACAGAAGAGTTTCCCGTGTTTTGAGCTCCCTAGTGCTGTGGTGGTAAAGTTGTAGGGAAAATGTATAATGTATATTTCCCTTGGGGTAAAATTCTTTTTTATGAGTACACGGTGACATTTTTGAAAAGGAAAAAAAACTGTTCATCATCTCAGATGTTTCCGGGGTAGAAGTAATTCATAGAATAGCTGTTCTAAAACATGAATCGTGTTCATTTTAACTAGTAATTAACAAGTAAAATTAGTCGGAAAAGCATATTGGATACAGATATTGTAAACTGAAATGCAAGTGTTAAAATATACTTGCTTTTTGGTTTGAAAAATGTGTATGAAGGAAATGAGATTTTGTAATTAACTTCTAGAATAGTCTGCACTTGTTGATAGATTTGTAGTCACAAGCATGGTCTTGGTGTTAAGCTAGATTTTATCAATAAGTGTTTTTCTCACCCCTTACTCCCAACCACACAACCCCCAAAAAAGAAAAGAAAGAGGAGTAACAGATATAATAGTTTAGACCCCCCCCCCCCCCCCCCCCCCCCAAAAAAAAAAAAACAGCTGTTGATAAGTAATCATTGCATTCTGAATTGAATTTTCAGTAGAGCATCCAATTTGTATAGTTGAAGTTCCAGAAACATTTTTGTATTTCCTGTGATCTTTTTGAATGTGATTTTTCTAATGAGAGACATCCTTTGAAATAGAATGACGAGCAGAGGCATGTTTCGTCAGACCAAGATCAAAGCTCGATGCTTGAGGTGATCTGCAACCAAAGAGACCGTTTCCGTGCCCGTTTGCGGGAGACTGAAGAGGTTTTTCCATTGCACTCCTTGAAATGGTTTCTCTATCTTTCTACCTAGCTCCAGTAAGACCTTATTTTGCTCATCATTTTACTGATAACAGTCCATGATTCTTAAATTGTTTATCTTTCTAGGAAATTAGACAGCTGAAGGAGAAGTTAGGAGCACTGACCTCAGAACTTGATAAAACAAAAGCCGATAATGTCAAACTTTATGGGAAGATCCGTTATGTTCAGGATTATAATTCTGAGAGAGTGATTTCAAGAGGATCAAAAAAGGTTGATCTATCAGGCTCTGTTGTTGATTAAATGTTTAGTCACTTTTTTTGTTCTCAAACTCCACCCTCTGGTTCTCAGTATGCAGAAGATTTAGAAAGTGGTTTCAGCTCTGATGTGGAATCCAAATACAAGAAGATGTACGAGGATGATATAAATCCATTTGCAGCATTCTCGAAGAAGGTTCTAGCTCTTTTGCCACATCCTTATTTAAATTTCTTCTAAATCATTTACTTTGACAATGGGATTAGACTGTTCTGTAAATTTTAACATATGTTCTCCTTGGTTCTGCCAGGATATTTAGGCCTTCAAAATTTCCGTTTCAGAGTCATTAAATGTGCCAAGAGGAAAAACTATGCATGTTCTTTTTACTACCTTTTAACACACAAATTTTGTAGACATCTAACTTCTATCTTAAATTATTTCAATATGTTTTCATCTCTTTTTGTTTTCACTATATCATTTTTAATCTAAATCGATATCTTTCCTCTGCTGTTTCTTTTGTTACTTTGTTTGATTGCTGACTCTGTGCACGCACCTGCCCTTGTCTATTGATATTGTTCGATGTCACGGATCCTCATTTTACCAAATCTTTTTTTCCATATGACAGGAAAGAGATCAAAGATACAAGGAATTAGGTTTGAGAGACAAGATTACTCTCAGCAGTGGCCGTTTTCTTCTTGGTAACAAGTAAGCTTTCATTAGCATGGTTTCTTTTTTAGCTCGACATTATTTATCTGTTCAGGTCGGAGTTGTGTTATTTTTGTTCCATGATAATGTGAGCCTCATCTCACTGATCGAGTGCTTTGTCTAGTCATCTTTATTTACTTTAGCAGTAATGCAGATTGTCAACTTGTTTTATGAGTAGCTTGTTTTGTAATAGGATATTAGAGGAATATCCTGATTACATGCAAGGCCGTCTTCAGTCCCTTTTCACATGTGTCCATACATCGTTTGTAGAAACTTAGCTACTGTTGCTTAACAGCCATTACAAGGACAAAAAGGAGAGTATTTACTGCTTAAAACAATACTATCAGACGAATGTGCCAGCATTCATCCTGATCCTTCATATGGACCTCTTAACACCTTAGAAGTTGCATTTCGGTATCGGATTAACCCATGAACAACATGAAGTGTAGTGCTAATTAAGCCTGGAGATGAAAAGAGTCAAGTTGCATTTTCTCTGATACAGATCATCAAACTCAGGGGTGGACCTACATTGACAGTAGGGGGTGCACGTGCACCCGCTAGACTCTAGAAAAATTCTATATATATAGTTCGTATATTGGTATATATATCAGCGTCTTATGTTAAATATATTTTGTGCACCCCTAAAAACAGTTGGTTAGGCAGCCAAGATGGTTGAGCATGCCAAGTAAAGTCTCTTTTATTGAGTAATACTTGGGTTCGAAGCCCATCAACAACACTTCTTTGTTGCCTCCTTTTCCCACTTCTTTATTGCCTCCTTTTTCCAAATACACTACTGTTTACTATGTTTGGATTCTTTGCTGTTTGAAACTTTACACACATATACATATATCATTTGATTAAAAAGAACTCTACTTAGTAATCATTATTTTACACTTTCTTTTTCCTTTTATGTATTGTTGAGGTATTTATCATTTTATTTCAAAATAAAAGCTTTCCTCCAACTTCAAAATGTAGGTATTCTCCCTATCTTATACTATAAATGTTTTTTTAAAATCTTTTGATCAATGACTTATTTTTTATTTAAGAAATTAGCAATTTAAAATTTGAAATAGGCTTAAATCAAACGTTTTTCTTACAACCATCTAGCATATTAAATCTAATTAATGACACTCAATAATATTAAAATTTTCCTTATAAAATATTATAATTAATAAATTTTCAAAGAACTGTATAGCGAACTTTGGCACTAGGTCAAGCTCAAATTCTGAGTTCGCCTCTGATCAAACTATTAAATCTCAACTAAGGTAGCTAGGGTGGTTTGATCTGCTTAGATCTTGTATTTCTTGCAGTTTATTATTTCTGTACGCACCATATTTTTCTATTATTTCTTTCTGCCACATCCTTAATAGCATGTTGGTTACACCTACAACCGAAATGGAAACCGAGCGTTTCTTGGTTAAAAAATGCCAAATCTCATCTGAATCACCATTTAGCCCATGCATTTCACGTCTTTAAAACAGTAGCTAGTTTCAGTATTCTGTGATCAGTAGACGTTGTGATAAATATTATCATTGTAGGTGCCGCTTATAACCCAGCACAGTAGGATTAACATTTGAAGTGTCTTACCTAAAAAAAACTATCATTAGATGTGGGGGTCCTCAGGTTTAGCAGAAATATGATGTACAATATATATCTTTACTAACACGGGCCCGACTTGAAGAATATTTTTAGGTTAATTATTGTGATTTATAATACTTTCTACGAGATTAATTATTGTGATTTGTAATACCTTTTACGTAATTGTCAAATAACATATGTTATATCCTCCGTCTCAATTTATGTAGAATTCATACAATTTTTGAGAGTTAACTAAATGTTTTTCATATTTTTTAAATACTTTTAATTATTAGTTATTGTGATTTATAGACTTTTTCTTCTGCCCCAATTTATGTAACCAATTATTTTAAGTTGTTAATTATTATGATTTATAATACTTTTACGTAATTCTCAAATATATAATAAATTAAAAAGAAAAGTAAAATAAACAAAGATAAGAAAAAATTTAAGCACGCAACACAAACAAATATGTCGAAGTGCTACCTGCTTATCATCTTTTATAACAACAACAACAACAACAAGCCCAGTGTATTTCCACACAGTGGGGTATGAGGAGGGTAAAATGTACTCAATCCATACCGCTACCCCCGAAGAAGTAGAGAGGCTGTTTTCGCTACCTCACTCATCTTTTATAAGTGAGGTAATAAATCACAAATGTCAATTAAAGTGGCACAATGCTTAGATGGTCATAATAACTAATTACGGGTGGTATAGTAAAATCACGATTGAAGCAGCTAAACAGACATGTCTTAAATGGCTTACAACAACTAATTAGAAGTGATATATCAAAATTATGATTAAAAAATTTGTGAAAAAAAATTTAAGTGGGCTTCATATAAGACGTCGAGTTAATTTATCACTTTATGGCTATTTTATCTTTTTTATTAAATATTATTTATTTTTTAATACTTAGATGACTTATAATAATTAATTAGAAGTGATATTTAGTAAAATGACGGTTAAAACAGCTGAGGTAGACATGTCATAAATGTCTATTTTTCTTTTTTGTTGGTTAAATATTATTAATTTTTTAATATATAAATGACTTACAATAATTAATTAGAGGTGATATAGTAAAATTATGGTTGAAGCAAATGTCTATTTTTTTTTTTAATTAATATTATTAATTTTCTAATACATCAATGACTTCTAATAATTAATTAGGGATGATATAATAAAATGATGGAAGCAGGTCGAAACCATATTTTTTTTTTTAAATAAATAATTATTAATTTTTAATACATAAATAACTTATAATAATTAATTAGTGGTGATATAGTGACTGACATGTTGAAACGGCATAGAAAATAACATTTACTCTTTAAAACCAAAATATACACGAGCCCTGTGAATTACTCTGTTGATTGGCTGTCTTGAACTTCTTTCCCTGTAAGTTGAGTGCTCTCTCTCTTTCTCTATGACCAATAGTTTTTGTACTTGAAATGTTGTACGGCGTTCAATCAACTCCCGACTGTAATAAACTGAAGTGATACTTGATTTCGCAGATATGCTCGGACATTTGTATTCTTCTATACCATTGGATTACACATTTTAGTATTCACCTGCCTATACAGGATGTCAGCTTTGAGCTACCTCAGGTACAAATTCGAATAAATGCCCCCCACCCCACAAATCTTATGTGAATTTCCGGTTATCTAGTTCACAGTAAATGAGATGGTTATTTACTAGCTTGAGTGAATTTTCTGCAGCCATGGTGAAGAATCTCTTGTAGGTGATAAGAATCTCAATCTTCCTCATGCACTATAGACTCCTCCATTGTATCAAGTTTTTGCTAATCGTAAGGGAACAAACTAATTCTCCATATGATGTAAATAGTTGGGGAAAAAATGCATTAATTGTTCCGTTCAAGTTTGATAGTTCGAGAAAAAATGATGAAATTCTATTTTTCACAGGGTTTCTTTCCTTGTTTTTACTATTTTTGGCCCTTGCTCCGCTGGTGCTGATTCCAGTTTATGCAGTATATACAATTGAAAGGACAACACGAAGTTGAGATAGAGACATTTTTCTTTGAATTTCAAGAAGCTTTCGTCCTTTATTAATTGTTTGTCGTTTCCTTTTTCTCTTTGTTTGTCTTATTATTATTTCATCCCAGGAATGCTCCTCTTTATTTCGACTACGTGTTTCATGCTATAGAGAAAGTCGGTTTACATAAAATAAGCGATGCTTCAATTGAGATATCAAGCAAATCGATTTTTATTTGTAGTTTCTTCCATTTTTGTATTCCATTCTAGTGGAACACTTTCTTATTTAGGACATTTAGCAGAAACTAGTCAAATATATGCATGCTTATTCTCTTAAGCCTGATATTAAATTGAAATATTTATTATTGTGGGGTTGAACTCATATAATTGCAATTGAATTTCTACATCATTAGATGCATATCACATATTTGTACATATGTTCTTTTTTAGTGAATTTGATAAATTAATATATATATATATATATTTATTAAATCACTACAACCCCAATATCATGTATCAATTCCTTAAACACTTTAACAACAACAGATTTGAAATAACTCTACAAGCAAAATCCGAAGAAAGAAATAGAATGCGCACATATCTACTGTAACCCCTTTTTCCCGTATTCCTATTTTGCCAAACACAATCTCAGTACGAATTTTTGGTACTTACTCCCTAGGTTAGAGTAATTCCTTCAATATAATAACTTTAACATTGTATAAAGTGCATTAAATAATAAATAATATTTAATATTCACGATAATATGCAAGTTGAATGGTGAGGAAAATTATGACAGGTGTTAGATAATGCGAATGATTTGATTTTCGGGGGAAATTTCAGATAACAAAAGCTTACAGGATGCTGCTGCTGAGAGGTGCTGTTGTCAATGTCCTTAGAGTAAGATGCTATATCACAGTGTAGCTGAACCTAAGCAAGCATTTATACTTTTGACTATGTCTACAATATAAAGCTTAAATCAAAGATAAATTATTCAAATGGGGAGTGACAGGAGATGATCCGTGTGTATTTTGTCAAGGTCAAGTTGAAAACAAGAACTCATTTATTTTTTATTGCAATGTAAGCAGAAAATTATGGAAAGCTATGTTAGTGTGGCAAGACTAAAGTACTTGGCCTGGAGATGGATTGAAAAGAGAGTACAAAGAAAACATCTTGGAAAAGCTATTTTAAAGGCTAGTATGACTGCTTTGATCTACAACATTACGTTGGAGAAAAATTATAGAATATTGCAGCTATTCATTTTAGGAGGAGTTGATCAAGAATATGAAGCTGAGCATTTGCATTAGAGTCGAAGCTAACACAATTATTTGTCTATGTTAGTTCACTATAGGAGATATTGATTCTAATTTAGTTTCAGGTTTGTTTTCAATTTGGTAATGAGCCTAGAGCAGTAAGGAGAAGAGTTTGTTGTTGACTATAATAACTCTAGATTTTTGTAACCACAAGGGTTGGTGTGGTGGTTCAGCACCTCACCCCTTAAGCAAGAGGTTGGGGGTTCGATCTCCACCTCTGGTGAACAGAGAAAACTCTGTGGCCAGTTCCCTACCGCTTAGTGCGCTGACAGTGGAACGGAGGATTAGTCTCACGACTGCCAGTTGTGGAGATACTTTGGGAAACCAAAAAAAAAAAAAAACTTGATTTTTGTAATGTTCTCACTTGGTAATTAATAAAAAATGTTTAATTATAAAAAAAAAAAAAACTTTGTTCCTCATCTTTACTTGTCCACTCTTAACTTGACACATAGAAATGAAAAATAAAAAAGTGATTTTAGTACATCACCTTTTAAATATAATGAATTTTTTAATTACTTTATATTATATTATTTATATCAAGAGTAAAAATAAATAAATTATTCATTATTTCTATAAGTTAAACAATTATTGTGAACATCTCAAAATGAAAATACAGAGAAATAAAAATGAATGAAGGAAACAGCTGTGAAAAGTTCAAATTTGTCCAAAAATTGTATATTCCAAAATATAAAATCAAATACCTACATATTGATCTTTTCCTTTTATTGCTACATAAGTATATTTATTTTAGAGTGTGTTTGGTTTGAAGGAAAATACTTTTGATTTTTTTTTTTAATTTTTTCATGTTTGATTAACTTAAATGTTATGAAAAATATTTTTTAAATCAACTTATTTCTTTAAATTTAAGAAAAATGACTTCCCTTCCAACCTCACTCACAAATTGAAACGATCATACAAATCTCAAAATTACTCACTCCCATCCTGATACCCAATCCAATACTACTTCACTCCCACCACCCCCAATCCAAAAAAAAAAAAAAACATTATTTTTTTTTAAAATATTTCTATTTTTTTTTTTTTGCCTCATCCCCTATTCCGACCCCTACACCCCAACCAACCCCTCATTCGAAAAATATTTATTTTTTTAAAAATAAATTCAAACTTTTTTCTTACTTGACCCCACCCCTACCACCCCCCCTCAAAAAATAAGTGTTTTAAATTTGTTTTTTTTTAATTTTTTCTTACCCCACCTTCACACCTTACATCGACCCCTGGCCATCGCCTCCCCCCCACCCCCTCATCTCACCACAATCAAAAAATATTATTTTAATTTAAAAAAAAACTCAAAATTTATTCTTATTCCTCTCTTTTTACCCTACTCGTTCTCATTGTTTTTTTGTTAAATATATACAAATACTTTTAGAAAATATTTTTCTACTTGCATAACGAACACAAGAATATAAGTAAGAAACAACATATTTTTTCTAATAAATATTTTCCTCTTCCATATTAAGCACACCATAAAAAATTATAAAATATTTTTATAAAAAATATTTTATATTCTTTAGCTAAATACCAAAATGTATTTTCTAAAAAATACATTTTATTCAACAATCAAACACTAAAAGAAATTTTTTGAAAATATTTTTTACTCACCAATCAAACATTAAAAAATAAGTAAGAAATCAACTTTTTTTTTCAAAAAAATATTTTTTAGAAAAATATTATTAGAAAAATATTGTCTAGCATAAACCAACACACCCTTGATGCCCCTTTTTTTTTTCCTCCAATCACAACCCTTCACACCCCTCCACATGCACCTCCCCTTACTTTATAACTCCCTCTAAACAGTAATTCACCACATGACATGCACCTCACCTCACTTATAACTCTCAACTTTATAACTCCCTCAACTTTTTTCCCAACAAAAAAACAGTCAACGCTCTTTAATTATTACTGTACTAGAGAAATTAGCCGTGACGTTAAAAAATTAATTATTTTATTTGATGAATTTTATATTCATTATCTAATCGTAATATTATAATTTATTATAATTATATTATAAAGAATGTTTTGTTTCATAAAAGAAGATAAAATTTAATAATTTAATATTTATTAAATGATGGATAGTATATTCTTTATCTATAAATTAAAATATATTTTCTAATAACAATTTTATTTCATTTCTATTGCGTATTCAATGAAGTTGAGATTTTAATTTAAAATAATGTACTTATATGTGCTTATAAATGCACTAAGATAGTAAGATAATTTTTTCCTCATTATATATATATATATATATATATATATATATATATATATATATATAAAACCAATTTCAATAGCATAAATCTCTTTAATTTGTCAACACTATATACAGATTAACTCCATATTATAACTATGTACCTCAATGTACATATTGAAATTTGCATCATAAAAAAAGAATATGGGAAGAAGAAAGATCGTATGATACATATTTATATATAAAGCTTAAAATAACAAAACAATGAAGAAATTTATTAACAAAAAGATCAAAAAATATGAAAAAATTAAATCAAGTAGATCCTTGTGCAAATATTCATAATTTCTCCGCACCTGAATTTCAACAAAACACAAAATCTTCTCCAACGTTTCATAACTTCCTTCTCTATATATGTTTGAAGTATACAATATTGTAACTAACAAGAGCAACTACATAAGGTCTTTTTAGAATTAAATTATTTCATATGATTATCTTTCTTTGTTCATTTATAACTCTTAATTTTCTAGGGTAATGGAGATTATAAAAAGCATGAGTTATAAAAATGATAATATGTGAATTAAAAGCGCAAAATTAATGACATTATTAGAATAAAAGTTATAGGAATATGAAGTGGTGTGAGCTATGAAAATGACTTATTAAATAAATTATTTAAGAAAAATAAAAATACTTTTAAAATGAATTATTGTATTATTATTATATAGTGAAATGGAGAGAACAATGTCTAAAAAAAAAATTAAAAAAAATGCAATTGAACGTCATAAAGAGGTGCCGCATCACCTCTTCTACATTCTCCTTTATTATTATATATTGATCGATTGATAGATATGATTGATTATTTTTTAATTAATAGAAAAATTAATTAATTAAAAAAACAAAGAGAAAAAAGATAAAGATAACTATGAATGGAGGACTACATCACCTTGTCTATGTTTTTATATACTAGTTTAGGTGTACGTACTTTGCGCGTGTATCTCACTTTAATGAGTTCAAACATTACACTAAATAAGATATTTGTTTAAATAAAAAAAATGAATATAATAATTAAATTTAATATCTTTTGAGTATATAAAGATGGAGAATTTATTTATTAAAGTTAATCTTTACCAAAAATATTTTTAAAATCGATCGACATTCAACTACCATCTGCAAATTGCAACAAAACAATAAAATGATAGTGATATCAAAATAATACGATTAAATCTAATTTTTACACACAATTTTTTTCTCAAAGTCTTGTGAGGCTCATCTACCACCTGTAAACAATATCAAAATAATATAATAATAGAGATATCAAAATAATACAACTAAACCTAACCTTTACATAAACAAATTTCTCAAAGTCGACCAACATTTATCTATCACCTGTAAACTGCAACAAAATAATACGATAAAAGTGATATCAAAACAATACAATTAAACTTAAATTTTACACACAAAAATTTCTCAAAGCTGATCGAGATTCATCAACGAACTGTAAACCACCACAAAATAACAAACTAATAGAGATATTACGATAATACAATTAAGCCTAATCTTTACCTATATTTTTTTTTAAAGCCGACCCACATTCATCTGGCATCTGTAAATTAAAATAAAACAATAAGATTATAAAGATATCAGAACAATACAATTAAACCTAACCTTTACATAATAAATTCTTCAAAGTCAACCGACATTTATCTACGACCTGTAAACTATAAAAAATATATAATAGTGATCATAAAGCTTCGATTTTGATCCAACTAATTTTTGTTTGAGCGAAAATTTTGACCCTAAAGAATGAGTTTGAATGAAAACAAAGTAGATATATTTATACACACAAGTTGAATTCTACTATGCTGACAAAAACAGTGAAGAAGTTGAGGATTAGAAAATAAGCATCCACCAATCTAAACATCCAATAGAATCAAATTAGATGAGCATCAATCATATTCTCCCATTTGGCAAACCGGTTTGTTCTCTAGTTTAACGTACATCTCAATATTTATAAATGTATTTTCTTAATAGAGTCCTATTTAGGAGTATTTTTCTAATTGAATAGTAGAAAGGACAATATTAATTAATTCTCCTACCATATATTTTAGGAGTCCCATATATTTTGGAAAGTCTAGTAGAAAGAAAAATATTAATTAATTCTCCTACCATATATTTTAGAAGTCTCATATATTTTAGGAAGTCTAGTTAATATGATAAAATAAGTAAATAATAAATTAAAAAAATAGTGAAAAGACAATTTTATCTAAAGAAGAGTCTTTTAATAAAGGGAAAAAAGTTCAAATCACTTTTCTAAGGGTCTTCACACTTTTAATATTATATATATATATATATATATATATATATATATATATATATATATATATATATATATATATATATATATATATATATATATATATATCGATGATTGATTTTTTATCAAGGAAATGAAAGTTTGAATTAGTAAATATTTAAACTTTTAAGTATACAATAAAGAATATGAATAAGTGGAACAGTGAATTTTGATACATTTAAGTTTTAACAATAAAAAATAGAAATAAATGAAGGAATAATAATTAACATAGTTATTTTTTATAATAATAAATAAATAAATGGAAAAAATAAAATAAAAATAATTTATGAATGGTGACCTTAGAAGTATGTCACATCAATAAATACTTTAATAGAAATTAATTATATTTTACCCAAAAAATAAATATATCAAAATTATATACATTAAAATATGATTTTTTTTCCAACCATCAAAACATGAGCAATGCACAGGGCAAGCAGCTTTGCTATGGTGTATGATATGAGTACGACCACGAGAATGGACAAGAACGAGTGCGTATTGAATCCGTCCAAGGAAGTGCACAAGTGAAGTGTAAAAGAGGGCCTAAATGCACTAAAAACAACCCCTAAGTTACACTTGATGGGCACCTCACCCTTGAGGGGTATTGTGGTCATTTTGTATTCTATTTTGTAATACACTATATATAGAACCTCTTAGGGTTTTTAGTCTTAGTTTTTATTGAATATGAATGTGTAACACTTAGAAACATCTCTCTTGAGAGAATGGCCCTCCTTGGCTGAAATTGTAACTAGGGAAATCAACTTGAGTGTGGAATCACTCGTATTGGATTCAAGCTATGAAACGTTGGATGTTTGGGAGATCGAGGCCACTCTTGTGCCAACGTAGGAGTTAGGTATTCGTTGTGTGTATTGTTAAAGTTCCAAGAGTGGAATAGGCTCTTGGATTTTTAAGATTACACCTTCATTTTGTCTAACTATCTATCCTCTTTGTTTTGTTGTAATCGTTGTTTCTTGTTTTTGTTAATGTAACCCGTGGGGTGTTGTTATTGTTACCACTTTGTTGTTGTTCATCTTGTCTTCATATTATTGTTGTTGTTGCTGTTTTGGGTGATAAACACCTTCTTCATTTCATTATTGTTATTGTCATTGTCGAATCCGAGTGAGGTCTCCAATCGGTTCAAGAATCCTTTTGATTAGTGGACTGTTTGAGGTGTGTTTAGTGTTCCCGTAGTCATTATCGTATCATTTGGTATCAAAGCATGGCTTGATCTTGTTTCTACAAGATCAAATCTTGGGCTAGCTCACTTGAAAAAAATTTTGAAATCTGAAAATTTCAGAAAAAGAACAATCTGTCCATTTTGTGTTCTTCGCCAAAAATTGTGTTCTTGTTGTGTCTTGGCCGAGTTTTTTACTTGTCTTGAGTATTTTTAGTGTTAGTTTTGTTCTCCACTAACACTTTAAGTCTAAATCTAAGTTTGAGCTTGTATTTGTTGAAGTTGTAGTCGTGAACTTGGACTTGATCGATTTGTTGTTGAACATTGTTGTGGTGGACTGTTTTGGCCTAGTGGCCTTCATCTTGTTGTTGTTATAAGCTTGGACACGTGATATTGTTGTTCATTGATGGCCTAAGAACCATTTTGTTGAAGTTGTAGTTGTCTTGGCCAAGTGTTGAAGATATTGTATTATGAAAATTAGAAGTTGGCCGTGTGAAATTGTTGGTGTTCTTGGAGATTGTTGTTGGTTGTTCTTGGTGATTGTTGATTTTTTTCTTGAAGTTCTTCACAACCTTCATAGCTTATTAAAATGAAGTGAACCTTAGATCTATAAAGGTGAAGGTAAAAAGGTGAAGCTTTGTTAGTCTTGAAAGACTTACCATCACTCATTAACTAGTCAATCACATCTCAACCACTTTCCAACAACTTTCGATGATTCAAGGACCCATGTTTTAAGGAGAAGTACAAGTAAAGTCAAAGTCATGAAAATTGAAAAAGGCTCCAAGACTTATTTTTTCCTCCTAAAATAAAATTCCACCAATTCAAATTAAATTTTTGACCAAGACATGAACATTTGAGAATAACAATTCGTTAGAAAGACCGCAACCAATACGTGGCTGCCACGTCAAGTTACTGTTCACGCATCAAATTTTGGCTCAAAATTTAGATTTCGTAGTTTCCATTTGTTGTTTCTTAGTTTCAATTTTGTTGGTTCCAATACTAATTGGCAAACTAGTACTCATCTACTAGATTGTTAGTTAGTCTTTGTGTTCGTTCATTCGTGTTAAACGTTTGTTGTGTGCTTTTCTCTTTTGTGAATTCGTTGTATCTTGTTGGTTCAAGTCCGTAAATAATTTTTTTTTGAGTCAACTCAAACGAAAATCCATTCTGAACAAGAGTAGACTCGACCCTCAATCACTCACGAAGTACAAACCGGCTTTCAACACTTGTGAAACCAAGTGTGAGGTAAAACCGAGAGTGAGAGAGTGGTGAGACATTTTGAACTAACAAGTTTATTTTGTTGTTTGTTCTTGCCCTTTGCTTTAGGTACCATGGCTGCCACTAATCTAGATGCCAAGTTTGATCGCATTAATGATGATATTGGAGAAATAAAATGGCACGTGGAAAGGCTACGCCAATTGTTACCTAAACTTATCCCACAAAATTCAACTTTCCTTGTCCAAACACCTTGTGCCGAGAGCTTCCCGAAGGAAGAGGTGGGCTACCCCGACCCACACCAAGGTAAAGAGGAGATTGAAATATCTTTGGTACTTGATAGTGAACTTATAGAGAGCGAAGCACTTGCTAGTTCCGAATCTATCCGTGAGATAGATCATGCTCTCTTTAGGTTTAATGTTTTATTTGAAGATGATATAAACACTCTTAATGAACCTAGTGGTGAAAATGATGGTATAGCTTGCCTTGAAGTCTATAGCCGATATGCTAACCCACTATGGTGTGACAACATTCCTCCTAAAGATGAAAATCTCTTCTTGGAAGATGAGAGTACTTTTATGGGCAAGGACTGTATAGTCTCAGAAATGTGTACTCTTGGTGTGCATGATGATCAATTTACTCTTAAATGTAGTTCACTACTTGAGCATGTAAATGGAGTGGTTAAAAATTCTCAAGTTAGTGATGGTGTTTATAGAATTGATCTTGATAATGCGCATGACTCTTTGAACATTTTGTGTGGTAAAAGCATTACAATTAGTTTTGTTCATAGAGATCATGTGTATGAAAATGTTTTTGTGCGTTAATGTGGGAGTGACATTCTAGGGGAAGGAAGGGCTAGCCTCGGCTTAGGCCCTTGGCTAAATTTTCCATTTGATCCCGGTACCATCTTAGGGTGGGAAAGGATGACTCTTGGCCTATTTTTCTTTTGTCTTGATGCTTGTTCGAGCCACTTCCTTTGTAGCAATTGTACTAATCTTCTTATGATTAAAACAAAGGACTCGTGGCTATACTTTAAATTTTTCCCGCCTCAGCATGGCATGTTGATGTGTTATTTTTGCTAACCCTAACCCCTCGTGCCATGAGGATGTGTACTTGTTTGTCTTCTCTTGATTTGCAAGGTACGGATTCGAGGTCGAATTCTTTTCAAGAAGGGGAGGATGATATGAGTACGACCACGAAAATGGACAAGAACGAGTGTGTATTGAATCCGTCCAAGGAAGTGCACAAGTAAAGTGTAAAAGAGGGCCTAAATGCACTAAAAACAGCCCCTAAGTTACACTTGATGGGCACCTCACCCTTGAGGGGTATTGTGGTTATTTTGTATTCTATTTTGTAATACACTATATATAGAACCTCTTAGGGTTTTTTAGTCTTAGTTTTTATTGAATATGAATGTGTAACACTTAGAAACATCTCTCTTGAGAGAATGACCCTCCTTGGCCGAAATTGTAACTAGGGAAATCAACTTGAGTGTGCAATCACTCATGTTAGATTCAAGCTTGGAAACGTTGGATGCTTGGGAGATCGAGGTCACTCTTGTGCCAATGTATGAGTTAGGTATTCGTTGTGTGTATTGTTAAAGGTCCAAGAGTGGAATAGACTCTTGGATTTTTAAGATTACACCTTCATTTTGTCTAACTATCTATCCTATTTATTTTGTTGTAATCGTTGTTTCTTGTTTTTGTTAATGTAACCCGTGAGGTGTTGTTATTGTTAACACTTTGTTGTTGTTCATTTTGTCTTCATATTATTGTTGTTGTTGCTGTTTTGGTGTGATAAACACCTTCTTCATTTCATTATTGTTGTTGTCATTGTCGAATCCGAATGAGGTCTCCAATCGGTCCAAGAATCCTTTTGATTAGTGGACTGTTTGGGGTGTGTTTAGTGTTCCCTTAGTCATTATCGTATTATTATATTTGTTTGCCCTGTGAAACACACTATAGCAAAGTATGGTGTGAAAATATCTTCTATTTTCGAAGGTGAAAGCCAAATTTGAGGAGAAAAAATATTTCTTCTAATGTTGCTGGATTAAAGGACAGTGAGATAAATAAGCAAAAATCACCTTTGAGCTGAGTTTTTTCTTCTTGTTTTGTCTAATCACTCTCTCGTCAAAATGTTGGGCATACAAATACACAAATATTCAAAATAGGTACTACTAAACAAAGCAAATATTTCAGAATCCAAACTACAAAACAACAGTAGCAAAAAATTGACTTGGACAACAACCCAAATAGTTTAAGCAGTGGTGGCGGATTGAGTAACCAGCCTTTTCCGTGTCTCTTTGATGATGGAAAACTTAATACCTTTACCTTTGGGTAGTGAAACCCATGGCTTAGTACCCTTGCCAAGAGTGAACACATTCCCCAAACGTGTTCAGTCTCAAAGCTATTGGACGTTCATGACCCAACGCATCCTGAATGTGGACGGTCTCAAAGCTACCCTTTATGCTTTTTTCGATTCTTAATAACACCAACACATCCTCTATTTATACCTACAGTTACCATCACAACATTTCCAATGTCAAACTTGATGAAATCAACAATCTTGTTAGATTCCAAGTCCAGCTTAATGGTATCATTGACCTTGATGAGAAGGATCAGGATAGCAGATTGTTCTTCCATCTTAAGTGTTCAAGTATGGAATCCCCTTCTGACCAAACTGCACCGAATGGACCTTGCAAAACTTAAACTTGGCCTCCTCATCCTCGAGTGAGTGAAGACAGAATCGACCCTTGGTGTCATAAAGGAGACTGAAGCTCTTATTAGTCTTTAGAATTGAAACAACATCCATGAAACCAGCTGGATAGGTATTATCAATCCTAACTTTCCCATCAACCAGAACTTGTCATTGCATCAGAATCGAGATCACCTCTCGGTATGTGAGAGCATACTTCAATCTGTTTCGCAAGATAATAATCAACGGCAAACACTCCCTTGATTTGTGTGGACCAGAAGATGGATTGGGAGCAAACGCTCCACCAAGCTTATCAAGCATCCAATGCTTCGGGGCATTGAGCCTCTTCAGATACTTCTTCAAACTTCTAGCCATTTTGCTAGTGTAAGAATTTTAGTTGCTTTGATGAAGAAGACTCAAATGAATTCATAAATAGTTCAAAAACTATGAATCAAAATATTACAAGAATAGCAAGTTAATAAGGAAAAGCAAATCAATGAAGTTAACTTATGAAAACAATACAATTTGAAGAAAAAAAATCATTAGCATACTCTTGAAACCACATATATCAGAAATTGCAGACAAAACTAACTCAACTATGATTTTCAATTTTTGAATACATGAAATAACACCTCATCATCTGCACATTTGCTATTTTTTTTTTACCATGCATGCAACCTAGTGTGCTTAGAGACGTTAGAGAATATGATTGCTACAATTTTTTCATCAAAGCTTGCATATGTTTTCTTTATAACTACATGGTGCATCAATTAAGTTATGTGAATTTGAATGATGGATTTCATCAATTAAGTTATGTAAATTTGAATGATGGATTTTAACTTAAATAAGAGATCACGGTGGAGCTGATAGTGGAGTTGATAGAAGCCTATTTTTCAGTTCACAAGACTCTTGTTTTTTCAAATTCCTTCTAAAATTTAGCAATTATAAATTAGCATTAATTCTCTTGTAGTTTACAAGACTCTTGACCTTTCGAACCCCTTCTGAAATAGAATTAGTTTTCCTATATTCAGTTACTATTTTATATTTTTTAAATTTAAATTACTCATCCATATATATAAATTATAGAATTAAATGGATCATAAAGGTAAAATTGCCCCCTCCCCCCCAAAAAAAAAAAGAAGAAGGAGAAAATAGATAAATCTAATTGCTGCTCATTGGAAGGTGCCACATCAGCTTTTTTGTTATCCTCCTTTATATATATATATTGATTGATTATAAAGAATTTTGTCGAATTCCTATTTTGGCAAACAAAATCCCAGTACGAATTTTTGCTCTTTCAGTATAATAAATTTAATATTTTATAAATAATAAATTATATTTAATATTAAAATAAAATATATAGAAATAAATAAATTATTTATTAATTTTATAATTAGGACAAATATTTTTCGACATTTCAGAATAAAAAATGAATAATTAACTCTCCTGTCTATCTTTACTTGTCTATTATTGACTTGACACATGAAAATAATAAATAGAGAGGCGATTTTAATATATCACTATTTGAATATAATAAATTTTTTACTTTGCATTGTATTTATATCAAGGATAAAATGAATAAAAATAAATAAATTATTCATTGCTTTTATAAAGTGAACAAGTATTGTTAGACATCTAAAAAAAAAGAAACAGACAAGTAAAGATGAACGGAGAAAATAATTGTGAAAACTTCAAATCAGTCCAAAAGTTGTAATATTTGAAAATATAAAATTGGAGCCGGATGTTCATCCAAAACACCCTCTCTACTTCTTCGAAGGTAATGATATGGACTGCTTACATTTTACTCTCCCAGAGTGGAAATACACTGGGTATATTGTTGTTGTTGTATAAAATCTATTACTTTTTGTTAGGGATAAAAGGAGATATATTATAGATGTTAACACCCAATTTTGACCTCTCGATACTCCTTTAGGCTGTCATTTTATCAAAATTATTAATTTTAAGTACTAATATTTTTACACATTATTCTTGTATTAAATATATATATTGACGTGTCATATTCATGATTTTAAAATATATGCATAAATATTTTTTATTACTTTTTATTATTTATTATTTATCCTTGTCGTCGTTATTGTCGTTGTTGTTGTTGTTGTTGTTATTGTCGTTGTTGTTGTTGTTGTTGTGTTGTTTTAAATTTTCTATTCATAATCTATATCTGTCTATTTTATTTTGAATTATTATTATCGTTGATTTTAAAGTAATATATTATGTGTCGTATTTTTATTTATGCAATTTATTCATAACTAATCTGAGAATAATTATATAATTTATTTTTACTGTTATTATTTATTGTTATATTTATTAATCTGTAGAATAAGTCAATTTAATTTTCTCTAATTTATTTATTTTCTAACTTAATTTTATCATTTTATAATATTGTTGTTGTTGTTGTTTTAAATTTTCTATTCATAATCTATATCTGTCTATTTTATTTTGAATTATTATTATCGTTGATTTTAAAGAAATATATTATGTGTCGTATTTTTATTTATGCAATTTATTCATAGCTAATCTGAGAATAATTATATAATTTATTTTTACTATTATTATTTATTGTTATATTTATTAATTTGCAGACTAAGTCAATTTAATTTTCTCCGATTTATTTAGTTTCTAACTTAATTTTATCATTTTATAATATTGTGGTTGTTGTTGTTTTAAATTTTCTATTCATAATCTATGTTTGTCTATTTTATTTCGAATTATTATTATCGTTGATTTTAAAGTAATATATTATAAGTCGTATTTTTATTTATGCAATTTATTCATAGCTAATCTAAAAATAATTATATAATTTATTTTTACTATTATTATTTATTGTCATATTTTTTAATCTGCAGTTTAAGTCAATTTAATTTTCTCCAATTTATTTATTTTCTAACTTAATTTTATCATTTTATAATAATTCTAGCCTAATTTAAGCAATTTATTACAATTCTAACCAATTTGTGTCTAAATAGACTCAATTTAATTTTTTTCATCCAATCTTTAATTAAATTTTTAATCTTTCCCTTTCATTTTAGAATATCTACTTGATGATAAATGCGGGTGGATAATATTTTCATACAAAGGATAAAGATGTATGGGGACATAGGGTCACCTTGTCAAATTTTCGTAGAGGGGGAGAAGAATTTAGTAGGGGACCCATTAACTAAAACAGAGATAATACTCATAGTAATGCAATTCGCGATGAGAGCAATTATGTTTTTGGAAAATTTAAAGAAAATAAGAGTGTGGTAGATGAAAGACCATTCTAGACGATCAATTTTTTTTAAGTTACTTAAGCACAATACAACCCTTTTTCGAAGTAGTTTATTCATATAATTATAGATTTTTTGAACTAGGATAGCATTGTCATAAGTCCTACAACCTTTTAAAAAACTCGTTTGATGGGGTCCTATAAGGCTAGGAAGGAAAGCTTAATTCTATTAACAATGATTTTAATAACAATTTTATACACATTGTTACATAAATCAATAGGACATAAATTTTTAAGCTGGTTAGCATTCTTAAATTTAGGTATAAGATGTTATTTTATGGTGTTTTTGGGTACAAGAATCTGTATTTAGGCACAACAACTTCAACACTAGTTCAAGTTTAAAACAAGAACACTATGAAGTACAAAAACACCCTCAACACAAGATCAAAGTGATCTTTCTAAGAAGTGTGTTTTATTTTTTCAGAAATTAAGATGAAACAGAAATATAAAGCCAAGTCCCCCGACTCCTCGGAGTGTCCTTAAGGAATAATTTCCCTCACTGTACCCGAGGTTTTGGAATCTTCCTCAGGATAAAATGGCTTTCAATCCAACTATAGTGGTACCTCAAATAATTGGATTCGTCGAACTCACTCAATGATTTGATTGATCACAAAGAATGTTTTGAAGAAAAGAAGAGTTTTTATTTCAGAAATTTTTTCATTCATATCAAACTTGTGGATGAAAACAGGTTTATATAGCCATCAGATACCTCTTCTGAAAGGTGGAAATGGTCCACTTTAAAGGTGTATCCTTTGGAAGAGTCATGTTTGTTCATTCGAAACATTGTGTCTTTTTCTGAACAGACATAACTATCTGAACAGTCACACCTTTTCCAAAAAATATGTCTTTTGCTCAAAGGTTGTGTCCCTCCATTTTCCATTCACACCAATTAAACCCAACAATCCCCCACATGAATGGGGAATGACTATTCTTTGTAAAACTTTACGGACAAGTATGTGATCATCAAGCAAAGACTGATTTCATATGGATAAGTGGGTTTCCCTTTGAACTTTCTGTAGTGAACATGCATCGAATGCACTCGGTCAATTGATAGATTTGATATCTTTGAACCATCGAGCTTTAATGTATACCTAGACAACACATGTCACACAGTCAACCTTTTATTATTTATGGTTCTCACGGTTTTGTTCTTTTCAGCCATGAACACGTCCCGGTTTCATGAGAGCTTAGAGAATAGGCCTTTACTAACATTCTCCTTGAAGAGGCTTCCACTTCTCCCTCACATAAGTGATTTCTAAATGTTCAATCCTATAGATTAAACTATTTGGTCAAATCTGCCAAATTTAGATAATCATTAAAAGATTTTTCACTTTAAGTCTTATCCTTGTTTACTAAACATTGTCTACATCATGAGAATGGGTTGGGTAACTGATAATGTTGAACCTGTTAGACACAACTTTGTTTGATCTCCTTGAACCTAGATCTTGGGATCTCTAGTCTGCTAGGTAGTGTTACCGCCATGCTGACTTGTCCTAGGCCTTAAACCCATTCCCTTGGATGTCCTTCCTACTCCTTCTCTAGATAGGCCTTTTGTAAGTGGATCTGACACA
This sequence comes from Capsicum pubescens, assembly GCA_030864215.1. NCBI lineage: Eukaryota > Viridiplantae > Streptophyta > Magnoliopsida > Solanales > Solanaceae > Capsicum > Capsicum pubescens. The sequence goes on from CM061543.1 coordinate 22,778,788, forward strand.
TTATCCTTTGACTTAACATAGTCAACAGTGATAATTTCACTAGAGAGAAGTTCTCTAATGGTATTATGTCTCGGTCTTATGTGATGAGATTTACTGTTGTACATCATGCTCCCTGCCATACCTATTTCCGCTTGGATATCACAATGTATACATACTGGTGCCACTGGTTTTGGCCAATAAGAAATATCTTCCAAGAAATTCCAGAGCCATTCTGCTTCTTCACCGGCTTTATCCAATGCGATAAATTTAGATTCCATTGTAGAGCGAGCAATACAAGTCTGTTTGGATGATTTTCAAGAGACTGCTCCTCCACCGATAGTAAATACATATCCACTTGTGAATTTTACTTCGTTAGATTCGATGATCCAATTTGCATCACTATATCCTTCAAGTACCATAGGATATTTATTATAATGCAAGGCATAGTCTTAAGTGTATTTAAGATACCCCAAAACTCTTTTCATTGCCATCCAATGAGTTTTGTTAGGATTACTTGTGTTCCGACTCAATTTACTAATAGCGCATGCTATATCTGGTCGTGTACAGTTCATTATATACATTAAACATCCCAATACTCTTGTGTACTTCAATTGTGAGTCACTTTCACCTTCATTCTTCGAAGTGCAAAACTCACATCCAAAGGAGTCTTGACAATACCGAATTCCATATACTTGAATTTATCAAGTACCTTTTCAATATAATGAGACTGTGACAATGCCAACCCTTGTGGAGTTCTATGGATTCTTATACCTAAGATCGCATCTGCAACTCCAAGGTCTTTCATATCGAACTTGCTTTCGAGCATTCGTTTCGTTGTATTTATGTCTGAAATATCTCTACTGATGATCAACATATCATCCACATATAAACAAACAATGACTTGGTGATTCGGAGTGTCTTTAATGTAAACACATTTATCACATTTATTTATCTTGAACCCGTTTGCTAACATGGTTTGGTCAAACTTCGCATGCCATTATTTAGGTGTTTGCTTTAGTCCATACAATGACTTAATAAGTTTACACACCTTATTCTCCTTTTCTGAAACCACAAAACCCTCAGGTTGTTCCATGTAAATTTCTTCCTCCAATTCTCCATTTAGGAATGTGGTTTTCACATCCATTTGATGGATTTCAAGACCATATACTGCCGTCAAGGCAATTAACATTCAAATCGATGTTATCCTTGTTACTGCGAGTATGTATCAAGGTAATCAAGGCCTTTCTCTTGCTTGAAACCTTTTACTACAAGTTTTGCCTTGTATTTGTCAATAATACCATCCACTTTCATTTTTCTTTTGAAGATTCATTTAGAACCTAAAAATTTATTTTCTGGAGAAAGATCAACCAATTCCTACGTATGGCTGCTTAAGATTGAATCAATCTCACTATTGACTACCTCTTTCCAAGAAGATGAGTCTGATGACGACATCGCTTCTTTAAATGTTTGAGGCTCATTTTCTAAGAGAAATATTACAAAATCTGATCCAAATGTGGTAGAAGTTCTTTGATGTGTACTACGTTTTGAATTCTCTTAATTATGTACATTCTCACTTGGTTCATCTCGAGGTCATTTAGATCCTCCACTAGATTGTTCATGTCTAATTTTATACGGGTAAATGTTTTCAAAGAATTCAGCATTATTTGATTCAATTATCTTATTTTTATTTATATTCGGATGTTCGAATTTATGAACCAAAAACCGACATGCTTTACTGCTTTTAGCATATCCTATGAACACACAGTCTACAGTCTTAGGTCCTATCTTAACCCTTTTAGGCATAAGAACTTGGACCTTTGCTAGACACCTCCACACTTTGAAATATTTCAAGTTGAGTTTCCTTTCTTTCCATTTCTCATAAGAAATTGATTGTGTCTAACTATGGGAAGCTCTATTGAGTATACGATTGGCTGTAAGGATAGCCTCCCCCCACAAGTTTTGCGGTAAACTGGAACTTATAAGTAAGACATTCATCATTTTCTTCAAAGTTCGGTTCTTCCTTTCCATAATTTCATTAGATTGAGGTGAATACGGGGCTGTAGTTTGATGGACGATTCCATTCTCTACACATATTTTGGTGAAGGAAGATTCATACTCTCCGCCCCTATCACTTCTTATAATTTTTATCTTTTTCTCTAACTGATTTTCTACTTCAATTTTGTATTGTCTAGATGCATATATTGCTTCATCCTTACTATTTAGCAAGTAGACATAACAATATTTAGTGCAATCATCAATAAAAGTTATGAAATATTTTTTCCCACCACGTGATGGTGTTGACTTCATATCACAAATGTCAGTGTGTATTAAGTCTAAGGGATTGAAATTCCTTTCAATGGACTTATAAGAATGCTTTGCATACTTTGATTCCATACACATTTGACACTTTGATTTATTGCACTCAAAGTTTGTCAAAACCTCTAAGTCAATCAGTTTTCGTAACGTTTTGTAATTAACATGGCGTAAATGTTCATGCCACAAGTTATAAGACTCAAGCTAGTAAGAAGAATTTGAACTTTTATTGATTTCAACATTCATCTTATAAAGGCCCTCGATGAGATAGCCTTTTCCTACATACACTTCTCCTTTGCTAATTACAATTTTTTCAGAAATGGTTACACATTTGAATCCGTTCTTGTCTAGAAGTGAAACAGAAATCAAGTTCCTACGTAACTCCGGAATGTAAAAGTCATTGATAAGTGTCAAGACCTTTCCTGAAGTCATTTTCAAGCCCACTTTTCCTGTTCCTTCTACCTTAGCCGTAACGGAGTTAGCCATGTGGATCATTTCTTCTACTTGAGCCGAAGTAAATGACGAAAACAACTCTTTGTTGGCACACACATGGTGGGTGTCACCAGAATTCATCCACCATTCATAAGGATTCCCTACCAAGTTGCATTCTGAGAACATAGCACACTGATCATCACATTCTTTGTTGGACTCAACCATATTAGCTTGGTCCTTTTTCTTGGCTTTCTTAGGGGAACGACAATCCGTGGACTTATGACCAATTTTTCCACAGTTGAAGCACTTTCCCTTGAATTTCTTCTTAGGTTGATTGCTTCTTTGTTCAACTTTCTTCCATTTTTTAGAATTATTTTGGTCATCTTCTACAATATGTGCTCCATTAATTGTAAAATTCCCTTTTGACCTTCTCTCGGCAGCCTTATTATCCTCTTCAATACTCAGTCGGACAATAAGATCTTCGACAGTCATCTCCTTGCGTTTGTGCTTCAAGTAGTTTTTGAAGTCTTTCCACATAGGTGGTAGTTTCTCAATGATCGCTGCTACTTGAAATGCATCATTCAGAATCAAACCTACAAAACAGTTTATGTGTGTACTAAGAACATTTCCAATTTGTTCAACTAAGGTATTTTTCAAAGATATCCCTTCTGCTAAGAGATCATGGATGATTACTTGCAATTCCTGAACTTGAGAGACAACTGATTTGTTATCTATCATTTTAAAGTCCTGAAACCTTGCAACAAAGAATTTCTTAATTCCTGTATCCTCTATCTTATATTTTTGTTCTAGTTCCCCCCACAATTCCTTCGATGTCTTAGTTTCACTGTAAATATTGTATAGGTCGTCTTGGAGACCACTCAAGATATAATTCCTGCAAAGGAAGTCTGAGTGCTTCCAAGCCTCTACAATCATGAAATTTTCTTGTCCGAGGTTCCCTCGGGCACCTCAAGAGAATCCTCACTAATGAACCTTTGAAGACATAGAGTGGTGAGGTAAAAGAACATCTTTTGCTGCCATCGTTTAAAGTCAATGACTGTAAATTTTTTTGGCTTCTCCGCAAGTGACATTGGTTGCGGAGCATTTGCTCGACTTGTTGAGGCAATACTAGTTGCCCCCACAGTCATAGCTGCATCTTACATTTAACTTTCGTTAGTCATTTTTCCTGTCACCACAAGACAATAAAATTTAGTATTTTCAGAATACTATTTATAAAGTTAAGCAACTTTAAACTCTTCTTCTTCTTTCTAGTTAACGATGAAGTTTTTATGACTTCCAATAGTCAACTGAATGATCTTTAACTTGTGATGAAGATTTTATGTCTTCGAATCACTAGTTAAGTTCAAATGGAGTAGAAAGCTTAAAGCTTTAATCTCCAAAAATAAGCAATACAGATTCTTCAAGGTTTATTCCTTAAGATTGTTATTTTATGGTGTTTTCGGGTACAAGAATTTGTATTTAAGCACAAGAACTTCAACACTAGTTCAAGTTTAAAACAAGAACGCTATGAATTACAAAAACACCCTCAACACAAGATCAAAGTGATCTTTCTAAGAAATGTGTTTTATTTTTTCAGAAATTAAAATGAAACAGAAATATAAAGCCAAGTCCCCCAAATTCACGAAGTGTCCTTAAGGAATAATTTTCCTCACTGTACCCGAGGTTTTGGAATCTTCCTCCTAGGATAAAATGGCTTTCAATCCAACTATAGTGGTACCTCAAATAATTGGATTCGTCGAACTCACTGAACGATTTGATTGCTCACAAAGATGTTTTGAAGACAAGAAGAGTTTTATTTCAGAAATTTTTTTATTCATATCAAACCTGTGGATGAAAACAAGTTTATATAGCCATCAGATGCCTTTTCTGAAAGGTGTCAATGGTTCACTTAAAAGGTGTATCCTTTGGAAGAGTCATGTCTGTTCATTTGAAATATTATGTCTTTTTATGAACAGACACAACTATCTGAACAGTCACACCTTTTTCAAAACAATATGTCTTTTGCTCAAAGGTTGTGTCCCTCCATTTTCCATTCACACCAATTAAACCCAACATAAGATAGGTCCTATTTAAGGCTTCCGAAGTAGTTTTGAACACAAAAATATGATGACAACAATCGAGGACACTTTTGCCCACTTGATAGAAGTATGGGGGGAAACCATTCGGGTCTGGAGCCTTAAAAGAAAAAAGAGCATTTTTTACTTCAATATTAGTCAAAGATTTATCCAGGGCAGCCAACCCATATCCATTCTTTGAAAAAGAACCAAAATCTTTCTAGTTGGAATGGGAGTCCTTAAAATAGATAAGAGCATGATCAATAATTTTTTCATGACTGGTGATCCATTGATGATTAGCATCTTTAAAATGAGATATCCTATTATTCTCTCTACGATTAATAATAGACATATGAAAGAAACTAGTGTTGACACCTTCATGATTAAGCCAGTTTATTCGGGATCTCAACTTTCAGTAGTCTTCTTCTGCCTTTAAGGCAAGTATTATAGTGTCCTTGAGAAAGGAAGTTTCTAAGTCTTTGAGGTATTTACTAGAAGGGTAGGCGGTAGATCTCTGAATACCATTCAAACGTGCTAAAATTCTCTTTTTATTTTTAAAAACATCTCCAAAAGTGGCCTTGCTCCAGCCAGTTGCAGTTTTTTGAAAAACATGAGAGGCTTGAAAGAGATTATTTTTTGTAGTCCAATAGTAATCAATTATAGATTTAAAAATAGGATGATTTATTCAAAAAAATTCAAGTATAAAAGGTCTGAGGGACTTAGGTTAGTGGGAGGAGGTGATATTAATTAGTAATAGGGTATGATCCGAGTGGATTTTAGGGAGATGTATCATCTTTACATCTGGAGAAAGATTTAGCCAGTGTTGAGTGACAAAGGCACAGTCAAGGCGTTCTAAGATGAGATTAATACCATTTAGTTTCTTTTTAAGGTTTGGCCAAGGATAACGACCTCCCTTGAAGCCAAGATCTATAATATTAGGATATTAGACTAAAATAGGCTATTATTTAAATCATTTCATCAATATAGTACGTTTTTAATTTTTTTTTTTATAAAACTAGTATAAACATATTTGACAGTAACGTATTAGGCTATATTTTATTTTAAAAAATAAATGGATCAAAAAGCAATTGACTGACAGCGTTAAAGTAAGAATCGATACTGTCAGTAACGAAATTCTGCAACTCTGACCAATCAGAATATTTGGACGGAATTTGTCATTGTAGTCATTATTATGAGTCACATTTAAGGCTAAAACGTTAATATGAGTAACGATTCCGAAGAGGAAATTATAATTTAGGCGTGTGAATTTTATTTTAAATCGACTGAATGTTAATATTTAAATTTTCATTACAATTTACTCGTCTTAAATATGCTTTTCTAAGTAGAATAAATCTGATAAAACATCTAACGTTATTTGACTAGAACTAAATGTTAAAAAATATTTATGATGTAGTGACTATCTCTCTTCCGAAGAGGGAATTACTTGTTGGATCATACTCATAAGTTTGATTAATTGGGTATATATAGTGAGTCGGATGAACATTCAATCATGCTCAAATATATCACTAGTATTAGTCATTGATTTATTCTTCTACGACCACACCTTAAATAAAAAATTACTCTTTTACACTACAATATGAATAATTTGAAATTCAAAAATATTGCACGTACATGTTTTAAGATTACGATATTAATTACTTATTTATTATTGACTTTCTTTTTATCAAATGTCCCTTATCCAATTAGCAATTTCTGATAAACTTGGTCAGAAGTCTTTCTTACCTCTCAACACACTCCTAGCAAAAAAAAAAAACTTAAATTATTGTATTTTCAAATCTTCTTATCAAAAATAACATTATACTAACCAATATATATATATTGATTTTACACTTGCTAAAATTAAATATATGCAAAGATGATTACAATTTAGGTGTGTGAATGTTATTTTTAAATCGACTAACTCTCTCTCTCTCTCTCTCTCTCTCTATATATATATATATATATACACGAATATTGTGATTCGATTCGATATCATTGTTACTTGGAGTAACGTTTTAGCCATAAAACGTGATTCATGATAACGACTTTAACGACAAATTTCGTACAATGACAGAGTTGCAAAGATTCGTTACTAACAGTAACGTTTTAAGTCAAAAACATTACTGTCAGTAACGACTCCTACTTTAACACCGTCAATCAATTAAACTTTGATTCGTTTATTTTTTAAAATAAAATATAACCTAATACGTTACTGTCAAGTACGTTTATACTAGTTTTGTAAAAAATTTAAAAAAAAACTATTTTTGAAAATTGATTCAAATAATAGCTTAGTTTGATCAAGATTTTTGTTTTCAACTTTGGACTCAAGAGAAGCTAAGAAAAGTTAAAGAAGGATTAAGCAGACAGAAGCCCAAGGGAATGAACATGTTATACTAGGATAACAATCAGAAGCTACATGGACAGAACCTGAACTTTTACCGCATCACTACAGACCAACCTTGAAGCTTGGATCAATCATGATCACTTGACTTGTCTTTGTCTTTTTTGGATGTGCCGGGTGCTTTTTTGGGGGTTAGAATAAGTATAACTTGAGAAGGAGAAGGAGGATAACATTTTAGTCCAGTAACTATGACAAACTCCTTCAACCAAAACAAACAGACATGCCACAATAATTTATCTACACCTCATCCATCTTATCATTATTTTCATACATAAACCTACACTTGAGAAGATCATATACCATTTTCATTTGGAAACGAGCATTGTTGTCCTCCGAAAAATCAAGATATTTTCCAAAGTAGCTGTTTCTGAAATAAGCATCCAATATTTGTTGTCGAAGTATTTTTTGAAGGCGTCGAAATTTTTTTCCATGGATGACTTAACCACGAAATCACCAGTTAAATCTGTGGCAGCATCGCACTGCATTCTCACAAGATATCTATTGATGGTAAAGGTTTTGACCAACTTTTGGTGGAAGGGCTATTAGTATTTGGATCATCTCTTTTGAAATATTCCTCATCCCCATGTTCATTATCTTCTGCTTCTGATTGATATATCGCGTAAGCTCATAGAGTGGTGGATGTAGCCTAATTGCTTCACGTGTTTCTTTACTTGAACTTGATTCGATTTCTTTTCTTTTGGGAATCATATTATCTAAAAATAACAGGAAAATAAAAAAAATTATTAATGTATGTTAAAAAAAGGATAACAGTAAATCTAACATGTACAACAGTAAAATAACAGTTTCAACAGATCACACATTTGTTGCACCAGGTAGATTATCTGTTGCAACATATAACTAACTTGTTTCAGCGTATGAGTAATCTGTTGGAAACAATAAAAACAGATCACTCATATGTTGAAACAGATAACTGGTCTGTGCAACAGATCATTCATCTATTGCAAAATATGATTGATCTATTGAAACTGTTACCAACTGTAAATATTATTTAGATTTTTTCCAACAGAAGAGTCGTCTGTCGCAACAAATGAATGATCTATTAGATTGTTCATCTGTAGCATCAGATGGCTCATCTGTCGCATCAGATGTTCATCTGTTACATCAGATGGTTAATTTGTTGCATCAGATTGTTAATCTGTTGCATTAGATGATTAATCTGTTGCAGGAAAAAATAGTATTAGGATTTTGCTCAATAGAACAACAACAATATCACCATTTAATATCAAATGCATCATTTTTACCAAGAAAAATAACAAATCAACCAAGTAACACCAACACAACACACACACCAAGAATATCAACAGTGACCAAAAACACTAACATTGTTATTTTGCATATGTACAAACAGAAACAACAAAAACCAAACTTCAAAAAACTCAACAGACACCAACAAATTGAATCAACAGTTCGACAACAAGAACTACAATAACAACAAAAAATTATATTATTTACTCCAAAAAGAGTAGAGAAGAAATGCAAGAAATTAGGATTTTCTTTAGTCTTCATTTCAAATTTAAGCAAAAAATATTGAAATTTTTAATCAATACTAGAAAAAAAAGTTGGTTCAAGTTCCTTTTCTTTTCTTTTCTTTTCTTCATAACTAAAAAGCCATAATTTTTACCTGTGAAAGAAGAAATATGACAATGAAGAACTCAAAATTGTTGTAGACGGAGAGCACTGTTGTCACGTCGATTGGCGGTTGAAAGTCGAAATGGAACTCGCTCAACTATTTATCGCTAGAGGTTGAAGTCATCGAGGATTGAAAGGAGAAATTTTGCAAAACTGTTGGTTGGGAGAGAGTTGAGAGAAATTGTCTCTCTCGAGAGAGAGGAGAGAGACAGTTGATTTGGAGAGGAAAGGGGTGGGTTGATTTATATTTTTGAAAAGATTAGAAAGTTTTGGAAATATTAATCAAGTCCACAATTAACTTAATCAACTTTCCTAATTATGATTGATCCTTTAAGTTGGTCAATGTTACAAATCCTTCATTCAAGACTTAAATGACACCTTTCCTTCAATTTTTTTCAATAACTCCTCCACTTGAAACCAACTAGTTTTACCATTTTCATTCCACACAAATTTAAAGAGCTTAAAGAAAAAATGAAGGAAAATACGGTAATCTTTTTTGTAATTAAGATAATTTAATATGAGATATGGATACTAACTTTTTAAAAAGAGTTAGGGATATGGGGGAAAAAGTGAGTTGTGGATGTTATTTTAAAATGAATAATGACAAAATATAAAAAGGAGAAAAATAAAATAAAATAAAAATAATATAGGTTGTATAGCTAATAAATTTCATTTGCTGATATTAGTAGTACATAGTATTTAATACATATCAAAATACTTTTTCTCTCCGTGGTTGACCCCCATGTACCAGAGCCCCCCTCCCCCCCCTCCATTAACCTCGATGCCACCGGATCCACCAGATTCTATGGAAGTAACTGCCACCTACCAACCCAAAGAATCATTCAAGTCAATCCTTCTTAATAGAGAGAGTTCTCTGAATAATCAATACCTCAGTCTCAACAACGGCAAATCACCTCTGATTCCAAATGAAGCGGAGGATACGATAAGCCTAAGTGAGGAAGATAAAGAAAGGATCTATGCTCCATGGCAACACTCAGTAATTGTCAAAGTGTATAAAAAAAATTAGCACACAATTACTTGAGAATTAAATTGAACGATCTATGGAAACCATCGGAACCTTTGACGTTGATAGATCTCGAAAATGAATTCTACATCGCCAAATTCCACAACCCTGAGAACATGCAAAAGGTCCTCCATGATGGACCATTGTTCGTCACTGAAAATTTCCTATCGATGAGACACTGGGAACCAAACTCCGTACCTGAGGAAGCTACCCAGACTCACACGACAATCTGGATTAGGCTACCCTAACTCCCAACCGAATTCTACGATCGTAGTATTCTGGAAAGAATTGGGAATAAAGTAGGGAAACTGCTCAAGATTGATACTTGTACCTCCGCAACCTTAAGAGGCAGATATGCAAGAATTTGCATACAAGTACCCCTAGACCCCTAGATGAACCGGTGAAAATTTTTGTTAATGTGGGTTCACATCAACAAAAAGTTGTCTACGAAGGGGAAGGGGTTCTTTGCACTGGTTGTGAAAGGCTGGGGCATACCATCCAAAATTGTCCTTTTCAAACCCACAAACACACAAAGCAACCCAGTAAGGATACACCTCCAAGCAGGAACACACACACTACAATAGAGGAATGGTGCACAGTCATATTTTCAAAGAGAAAAGAAAGCATCAAACGTCCCAAAGACGTCAAAAGCCTTGTAAGCGACGATCAATTATAGGTAAAGGTTTTCGATGCAACGACAAGTAAGTTTTTGAATCCAAATCCTTTCATGCCTATTGCTAAAAATTTGATTAATAATGTGGAATTAACCCCTAATAGGGAAAAAGTTCCAAAAAATAAAAAAGAGGAAAATGGCTTTAAATCCCCCAATAAAAATGGTAAAAGAAAGTCCACGGTGGGGCACTTGGAACCACATGACCTGCCAGCCCCTGAGAAACCTTAGCTTAGCCAGATCAACTTCCATAATGCCTCACCTAAGGCATTAACTCCCTAATTACCGCACTCCTCACATCTCGAGACCTCCGTCATTAACTCTCCAATGCCTTAACAGAGTAGCCAACCACGCCCTCCATGGGGAAGCTCTATCAGTTTTCTCCGTCTCTGCGTCTTCTGGGGGCGAGTAAAACCATCGCCACTAGGGATAATCATCACCCTAGGATGAATGACATGACTGGTACAGTCATGTCAAATAAATCCTTCGTTAAATTCTCTGCCCTTTTGAAGACCCAAAAGGCCATTCAAGGGAGTTCTAACATCCAGCAAGACCCAGATGACAAATCCTTCTCCCACCAAAAACACTTTTCTAAAGGAACCACTCATCTTCACAACCTCCCCATCTCTTGCAAATTGAGCTCCAACGTCATGGGCGAAGCTAGCCCTGGGAGGGGAAAATAATATCTCACTGTGTGATAATAGGGGACCGACCAATAGTCCTAGTGATCCAAGACCTGGCCTGGATGGCTCAGATAATAAATGAGGGGGTAGACCAAATTGCGGCGGAGCTCGGCCACCAAGTTTGGTACCAAACATTACTCCAGGCTCAGAGGATGGGAACATTGAACATGATGAACTCGAACGAACTCAACTCGCTCATGAGCCACATGTTCAGGAGTCTCCTTTTTTACCTAACAACTCCATACCTCTCAGAGACAGAAATTCTGAACTTCATTCCATGGAACCCTCTGGAGGAGTTCAATGCCAAGTCAAATCAACAGTTACCTCAAGAGGGCGCAGACCCAAAAGGAGTAACAACTTCAGTACTAGAGGAACTAAGACAATCTAATATAGAGATGGAACACCTTCTGGTGGAGCTTGGGGAACCAGACTTAGAAAGCTTCATACTGGACAAACCTTTTCGGAAAGAGTTCAAAGAGCCTTCAAGCTCAATTATTATTGCACTCTATTTCAGGGGGACAAAGGTCTTGAGTTTGAATCTGAGGAGTGCGATGGACCAGCTTGTACCATCACTAGCCCTAATTCCTCAGTTGGACCTGATCAAGAGCTCCCAAAAGGACAAGGGAAAACAATTAATGACCAACTCCCCAACAAACCCATCTAACCCCATGAAATTCATCATATGGAACACTAGAGGTGCCAACAACACCTCTTTTATACGTCAATGTGACACTCTCATCAAAGCCCACAACCCTTCCCTGGTAGCTCTCCTAGAAACAAAGATGGTTGATCACAAACATATTACTGAATCCCTTCACTTTGAAGTATATCTAGAGTCCAGTGCAGTAGACATGAAAGGTGGGATAGTTGTTATGTAGAAGGAGGATCTCCTATACCTGCAACATTTCTCTATTTCGCCCCCAGGAATCCACACAACTATTAAGGTGAGTCGTAACCAAAAACCCTTTTTTTTCTCTGCTATTTATGCTAGTCCTGAGCTTAGTAATAGATTGCTCATTTGGGAGGAGCTGTGTAATATAGCCGACACCCTTACTAGTGATTAACTCATGGGTGGGGACTTCAATGAAGTCCTAGGGGCCAATGAGAAATTAGGTAGTGTCCCCATCAATAACAATAGGGTTAGTAAGTTTTAGAACTGCCTAAATTATTGTTGTATGGTAGACCTAGGTTTCAGTGGGTGCAAGTATACCTGGATCAATAAGAGATATCGGAATAGGAGGTTCCTTATCTAGGAGAAATTAAATAGATGTGTTACCAATACCTCCTGGATAAACCACCACCCTAACTCTCTTATCACTTACCTCTCTAGAACCAAATTTGACCACTGCCCCACTCTTCTGTCCCTTTCCAACCACTGCAGGAGGATTACTGAAAAATTCTTTAAATTTGAGCCCATGTGGTGTAATCACCAATCTTTCCAAGGGTTGGTTGAGGAATATTTCCTGGGACCCACCTCCTTAAGACAGGCTATTTCCAATTTACACACTACTGTGTCTCACTGGAACAAAACTATCTTTGACAACATTTTTGTAAAGCTCAAGACTATTTTGGTAAGGTTATATGGAATCCAAAAGTCCCTTCACTACCACTCTAGTCCTTACCTCCATAATCTTGAGACTGAGCTTCTCAGTGATTATGAGGGACTACTTAGATGTGAGGAAGACTACAGGAAAACTAAGTCCAGAATATCCTGGCTGACAGAAAGAGATGCCAATACCTCCCTCTTTTAGGCCTTTACCATCAATAAAAGAAGAAGAAATAGGATCTCTGAGTTAAAAGATGAGGTTTGCAAACCCTATTAATGGGGAAGCTGACATCCATAACCATATTTATAGATACTTCAGGGACATCTTCACCTCTAGTCACATCAGTATCCCCAATAGTTATTTTGCCCCTTACAACAACCGCAACATCCTCTATGAGGATAGTAGAACCACCCTTGAGGAACACTGAAATCATCCTTACTATCAAGTCCTTCAAACCCCTTAAATCCCTTTGGACCAGATGGCCTTCACTCTCTCTTTTTCCAAAAATATTGAAATTTGGTAGGGGGTAAAACCATCCAGTTCTGTAAAGAAGTGTTCACTACCAGCAGTATGCCCACTAAGAACAATGCCACTCTGATCTGTCTGATTCCTAAGTGTAAAAATGTTGCCATTCTAAGGAACTACAGACCCATAGGCCTCTGTAACACTTCCTATAAGCTTGTTACCAAAATCGTTGCCAATAGAATCAAGCCCTACCTTCCCTCCATCGTTGGACTCAGCCAAGCAAGATTCCTACCCAATAGGAGGGCCTCCGACCATGCTTTAATCATCCAAGAATACATCACCCACTTCAGGAAAATAAGGGGAAAAAACTCCAACATGATCCTGAAAAATTAACCTTTGATAAAATTGAATGGTTCTTTATTAAAGACATTTTTTTGTTCTTTGGCTTCCCTGTCAAGCTTACTAACCTCATCATGTCTTGTGTAACCGCCTTCTCCATTGCTATTCTTGTGAATGGTTCCAGAACTGACTACTTTAACCCTTCTAGTAGCATCAAGAAGGGGGATCCCATGTCACCCTACCTTTTTATCTTCTGCATAGAGAGGTTATGTAGGGGCATTGAATCTGAGGTTAGGGCCAAGAGATGGATCCCCATTAACATCACTAATGGAGGACCTAAGATCTCACACCTCTTCTTTGTTGATGACCTCACACTTCTGTCCAGGGCTAACCCCACCAATTGTCAAACCATTGTCAATATTTTAAAAATATTTAGTCTTCTATCAGGATAAACTATCAATAATGCCAAATCCAAAGTCGTTTTTCTAACAACTGCAGCCAGGAGAATTCTTATCTCTATGCCTAAATTTTTAATATCCAAACTAGCCAATTCTTTGGTAAATACCTTGAATTTCCAATCTTTCACAGCAAACCTAAGAACAGTGACTTTCAGTTCATCTTGGACAACATGAAATCAAGGCTTGCTGGTTGGAAAACCAAATTTTTTAACATGGCAGGTAGAACTATGTTGGCTAAATCAACCTTTAGCAGTATTCCTACACACTCTATACAATGCATCAAGCTCTCAGCCAAATTCCATGAACATATCAACAAAATTCAAAGGGACTTTATCTGGAAAGTTGTGCTGAGAAAAGAAAACTACAACTTATTAGCTAGGATACCCTAACCAACACAAAAAACAAGGGTGGCCTAGGACTCCACAAGAGTGAAACTAGGAACAAGGCTATGCATGCTAACCTGGCTTGGAGACTCTACAACAACCCCACAAGCCTGTGGGGGTAGAGTCATCACCTCCAAATACCAAAACAGCTGCAATACTTTGGCCTCAAGAATCTAGAAAAATGTGCTTAGGGGCTGGGCTGACAAATTGATGAGTTGGAGAGTAAATAAAGGGAATAGAGTGAGGTTTCTTTTAGATAATTGGATCCCTCACCTAGGTGGCATTAGAAGTCTTATTTCTGGTCCATTATCTATTGCAGACACTAACATCATTATCTAAAGCATCCACAATAATGGAAGCTGGGATTTTTCCCTCATATCCCTAGAGATACTCCAGCACCTAAAGGAGATTATACTTAGCACTCACATTCCCTATGCCTCAACTACTGAGGATAAACCCATTTGAGGACTGACCAACAGTGCCCTTTTTAGCACTGGCAGTATGTATAACCTCCTTAGGGACTAGGAAAACTACCCCCGTCACTAATAAAAACTTCTGCAATGTGTGGAAAGCAAACAACCCCAATAAATAAAGACCTTTCTTTGGCTTCTCACTCATAATAGAATCCCTACAAACTCCTACTCGAGTCACATTGGTATTCCTATCCCCCCTCAGTGTCATCTTTGTCAAGACCAAGAGGAGAATATTGACCACATTTTCCTCCATTGTCCTAATGTCAGGCAATTCTGGAATATGTTTTTCCATCGTGCTCAATTCAAACCTACGCATATTTGGTCCAACATTCTTGCAGCTAACTGGGAAATAGCTTGGAAGAATCTAAGAAGTAAACCTTTCAACAAATAGCTTACCTGGGGTACTCTTTTACTCCACTGTCTATGGGTCATCTGGCTCAATAGAAGTGATAATAATTTCAACACTAAGACTAACCACATTTCTATTGACTTGGCCATCTCTCTAGCCACTGAATTTAGCTTTCTTGCTAGTAGGAACCCCACTAATACCACCAGATACACCTCCATCCCTATCAAGTGGAATCCACCATCCAGTGGCTTTCTAAAACTCAACATTGATGAGTCAGCTCTTAGGAACCCAAGCATTGGTGGGATAGTAGGAGTGATCAGGGATCACAATGGTCAGTAGGTACTTAGTTACCACATGTACCTCCCTCACACAACACCTATTATGGCTGAACTGTTAGCCTTATGGAATGGCCTCACCATAGCCAAAACTCACACGTTACACAAGCTCTGTGTCGAAACTGACTCTGTTGTTATTCTCCAAATGCTTAACAATGATCATCCCTCTTATCATAATTTGCTAAATGAGTGCAGGTTGCTAATGGTGGAAACGCAGGCTACAACGCTCAAGATCTTCAAGGAGGCGAATGCAGTGGCAGGCGTACTAGCAAAGGAGGAAATTAAGTGCAGAAGAATCCGGTCTCCCATGCTGTTCTGGCATATGCCACATTTTGTAACTAATTTTGTACTACTTGACAGTGAAGGAACCCCCTCTCATCGTAGAATTAAAACTACCTCTATTCTCCTATAGGGTCGGAATGTGGCCTCAAATAGTATTGTTTTGGCTCCTTCGCACATAAGGAGCGTAACCCCCCTCCCACCTTAAGTTTGAATGAAAACTTCTTTTTAACCAAACAAAAAGTATTTAATTCATGAGATAAATACATATAAAGACAAAATTAACCTCCATTTCCTTAAAACTTTCAAAATCCTTTCATGTTTCTATCATGTTTACTTGTATAATTCTTCTGGTCGTAAACCAATTCTGAAGATAACAATTAATTTGTTGGTTTTTAATTCTTAAACCAATCACTTGGCTTTGTTAATTTCTAATCAATTAAAGAATAAACATATAAATAACAATTACTTAGACTCCCATAGGCACCGCCAATCCTTTCTAACGAGAAAAATAAGCTAGACAGATCATCCCAAGCCTTTAATTGAAAAAAAGGGACAAGTGGATCCCACAATATTATTAAGTTAAAAGGATAAAGTTGCTTAAATAATTGGGATAATTGTTCGACAAATTTGCAAAGTTGTTCAACAACGGTGCAAAGTTGTTGGAGCGAAAATATTTTTTTAAAAAATGATTGTGCACTAAATAAGTGCACTATCCTTTTTTTTTATATAAAATTGCACTTATTTTGTGTCTTTTCTGGATTGTGCACAAATTTTATGCATTTATATATATAAAAAAATTATAATGAACTTAAATAGTCAAAGCCATCTGTTATTTACATAATTTACATAATGCACAAATTTTATGCTCTTATATATATAAAAAAAATTATAATGCACTTAAATAGTCAAAGCCGTCTTTTATTTACATAATTTACATAATGCACAAATTTTATGCACTTATATATAAAAAAAAGTAAAAAAAATTGGCACTTAAATATGCCAAATTATGATGTAAACTCATATTTGCTTATATTCTTGACCATTGGCGTGCATTTTTTATTTTTTTGGTTTCCTCATTCGATGTTCGGTATTTACATTGTTGCTTCAATTAATTTGGGAAAAACACTTCCAGAATTTTTTACATATATAAAACTCAAACTCAAAAACCTCCAATCTATCCCACCGCAAATCTATAGAACCAAATCTTCTAAGCATTATAGCCTCAATAAGTTGTAAACCTCATATTTGTTCAAATTGTGGTTGATCTATAATATTAAATGAGGTAAA
The DNA here is from genome assembly GCA_030864215.1 of Capsicum pubescens. Classification (NCBI taxonomy): domain Eukaryota; kingdom Viridiplantae; phylum Streptophyta; class Magnoliopsida; order Solanales; family Solanaceae; genus Capsicum; species Capsicum pubescens. The sequence goes on from CM061543.1 coordinate 22,795,930, forward strand.
ATATTATGTGAAGAATTTAACTATCTAATGAAACCTTGAGAGCGTGCACAAAATATGTTTTTCAAAATTTAAATTAAAAGTATCTAATAGAAATACTTTATCATGTGTTCGCGTAAATAGTAACAGTTTGAGTGTGTAAATAAAATTTACATTGAAGTATTTCATAGGCACAAGTGGTAGGCTATTACTCTCGCATTTTCCAATTATATAAATCAACTTTTCTCACTTAAATTAATTAAATTTGACATCAATTACGGCAAATGACATACAAATACGGCGCAAGTAATTAGTCATACTTGAAATTTTCAATTAAATTGCTCCAAGTAGCTGATATTTTGTTACTTTAAGTGTATTATAATTTTTTTATATATATAAGTGCATAAAATTTTGTGCACAATTCAGAAAAGGCATAAAATAAATATAATTTTATATAAAAAAAAAAGATGGTGTATTTATTTAGTGCACTATACAAGAAAAAATGAATAATATACTTATAAAAGATAAATGAATAAATAGTCACTTATTTAGTGTACTGTCCTATTTTAATGTTATTTTGACGGAGAAAAAGACATTATGCACTTATTTTGTACAAATAATTCATTTTTATCACTATTTAAATCAATAATATACATTGATATCTTTTTAAATATATATTTAGGTTCCGCCCGCCACCACACAATTGAGTGTCACCGTTCCATTGAACGTCAAGTCATATAACCAGAAAGTGCTTGGTATCTTCCAATTTCAAACTATCTGACCTGTCATCATCCAATATTCTATTCAATTCACATTGACTTTCCATTCCACATGAACCAACGACCACACTGAACTCTTTCAATCACCTCCATCCATTCACAGCAACACAGAAGCAATGGAGGAGACAACAAAACACTCTCCTCCTATACAAGGTGTAGTAATAATCACACTACCCCCACCTGACAACCCTTCATTAGGCAAAACCATAACTGCATTTACACTCTCTGATTCACCACCAACCCATCATCAACCACAACAAGAAGAACCATCACAATCACAATCACAATTGCAAATAACTCAACCGAATAATCAAGATTCAGATACTAGTCATGTTTCTTTACAAAGATCGTTTCTTTTTCGACCAAGAATCATTCTTGGACTTCTGGGTATTTCTATTATCGCATTATCTTTCTGGTCTTCACTCACTACACAAGATAGCCTTTTTGAATTACGTGATGTTGACCATGATAATAAGAGTTCAAACAGTGCGTTTATTCTTCCTTTGTATCCTAAGCGTGTTGGTGGGGACCGGAAGTCGAAGACGGATGTTGAGTTTAAACTTGGGAGGTTTGTGAATTTCAAACCGGATATTGTAATGGAGAGGGTCATGGATGGAGAAAAGATTGATAAGTCTGTTTCTGCTGCTACTAAGTTGGAGTACTCTTCTGTTAATTTTCCTGTCAAGGGTAATATTCATTCGGATGGGTATGTTTTGTTCAAGTATTTTATGTCTTTATAGTACATGTTAAACCGCTTCGACTTTTTCGCGTGTATTTACTGCTTCATATTTTAGAATCCCTTGGTGAAAATCCTTAGTCATCAACTATTTCTCAGTGACCATTCCATTAAAACAAGGTCCTTAACATATTTAGAGGCTTAGCACATAATTTGACTGTTTTTAGCTGGTTGTCAGAAGTGTACACTGCACTCCAACTTTGAGTGCGTACATCTAGACACCTCAACTTGGTGTCAATTGACAACTAAACACTCCAACTCGTCCCCAATGTGTCTCGTGGGACACCCAATGCTGGCTTAGCACATAAAGTTTGGAGGTGTCTAGATGATCATTTTGTAAATTGGAGTATTCAACTGATACAACGGATACGAGTTGAGGTGTCTAAATGTGTATATGCAAAGTTTGAGTGTTTACTTGCCAGTTGAGGCCTGTCTATTTGTGTATTATGCCCATTCTATGTGACAACAAGTTTAAATAATTAAATACCCTTTGCTGAGAAAGTGATCATATAAGCTGTCTAGTTATTGTTTCCAATTCATAGTTTATATATTGCTCGAGTCACAACTCGTGAGAGAGGTTCTCTCATTTTCCTTATCATCCTATGGTGACATTTTCTTCTCAATCTTAAGTCTAAACCTCTTTTAACTTGCTCAACTTTTGCCTGCCAAGGAGAACAGGATTGATAACTCGACTCTCCGAAGTGTCTATCGAATTTTCATCTCAAAATTTAAACTCCGGATGGCCGGTCACTCTAATGAAATAACCAAGTTTTGATTAATTGGATTCCGTACTCTTCATCTTTGAAAGTTTCAGTGCACTCTAAGTGATATATTTGTGACTATGAGAAGCAACTAGGTCAAGAATTATTCAACTGGAGTACAAAGTTGATTTTAACATCATTTCCTGTATAGGTTGTACTACACATATATGCTTGTCGGGAATCCTCCTAAGCCTTATTTTCTTGATATTGATACGGGAAGTGACTTGATGTGGATCCAATGTGATGCTCCATGCACTAGCTGTGCCAAGGTGAAGCCTAGACCTTGCTTGTATTGTTACTAGCTGCTTCTTCTTGTTCCTACCACTATCACTAGCTATGAATACTACTATTTAATAGGGAGATGTGGATAAAAAGATTGACAAAGATGCCTTATACTCAAAAAGATATCTGTCTATGTCTTACTTGAGTGCCCTTTGACAGGGGTTGATGAATGTGGCATGCCTTATATACATTATTGCACCTAGGTAGTTGTGGGTGAGGTGCCGGGCCTCTTCAATCACACTTTCTGCACCACTTGAGTTGCCGAAGCATAACTAGAAAGTCTAATCTTTATTTTCAAACTTGTGATCCTATACTAGTTCCTAATGCTAAAATCTTTCCCAGGGAGCCCACCCGTTGTACAAGCCCAGAAATGTCAATATGATACCTCCCAGAAACCCCTATTGTGTTGAGGTTCAAGAGAATCTGAGATCCAAGTATTGTGATAACTGCCATCAATGTGATTATGAGATAGAATACGCTGACCACAGCTCTTCTCTTGGGGTTCTCGCAAAGGATGAACTTCAATTGGTGCTTGCAAATGGGACAGGAACCAAGCCAAATGTTGTTTTCGGGTAAAAGTTATCCAAACCCTTAAAGTTATGGCCTTAATATTTCTTTACAAGGTTGTAAGTTTTGTTTTGTGTTTGCCAGCTGTGCGTATGATCAGCAAGGCACACTTCTTAACACTTTAGCAAGTACCGATGGGATCCTTGGACTTAGCAGAGCTCCAATCAGTTTGCCTTCTCAGCTAGCGAGTCATAGGTTCATCAACAATGTTATTGGACATTGTCTTCGCACTGATACAAATGGGGGCTACTTGTTCTTAGGCAATGACTTTGTCCCACAGCGGCGGATGTCTTGGGTCCCTATGCTGAATACCCCTTTTCCGTGAGTATAGCATTTTGGGGGCTGCCCTATTTTCCTTTTTAGTAGTATTATTATATTTACTACTCCTTTGGTTTGCTTATAATTAAGGTCTGCTTCTGTTTTTTGGTACTTGAGTTGCCTTATCTGTTCCATTTCTTGCTTTCTTTGGGTCATAAAGATCGCCAATTTATATGGCTAGTTCTTCGCATAAGCTTTAAAGGTTGCAAACTGCTTTTTCTGTTTATGGTAAGAAGAGATGCTGACAAATGTCCAAACTATAAAAGCTAAACAAAAGAATGACAGAAAAATCTCCATGTCATTCTTCTATCAGTTTTACTTGTCTGAGTTTTCTTCATTTCAGTTCCTGTATGTTCTGATTAATTTCGCCCCTGTATATGTCCTGACTAATGGTGTACTCACAGGTCCTTATTAACCCTCATCCTTTATGTTTAGAAATCTTTATCAAGCACAATTGATGAAAATGAACTATGGAGGCAAAGAACTTCGATTAGGCAGCACGAGCGATGGGCACGGTACTGTTGTGTTTGACACTGGCAGTACTTATACATATTTTACAGATCAAGCATACAAAGCTTTAATTGCCATGGTAAGTCAGACTGAGTAATTCATTCCTTCAGAAGATCGCGAATTTATTATCACAAACTATTTGCACCTTTTTTTCATGATAAATGCAGCTTGAAGAGATCTCCAGTGAAGATCTTACCAAGGATGCATCAGATACGACATTACCCATTTGCTGGCGAGCTAAATTTCCAGTAAGGTAGAAAATAATGCAAGTTAATCAATGATTGGTTTCAGGAGTTGAGAGTTAAAATTTGGAAGTTGTATAGTATTTTTCAGTGTTTCCGTCTGGTGTGTCTATGCTAGCTGTTAGTGTTTTCGAGAAACTTTTCTAGAGCTAGCACTGTGATACAGGAAATGATTTCAGTTACAAGCCAGCCTCAATATGCCTAATCAGTTTTGTTCTCTGAAATGTTGATCCAAAATAGAAAAAAAAAAAAAGAATTCCCTTTTCTCCATTCCTGTTTCTCTATTGTGATGACTCCTTGCTAGTGTAATTGTTCTTTTTTGTTGTTTTCGTGCAGAACTATTGCAGAGGTTAGACAATTCTTCAAACCTCTAAACCTTCAATTTGGAAGCAAGTGGCGTATCGTGTCCATTAAGCTTTTGATTCCTGCAGAAGAGTATTTGACTATAAGTGTGAGTAATCTCGTTCTTTTCTTGGTCGATATTGGTACTTTGTCGTCCCCTTCCCCCTTCCTCTTTCCCTTCCTCTCTCAACCAACAACGGAGAACTTTTAAACTGCAGGAAAAGGGTAATGTGTGCTTAGGTATACTTGATGGAAGCAACATTCATGATGGTTCTGCTATAATACTTGGAGGTATTGTTTCCTAAATTGTCTGAAGGTCATTACAGATTTATTTAAGCCAAATAATATTGGAGGGATTCTTGGAGTTAATAAGCTTGTTAGCTTATTAAGTCCTCATGGTAGTTGCACAAATGATGAATCAGATCATATAAGTTTTGAGTCTTAACTTTTCAACTATAGCTATCATTTGATTCTTCTAAATCTTTCCATTTACTTGTATCATCCTTTGCAGATATTTCACTTCGTGGTCAGTTGTACGTGTATGACAACGTTAACCAGAAGATTGGGTGGATAAGATCAAATTGTGAACGGCCACATAAACTTTCGAGTCTTCCATTTTTTTGACGAAGAACAACATAACTCAATTTCTACTGTATTCTTCCTATTCTATATGTTTGGTAAGAGTGTCAGTTATGCTAAAAGGTTTTACTCCTTTTAGCCAGAAGTAGAGGCTGTATATAATTGTTTTTGTTCTGCTTTCTGATGTAGGTATGGTCTCATAGTGTGCATATCTAATTGTTTGTACCACTCTTTTCAATTTTTCTTCTATTGATGCAATGGTAGTAAAATCGTGAGTATTCCTAGTCAAGTAATTGAACACTAAACAAAATGTCTGAGGAATATATTAAGTTAATAAGCTATCCCACTAATTGCCCCATTCAAAAGCAGATCCTGCACATGTAAAACCGGTAGTCCTATTTCTCCAATTTAATCACCACATTTAAAATACGACTGCTGGAAACAGCCTCTAAGGTCTACGTTCACTCTATCCTTCTCAAATCCCACTTGGTGTGCAATTGAGGGTGTAGTAGGACGTCGGTAATGTGAATATGACCGCCGGAAACAGCATCTAAGGTCTACGTTCACTCTATCCTTCCCAGATCCCACTTGGTGCGCATGTTCTTAATACAGACTGCCCCATTAGAGGGTGTAAGTAGGACATCGGTAATGTGCTTACAACTTCAATCAACTTTGTCGCAAAATTAGCAAGATCATAAGCACCCAAGAGAGCGTCAATGAAGTGAGTAAAAATCATGACTAGAATACCATGATTCATATTCTAATCCAGAAACAAAAAAACACAGTACAGGATTTCTGCCTAATGGGTTTACGATTACTGACAAAATAAGTGCAATAAATGCAGCCCCCCACCGGTTTATCTTCTGCAGTTCTGCTAACTAAGCCAGTGTACACTCAACACTGAAAAGTTTCCAAGCCTCCGGCTGTAAACCAAATATTATACTCAGTTACTAAATAAACATGGAACAATCATCATAAATGACAATTTTCTGGAAGAACATAGTCGATCCAAGTGCTTGAGTGGTGGCCAGTATTTCCACATATATTAGTGAAGTATAATATAATTCATGAGCAAATTGCTTGAGAAACCACCAACACAATGAAAACTGGTGCTCAACTTCTACTGTATTTACTTTTATGGTGCATCTGAAAGAAAAAATCTGTCGTACCTTAAATTAACTTCTCTTAGACAATGTCCAAATATGCTCGACAAGAATGATTTGATATCTAAGACGACAAAAGCTCTTGTACATCTTTGTTCACACTTGACAATAGAAAAGAGAAAACTACTTTGAACTATTCAACTTCCTTTAACCTAGACATGATTACTTGGTTGCTTGTAGGGCTTGGTTGGCGAAAAACCTAACATCAACATCTGGGTCCTCGCTGAGTTCAACCAAACACGGTCGAATTGTGTTCTCCACAACCTGTACATAAAGATTTGTGGTTAATATTGGCAGACTCATATATTAGAAATCCAAACTCTTCCCTTTTTCATTTTCATTTTTCAATCTTTGATTTCCTCCACTCCTTGCTCGTGCCCTCATAGAAAAACATTCCAGTGTTCAGAAGTTAATTGAATATTCAATGTACACTAGCAAGATCAGAAAGGAAAATTTGACTGGCACTGCTCTGTTTGAGTACATTTCGTTCATTTATTGATATAACTGGATGCTGATGCAACTCGTGCCTAGCAGAGTGCAAATACATTCATTAATGCATAAAACCATCATAATTAGACTATTTTTACACTTACGTTCAACTTAACACAACTCTCCTACTTTGTCGGCACTTGGGACTAGTTATGCAGAGTTCAAATAGGCTAGTTAACGTGGGCCCAGGTCCTCATTATACTCTATTTTACAATAATAAAGCAAATGCATGAAATACACAAATACACACACGTCAGCCTTTAAACCAATGATAAGTAAATTGATGCTTACGGATTGTCCAACTATTGGAATAACAGACTGCAACACCTTAGCCACATTGAACTTGATATTGGGTACCCTGGAATAGGCAAGTATTAGACCTGTACTGTAATAATTACCCAACAAAATGGTAAAGCATAAACATACTGAAGATTAACCTGTCTTTTGATGCAGCAACTATAACCGGCAGAAGTTTGGAGCAAGTAATTTCTGAGCCCATTACAGGGGCAAGAAGAGAAATTGCATGAAGGATGGTCATTCGGTAAAGATAATGTGGGTCATTAATCATATCCAACACCTAAAGAAAAAAAAGAAATGAGCCAAGTTATTTAAAAAAGAAAACCTAACACCTCTCACCCCCAACAAAAAATAAATGAGTACGGTTCAACTAGTTGATATTGAATTCAAATAATGTCCACTAAAATTAATTGATTCCGGACAAGATATTCCACATATCGTGACTCAGCAAAGAACAGACCAAGAGATGATCTCTTCTAATAAGTGATAAAGCATGTACGGATATCAAGAATAGCAGCACTAGATACTTCTTCCTTAAAGAATAAACTGCTAAATTATCCCATCACAAACTATCAACCAGCTTATTAAAAACAACAGGAAAACCTGTGGAATTATATGCTCCATTGCCCATGTTGGACCAAATTCCTCAGCAAGACGCTTAACATTGTTTGCTGCTGCATCTCTAATAGAGTAAACCTGCAAAATGAAAAACGATAATAAGACAAGACATAAAAGAGGAATACAAGAACATTACTAAAGAGTTGCACAACATGATGCAATTGGTTTTCATTAATATCTCCTCAAAGAAGTCAGGACGGATGCACTACTAAATGACATGACAAGAAGAAATGTCAGATATGATCTCAAAGGGGGAATTGAGACCAAAGAACCAGGAAAGCAGAACTGTTCCATCAGTGCAAGCAAGTTCCATGTATCTTGATTGAACATAATTAAATCCTCCACAAGGACACCAGGAAAGGGCAAAGGGCAGCCCGTTGCACTAAGCTCCCGCTATGCGCAGGGTTTGAGGAAGGGCCCGCCCACAAGGATCTTTAGTACGCAGCCTCACCTTACATTTCTGCAAGGGGCTGTTTCCAAGGCTTGAACCCGTAACCTCCTTGGTCACATGGCAGCAACTTTACTAGTTACTCCAAGGCTCCCCTTCGGTGTACTAAGCTCCCGCTATGCGCAGGGTCTGAGGAAGGGCCCGACCACAAGGATCTATTGTACACGGCCTCACCTTAACCCGTGACCTCAACACAAGAAATGGTATGAATTCATATCATGTGGGGCATTCTATCCAATAATGACTTTCCATCCATGTGTGAGAATAACTAACATGTATATAACATCAGACCTCTTTCCAGCCGAGCCACTTAAAAGTGGTAGTCACAATAGTATTTTTTTAAAAAACAAAATGCCATGTAATATTGCTCCTTGCAACTTTACACCATTAATGTGGTTCTCATTGTCAGGATATGCCTATTATATGGCCAACATCCATTAAGATGGTCCCTGCTTTCTTCCAGAACAAATGCTTCGAGGGAAGCCCAGTGCACTAAAGCTCCCGTTATGCGCAGGGTCCGGGGAAGGGCCCGACCCACAAGGGTCCATTGTACGTAGCCTTGCCTTACATTTCTGCCAGAGGCTGTATCCAAGGCTTGAACAAATGCTGCTTCTCAGAAAATACAATCTCCTAATGGCATCTCAATTGGATCTTAACTGCTACATAGAGTCCCAAGATACTTCTTCTGGAAGAGACTTTTGTAGGTAAACATTCAAACAAGAAAATATTTTAATCAAAGTTAGCACCAACCAGGTGCCATCATGTACAAGTTCTTAACCCATTTAAACAATAACAAAGAGACATCTCGTGCTCCACAAAAGAAGTGTCTGGAAGTAACAAATAAGATTATCTCCATCACCCCTCGTTGAAATTCCTCTTTTTCCCCATCCATACTCCAAAACAGGCACTTGGTGATAACAGATTCTAGTAATTCATTATGCCTTTATACCACAGAACAGACATTTGGTAAGTCAACTTAATCTAGACGTAAACTAGAATATTCACAGTTCTTTCTCTCTAAAGCATCAGCAGACAAAACAAGTAACAAAGAGCTTCATATAAACCTTATCTTTTAGCCATTGCATGCAGAGAGCACCAAGCTTGTCATCAAAAAAGCCGACCCCCAGCTGACTTGCCAATAGAGGTATGTACTCAATTATTGCAAGCCGAACCCTCCAATGTCTATCCTCAGCAAGTTCAACAATAGCTGGCAGCAGTGATTGGGAGAGCAAATCAATTCCAATTACCTGCATTGAAACGATTTAATTTAACATAGGAGAACATGAAAAAACCTGATATATGTAAGTAGATTCAAAAGCCACCAAGGCTCAAATAAGGCAAAGTAACTTCAAATACAGAGTTGTAATAATGAATTGCAGCTAACCTGGTTTACTTGATCAAGCTTACTGATAATATTCAAACGAACATCAGGAAACTCATCCTTCAGAAGAGAGAGGAAAATTGGGAGAAGCTGCTCGATAGTTGCATCCTATAATAACCAGTACAATAACATTTAACTCCTGTTAGAGATATCATTAACTAAAAATTGAACAACGCTGGGGAGAAAGTCAAGTTTATCAGGATAAGGTATTATTTTGGGTTCAAAAACAAAATTGAGAAAAATACTGTAAATGAAATTATCAAAGTCAAAAAACATAAAGACCATACTGGCTGCATGTCCGAGGAAAAAATCCTTCAAGATAAGCTGCTAAAGATGTGCGTACACAGAAATTGATAACAGACTGCTAAAATATGTTTTCAACTTTGGACTCAAGAGAAGGTAAGAAAAGTTAAAGAAGGATTAAGCAGATAGATGCACAAGAGAATGAACATGTTATACTAGGATAACAATCAGAAGCTACATGGACAGAACCTGAACTTTACTGCATCACTACAGACCATAACAAGAGAACAAGAATCCAATATTTTGGTGCACTGGCGAGGGTAATTATACCTTTCCTAAAATAGGAGCCATTCCCATGATAACTGAAGCCAAAGCAGAACGAACATGCTGGGATGAATCTGATGATAGTTCCTATGAAGAAAATGTAACTTTAGTTAAAGTTCCAAAAATCAGTAAGGTACATTTAATGATTGATACTCGAAGACAAACTAAGAAAATAAATAACATGAGGATACATCATTTGGAGAAACCAAAAGATAGGAATATGCACAATAAAATAGGAAAGGAACTTCATAAAGTTTGTACCTTTACACATGGAAGGATATGCTGGATAGCAAGCTCAGGGCTCAATATACGACAGAACTTAGTCACCTTGCCCGCAGCAGCTATACGCACTTCAGCCTCATTATCACGAAGTAAACGAACATAGGCAGGGACCAAATCCGTCCTGATGAATTTGATGATGATCATGAGTTAGTTACAAGGGAGAGACATGATAGAAAACCAAAAATAGAAAAAGAAAACAAAATCCTTTTGGTGAGTAAAAATTGTGCGATATTGATATTCACATCATGTTCAGTTCCAAGCATGAAAAAGAAAGAATAAAGATTCAGGCAACGAAAAACCACACACTTAATTTGACTAGCAAGGTTGAATTATCAAAAGTGTACATCGCAACACAAATTACAGAGCATAAGAAATGCACAGTATCACTAATATACCTGGTAGCCTCTGGTCCGACTGCCTCACAAAGTTCATAAAGTTGATTTGCAACCATGTAACGAACACGCCAAGACTTATCCTGTTCAAATGGAAAAAGAGGTAATTAATATCAGTAACTACAGCCAGTATGCCACAATAAACTGACAAAGCAGCAATGTTTGTTTGCATGAAAGCTTCGCACTAGTTAATCACACAAATAAGCAAAAGAACCAAATTCCAAAAAGGTAAAAGAAAAGCAACATGGGGGTTATATCATCAATGTCATTTGTTGGGATTTGCTTAAGATTGAGAAAACAACAATAACTAAACGCCCTACCCATCGCCGCATCCCGAACATTCACGATTATGTAAGGGAAAAGAATGGAAAAAGGGATAAAACTTAGGGTGTGTTTGGTATGTAGGAAAATGTTTTCCAGGAAAATGTCTTTGGAAAAAAAGTTAATTTCTTACTTATTTTCTCATGTTTGTTTGGTAAGTGGAAAACATTTTCTCATGTTCGTTTGGTGAGTGGAAAACATTTTCTCATGTTCGTTTGGTGAGTGGAAAATATTTTATAGTGTTCAATTGATGAGAGGAAAATATTTTGGGGTATTCGATTAGTGAGTAGAGATTCATCCAACAAAAAAACATGTGGATTAATTGTTAAATGATGGTGACAGATTGGTTATAATTTTTTTTAATCTGCGGAGGTTGCAGGGCTTTACATCCCAAGGAAAAATATATGGGAGTGCTTATGGTTTGGTATCAATTCAAATCAAATTGATTATATAAACCGGCTTTATCTTATTTTGATTTGAATTCAAATTTTATAAATCATATTTGGTTTCATTTAAAACAAGCGGAATAAAACATCAATAAATTATATACGCAAAAATTATAGTTATATATAGTTATCAATAAAATTATAGTTGTATGTAAAGTGGTTTAAAAGTAAATTGAAAGGGGTTTAAGTCACCTTATTGTCCAAATTTTCATGAAAAATTATTGTTATATATATACAATACTATATTATTTTTTATAAATAAAATTAAGTACTTGTACACTTTTTCATGAAAATTTGGACAATAAGGTGACTTAAACCCCTTTCAATTTACTTTTAAACCACTTTACATACAAGAAAAGTCTCGTGTCTTGGTGGGGGGGATTGGGTTATATGTGTGGGTGTGGGAATCACGAGCCTCCAGCGCCAATTGGTTTTAATAATCCATGTTTCTGATTTTCTTTGGAAAATGACTTACCATGCTTCATTTGGGAAGTCATTGTCTCCCAATTTTAGGAAAATAAGTTGATTTAGAAAATATTTTCCCAAAATTTAGTGCAACCAAAACTTAGTTCAGCAATTCGGCTCATAATGAAGAAACAGGATTTATTGGGGATTTTCCAGCCTATGCATCCATATGCATAGGATGTATTGGGCATTTTCCAGCCTATACATCCATATGCATAGGATTTATTCGGCATTTTCCAGCCTACAGATCCATATGCATGTACTTTCAGCTCATGCTAAAAATTTAAGCTTCACTTTACCTATAGTGGGGGAAATGTGCAACAGCAAAAGAACAGCCAGAAAAATCGTCTAATACCTCATTAAGCTTAAAGTACCAGGACTGAGCATAGCTACACTCACAAGTAACAACCGAAATACAGTAGTGATGTAACTATAAGCTATCTAGATGGGTCATATGCAGAAGTCTTCATAAAACCACATTTGAGCAAAAAAAAAATAGCTAATGTAAAGCTCAGTCGGCCAACCTGCGCAAAACTAACTATGACAGGAAGAATTTGTGCTACACAGTCTTTAGGCTCCAGCAGCTTCCCCAAAGCAGCACAATCCTCAACAGCCAATAAACGGACAGAATCTTGATCTGAACAGAACCAATTCCTCCTTAGTCACACTTATACGAATTAAGTAAACCAAATAGAGCTCAACAATAACACCATCTATTAGCCACTAATAAAATACTAGCATGGTCAACAGATAAAGAACAATTCTTTTTAAAAAGCACATATCAGGCTAGTCCTTGACAAATAGAAATTAATCAAGCTTTTGGTTTCTACAAAAAGAGGCGGGGAAAAAAGATACTGTTGAAGCTTCCACAATTTCATATGGCTCGGGTACAACAACCTTTAGACATGGTTGATTAAGGATAGCTTAAATCTTACGCAAGTTTTAATGTATCCCCACACTCATGAACTGATACATTAAGACAAACTGAAATAGTCCAAGTAATACAGACAACGAAAATGGTTCACTAACTCAGAAGAGTGTATGTACTCAAATCTAAGGTACAACTCGAAGATGTACCTAGATTATGCACACACAAAAAAAGAACCTCAGTCAGAGACATTTTTGAGAAAAGGTATATTTTATTAAAATAAAAGAGCACCAAATACATGCTGTATTTTAAGTGACTTTCACCTTTTTTGCATGTTCATTGCACCGTTGAACAAAGACGGGTATACCGACACTAATTTTTATCGTTCTTCCGGATACTTCTCCCATACCTAGATACTATTCTGAGTTACACTACTAGAGGCAACAAAAAATGAAAAAAGTAAAGTAAAATGAACTCTAATTTACTCGTAAATGACAATTCACTGAAACTTAATCTTTGTGCAATTGTCAATAGTGAACCAAGGGCGTCTTTAGAGTATACTGAATCAGTATAGCTATCCTTCTACTGACACAGCAGCTGAATTTGAATTAGTATCAAAAGTAAGTATTGTTTAATTTTTTTTCCTTTACTAGTTGATGTAAAATCATCTTCCATTCAATAGAAAAATCTTTCAATTCAACGAAAGAGATTCTCATATTCCACAATTTAAGTAGATGCGAGATATAGAAATTCTCTTTTCGTAGTTGTGGAAGCCATTTTGTTATTGGAATCCTTTTTTAAAAGGAGAAGTTAATGATCGAGTAAGAAATAGTAGTAATAGATCTGGATCATAACAGATGAAAGATAAATTAGAATATTGGAAATATGTGTGATGCATTGTTGTGGATCTCGATCCAAAGGTTCTTTCTTGATCTAGCTACAAGGATGGGGAAGTATGGAAAGATAAAATACGGAACAAATAGAAATTACTAGTTTTAGAATCTAGTTGGACAATAAAGATTTTTTCAACCGACTGTGTGATAATTTTTTTCTTCATCTCCATCATTCAAGATATTATGTTCAGTAATATATATTACTGAATCTACTGAGTTAAACTTACATTAAAGTGAAAAGAAAAAGTTTTATAAGGTAATTGTTCGGTTTAAAATAAAAAATGGATAAAATACAATTCAACAGAATCTAAGAAATCATATTTATAAGATAACAGTATATTGAGCAGCCAAATTGGTAGGACCAATCCTCGGATCAAAGCAAAGCCAATTTGGAAATGCTTATTGAAAAATAATTCTCAAAATTTATAGTTAACTAGTTATCCCCAGACACTAGGTTAACGTAAAGAGAACCTTTAAGAGCCAAAAAGAGTTGGCAAGAGATGCTCATTATTCAAGGACTTCAGGATCAAGAAGGTTTCTGCTCTAACAAAGACCAGCTCCAAAAATCAAAGTGCTTCATTCCAAAGAAAAGTAAATACAAAGAGCACATAATGAAAACACCATACCATCCTGTGTCAGAGTCTCAAACATTGACATGATGTCAGTCTTCAAATAGTGTTGTTCAATAGTCGCAGCAAACTTTCCAAGATTTGTAGCAGCTGCTCTCCTCACCATAGGCATATCATCTTGGCAAAGTTGGCTATAAATGGTTCTCAGTTCATTCTTTACAGGCTCTGGAGCACTAGGATATGCAATGTGAAACAATCCACAGGACGAAACTCGAGCAGTAAACCACTCTCCAGCAGCCAGTCTCTGATTACAAGTAACCATGGAGATGTTACACTATGTATCAAAGGATCAATTTTGAATGATCATGTCTATGATACAAGTATTGGGATATTAACATGCACAATAAATTCATCAACCAGTGAAGGAAATAGCATATGAAACACAAGTAGTAATACTCTTGTCTGGACTTGGCTTATATTTCAGGTGTCCAAAGATCTAAAACTAACACAGAAACACACACACCATCTATATTTAAGTAAAGGTGATATCTTCAAAAAAAAAAATAAGCTCCCATTTTATGTGACCTTTTTTTTGGGGATAAGACAAAATGGGAAACTTTTTACTGGTGGTATATTATCTATTCCCATATATATATTTTTTGAAACTCTTATCTATTGCCAGAATTAACATTCCATCAAGTAACATACATCGTAGTTTTTAACAACACGCAATATTCTCCTACTCATAACCAATTCAACCTATTCTAAGGGACAGTGCATTCCAAGTACAGTAATCAATTTATACTTCTCCTAAAATTCTGTAGCCCATCAGAGTAGAATACCCTGAAGGGCCTCTTCAGAAGATCAAAAAAACATTACAAGGTCTCTCCTTCTGACTCATGTAATAAACCGTGAACCTTTATTTCTTTCTACAGTCTTTGCAATATTCAATGTGAGACAGAGCACAAAATACCAAGAAAGACATTAGCTCAGCATTTATCTAGGCATCCGCTGACTGGACAGAGAATATGTGTTTCTGTTTTTTTTTCTGTATTATTTGAACTTTTTTCTTTTTTGAAAAAGGTAAGGTATGTATTCTTTATTAAACTAATGATCATCAGCAACTAGCATATTGAAGTTGCAGCAGCCTTAATCTAAGGTCTCAAGCACAAAATACCAACCAAGAAGAAGAAAAGGAATGACATTATTGTACAGCAGGCATACCTATACAGCTATACTAGACGATAGGAGTTCTCAATCTTAAAGAGGTGCTAGAGCTATATAACATACATAGAAATAAAGTCGAGCAGCATTTTAAAGATATTAAGACGATAAACAAACCTTCACAAGTGGAATAAATGATTCCACCAAGTCCGATTCCTTCATTTGAGACCCAATTCTGCATAATGACTCAACTGCCTTTTCCCTAACACAAGTCTCTTCAACACTACAAAGACCTTCCAAGGGTGGAAGCAATACACGTGCATGTTCAACCCCTCCTACATATGGAATAAACATTCCCAACTCTTCGGCCATTGCAAGAAGGACCTCATCATCGTCATCATTGTTCTCACTTAGAAATGGAATCAACTCTTTCCGAGTTCTCTCCTCACCAAGAGCACGGGCTATGGTAGACAATCGCCGAATTGAATTCAATCTAAGCTGGATGTCTTCGTTCTTCAACTCATCAATCAAAACCGCAATAGGATACAATGGCTCATCAATTGCTGACATGGTTTCTCGCAATGTGAAAATATCAATCTACATATATTCATGAAAACTCAAATTATTTAACTGTACGAGAACAACAGATATTTTGAAAGATCGATAGATGGGAATTCATTCTTTTATTATTTATTAATAGAAGCTATTAGTAAATGAATTATAGTGTCCATTGTCTTAGAGTAAGTGGGCGGAGAAATATTCACTCACATCAGTAAGGAGTAAATTGCAAAAGAAAGAGAAAAAAGAATAAAATTTAACTGATGTCTGACACAATTTAACATTAACCAACCTTGTGACTATAATAATAACAACATACCCCGTGTAGTCCGACAAGTGGGGTCTTAGGAAGGGTAGAATGTACGCAATCCTTACCCCTACCTTTATGGGATAGAGAGGTTGAGGAGGAGCTACTGCCTGCCTTCAAATTTGTTTGAACAGAAAAGAAACATATCCAATGAGTCCGTCCGTTTTGCAAACCCTACTACATCTGCCTCTATGATATTTACAATATTCCATATGTTTCGGATATAGCATTTTTTTTACTGAATGAAATCCACAATTTGACACCTGAGATTAAGGAGTAGATACTTCCACAGGTGCATAATCTATTTTTTAGTTAAATACTTTACAAGATGTTTTTTTATATTTTCCGCATTCAGTTCCACACTGGGCAGCTCTTTCGCTCTATAGGGACGGGGTGAGGCATAGCACAATTCTTATTGGAGGACTGAGGAAGTTGCTTTTCTGGGCGATTGATCCTGCCATAATGTACATTAGCAAATCTAATGTGCGTACAATCCTGGCCCGATGAGAAAAGGGTTGAACTCATACTTCCCTTAACCTAATCTACTTGGATCCCGGATTCCATTCCGGTTAACCCTAGCAATCTTGTGCCTATAAATCTGTTTCCAAATTTGATATCTCATGTCTGATGCCTCATTTTGTGTTCTTAATTGCTTGACAACTCGAAAGTTCTCTTTTTTATCGCCATAATAAAATCTCTTTTAAAAGTTACAAACAAAAAAACTACTCACTTATAACAAATCATCAGTCTAACAAATATTACTCACTTATAAATTACATACATGAAATTAGATTTGCATTAAGAATGGAGTGATCTGATCAAATTAACTCCTCAAACCGACAACAAAAATCCAAAATCGGTCAAATTACTGATCTTCCGCATTTTTCACTCTTAACTTGTAATTAATGCGCATAATTAATATCATTAACTAGTCCAAAACATAAAATAAATGCGCAAATTAAAGAAGCAGTTTTTCAAATAAAATAAAAACTTGGATAGCGTAAACCTAAATTCTAACAGATTCTAAACGACTGTAAATTGTACAGCTTATAGATTGAGTGAAAACTTGAGCCTCGAGATACAAAAATAAAAAATGACATCGAAAGAAGGTTCTAGAAAACTGAGATATCAAAGCCAAAGCATCTAACCGAGATATATGTGTATGTGGGGTGGGGTGGGGTGGGTGGGTGTAAGGGCGTGGAGGTGGGGGTGATTCATACCTGAGGAATGAGAGTAGCAGAAATTGATGAGCAAAAGAGACTGATCTATAAACGGCGAAGATGGCAAGGATCTGCTAATTCCGATGCTTTTTCCCTTCTGTTTTTACTTTTTATTGCCATTTTTTTGGACTCTTTATATATATTTTATATATATTTTCTTTCCCTTTCTTTTTATTTATTTAATTACGTATTATAAATAATAACTCATGTTTAAAAAAACTTTTTTAAAAAATAATGACCTAAATAAAGAAAACAAATGACAAGAAGCGGTGGTCAAGTTGGCTGAGCAAGGAATTTCACAAATGAGAGTAAGGGCTCATTTGTTTGTTCCTGAAGATTTGAATCTGAACAGTTTAAACGTCACTCTATCAAGTATATTTGTCTTTTAATAAGATTTTAGTTTTTAATAGGTGTCATTTAGATCTACAATTAAGTCTTAATATCATTAAGAATTACTTTTGTATTTGACAATATTCACCATCACTTAAGCTTGTCAAGTGAGTCGGGCTGATTCGGCCCACTTAAAGGACCCGGCCCGACAAGCCCTAGGGCTTTAGGGTTTCGGGTCCCGGACCAGTTATTTTTTAATTGGGGCCCGGTTAACCCGGTCCGGACCAAACTCGGTCCAAGCCCGTCGATTAACCGGCCCAGCTCGCCCCGGAATCTTTTTTTTAAAAAAAAAATTGAGTTTTGGACCAAACTAGCCGTTGGGCCGTTGGCCCAACGGCTAGTTTGGGCCCATTTCTTAAAGAAAAAAAAATTACTTTAAAAATTATTTTTTAATCCCTAAAAAAAATCTATAAATACCCTACACCTTCAAATTATTTTTCACACAATTTTTCACTCTCTTAAATCTCAATTCTCAAATATCCAATATATTTAATTTCTTAAAGTGTTCACCTTAATTTTTTAATTTTGCGTTTACAAAGTACGAGCAGAAGTTTCTAAAGTCGCAACCTTCGGATACTTCCAAAATTTGGTATTGTCGTTCCATTCTTACGTTTAATTTTTATTTATTGTATTAATTGTTTAATATTTAATTTTATTATATTTGTGTATTTTAAATTTTTTTAGTTTAATTTAATTTATGCTATGGATAAATTAAGAAACCTCGCTACTAAAGGTGTTAAATTTTTTTGTCCCGGAAGCGGTAGTGGTAGTAAAAAATAAATTACTAGCGGTAAAGGTAGTTCAAGTAGTAGATATACCTGTGTGTCTTCGCCTCCGGTACCGCTTGGTACACCTTTTGAGGAAGAAATAGGTATAGGTGCTCACGATATGAATTATGTAGAAGCTCGGGAAAATTACGGTATAGAAGAAGAATTTAGACGAAGTAGATGCGGTTAATTTAGACGAAGTAGATGTGGAAAATTATGTAGAAGCTCAGGAAAATGAAGTAGATGCGGTTAATTTAGACGAAGATAATGAAAATATTGGTGAGACACCCGCAGTAGGAAATGCTAACGTTAGATCTGAATCGGTTAATCTCTCTCTCCGTGCCTCAAGACCTCGTAAAACAACTAGTGTTGCATGACAATTTTTTGAACGTATATCAGATGCTGAGGTGCAATGCAATATTTGTCAACAAATATATAAGCATAGAAGCAGAGGCAAGTAAGGGGGTACGGGTACATTAATGAAACATATAGGTGAAGCTCACGAAAGAGAGTTAAATATTGCACGAGGTGATGGGGATGTTGATGGGTCAACGCAAACTAGAATGGACCCAGCAACCGGTCAGGTAACGAAGAAGTACAACAAATTAAAGGACCGGGAAGAAATAGCTAAAATGGTAGTTGTGGGTTGTTTGTCTTTTAGTTTTCCTTCTTCTGATGCTTTTATTCATTATATACAAGCAATTTATAATCCTATGTTTAACGGTATTCCTAGAAGTACTTGTCGGTCTGATATTTTTAGACTCCATTCACAATATTGTTTTTATTTATCAACATTGTTAAAAAATATTCAATGTAGATTGTCCTTAACTTTTGATCTTGGTCGTGCTGTAAATAAAAATGATTATTTAACCGTTACTTGTCACTGGATGGATAGTAATTTTGTGATACAAAAACGTATTCTTGCTTTTTTATATGATGAAGATCGTAAATATACTGGAGATTTTATTGTTGATTCTATTGTTAAAGTTGCCGGATATTATGGTATCGAAAGAATTTTATGTATTATTTTTTGTTGACATCTAATTTTTGCCCTCCATAACTAAGTTTAATTCGGAGTTTCTTCGATTTTCAAATAAAATTACAACATTTATCCTATCCGAATAAAGGATTTTCAAAATATTTCTTGTACGTAATTTTTTCATTTTTAAGTAAGCAATTGTATATTGTCGTATTCAATTATACGAAATTATACAATTATGATAGTTGAATATTGGTTTTACAAAAAAAATCGGATCGTAATCAAGGCTTATCCTGAAATAAATTTATAATGATTTAAATCTTAATTTAAATATAATTACTCTCAGAAATAATTTATTCGGATAAACACATGTTTGATTTTATCGAATCAAAAAGCTCGAAATTAAATGAGGTGTTAATTCATATCGAATTTCGACTCAATTTGGTCAATTTATTAAATTAGGACCTTAATTGAAAACAATTCGGCCATAATTGCTATGCAATTGGTCGATTGAGATTTAATTAGGCCAACTTTTAATGCAAATTTTTTCCTTTGGCTATTTATTAAATAGCCAAAATAGCATAATCGGTCCCAACCCAAAAATAAGTCATTTTCGGCCTAATTGACTGATCAAAGCAACTCATTTCTCCCTTTTAATTACCGGCCCAACATACCCCTTACTTAGCCTATTCCATTCTCCAAATACCCAACGGCCCCATCCCAAAATCCTTCGGCCTGGGCCCAATCCCTGTACCCCTCTTCGCTCCTTACTCACACAACACAAGCAGACCTTAAAAACCTAGCGTACATCGACCTTCAATGTCCAACAAACAAATAGTCAAGTCTAGATCGAAATCCATCCAAACCACGCCGACCCGAGTTCCAATCCGTCTGTCTTCCTGGTCACGTGCCTTTCCACGCGAGCAGGTACGAAGGAGACGCGAGAACCCTCTAGAAACATGCTTAGGTGTCATCCTCCAACGTCCAACTCCGCGAATCTCGGGACGACGGTACAACATTGGTACATAGTTGGACGATTTTGATTGATATTTTTAGTACAATTCATTTTGCTCAAATGGTATTGGTCCACCCACCTAGAATTCTCCCAAAAAAATCCAAAATTGGTACAAAATCTTATCTGTGAATTGACTCCTAAGTTGGAATTTCGAAAAAGGTTCCTTCTTTCAAATCCCAAAAGGACCCCAACTCAGTCGATTATAAATAGCCCTCTTGGGTCACTAATTATTGGGGATTTTTTTTTTAGCTCTAAGGTTCTAAGAGGGGAAAAAATTTTGGTCACTATTTAGAGGAATTTTTTACTCTTCTTTCCATTCTTGATTTGAATTTTTAGGAGTGAAAAGAAATTTCGGGGGGGGGGGAGGGTTGAGAATTCTGAAATCAAAAGAATTATTTTGTGAAAATCTTCTTGTACATTTCTTTCTGGGAAGCTGGTCGATCGATTGGGAGTCCCCGAATCGACAACATCAACTCCCAATGTTGGTAATTTTGCTGATAGCTCGCCATCCCGTTTGCTACCCTTAAAGAGGTTCTTAAAGATTTTTGCACCAGAAATTGTCGAAGCTGCTGCAAGGTTTCCACTTTTAGGTGGGGGTGAAAGCCTGTTGCCAGTTTGACAATGTAACACCCCGTATTCAAGTACATGTATTGTCGTATTCAAGTACGTGTATTGGTCTTATTTATATGGAATTAATTTTTTTATTTTATTTATACCGGAATTTGCCCGTTGATGGTTCCATACGAAGGTTATTGAATAAGCTTTCCAACGATATAAAGATTTCCAAAGACGGATAAGTTTCGGATATAATCGAGCACGTTCGAAACTATAAAACGGTGGCCGGGATATGGTGAATAGTAAATGTGCAGGAAAATTTCCAGCACACAAACTACTGAGGCCTGCCAGTTTTTTGGGTCAACTTTGAACGATCATAACTCCCTTAATATAATGAACTGGGAAATCTACGACCTATCAAAAGAAAGATCTTTGAGTCTTCTTTCCAATTAAATTGGTTTCATCCAAATCCAACGCCTGAGTAAGGAGTTATACTCGTTTTACTTTAGCCTCTCAAAACAGATTTTTAGGGTCAACTTCAAACGATCATAACTCCTTGTACAGGACGAACTGGATGGCCTACTTTATATGAAATGAAAGCCCTTTGAATTATCTTTCCAACAATACCAATTTCACCCAAATTCAATATCGGATCAAAGAGTTATGGTTGATCTACTTTAGCGTGTCAAAATAGTCCACCATGGACAGATTCGGATTTACTTAAAATTTTAAGGGCAATATGGTCATTTTCCATCACCTCATGAACGAAAATTGGTCATTATATACATATACTTAGCCTCATATCCATTATTTATCATCCATTATTGAAGAATAAGAAACCCTATCCAAATTTCAACTCCAATTATCTTGTGATTCAACCGTAGAAAATCCAAATTGATTCCGTAGTTGTGTTCACCGTCTCGAGGGCTTCGAGAAGCACCCCTTATTTGTTCCAACAGGACTTCGAAATCAAAAGGGCCATTTTATGGTAAGGATGTAAATTATGTTGGTGTTATTTATATGTATATGTATATATATGCATGTAAGCATAAGAAGTGTGTTATTTGATTGTTGTTGAAAGATGATTGGAAATGATGTTGGATTATTCTTGTGCATGGTCTGATTATGTTGAATTGTGAAGGGATTTGGTGTGATGATGTGGTATTGAAATGATGATTATATATATATATATATATATATATATACATACACATAAACCTATTGTTCAAGTTGGTTTTTGGAATGCTATGCAAATATTGGTTGTATGGAATTATGGAAGAGAATTGTGGTGTTGGATTGCAATACTAGATGCCAAACATTTCATTGTAGATAAGTGATTTGTAAAGGCGGGAAGTTGTGTTGAATTGGTATCCGAATCTACGACGAGGTATGTAAAGCATACTCTAACAATGTTCTTTGGCATGAAAACACCAATGTTCCATCAAGTAAGATTTCGAGGTTGTCCAAAAACATGTATTGTTCTACGTTACCAACGAAGTTGTTTCCATCCTATAAAGTGTCAAAATGTTTCATTGATATACCAAAAGGCTCCTATTTCATTGTTGTGATATTGATGATTCTGAAACACATTGTTGATGTACCAATGGGTCTTTATTACATCGTTATTGTATAGAAGGTCTATTACTTGGTTCCTATTGATGTATCATTGTTTCAAAGTATCAAAAATGTGGTGGCGACCGAAATAACAATCTCAAAGATTAATTGAACTAAGTGATGGAAGTTCTCTCTTATCGGGTGGTATCCCAGGGGCATAAACCTAGCATGGGTCGATCCCTATTTATGTGTTTATGGGTGGTATCCCAAGGGCATAAGCCTAGCATGGGTCGACCCCAGTTGATATGTACTGGAGGCAGCCTAATGGTCACAGTACAGTACAGTAATGATTACAAAGATGTTAAGAACGAAGGTAAAGTGATTGAATAAATTCTTGTCACAAGTTCTAGTAAGTGTGGTCCACTCCTATTACGATTTATTCACTTGTTTCGGATTTCTATTGAGCTCCTATATCATATGTGATTATCTACAGCTTTACATACTCAGTACATATTTCGTACTGACGTCCCCCACAGGGACCTGCATTTCATGCTGCAGGCACAGGTACCTCAGCTCATACACCGCACAAGTAGGATCCAGGTCATGCAACTATTGTTGGTGAGCTCCAGTTTGCTTCGGAGCTTTCTGAGTCGGTTCCTTATGTTTTGTTATTGTACAGGAGTCATGTGTGGGCAGGGGTTTGTCCCGACCCTAGTTATGGCATGTATATCCTAGAGGCTTTGTAGACATAAGGAAGGGTAAAGTCATGGAAGTTTATATAGTGATGTTATATCTGTATATGTGGTGGCCCCGACGGCCAAGTATTATATATATATATATATATATTTGTGCATGTTGTGCTGATACAGGTAATTAGATCCTTCTATATGCAACGAAGTGCGGTCCAATTTTTTGGTGACATGTAAGGAAAAGTACAGGTATTTGAACGGGTTCTCCCGAGCCTTCTCGGCTTCGGGTGCCAGTCCGGCCCGATGGGATTTTGGGGCGTGACAAAAGTGGTATCAGAGAGGTTCGTCCTAGTGAGTCTACAAAGACGTGTCTACGTAGAGTCTTGTTTATCAGTGTGTTGTGCACCACATCTATAAACAGGAGGCTATGGACATTTAGGAATTGTTTCTTTTCTTCATGTCTTATATCATGCGATAGAGCTTATATTGTATATGAAGTCATAGTTGACCACTGAATCAGTTTGTTTCTCTTATTATAGTAATGATCCCGGTTACCAGAAGCAAGAATATCGGTAAGCAAGTAGATGTGGCTGCCGGAGAGGGGACTAGTAAGTCACCCACTATACCAGCTAATCAAAGTGAGGCTCCAGCTGAGCATGCATCAGAAACTTCCCCCAGTCCGGAAGAAATAAGGGGGAGGAGAACTATATCCCCAGAGCCACCTATTAATGTTGTTGATCAAGATCTTAGAAATACAGTGCAACTTTTGACTCGTGTAGTTGCTGGGCAAGCTCAAGAGCAAGCCATTCCTACTGCAGGTCCTAGTGGTATAGATAGGGCGGCTAACCTTCGAACACAGGATTTTCTTAAGATGGATCCTCCTACTTTTACTGGATCAGATCTTAACGAGGACCCACAAGACTTTATTGATTAGATCCAAAGGGCCCTAGAGGTGATGCATGTATCGGGCAGAGAGACAGTGGAGTTAGCCGCGTATAGATTCAAACGTGAGGCTATATATTGGTATGAAGACTGGAAATGGTCAAGGGGCATTGATGCACCCCCAGCTACTTGGAAAGAGTTCAAAGAGGCATTTATTGATCATTATCTTCCATATGAGACTCGTCAGGCCCGTGCGGATCAGTTCTTAAATATTCGACAGGGTAATACAAGTGTGAGGGAGTATAGTCTTCGATTTAATTCTTTGTCCAGATATACTCCTAATGTTATAACTACTATGGATGACAGAGTTCATCGGTATGTGGTTGGATTGGATCCGTATTTGGTTAGGGATTGTACTATTGCTGCACTGAATAAAGACATTGATATAGCTAGGATCCAAGCATTTGCACAGAAAATGAAAGATCAGAGGCAAAGAAGAAGAACACAGGAATTTGAAAGCGGATCTTCTAAGAGGGCCAGATCTACAGGGCAGTTTATGGCGCCACAGGGCGGTTTTAGACCTCAATTTTCTGCTAGACCACCTAGGCCATTATTTTCTTATTCTACAGCTAGTGCTCCACCACAGCATCAGGGGTTCAGAGGCAGTCAATTTGGGCAAAGAAGTGAGGGTCATAGTTCGCGATCAGTGGGTTACCAAGGGCAAGGGAATATGAGTCAATCGAGACCTCCTCAAGAGTCATGCAATAAATGTGGAAGGTATCATTTGGGCGCATGTCGGCTGGGGATCAATGTTTTCTTTTGGTGCGGTATGTCGGGGCATATGATGAGGGAATGCCTACGAAGGGACATAGGGGGTATGACACGACCTACGGGGTCATTTGTTGCATCATCATTATCGATGCCTTATTCAAGAAGGGGTGCACAACCAATGGTTCGTGTTAGAGGTGATAAAGGAGCCACGAGTTCTAGTGGGGCTCAAAATCGTACGTATGCTCTAGCGGATCGACAGAATTTAGAGGCTTCCCCAGATGTGGTTACGGGTACGTTGCCTATATTTTCATTCGATTTATATGTCTTAATTGATCCCGGTTATACATTATCTTATGTTACTCCATTGGTTGCTGGAAAGTTCGAAAGAATACCCGAACTGTTAGTTAAGCCATTTGAAGTGTCCACACCGGTCGGGGAATCTATTATAGCTAGAAGGGTTTATCGAAACTGCATAGTAACTGTTTGTAGTCGTGATACGATGGATGATCTTGTGGAGTTGGAAATGGTAGATTTTGATGTTATAATGGGTATGGACTGGTTGGCATCTTGTTATGCCATAATTGGTTGCTGCACGAAAAAGGTATATTTCCATTTTCCAAATGAATCAGTCCTTGAATGGAAAGGTGAAATTAGCGCGCCAAGAAGTAGATTTATTTCTTATTTTAAGGCAAGAAGAATGATTTCCAGGGGATATATATATCATTTAGTTAGAGTAAGGGATACAGAAGCGGAGCCACCAACTCTTCACGCTGTTCCGGTGGTAAATGAATTTTCTCCTGAAGATCTTCCAGGTTTGCCTCCTGAACGAGAAGTTGAGTTTGGTATTGATGTAATACCAGGCACCCAACCAATCTCCATTCCTCCGTATAGAATGGCCCCAGCAGAATTACGAGAATTGAAAGAGCAATTGAAAGATTTGCTAGAAAAGGGGTTCATTAGGCCTAGTATTTCCCCTTGGGGAGCACCAGTGTTATTTGTACGCAAAAAGGATGGCTCGCTGAGGATGTGTATTGATTATCGACAATTGAATAAGGTGACTATTAAGAATAAATATCCTCTCCCAAGAATATTTATTAAGAATAAATATCCTCTCCCAAGAATTGATGATTTATTTGATCAGTTACAGGGCGCCATGTGCTTTTCTAAGATTGATTTGAGGTAAGGTTACCACCAAGTGAGGGTCAAAGAAAGAGATATACCCAAAACAGTTTTCCGAACAAGGTATGGTCATTATGAGTTTCTAGTTATGTCATTTGGGCTAACAAATGCACCCGCAGCTTTTATGGATTTGATGAATAGGGTTTTTAAGCCATTCCTGGATGTATTTGTGATAGTTTTTATAGATGATATTCTAGTTTATTCTAGATCAGAAGAGGACCATGCCAATCACTTACGACAGGCATTGCAGACTCTTCGTGATTGTAAGCTTTATGCAAAGTTCTCTAAATGTGAGTTTTGGTTAAAGTCGGTGGCATTTTTGGGTCATATTGTATCTAGTGAAGGGATAAAGGTTGATGCTCAAAAGATAGAAGCTGTGAAGAACTGGCCAAGGCCCACAACGCCTACGGAGATTCGTAGTTTTCTCGGGTTGGCCGGTTATTATAGAAGGTTTGTTAAAGGCTTTTCTTCCATTTCAGCACCCTTAACCAAGCTAACCCATAAAGCATCCAAATTCCAATGGAATGATGCCTGTGAGAAGAGTTTTTAAGATTTAAAGAACAAGTTGATTTCTACACCCGTGTTGGTACTTCCAGAAGGCACCGAAGGGTATACAGTGTATTGTGATGCTTCCAGAATTGGTTTAGGATGTGTATTGATGCAGCATAGTAAGGTAATAACATATGCTTCTAGACAATTGCGGTCACATGAGAAAAATTATCCTACACACGATCTTGAGCTGGCAGCAGTTATTTTTGCTTTAAAGATATGGCGCCACTACTTATATGGGGTTCATGTTGATATATATATTGACCATAAGAGCTTGCAATATATTTTTAATCAGAAGGATCTAAATTTAAGGCAACGGAGATGGCTTGAACTATTAAAGGACTACGATGTTGATATCTTGTACCATCCAGGGAAAGCAAATGTGGTAGCTGATGCATTAAGTCGTAAGGCTATGATGGCGCCTATATAAAGGCAAGGGATGGTTAAGGATCTTCACCAGTTAGCTAGTTTGGGAGTTCGCCTTCTTGAAACTCTGAATAAAAAGCTTATCGTACATAATGCTGCGGAATCTTCATTAGTAGCTGAAGTGAAAGAGAAGCAATATGCAGACCCTATTTTATTACAGCTTAAGGAGAACGTTCAGAGTGGTGCGACCAAGGCATTTGAGCTTAAGCGAGAAGGAGTACTTCAGTGCCAAAACCGGTTGTGTGTGCCGGATATAGACGGGCTAAGAAAGAAGATTATGACAGAGGCACATTTTTCAAGGAATTCCATTCATCCAGGATCAACCAAAATATATCAAGATTTGAAAGATATGTATTGGTGGAATGACATGAAGAAGAGCATTGCAGAACTTATAGCTGAATGTCCAAATTGCCAATGAGTTAAAGTGGAACATCAAAAGCCCGGAGGCTATATGCAATGCATAGATCTTCCAATTTGGAATTGGGACATGATCAACATGGATTTTGTTACAGGTTTTCCTCGTACAGCTCGGAAATTTGATTCTATATGGGTGATTGTGGACAGGCTTACTAAATCCGCACATTTCTTACCCGTTAAGACCACTTACACAGTTGAAGAATATTCGAAGTTGTATGTTAAAGAAATAGTCCGATTACATGGGGTGCCAACTTCTATTATATCGGATCGGGGAACTCAATTTACCGCAAACTTTTGGAAGTCTTTCCAACGGAGTTTGGGAACACAAGTGAATCTGAGTACATCTTTTCACCCTCAGACGGATGGACAAGCAGAGCGCACCATTCAAACACTTGAAGATATGCTACGAGCATGTGTTATAGATTTTAAAGGTAGCTGGGATGATCATTTACCTCTTATTGAGTTTGCCTACAATAATAGCTATCATTCAAGTATCAAAATGGCACCATATGAAGCTTTATATGGGAGGAAGTGTAGATCACCAATAGGATGGTTTGAAGCGGGTGAAACTCTTATGTTCGGACCGGATCTTGTGTATCAAGCCATAGAAAAAGTCAAGGTGATTCAGCAACGGTTGAAAACAGCCCAAAGTCGACACAAGTCATATGCGGATAGTAGAAGAAGAGGGCTAGAATTTTCGTTAGGCGATTGGGTATTTTTGAAGGTATCGCCAATGAAAGGGGTGATGAGATTTGGCAAGAAAGGAAAGTTGAGTCCACGATATATAGGCCCGTATAAGATTATTCGAAGATGTGGGCAAGTTGCTTATGAATTAGAGCTACCCCAGGAACTCTCATCAGTGCATCCAGTATTTCATGTATCGATGCTTCGAAAGTGCATCGGAGATCCGTCCTTTATTACTTCTACTGAAGATGTGCAAGTAACAGAAGATCTTACCTATGAGGAGATGCCTATTGCTATATTAGATCGTCAAGTTAAGAAGATGAGAAATAAAGAAGTAGCATCGGTGAAAGTACTTTGGAGAAATCAACAAAGGGAAGAGATTACATGGGAAGATGAGGAAGCAATGAAATCTAAGTACCCTCATTTGTTCAAAGATGAAGAGGAAGTTCAAGAAACGGAGTTAAAACATTAACAAGTAAGTTTTTGTTTATATATGCATAGTATTTGTATGATGATGTGAATGTTAATGGTGGACTTGAACTTGTTTTGGTTGAATAACTACGCTAAAATTCGAGGACGAATGTCCTAAAGGGGGGAAGGATGTAACACCCCGTATTCAAGTACATGTATTGGCATATTCAAGTACGTGTATTGGTCTTATTTATATGGAATTAATTTTTTTATTTTATTTATACCGGAATTTGCCCATCGATAGTTCCATACGAAGGTTATTGAATAAGCTTTCCAACGATATAAAGATTTCTAAAAACGGATAAGTTTCAGATATAATCGAGCACGTTCGAAACTATAAAACGGTGGCCGGGATATGGTGAATAGTAAATGTGCAGGAAAATTTCCTGCACACAAACTACTGAGGCCTGCCAGTTTTTTGGGTCAACTTTGAACGATCATAACTCCCTTAATATAATGAACTGAGAGATCTACGACCTATCAAAAGAAAGATCTTTGAGTCTTATTTCCAATGCAATTGGTTTCATCCAAATCCAACGTCTGAGTAAGGATTTATACTCGTTTTACTTTAGCCTCTCAAAACAGATTTTTAGGGTCAACTTCAAACGATCATAACTCCTTGTACAGGACGAACTGGGTGGCCTACTTTATATGAAATGAAAGCCCTTTGAATTATATTTCCAACAATACCAATTTCACCCAAATCCAATATCGAAGCAAAGAGTTATGGTCGGTCTACTTTAGCTTGTCAAAATAGTCCACCATGGACAGATTCGGATTTACTTAAAATTTTAAGGGCAATATGGTCATTTTCCATCACCTCATGAACGAAAATTGGTCATTATCTACATATACTTAGCCTCATATCCATTATTTATCATCCATTATTGAAGAATAAGAAACCCTAGCCAAATTTCAACTCTAATTATCTTGTGATTCAACCGTAGAAAATCCAAATTGATTCCATAGTTGTGTTCACCATCTCGAGGGCTTCGAGAAGCACCCCTTATTTGTTCCAACAGGACTTCAAAATCAAAAGGGCCATTTTATGGTAAGGATGTAAATTATGTTGGTGTTATTTATATGGATATGTATATATATGAATGTAAGCATAAGAAGTGTGTTATTTGATTGTTGTTGAAAGATGATTGGAAATGATGTTGGATTATTCTTGTGCATGGTTGGATTATGTTGAATTGTGAAGGGATTTGGTGTGATGATGTGGTATTGAAATGATGATTATATATATATATATATATATACACACACACATAAACCTATTGTTCAAGTTGGTTTTTGGAATGCTATGCAAATATTGGTTGTATGGAATTATGGAAGAGAATTGTGGTGTTGGGTTGTTAATACTAGATGCCAAATATTTCATTGTAGATAAGTGATTTGTAAAGGCGGGAAGTTGTGTTGAATTGGTATCCGAATCTACGACGAGGTATGTAAAGCATACTCTAACAATGTTCTTTGGCATGAAAACACCAATGTTCCATCAAGTAAGATTCCGAGGTTGTCCAAAAACATGTATTATTCTACGTTACCAACGAAGTTGTTTCCATCCTATAAAGTGTCAAAATATTTCATTGATATACCAAAAGGCTCCTATTTCATTGTTGTGATATTGATGATTCTGAAACACATTGTTGATGTACCAATGAGTCTTTATTACATCGTTATTGTATAGAAGGTCTATTACTTGGTTCCTATTGATGTATCATTGTTTCAAAGTATCAAAAATATGGTGGCGACTGAAATAACAATCTCAAAGATTAATTGAACTAAGTGATGGAAGTTCTCTCTTATCGGGTGGTATCCCAGGGGCATAAACCTAGCATGGGTCGATCCCTATTTATGTATTTATGGGTGGTATCCCAGGGGCATAAGCCTAGTATGGGTCGACCCCAGTTGATATGTACTGGAGGAAGCCTAATGGTCACAGTACAGTACAGTAATGATTACAAAGATGTTAAGAACGAAGGTAAAGTGATTGAATAAATTCAATGTACAGGTTGTCACAAGTTCTAGTAAGTGTGGTCCACTCCTATTATGATTTATTCACTTATTTCGGATTTCTATTGAGCTCCTATATCATATGTGATTATCTACAGCTTTACATACTCAGTACATATTTCGTACTGACGTCCCCCACGGGGACCTGCATTTCATGCTGCAGGCACAGGTACCTCAGCTCATACATCGCACAAGTAGGAGCCAGGTCATACTACTATTGTTGGTGAGCTCCAGTTTGCTTCGGAGCTTTCTGAGTCGGTTCCTTATGTTTTGTTATTGTACAGGAGTCATGTGTGGGCGGGGGTTTGTCCCGACCCTAGTTATGTCATGTATATCCTAGAGGCTTTGTAGACATAAGGAAGGGTAAAGTCATGGAAGTTTATATAGTGATGTTATATCTGTATATGTGGTGGCCCCGACGGCCAAGTATTATATATATATATATATTTGTGTGTGTTGTACTGATACAGGTAATTAGATCCTTCTACATGCAATGAAGTGCTATCCAAATTTTTGGTGACATGTAAGGGAAAGTACAGGTATTTGAACGGGTTCTCCCGGGCCTTCTCGGCTTCGGGTGCCAGTCCGTCCCGATGGGATTTTGGGGCGTGACAGACAACCTGTCTTTCTGCCCTGAAGAAGGTAAACACCTTTTTTCCACCTTTATTCCTATTGTTGATTTTTGTCTTTCTGCTTCATCCTTCTTTTTCTTCGTAGGATTATCTATGTGTGTAGTATTAATCATGAATGAGGCTGGGACTTGCTTGTTGTAGACGGCCGCGACGACCTTAGGATTGTTTGGTAATCGTTTGTGTAGCATGAATCAATAATTTGAATATTGTTCAGTTTTCGATTTGGTTTTTTATGAAGAAAATTTATTTTGCCTGAAGAGATATGTTGGGGTATGTTGTTGTATTCGGTATGATTCAGGCTCTAATATTCATGGTCCTATTTGGAATAAATGCGGGCAGCTCTTCAAGTTGCTTTATGTATGAAAATTCAGGTGGTCATGTTCTGCGATTTATAGGTTGTTCTAATACCTGAGCATTTACTTCTTTCTGTATTTGAGCTAGCCTAATTGTTCTCTTTAGTTCCTAGATGATCCTGCATATTTTAGTCGCTCGTATTATATTCTAGATGATTAAAGATGGTTACTCCTCGCTATCAAATACCTCTAAACCTTATTCGAGTGTTCCTATTTCTGAAGGATGAGAGTAAATCTTTATGTTAGCTTGAACATCGTACTGGATATATTATGTAAAACCACGCTATTAGTCTCTTTATATGAACTTATGCGATGATACGCTGGTTTGTTGTGTTAAACGTTTTACCCTCGAGTTGTGCATCATGTAGAATTATTCGAGAATGAGAAGGATAATACGTCCTTAGTATGGTTGTATACAGTGACAACTCTAGGACATCTAAATTGGATATGATTATATTCGTAACTTTGATCACGTGCTACTCAGTTATGGTTCTTCTCTCTTAATCAACTCTGTGACTGGTAGTACAAGTTATAAGAGGTGAATGCTTGATTGCTTCCACTTAAAGTTGTCAACTTGGGTGCTTTATGATGGCTTCTTTATCACATAATTTCTTATTTTTAGCTACTGTGTAATAAAGTTATCAACTTTGATGCTTTATAGTATTTTTTAATCACACGCTTTCTTATTTATAGCTACAGTGTAATAAAGTTTGTTGATTTATGATGTTTTTTTTTAGTCACATGCTTTCTTGTTTACAATTATAGTGTAATCGTTTGATACCATAAACAATGAATGGATTGAAGTATTCTTGTTGTTGATTGTCTAATTAAGTTGCTAAATGTAGTCGGCATGTCATTTGTTTTCTCGAGACACTTGGTCAATGGTGGGGTACCTTGTTTAGGCCACGACTAATAAAGTCTAAGTTGTTGTTTGTTCTACTATAATCATTTCTGTCTTATGGAATGTTAGTTGTGCATCTTTGGCAATTATTTATTGGCCTTATGCTACATTATGAACCTTTGATGGTCAAATATGCTCTTTATGACTCACGAATTACTTGTTTCGTGTATATTATT
Source organism: Capsicum pubescens (assembly GCA_030864215.1). Lineage (NCBI taxonomy): Eukaryota > Viridiplantae > Streptophyta > Magnoliopsida > Solanales > Solanaceae > Capsicum > Capsicum pubescens. The sequence continues at coordinate 22,828,879 of CM061543.1, forward strand.
GGCTCTTGTTCAGTTATTTTACATTATTCCCATATGTTCCCTCCGTTTACCATTTTATCTTGTGCCAAGGTGTACTAGTTTCGGTTAGGATTGCTATGGCTAACTGAGATTACTTAAACACTTTGAATCATGTAATACTTTAGCACATTTTGTTTGAATGCTAATGTTAGAAGATTTATTAATTACTCTCTTTTTCTTTCGCATATGGACGCTCCCGAGTCCTACTTGGACTCCATTTTACTTTGCATGCCTATTGTGAGTCATTGAGGCCTATTTAATCCCAAGTCAAATCCTAGAGAAAATCCAAATGTTAATCGCATAGCGCATGGATACGAGGAGATTAAAGAGGGAAAAAGGATTAAAATCCCACATTCGAAGCGGCTACAAGAATTCAAAAATCTCATTTGTTATTTTGTTTATTTACTTATTGTCGTTTCTATTTATTTATTTTCTTATTTATTCATTCGGGCCTCGAAGCCAAAGTTGTATTTAATACAGGTGGAGCAAAACTCAAGCCAAAGGCTCGAAAAATAATTTAGGACAGGTGAAATGGGTTGGAAGCCCAACTAGACTAGGATAAGTCTCGTTGATTTGGTCCCAATGGCCTAAATCCTTTACTTTCTCCTCCCATCCCCTTTTATGTGTTTATTTATTTTTTTAGTTTTGTTTAGACTTAGTTAAAATCCCTACTAAGTCGCCTAAATCTATTTTACATAAGCCTTCTTTTTAAAAAAAAAAATCAAATCACTATTTCAACAAATTAATTTTTTCAGAAGTTAATCAAAAGATGTTTTCGAACAGTTCGGATAACCGCAAGTTAGCGGACGTTTTAGGTGCCTAACACCTTCCTAAAATGTTAATAAGAACTGCTTACTCAGAATCTCTTAACTTAAATGATTTTCCTGTTTTGGATCGTTTGAAGTAACTCTATAAAGGTTTCTTAATTCCTTTTCAAAATAAAGTGGCGACTCTTTAAAAGTTCAAAATTTCTCTGCAAAATAGAAATGGCGACTCTGCTGGGGACTTTAACTAGGTTCTAACCAAATGTTTGATTTCTTCTCTTGATTAACTGTTTATGTGTTTATATGTTTCGGTTTTGTAAAGTTTAACTATCGCATCTCATGGCATATTCCTGAATTATTTAAACTGTTTTGGGGTTTCGTGGATGTCCTGGCCCCTATTGTTCAATTCCTATAATGTGTTGGAAATACGAACGGTTTATTAGCACGTGAGTTGTCTGATGTTGTTCATATTTTCAAACTCAAGTTATCCGCTTGAGAACCAATATTCAAACCCACTCTAGACACCAAGGATAGAACGAAACCAAACCCCTATTTTAGGCATGAGCCTAGGACGACCCAATACTCGAGCGGGGTATTGGGCCCATTAGAAAACCTGCCCTGCGTCTATTGACCCCGAGTCAATTACAGACGAATCATATTTATGTGTTGAAAAAATACATGTTTGTCTAATTCAATCCATTATCCTTTGGGGTCGGGGGAAGGCTTATCTTTGTTTGCTTTCATGTAGGATATGGCTCAACTACATTCCCATGAAAAGTTCAAGATGGTTACTAAATCTGACGATTTTTTAAAACTATGGTGGGACCACATGAGTGCAGAAGAGAGAAAGATTATTAGAACACACATTGGGCATCTCCCTTCTTTGATCGAGATGGACGCTTGGCCTGAAATGATCCATGTACTAACAACTTTTTGGGATGATCAGAATATGATATTTCGCTTTGGGGATGTTGAATTGACTCCTACCATTGATGAGGTATTGATTTGTTACGAGAGTACGAAAATGTGTTTTAAGAGAAGAGAGACACCTAATAAGAATATTTTAGTCCCGGTTGTGTGGGATTGTCAAAAGATCAAGGAGGTATTTTTAACTGACGACAACAACTGGCTAGGAGAACGTGATGGCGCAAATATCACTTTTCGTGAGTTGTATCGTCGGTTCGGAAGATTCAATGTTTTTCACAAATTTAGGCGTAAATTTGAGTCAGAAGCAAAATTGAAGGAGACGAGAGTTTTTGCGTTTGCGGTAGGCCTACTTAGAACCATGGTGTTCCCACAGGGGGAAAATGGCACAATTTATCCGAGGGTTGTCTCAGTGACCTATGCACTTTTCTTTGGAATGGAGTACAATTCTAAAAAGGTATTCCACAACTTAGCTCCTATGATTGTCGCCGACATATATCGAGCTTTGGGAAGATGTCAAGTCGAAAATTGTTTCTTTCAAGGCTGCAACCTTATATTACAATGGTGGATGATAATGCATTTGGTGAAAAATCCTAGAACGGCACAACCTGACCACAAAACAAGGAGGAATCTGCTAGAATCGCACGACATGTGGTTGTTCTTACACAAGTTCAAAAGGAAAGCATCTCATGAATTTTGGTTTAAGACTCTTGGAGAATTTAGAGATGACGATGTCCAATGGTCCATTAACTATCTTCGTTCAGGGAAATACATTATTCGAGGGGGCGAGTGGCCTTTTCTAGTGCTTCCGGGTCTTAGGGGAACCCGTCCCTAAAATCTTGGAAGAGTTCGTAGGCAATTCGAGATCAAGCAGGAGACATCTCAAATAGATTCTATGCTTAGATTCTTTACCGAATATGATGAAAGCAAGCCCCCGCTCAGAGACTACATGATAAACGAATGGAGAAGAAGAAAGTGGATGGAAGTCTCTTTCCGTATAGGGTATGAACCTGAAGTCAGCGACACTTACAAGGAGTGGTTAAAAAAGAGCCTCGCCGGAGCATTGATTCTGGGACCGAACGTGCCCACTCGGGTCGTAGATGAAGAATTTGAGCATCAGATCCGACTCCACAGGCTTCAGGATAAGTTTCAGAAAAGTGAAATCGCGCACCAACAGATGCATGTAGAAGATGCTTTAACAATTCGTATGTTGAGGAAAGAGTTGAAAAGATCTAGGCAAGAGGCTGGTGATGCTAGGCAGTGTTTAATCGATTTGGATGATAGCATGGCCTCTCAACTCGATAGTATAGGAAAAATAACTTACGACAGCAAGGCACAGTTATGTGGGAGTCATCTGATCATCAATAGGTATCAATTAGCACATGAGGTGAATAAGACAAAGAAGGCAAAGGCAGATGAAAGAGCCTCCGGTGGCTAGTTTTTCTATTTTCCCTGCGCGGGAACTTATTTTCTTTCATGTTATTTCCCTTTTTCCCTAAAGATTATATCCCTCTTTTGTTATCTTTTGTAGGCATTTATACCCTTTTTTGTTTCTATATAAGTTGGGGGATAATGGATTGACTTTAAGGAAGCATATATTTTCTTCAAAATTGTTAGGCCTGAACCCTTGGCTAAAAAAGGGTTACCCCAGTTAGGATATGCATTATTATAATGTTTTGTGTAATATAATTATCTTATGTGCTTATGTGTGTTTGTTTGGATCAAAGGCAAGTTTATCCGCTATACTTCTATGGATGAATTTGGCTATGACTCAAACAACTCTACGTGGCTATTTCTTGTCAAATATTTTGCATTACTTATCACATACGGAAACTAACACATCTGCCTTTAAGTTGTTTTACTTTACAGATAATAGAAACTACTCTGTGTTGATATAAACTGGCAGAACATCCCTACTTCACCCAATCAAAAATGCATAAAATCCCATCCTCTGACCATCATTCAATAATGACTGGAAATGATGAAGAAAACGCATTGACCATCTGGGACAATCTAATAGTGGAACAGAGTGAGATGATTACGGAATTCGCAAGAAAGCTTGAAATGCTTTAGGAGGAAATAAATCATACTCGAGATTTGGCTCACCTGGCCATCACTGTTAATGCTCCCGCTCCAGGAGGACACGGGGCTCCACTCCAAATCCCTTCCCTCAGTACGCTTATTCTCGGGGATCAGTCAAATAACATATCATCCGTCTCTGCCCCTCCACTTGTCCAAAATACCAATCGTGAAAATAACCCAGATGCTTACCATCCATAAAATCCATCTCTAACACCACAAAACCCATCTCCGAATCCATTCCCAAATCCCCTGAACCCATTTGCAAATCAACAAAATTCGTGTCCAAATCCACAAGATTCACTCCCAAATCCACAAAATCCATCCCCGAATCTTCCATCGAATCTATCCCTGAATCCACCAAATTCGTTTCCAAATTCGCAAAATCTTTCTCAGATGCCACCAAACTACTCGCAAATTCCACGAAACCTTTCTAAATTTCAAAACGTCCTCCCCACCTACCAACCAACTTCCTTTCATCCATAAAATAAGTCGTCTTTTTAAATCCCCTTCATGCCATCATATCCCCCGATATCTATAATCCCCTTCCTAATTCCGAGATGGACCATTACGAAGAGAAGGAGAAAGAGTGAAGGACCGAGTATGAAATGAAGTTGCTAGCTATGAATGAAGAGATCATAAGGATCAAAGAATCTCATAGAGCGAGGGACCACAACGGTTTAGGGTACACTGACTTATGTGTTCACCCTGGAATAGATCTACCAGAAGGGTACAAGGTCCCTAAGTTTGAAGTGTTTGATAGTGTCGAAAATCCAATGGCCCATCTGAGGAGGTACTGTGAGCAACTCATGGGGATCAAAAAAAACGAGGCGTTATTGATGCGCCTATTCAGCCAAAGTTTAAGCGGTGAAGCCCTAGAGTGGTTCATGTCTCAGTAGCCAAAAAGATGGATTGGTTGGAAAGCGTTGGCCAAGGGTTTCCTCGACAGGTTCACATTCAACATTAAAATAGTTCCGGATCGGTATTCACTAGATCGAATCAAACAGAAGAGTGATGAGAGTTTTCGAGACTATGCTTTTCGTTTGAGGAAGGAAGCTGCCAAAGTACAACCCCCCATATCCGAGGAAGAAATGGTATATGTGTTCTCTCGTGCTCAAGAAGGAGAATACTATACCAGGATGGTGTCCGCTGTCAGGGCAACTTTTGCGGATTTGGTAAAAATAGGAGAATCATTGTAAGAAGGTATTCGGATAGGAAAAATTGCCAAAACCCCGACATCGTCCGGGACTGCTATATTCTCGAAGAAGAAAAAGGAGGATGTAGGCACAATTTCTGCTGGTTCTGTTGCAAAAACAAAAAAGAGGTTCAACTCTAGGAATGTTTTCTCTTCTCCGTTGTCACCAAACCTTCAGAATGTGTTCTACGCCCACCCCCAATACCAAGATCCACTTTCAAATGTCCAACCTCAGTACCAAACTCCACTCCCAAACATCCAATCCCAATACCAAGCTCCACAGCCAAATATCTTTCCCCAATACCAAGTTCCACCTCCCAATTATCAGTCTCATGTCCAATCCACTCTTCCAAACAACCGAACAAATATCCAAGCACCTTCAAATTATCATCAAGCACCTCCTCCTGCAAACCAAAGCCACTATAACCCCCTATGTCCAAACTACAAAAAGAAACCTCCCCGAAACTTCACACCACTAGCTGAAAGTCACACTCAATTATTCGAAAGATTGAAGAATGTCGGTCATTTACAATCGATACAGTCAAAGTCTGTCAATACCAACTCCCAATTTTATCATCTTGATCAAAATTGTGCCTATCATTCAGGAGTAGCAGGGCACAATACCGAGGACTGTATTACCTTAAAACATAAGATCCAAGATCCGATTGATCAAAAGGTCATCACACTTCAGTCACTGACACCAAATGTCAACAGTAACCCATTGCCTAATCATGGGGGATCTTCAGTTAACATGGTTGAGATAGAAGGAGAATGGGCGTCTGGCAAGACTATTACTAAGGTGAATTCAGAAAAGTGCAAAAGGGCGAAAGAGGTAGAAAAGACAGAGAGAGTTGTAGCTGCCTTAAGTGTCAATGAGAAAGCCCCATTTATAGTGATGACGGCCCCGATCTAAGTGTACACTCCCCCACCAAGGAAGGAATTTATTGTACAGATCGTTGTTGCCCAAAGGATGACGCGATCGGGACGATGCTACATCCCTGAAGAATTGATCAATAAAAAAGATTCACAAAAAAGGCCGATCACTGAAGGGGAGGCTGAGGAATTTTGGAGGCGTATGTAACCAAAAGACTATTCAATTGTCAAATATTTAGAGAAGACACCAGCCCAAATTTCTGTTTTGGCATTATTAATGAGTTCATAATACCACCGACAAGCTCTATTGAAGGTCTTGGATGAAATGTATGTTCCTGCAGGAACGAGTGTTGAGAACCTGGCTGTGATGATAGAAATATTGTGGGGAGTCATCGCATATCATTCAGTGATGAAGAGTTACCGTTTGAGGGAGCGATGCACAACAAAGCCTTGCACGTCACTATCATTTGCAAAGACTATGCGATTAATCAGGTATTGATAGATGACGGATCTGGTGTGAACATTTATCCTCTCTCCACGTTGGTTCAAATGGGCTATGATTTGGGAAAAAATTGTCAAAGCCTCGTAAATATGAGAGCATTTGATGGAGGTCAGAGAGATACCATAGGAGAAATTGATTTGTACATCCAAATGGGACCTGCTGAGTTCAAAACTAAGTTTCATGTTATGGATATTCATCCTAGATACAACCTGCTCTTGGGAAGACCGTGGATACATGGTGCAAAGGTCATTTCATCACCCCTTCATCAACTATTGAAGTTCATTTGGGAGGATCATGAAGTAGTCATCCAAGGGGAAGGAAGCCGAGCAGATCATCCCAATGGTTATGTGTCGGTGATTGAAGATGTTCCAAAGGGTAGTAATTTCTATACAGTGAAAATTGTAAATGCCGTGGAGAAGGATCTGACGCTCAAAGCGCCAATGTCTTCTGTCTACAAAATGATTGTGACGGTGATGTTAAGAAATAGATTCGAGCCTGGCCGAGGTCTGTGTAAGAGTCTGCAAGGAATTATTGAGCCTATCATGATCCCAGAGAAAGCCTCTAAGTATGGGTTAGGATATCAGCCTACCGAGGAGGATAGGGTTGAGGATAAATCAGAGAAGAGTTTGTTTAGGCCCTTGCCACTCCTGTACCAATCGTTTCCTGTACGTGAGTTGTCGAATGATGATGGTCTTGGGGATGGGATAGGAGATCTGTTCGAGGGATGCAATGTTATACCAAAAGATTTCCCAAAGTTCAGCGGGGTGAAGCAGATTGCGCCAGGGGAGGCCTTACAAAACTGGACCTCCACTCCACTCATAACCCGTCGTCTGTCGTGGTAGATGAAAGGGCAATTACTAATAGTTTTAAAATTGGTGATGATCCAGATGAGGCCCGCGATCCACCCTTTACATCTTAAATTTCTTTTTCGTATTTTACTGCTTTCAAAAGGCATGGGCTTGTGTTTGCGCGAGTCATGAGCCATAGTTTGTAATTATCTCTCAAATTTTAATGAAAAGGTCTTCCTTTATTTTGAAAATATATATATATATATATAAAATAATTTTTTTTTCAAAACACCACTATTCATACATTTTATTATTATCTTGTTATCATCTAACTTGGTTTATTTGTTTATTACAGTAACCGTAACTCAAAACTTGCCAATGTCATGTCATGTCAAAGCTTAGACGAACAAAATGAGGGGAATGATGATAATTGGAAGGGAGGTGATGAGAAACGATTAGTTAAAGATGTAGAAGAGTTTGAGGACCGGGAGAAGCCCAACCTAGAGGAAACTGAAATAGTCAACCTCGGAGATCATGATGGAATCAAAGAAACAAGTGCCAATGTCCATCTGGCGGAAGCACAAAAGAGAGAGCTCATTCACCTGTTATGGGAATACATTGACGTGTTTTCTTGGTCCTATGATGATATGCCAGGATTGAGCACCAGCATTGTATCACATAAGTTGCCGATAAATCCAGATTTTGATCCAGTCAAACAAAAAATGCGGAAATTCAAGCCAGATTTAAGTCTAAAGATCAAGGAAGAAGTGACAAAACAAATCCAATCTAAGGTTGTGGAAGTCACAAAATATCCGACGTGGTTAGCTAATATCGTTCCAATGCCGAAGAAAGACGGCAAGATTCGAATTTGTGTTGACTATAGAGACTTGAATAGAACCAGTCCTAAAGATAATTTTCCATTGCCCAGGATCCACATCCTCATCGATAATTGTGCAAAGCATGAAATGTAGTCATTCGTTGATTGTTTCGCTGGGTATCATCATATATTGATGAATGAGGAGGATACAGAAAAGACGGATTTTATTTCGCCCTGGGGTGTTTATCATTACAGGGTAATGCCGTTTGGTCTCAAAAACACGGGTGCAACATATATGAGGGTTATGACAATGATTTTCCATGATATGATCCATAAAGAGATTGAGGTGTACGTGGCTGATGTAATTATCAAATCCTGTGAGAGTTTGGATCATCTGACCCATCTGGAGAAATTCTTCAACAGATTAAGAAAGTACAGTTTGAAGTTAAATCCTGCTAAGTGTGCTTTTGGTATTCTATCAGGGAAGTTGCTGGGGTTCATAGTCGCAGAAGAGGCATCGAGCTAGACCCATCCAAAATCAAGACAATTCAAGACTTGCCACCGCCGAGGACCAAGAAGGAAGTTATGAGTTTCATGGGCCGTTTAAGTTATATTAGCAGGTTCATCGCTCAGTCGACAGTCATATGCGAGCCAATTCTCAAGATGTTGAAGAAAATGCATTGAATGAGTGGACAAAAGAATGTCAGAGGGATTTTAACCGCATCAAGGAATATCTGTCTGCACCGTCGGTTTTGGTTCCGCTAAGAGAAGAAATGTCATTATTGTTTTACCTGTCAGTCTCAGAAAATGCTTTTGGATGTGTCCTCGGGCAACATGATGAGACCGATAGGAAAGAGAAAGCCATTTACTACTTGAGTAAAAATTTTACACCATATGAAGCCCGTTACACTCTTGTAGAAAGGATATGTTGCGCTTTGACTTGGGCCGCACAAATGTTGAGGCATTATCTGTCTTCGTACATGACATACCTTATCTCGAGAATGGATTCATTGAAGTATATATTCTAGAAGGCCATGCCCACGGGAAAGCTAGCCAAGTGGCAAATATTGCTGAGCGAGTTTGGCATCGTGTATATAACTCAAAAGGCAATCAAGGGGAAAGCTTTGGCAAATCATTTAGCAGAGAATCCAGTTGATGATAAATATGAACCACTTCGAACTTACTTCCCAGATGAGGAAATTCTATTCGTGGGAGAAGATATTACAAAAATTTACCCTGGATGGAGGTTATTCTTTGATGGAGCGGTCAACTTTAAAGGTTCAGGAATCGAAGCAGTGTTGGTCTCAGAAACGGGTCAACATTATCCAGTAACTGCTAAGTTGCATTTCCCAAGCACCAACAACATGGCCGAATATGAAGCTTGCATCCTGGGTATCAAATTGACACTTGATATGGGTATTCGTGAATTGCTAGTCATCGGGGATTCAGATTTGCTGATTCACCAGGTACGGGGAGAATGGGCGGTAAAAAATTCCAAGATTACTCCTTATGTTGAGCTGGTATAGGAATTACGTGAAAAATTCAAAGAAGTTGATTTCAGACATATCCCAAGGATAAAAAATGGGTTTGCTGATGCTTTGGCCACTATATCTTCCATGATTCAGCACCCAAATCAGAGTTACATTGATCTTTTACAAATAAGCTTGAAGGAGCAACCCGCAGGTTGCGCATTGTGCACACGTTGAAGAGAAGCCCGATGGAAATCCATGGTACTATGACATTAAAAGGTATTTAGAATCTGGAATATATCCTGAAGAGGCCAGTAACAACCAAAAGAAAATAATCCGGCGTTTGGCAAAAAACTACTTTCCAAGTGGGGAATTTCTTTTTAGGAGGACACCTGATTTAGGATTTTTAAGATGCTTCGATGCTGCGGAAGACAACAAATTGATAAAAAAAAGTACACGCGAGAGTTTGCGGACCCCATATGAATGGGTTTGTCCTTGCCAGAAAGATCCTGAGAAACGGCTACTTCTAGATGACTATGGAGAATGATTGTAGTAAGTATGTGCAGAGATGACCAAAATGTCAGACACACAGAGATTTGATTCGAATGCCTCCACACGAGCTTCATGCAATGAATTCACCTTGGCCTTTCGTAGCTTGGGGCATGGATTTTATCGGACCAATAGAACCATCGGCATCGAATGGGCATAGATTTATTTTGGTTGCTATTGATTACTTTACTAAGTGGGTTGAAGCTGTTTCATACAAAGCCATCACTAAGAAAGTGGTTGCAGATTTCGTCAGGAATAACTTGATTTGTCAATTTGGAGTTCCGGAATCAATCATTACTGATAATAGGGCAAACTTGAACAGTCACTTGATGAATGAAATTTGTGATCAGTTCAAAATCGTGCATCGCAACTCGACCGCATATCGTCCACAAATGAATGGAGTTGTGGAAGCTGCCAATAAGAACATCAAGAAGATCTTGAAAAAGATGGTCGAAAATGATAGATCATGGCATGAGATGTTACCTTATGCTTTGCTAGGATATCGTACAACAGTTCAAACCTCCGCCGGGGCGACCCCCTATTTGTTTGTTTATGGGAATGAAGCTATGATACCTGCTGAGGTTGAAATACCTTCCCTGAGGATTATTCAGGAAGTCGGACTATGTAACGAAGAATGGGTTCGTGCTCGTTGAGAATAACTCATGTTGATTGATGAAAAGAGAATGGTTGTCATGTGTCATGGTCAGTTATATCAGCACAGAATGATTCGTGCTTTCAACAAGAAAGTGAGAGCTCGAACATTTGAAGTTGGGCAATTAGTTATCAAATGCATACTCCCTCACCAAGAAGAGTACAAGGGCAAGTTCGCTCCAAATTGGCAAGGTCCATACATAGTTCGCAAGGTACCATCTGGAGGGGCTCTGATTTTGTCTGAGATGGATGGCCAAGAGTGGACCAAACCAATCAATTCTGATGCGGTGAAAAGATACTATGTTTAAAGGATGTTCTAGTTTTGTGGTTCTTAGTTTATCTGTAATCGTCGTGTAATAATGTATTTTATGATGTGTAATTGCCTAGAACACCTTTCCCTTTACGTACGAACTACGTTTGACCTGAATTCCCAAGAAAGGGATACGTAGACGGCCTATGTAGGCTTCGGTCAACTCCTTAGGAAAAGTTATTTTTCCCTTACATGTACGAACTACGTTTGACCTGAATTCCCAAGAAAGGGATACATAGGCGGCCTATGTCGGCTTCGGTCAACCCCTTAGAAAAAGTTATTCTTCCCTTTCATGTACGAACTACGTTTGACCTGAATTCCCAGAAAAGGATACGTAGGCGGCCTATATCGGCTTCGGTCAACCCCTTAGGAAAATTTTATCCTTTTCCTTTATGTATGAACTACGTGATGACCTGAATTCCCAAGAAAGGGATACGTAGGCGGCCTATGTCGGCTTCGGTCAACCCACTAAAATTTATATATATCCCTAGCGTAGTCTTGAACTACGTTTGACCTGATTCCTGCTTCAACGGGATATGTAGGCACCCCAACGGCTAGATCATATAACCCAGGAAATAGAAACTGGGGCAGAATTTTTGAGAAGAAATCTCGAAAATTAAAAAGAGAAGATCAAAATCCAACAAAGAGAATGAAGATCAGCAAAGACTTCAGATCCACTCGAGATGATATCATCTCAGGATACTTTAAACTAGGGCAGAAATTTTGAGGAAGGCCTCAAAATTTCCACCAAATATTGAAATATATTTCAAATTCCCCAGCACTAGAGGTCGAAGTTGAGATTTGAGAATCACCACCTGTGATAAAGTCTGGGAAGATTGAATCTCCGTCTTTGATAAAACTTCTAGTAGAGGGCCTCGATAATACTGAATCCCTAAGCAATCCTCCGTCAAACATTGAACATTGTCAGAATCAAGAGAAAGTTGGTCGTTGAGCTATTACATGACATGACTGGCAGAGATTTTCTAAAAGTTTTTATATAAGTTTTCAAAACTATTTTCTAAAAGTTAAAACTACTTTCAAAAATCTATATAAATCTTTTACTTAGTGATTGCCTAGAAATCAATTAGGACGGAGAGTCAAGGATGGAAGTCCCAACACGATAGAGTACCCAAAAGATGGTGTGGAGTAAATGGAGAATCGAAGAAGGTCAACACGGAGTAGTTTTATTCAAACTAATCGTTTTTCTGTGGATGCAGGGATCGATGCACAAAAATGAGCGTTTCTTTCAAAAAATCCCCAAGCAAGTCGGGAACTGTGCCAGAGCATATAATGCTTAAGAACGGTACATGTAGAAAGCAAGACGCTGACAAATGGACTCAGGTGAAACTGTTTTTTAATTGCCAAGAGGGCCATTTCATATCATTGCCAAGAGGGTCATTGCATATCATTGCCAAGAGGGTCATTGCATGTCATTGCCAAGAGGGATATTGCATATCATTGCCAAGAGGGTCATTGCATATCATTGCCAAGAGGGCCATTGCATATCATTGCCGAGAGGGCCATCTCATACCATTGTCCAAGAAGGCTATTCAATATCTGTTGACACGCTAGACAGAAACGCTGGCGTCGAGGATATCATCATAATTTAATATCTGTTGACACGCTAGACTGAAACACTGGCGTCGAGGATATCATCATCATTTAATATTTGTTGACATGCTAGACAGAAACGCTGGTGTCGAGGATATCATCATCATTCAATATCTGTTGACACGCTAGATAAAAATGATGGCGTCGAGGATATCATCATCATTCAATATCTGTTGACGCGCTAGACAGAAGCGCTGGCGTCGAGGATATCATCATCATTCAATATCTGTTGACGCATGAGACATAAACGCTGGCGTCGAGGATATCATCATATTTCATATTTGTTGACATGCGAGACATAAACACTGGCGTCGAGGATATCATCATCATTTTATATCTGTTGACACGCAAGAAATAAACGCTGGCGTTGAGGATATCTCTCATTTTTATGAATCAGCATCTGAATGCATCAAGAGCACACGATTTGAAGGGACGCCTTTAAGTCGTTATTTAAGGATGAATAATATATAAGATTTTCTAGAAATTGATAATTTGAGGGTCGTCTATGAGTCGTATTATTTGAAATAGGATAGTGTGCAAGATCACCTATGAGTTGATAGCCTGTAGGCCATCCGTACGCCACAACAACATCCTAACCGGATAGTGTGCAAGATCGCTCAAAAATCGATAGTTCAAAGGTTATCCATAAGTAGCAACTAAATTCTTACCGGAGAATATGCAAGATTATCAAATTGATACCTCCAAGGTTTATCTATAGTCCGCGTCATATCCAAGATCGATTATGGGCAGGATTACCCAAAGACTAACAATTTGAGAGATTATCTATAAGTCATATTGTATCCAAGGTCGGATGATGTGCAGGAACACCTGAAAGCTAGCGATTGGAGGGATATCTGTAAGCCATCTCTTATCCAAAGTCGGATAATGTGCAGGATTACCTAAAAGCTAAAAATTCAAAGGATATCTGTTAGTCGCCTCGTATCCAACATCAAATAATGAGCAAGATCATCCAAAAATTGATAATTTAAAGAAAATTTATAAATAGATCATCGGCTATAAATGGAGAGGTTATCATTCCACATACAACAAGTGATATAGGTAACCAAGAGGGTTGCCACACCAACACAAGATTACACCGTTCTGCATAAAGTATTGTCGGCGTCCAAAAGGGCCACCCCACTTTGAAGACATAGTCAACTGACAAATGGCAAAATTATACAACAACCAAGAGGTTTGTTGTGTTTTTTGTTGCCAGATATTTCATTCCAAATGGGTACATGAAGAGATGATTTCGCTTTTCAGGCCACAACTCACGTGGAGATATGGTAAAAGACTACATACCTCTTTCGTGAATTATGTTTAGCACTAAAAAAAATTTGCTTGAAGCATTGTCGAGAGAATCCGAGAGGATGAAAATCTCAAATCAAAACCACAGGTGTGGACGACTTCAGATAGGACGCAACACAATATGAAACTCTTTCTTAGCAGCAAAATGGGACATAGTCTAAAGAGGGACGTCACACTCTTTGGACGTGAGCTAAAAGATGATCACCACCACCATCCAACCACACCCCTGTTAGAAGGCATGTGGGTATTTAAGGAAATTCTGGTTTCATCTATACCTTTGGGATATTTCTAAACTCATGCCGAGGGTAACCTTCTCTTTCTTTCAAATTTGGGTGGCAACACACTTAGAGTTTTGGAAATTATGTACAGGTAAGTTCTTGCCTATGGATGTGAAGGATCCCACATTCATGGTTAAGAGGTTACAAGCCTCTTTTCCACAACTCGATCAACTTGTCACTCATCTTGAGCTAAAGATCGTCTGAAATAAAAGACTATCTTTTCTACCAATTGAGTCGAACTACAAGCAGTCTGATTCCCTAAGTACTTGGGATATGTAGGTTGGGCTCTATGTAGAAAACTCGACTGCATTCCAACCTCCCCCCAAATCCCATTATTCTCTGACTTTTCGATTTCATCAAAAACTCCAAAGCCAAGATGGCTGGTGAATTCTCTTGAAAATTGTACTTAAAATCAAGCTTTATAACCTACAAGTGGCCTAAATTCTCATGAAACCTGAGATATATAGAAAATCTGATACCGAGGTCTGGCCACAACTCTATAAACTCGTGCGAGAGCCAACCTCTTTCAGATGTGAATTTGTGGTCGGACAAAAAATTAGGAACGTCAACCTCCCTTTGTCCAGGGTTACTTGCATCCACCCTACCCAAAGGGAGGGGACAGTTGTTGACGCCTAATTTTTGCCCTCCATAACTAAGTTTAATTTGGAGTTTCTTCGATTTTCAAATAAAATTACAACATTTATCCTATCCGAATAAAGAATTTTCAAAATATTTTCTGTACGTAATTTTGTCATTTTTAAGTAAGTAATTGTATATTGTCGTATTCAATTATACGAAATTATACAATTTTGATACTTGAATATTGGTTTTAAAAAAAATTGGATTATAATCAAGGCTTATCTTGAAATAAATTTATAATGATTTAAATCTTAATTTAAATATAATTTACTCTCAAAAATAATTTATTCGGATAAACACATATTTGATTTTATCGAATCAAAAAGCTCGAAATTAAACGAGGTGTTAATTCATATTGAATTTCGACTCAATTTGGTCAATTTATTAAATTAGAACCTTAATTGAAAACAATTCGGCCATAATTGCTATGCAATTGGTCGATTGAGTTTTAATTAGGCCAACTTTTAATGCAATTGTCTAAATTTTTTCCTTTGGCTATTTATTAAATAGCCAAAATACCATAATCGGTCCCAACCAAATAATAAGTCATTTTCGGCCTAATTGACTAATCAAAGTAGCCCATTTCTCCTTTTTAATTACCGTCCCAACATACCCCTTAGCCCATTCCATTCTCCAAATACCCAACGGCCCCATCCCAAAATCCTTCGGTCTGGGCCCAATCCCTGTACCCCTCTTCGCGACACTCACACAACACAAGCAAACCTTAAAAACCTAGCGTACATCGACCTTCAACGTCCAACAAACAAACAGTCAAGTCTAGATCGAAATCCATCCAAACCACGCCGACTCGAGTTCCAATCCGCCTGTCTTCCTCGTCACGTGCCTTTCCACGCGAGCAGGTACGAAGGAGACGCGAGAACCCTCTAGAAACATGCTTAGGTGTCATCCTCCAACGTCGGCGTGGTACGTCCAACTCCGCGAATCTCAGGACAATGGTACAACATTGGTACATAGTTGGACGATTTTGATTGGTTTTTTAGTATAATTTGTTTTGCTCAAATGGTATTGGTCCACCCACCTATAATTCTCCCCAAAAAATCTAAATTTGGTACAAAATCTTATCTGTGAATTGGCTCCTAAGTTGAAATTTTGAAAAAGGTTCCTTATTTTAAATCCCAAAAGGACCCCATCTCAATCGAATATAAATAGCCCTCTTGGGTCACTGATTGAAGGGAATTTTTTTGTAGCTCCAAGATTCTAAGAGGGGGGGGAATTTTGGTCACTATTTAGAGGGATTTTTGGCTCTTCTTTCTGTTCTTGATTTGAATTTTTAGGAGCAAAAAGAAATTTTTGTTGGGGGGGGGGGGGGGTTGAGAATTCAGAAAGAAAAAGAATTATTTTGTGAAAATCTTCTTGTACATTTCTTTCTGGGAAGCTGGCCGATCGATTGGGAGTCCCGGAATCGACAGCATCAACTCCCAATGTTGGCAATTTTGTTGATAGCTCGTCATCCCGTTTGCTATCCTTAAAGAGGTTCTTAAAGATTTTTGCACCAGAAATTGTCGAACCTGCTGCGAGGTTTCCACTTTTAGGTGGGGGGTGAAAGTCTGTCGCCAGTTCGACAACCTGTCTTGCTTCCCTAAAGAAGGTAAACACCTTTTTTCACCTTTATTCCTATTATCGATTTTTGTCTTTCTGCTTCATCCTTTTTTTTCTTCGTAGGATTATCTATCTGTGTAGTATTAATCATGAATGAGGCTGGGACTTGCTTGTTGTAGACGGTCGCGACGGCCTTAGGATTGTTTGGTAATCGTTTGTGTAGCATGAATCAATAATTTGAATATTGTTCAGTTTTTAATTTGGTTTTGTATGAAGAAAATTTGTTTTGCCTGAAGAGATATGTTGGGGTATGTTGTTGTATTCGGTATGATTCAGGCTCTAATATTCATGGTCCTATTTGGAATAAATGCGGGCAGCTCTTCAAGTTGCTTTATGTATGAAAATGTAGGCGGTCATGTCCTGCGATTTATAGGTTGTTCTAATACCTGAGCATTTACTTCTTTCTGTATTCGAGCTAGCCTAAATGTTCTCTTTAGTTCCTAGACGATCCTACATATTTTAGTCACTCGTATTATATTCTAGATGATTAAAGATGGTTACTCCTCGCTGACAAATACCTCTAAACCTTATTCGAGTGTTCTTATTTCTGAAGGATGAGAGTAAATCTTTATGTTAGCTTGAACATCGTACTGGATATATTACGTAAAACCACGCTATTAGTCTCTTTATATGAACTTATGAGATGGTACGCTGATTTGTTGTTTTAAGCGTTTTACCCTCGAGTTGTGCATCATGTAGAATTATTCGAGAATAAGAAGGATAAGACGTCCTTAGTATGGCTGTATACAGTGACAACTCTAGGACATCTAAATTGGATATGATTATATTCGTAACTTTGATCACGTGCTACTCAGTTATGGTTCTTCTCTCTTAATCAACTTTGTGACTGGTAGTACAAGTTATAAGAGGTGAATGCTTGATTGCTTCCATTTAAAGTTTTCAACTTGGGTGCTTTATGATGGTTTCTTTATCACATGATTTCTTATTTATAGCTACTGTGTAATAAAGTTATCAACTTTGATGCTTTATACTATTTTTTAATCACACGTTTTCTTATTTATAGCTACAGTGTAATAAAGTTTGATGCTTTATGATATTTTTTTTGTCACATGCTTTCTTGTTTACAATTACAGTGTAATCGTTTGATACCATAAACAATGAATGGATTGAAGTATTCTTGTTGTTGATTGTTTAATTAAGTTGCTAAATGTAGTCGGCATGTCATTTGTTTTCTCGAGACACTTGGTCAATGGTAGGGTACCTTGTTTAGGCCATGACTAATAAAGTCTAAGTTGTCGTTTGTTCTACTATAATCATTTCATTCTTATGGAATGCTAGTTGTGTATCTTTGGCAATTATTTATTGGCCTTATGCTACATTATGAACCTTTGATGGTCAAATATGCGCTTTATGACTCACGAATTACTTGTTTCGTGTATATTATTGGCTCTTGTTCAGTTATTTTACATTATTCTCATATGTTCTCTCTGTTTACCGTTTTATCTTGTGCCAAGGTGTACTAGTTTCTGTTAGGATTGCTATGGCTAACTGAGATTACTTAAACACTTTGAATCATGTAATATTTTAGCACATTTTGTTTGAATGCTAATGTTAGAACATTTATTAATTACTCTCTTTTTCTTTCGCATATGGACGCTCCCAAGTCCTACTTGGACTCCATTTTCCTTTACATGCCTATTGTGAGTCATTGAGGCCCATTTAATCCCAAGTCAAATCCTAGAGAAAATTCAAATGTTAATCGCATAGCGCATGGATACGAGGAGATTAAAGAGGGAAAAGGGATTAAATCCCACATTCGAAGCGGCTACAAGAATCCAAAAATCTTATTTGTTATTTTGTTTTTTTACTTATTGTTGTTTTTATTTATTTATTTTCTTATTTATTCATTCGGGCCTTGAAGCCAAAGTTGTATTTAATACAGGTGGAGCAAAACTCGAGCCAAAGGCTCGAAAAATAGTTTAGGACTGGAGAAATGGGTCGAAAGCCCAACTAGACTAGGATAAGTCTCGTTGATTTGGGTCCAATGGCCTAAATCCTTTACTTTCTCCTCCCTTCCCCTTTTATGTGTTTATTTATTTTTTTAGTTTTATTTAGTCTTGGTTAAAATCCCTACTAAGTCGCCTAAATCTATTTTACACAAGTCTTCTTTTAAAAAAAAAAATCAAATCACTATTTCAACAAATTAATCTTTTCAGAAGTTAATCAAAAGATGTTTTCGAACAGTTCGGATAACCGCAAGTTAGCGGACGTTTTAGGTGCCTAACACCTTACTAAAATGTTAATAAGAACCGCTTACTCAGAATAACTTAACTTAAACGATTTTTCTGTTTTGGATCGTTTGAAGTAACTCTATAAAGGTTTCTTAATTCCTTTTCAAAATTAAGTGGCGACTCTTTAAAAGTCCAAAATTTCTCCGCAAAACACTTTTGATAATGCTTCTTACAACAAGACTGCTATAAAAAATTAAAATCTACGCTATCTCCGTCGTTGCCTGAAATTTTTCGTATTAAGTGTACATGTCATATATATAATTTAATTGTAAAAGATGGTCTTGAGTTTTTTGAGCTTTATATTGAAAAAATTCGTCTTGCTGTTGGTTTTATTCAAGAAAATAATTGTAGATCGAGAATTAGAGAATTTAAAGTTAAATGTCAAGAAAATGGACTTGCACCAATATTGATGACTGAGGAAATTGATATTAGATGGAATTCTACGTATGATTTTTTAAAAACTTGTTATAAATATAGAATTCCTATTACACTAGTTTTTAACCAACATTGCGGTTCATTTGCTAATTCTGCTGATTGCATGCTACATGATTTTGATTGGGTTGTGATTAAGGATCTTGTTAAGTTTTTAGAACGGTTGAATTTTCTGGTGCTTATTAGCTTACTGTTTGTAATATTTTGGCATATATAGCTGATATTTCTGGTTTGCTATAAGAATATAAAAATAAAGAAGGTTATAAAGAAGTTGTTGGTGCCATGTTTACTAAATTTAAAAAATATTTTTTCCTGATTCTCCCTATTTACTTGGTTGGTGCTATGTTAAATCCATGCATGAAATATAATAATATGTGTCACTTTAGTACTATTATTTATACTAACTTAGAAATAAATATTAACCATGATTCTGAACAAGTACAACCTGATTTGTGGACGGCTATGAATGATGCAAAGGATTACATAGAAAAATTATATAATCACTATGTTGATTTATTTGATTTAGCCGTACCTACAAATATCACTCCAACTGTCGCTCATCATCCTCCCGAGGAGCCATCATCTTCTAAAAGGCCGGCACATAGTGGTTTTTCTGATTCCTTTTATGATTTAACTTGTTGGAATAGTGTTGATGAGAGAGCTTACACATCAACTTATCGGGAAGAGCTGAAATATTATCTTCGGTCGGCGCCAGAGGATCGCAGACGACGGATCAACACGTTGGATTGGTGGAGGAGTAATGAAACACAATATCTTGTGCTTTCAAGATTAGCTAGAGATATCTTGAATGTTCCAATGTCAACCGTTGCATCAGAGAGCGCCTTTAGTCAGGGACGACAGCAGCTTGGAGACAACCGACACTCATTGGGAAACAATGCAATGAATGTTCTAATTTGCCTCAGAGATTGGATTAGAGCGGAAAGAAGAAACCTAGGAATGGAACCGAAGCCGAGCGACGAGATGAAACTTGAAGAAATTATGTCTTCACGGGAGAACTCAGCAGAATCAAGTCCAATGCATGGTTTTGCCCCCATTGACTTCGACTATCCTATGCAAGTTCCCGTTAATATTAACATGCATGAGTTGGAAAAAATGATGCATAATTTGTAGATTTTTCATTCATGTAAATTATAAATTTTGGATCATTTTGCAATCAATAAAATTCCCCAAATTCATTCACTCCTTAGTCCTTACTTTTTATATTTTTTCATTTAATGATTTAAAATTTTAAATTGAATTTCTAGTTTTCTACTTTAAAGTTTAAATTAAAAACTTACTTCTAATATATTATTAATTTACTACCAAGTATTATTAGTTTATTATATTAAGTAGCATATGTTTTGTATATTTGTGTATATATCTTCTACAGATGTGTATATTTAACGTATACATGTGTATATATTTTATAAATTAGTATATAACTATATATATAAATATATATATATATATATATATATTGTAATGCATATATATTCTAGTATATTTTATTAGTAGTAGTATATATACATTGAATGGTGCGTATACATGTGTATATATCTTCTATAGACGTGTATATTTAACGTATACATGAGTATATGTCTTATAAATTAGTATAGATGTGTATGTTTAATGTATACATGTGTATATGTTTTATAAATTAGTATATAACTATATATATATATATATATATATATATATATATATATATATATATATATATATATTGTAATGTATATATATTGTAGTATATTTTATTTAAACTTTAAGGTAGTACATATATATTGGATGGTGCGTATATATGTGTAATTGTGTATATGTGTATACATTTTTTAAATTCTATTGTAGTATATACTATATATATAGTGTATATATATTGTTTAACATATTTATAATGTATATAGGTGGGTATGTATAATGTATATTGAAAAAAAAGATTTTTTTAATATTTTTTATCGGGTTTGACCAATTTTTTAATCGGGTTTAGGTGGGCTTGATCGGGTTGGGTTAAGTGGACCGGGTTAGGGTTGTTTTAATTTTTTTACTGTTGAGCCCGTCCCGGCCCACTTAGACCCCAACCCGGACCCAGCCCAGCCCACAAACCGGTTAAATGACATGGGTCGTTTTCGGGTTGGCCCGGCCTGGCCCACATAATAGCCCTACCATCGCTCCATAATCACCAGTCACCACCATTAACCACCATTGTCACCACCACCCACCAGCACCAACCCTCAACCATCTCCACTATCACAATCACCATTGCTACCAATTACTAGTGCCAGCCGCTATCATATCTATTATTACACCTTCAACATGATGGTAGCTTGGTTAGGAATTCACATGATCAATTTAGCTAAGATCAAATGGTTCAGGCTAAACTTATATTCGCTTGAGGTCGGTCTGGAGACATGGGTATGTCAGCAGTGCATTACACGTGTTGGTAGGGTATGGCAAAACCTTGGCAGTGGTATGGCTAAGGCATGACAAAGGCTGATAAGTTAAAGCAGATCAAGGCTAAGACTGATTTAAGCTAAGGCAAGTCATGTTGTGGAGACGTGGCTAAGACAAGGCAAGCTGGGTTAGATGTGGCTGGAACAAGGCGGCTTAGGTGCTGACATGGCAGTGAATGGACGGGTGCACAGACGCTCAGGACCCTAGTGCAAAATTGACATTAGTGTTGTCAAGGATGTGCTGGCACTAGGCGCATGTTTTGCATACGATAGCAGTTGGGCTCTTACAACGGCATTGGACCTGTGGCAAAGCTTTGTTGTTGATGGAATTTCAATGTTGTCTTCGAAATTTAATTATCTTATCAACTGGGATGTCAACTGAATTAGGATTGGATCATGTGTTGGACATATGACTAGCATGTGGCTGACATGTGACAGAAGTCATGGCCTATAGGCACAACGGGATGTCTCGAGGGAAGACTTGGTTGTTTGTCAGATTTTTGTAAGACTGTTTTGTGTGCTTTTTTGTGGCGCGAGTTAAATACAAAATTAAAAATTCGACCCTGTATATGCTTGTGTCATTTTATTCGTAATTCTAGGCAAACTAAATGTTGAGCGAAAAAGTAAAGGGCTGAAGTCATAGTATGTGTGACTGCCGAAGTGGGTGCAAACAAACAGGTTGACCTTCTGTCACATATCACCTCTATTGTTCTCATTGTATCCACCGTCACCACCATCATCAACCACTACCGGCCAATTCCTACTATCAACCAACTCATCTATCACAACTAGCACCATCGCTAACTATCACTAACACATCATCAACCTCCACATATTCTTCGGCCACCATCACCACAAGTGTTACCACCACCATCAACTACTACTATTGCTACAGTCTATCTCTACTAATAACCATCTCCACCATCACAGCTAAAAGAGTCTCCAATTACCATCAACATATCGTCAACCATATCCATACTTTTTTTCAGCCGTCACAATCAACATCTTCAATTATTAACATCAATCCATGTCACATCACAACCACCAAAATCACTACCAATCGCCACCCTCCTGACAGCCACCGTGATACCAACTATCTCTACCATCACAACTATCACCACCAACATTACGAGTCACTAACTTTAAACATTACCATCACCACCATTATTAACAAACCATCTTCACTATCACTAACAAACATAAATATTTTTTTTATAAATCAAACAACAATTTATTATATTAAATTAAATATTTTTTAACATTTAATTAATTTTTTATTTGTATTATATTTTTATTATATTTAAAAATAAATAAATTTTACATATTCAAATGTTGAAAAATAAGCAATAATAATCGTTCTGAATCTTAATAAAAAATAAATACAGCCTACATATATTACATGGTCTAGTTTATCGCACGAAGTTTACATTTCAATAACATCTATATATGTTTCTTAATCGAGCTAGTTAGCTCATCGAACGAGGTTTATCTAGTGCAATTTATATTTATAACGACATTGCTGAATTTTTTTAACGTGGCTTATACTTTAATAACATATGCATACGTTTCTCACTCGAACTTGTCACATGAGTACTATTAATTAATATTGTCGATATTGTTGCCAATTATTGCCTAGAGGATATCCAAAAAGTAGCGGCGGCATATTACTATAAATTTTTATGATTTAAGGTTTACTATAAAATTAGGAAATACGGCAAGTATTTACCAATGCGAGGATTTATTAATTAGTAAGCATCAGATAGTGTTACCTAATTGTTTAACCATTGCTTATCCTATAAATCATTACAAAATACTTGTTATTCTTAACAAAAATAAATATTTCATACGTAATATTTATCATTATAGAAAAGGAAAAGGATTAAAAATATCCCTCTACTTTAGTATCTATAATCTATAATATATTAAAAGTGTGAATATCCTTAGAAAAGTGATTTGAACTTTTCGCCCTTCATTAAAACACCCCGTAATAGACAAAATCGTCTTTTCACCTTTATTTTTTAAATAATTATCATTTAAGTATTTAGAATACATAGAAAAAACAAGGAACAATTCCAATTCTAAAAGGAATTAAATGTAATGTGAGATTTTTTATTAAGAGTCCTATGCAATTAGGGATAGAACTATTGATGGAAAGGGAAAAAAATTTAAGAACCAAATTTATAGTTAAATTATAGGCATGGAAAAAAAAGATTCCTACGCAAATTTCTTAAGGAAAAATTTTGGGAACCAAAATATATATATATATATATATATATATATATATATATATATATATATATATATATTAAATATGCATGGAAAGAAAAAAATATATCTAAGTAAAAAATTATAATATTTGACAATTTTAAATCAATTAGAATTTTACCTTATATAAAACAAAAAAAGATTGTCTATAATTCTACTTAAATAGTTATTTGATCAAATTTTACTATAAAAATAAGTGTAATTCTTCTACTTCTACATTTCTTCTTATTCTTCTTATTTTTGTTTTGATTTGATTGATGATTAATTAAAGTTTCTTTTTTTTATTCTTTAGGGTTTTCTGGCTTTTTCGTTATATGAATTCTCTTTTAATGGTTGTCCTTTTTTTGGTGCAGACTCTAACAATTATCGCCACATGCAAAATATGATCAAATAGCCTTTTCAGAGGTAATTTTAATTTTTCTTCGAAAAGTGATTTGAATATTTTGTCATTCATTAAAGCACCCAGTAATAGACAAAATCGTATTTTCACTTTTATTTTTTAAGTAATTATCGTTAAATTATTATTCAAATATTTAAAATGCATAGAAAAACATAAGGAACAATTTCAATTCTAAAATGAATTAAATGTAATGTGAAATTTTTTATTAAGAGTCCTATGCACTTTTTTAGGGAAAGAACTATTGATGGGAGGGGGGGGGGGGGGGAATTAAGAACTAAAATTTATAGTTAAAAAATACGCATGGGAAAAAAAGATTCCTATGCAAGTTTTATAGGAAAAAATTTTAGGAACCAAAATATATTTTTTAGAAAAACATATGCATGAAAGGAAAAAAATATATCTTATATAGGTAAGAAATCATAATATTTTACAATTCTAAATCAATTATAATTTTACCTTATATAAAACATAAAAATTTCTACTTCTACATTTCTTCTTTTTTTTCTTATTTTTTTAATTTTGATTAATGATTAATTAAAGTTTTCTTCTTTGATTCTTTAGGATTTTCTAGCCTAAAGAAAACAAATAAAGTTGAACCAAAAAATCAAACCATACACGTCTTAAAAAAAAAAGAGATAAAAATATGTGAGGTTATATTTGGAATGCATATTATTTTAATATTAAAATAATTTATGAAATAAAAATAAAGATCTATCATATTTAGATATTTTTTTAAAGGAAAGATTTTGGACATCTAAATCAATTAAAATTTTACCTTATATATCAAAATGAATTTCTATAATTCTATTTAAATAATATTTTGATCAAACTTTAACACAGAAAATCCGTCACTTCTTCTACTATAAAATTAGACAAGACAGTTCCCGCCAGATAAAGTAAATGTTTATCTTAACTAAAAACTAACATTTATAATACGAGAATGGTGATTCTCTTTTTTGTTGCCAAAAATTTTACTTCTTTCAAAGACATTTCATAGTTTTTATGCAATTTTTTAAGGTAATTGGATATATATTGGGTTAAACGGACTAGAGCACTTCAAACTCCATTGGTTTTAAATTCTTTATTCTTTTGTTTTTTAATTTTCTATTTGAACTACATATAAATTTATCTTGAATTCTTTTCTGTTTTGAATTCTGGATGCAAAGACTTTTATGATAACAATTAGGGGGTGTTCATCGGTTGGTTTATAGTTCGATTTTATGTATTATCAGTTCAATTTGTTAGTGAATTCTGTTTTAACTTCTGAATGCAAAGACTTCTATGATAACAATTAGGGGGTCTCATCGATTGATTTATAGTTTGATTTTATGTATTATCAGTTCAATTTGTTAGTTTTTGATTTCTAAACATGCTACCAAATCAGTAAGGTATTTCTTATCGATTTGGGTCATTAACAGTTCGATTTTTTAGTTAACTGATAAAAAATGTTCATTTATATACACGATATAAAAATGTTCATCTAGCTAAAGACTTTGCTATTAATTTATACAAAAGTAATTTTGTATTATGTTTATGTAATATAATTCTTTATTATTTTAATTTCTATTTCATAGCCTTATTATCAATTAATGTGACACACGTGCAAAGCACGTACACTTTGACTAGTATTGGTTAAATTTGTCCATTCGTTATACTATGGGGTCAATTATACCCCTACCATTATACTATAGAGCAAATTATACCCCTGTTATTATGAAAGTTAACAAGATTACCCTTGAATTAGATGAATTCCCTCAAATTCAAAAAAATTATCCAATTTCTCTTAATTACCCATTTTTCCAATTTAACCCGACCCATTACCACCTAAACTCATACAAAATATACCCGACCCCCCACCCCATTGTTCCTTCTCTTTCACGAACAGCAACTTGGGTCTCAAGCCTGCTGCTCCAGCGAACCATCATCGATCAACAATTGCTCTCATTTCGTCTCCCCCTTGATTTTATTTCCATTCAAGTAATCACGAAGTGCTTCATTTCCATAAACATTTGATAGATACCAAACAACCAAGTCTTATAAGGTAACTAGAGTAGCATGGCCCGTGCCAGCACGGGCCCAACATTAAGATATTTTGATTATGTACGATAAGTTAGATTGATGTCAATGTGAATTATAAAATATGAATATACAAAACATATTAATTACTTGATAGTATTTTTGAAGGAGCCAAATTATTTCACAAGATAATCATGTATAACTTACTTATATAAATAACACAATTCTATGTATTTTGAAGTTTAGATCTTTAATCATATGATTGAAATTTGTTACATTAAGTATAAAATATGAGATTAAAATTGATACATAAGACTTGACATCTGTTATATAAAATGGAGAATAACTATTGAAAAAGATAAATGGTTATCTAGTCATTGCATATTACATCACATGTGGGTTGTAACTAATAGGTTAAAATTGCATTGTATTCCCCAACTAAGCCAACATAAACATCTTTTGCTCTCATTTCTCCTTCTTTTTTATTTGTCAACTTGTTCTTTGAAGTTAAAATTAAATTAATATATTAAATTTAAATTTCAAGTGTTTTGAAAATTATATATATGAAAAAAAACTATAAGTTACCATCTGTCATATTAATTTAAGTTATTTGACTTTGAGAACACAATAAAACATACTTCTGTAAATATTTTTATCTAACTTTGCTTTTGTATATGTTCTTTCCATTGAAACGTAGGAGCCACTTGTTATAGTGTATAAAAATAATTTTGAATAGAATGTATTAGTAATGTTTGCATTATTAATGTTTGGATTAGTAATGCTGGTATTATTTATACTAATATTATTTCTTATACACTATTTGATGTATTGTAGTAGAACTTGTTTTTTCAATCTTGATGTATTTAAACAAAAGTTTTTTTAAAAGAAGAATGCATATACATTCTAAAATTCATCCGAAATTTAGCACGAGTTCAATATATATTATTTTTGTCTCAATTTATATGAAACAAATAGAATTTAGATAATCAATCATACTTTTAATATGTATTTAGATAATTTAAGTTGTTAACTACTATAATTTATAATATTTTTTATTTAATTTTCAAATAATATACATTACTTTTCTTGTCCAAACTTTTGTGGAATTGATAGTCAATTATATTTGTAAAATAATTTAAGTTTTAAATTTTTGTGATTTATAATACTTTTCTTCTATTATAATTAAGTGACACTAATATAATTTCAAGAGTCAAACAAATATTTTATATTTTTAAAAAAAAATTAAGTTGTTAATTATTGTGATTAATAATTTTTTTACATACTTTTTTTTTGAAATATATAACAAATTAAATTGTTTTTAGATATTTTAAATTGTTAACTATTGTAATTTATAATACTTTTTATGTAATTTTTTGAATAATATATGTTATTCTCCTTGTACAGAGTTTTGTGTCGTTGATAGCCAATTATATTTTTTAGATAATTTAAATTTTTAATTATTATGCTTTATAATATTTCTTCTATTCAAATTTAAGTGACACAATACGTATATGATCATAATAATTAATTAGGGGGTAATATAGTAAAATTACGATTGAGCAGCAAAGCATAAATGTCTTAAATGACTTACAACGACTAATTAGAAGTGACATAGCAAAATTACTATAAAAATACTCATGAAAAAAAATTAAGTGGATCTCATATAAGACGTCAAGTTAATTTAAAACATCAAGAGTTAATTTGTCATTTTTATATCTATTTTACCCTTTTTATTAAATATTATTAATTTTTTAATACTTAAATGACTTATAATAATTAATTAAGAGTAATATTTAGTAAAACTATGATTGAAGTAGCTGAAGCAGATATGTCATAAATGTCTATTTTTTAATTAAATATTATTAATTTTTTAATACATAAATGACTTATAATAATTACTTAGGGGTGATAGCAAAATCATGATTGAAGCAGCTGAAGTAGACATGTCATAAATATTTACTTTATCTTTTTTAATTAAATATTATTAATTTTGTAATACATAAATGACTTATAATAATTAATTAGGGATGATATAATAAAATCACGGATTGAATATTATTAACTTTTCAATATATAAATGACTTATAATAATTAATTAGAGGCGATATAGTAAAATTATGATTGAAGCATTCATGTCATAAATGTCTATTTTATTTTTTAATATTAATTTTTAATATATAAATTGCTTATAATAATTAATCGGGGTGATATAGGAATGTTGGTGAATTTTTAAAAATCAAGAAACACTAATTATTAAGTTTATTTAGTTAAAATCATAATTCCGTAGGTTTTAGATAAATTGAGAAAAATATCAAATTAATCAAATAAGTTATATAAGTAAAATACATTTTATATATATTAAGTTTTTTTAAAATGAAATATTAAATTTTTGCATTGAGTTTGAGGTGATTAAAATAACTACAATCCAACAAATAATTAATGCTCAAAGTTTTAATTAAAAAATTAATTAACTTATAGGAATAGTATGCTTAATTCAATACTGATAATATAATTTGCATGTGCAAAAATAACCAATTATTATTATTTCGTAACGAATTATGTTTAACCTTATATAAGTAAAATCTTGTTAGGTATTTTTCTTTAGTTTCGTTTTGTTGGTATATATTGACTTGGCACAAATTTTTAAAAAATATTTATTAAAAATTTATTTTACTAAATTAGCTTTAATAATTTTACATGAAGAATTTAAATTAGGCAAACTTGTATTTCATGAAACAAATAAGGAAGAAAGCAAATTATATGTTTGACATGAAATGTAAATAAAGAATAAAATATATTTAATTATATTTATCATATTAATTATTATAATAAATTATTATCTTATTAATCAATTTACTTAAATATAATATATTTCAAACAATTTTATATAACCTAAATAAAAGTAGCATGTAGGTACTCACCTTCATCCTAAATACAATGAGAAATACAATTTTTATAGAATAATTATGTCTTTTTATAGAATAATTATATCTTTAAAAAAAAAAGATAAATAAAAATGAAAAATAGATGATAGATAGAGGGCTCACCTGTGGAAAAGTGTGCAAGCCTAGAGAGTCACCTGTAGTGACATTTATGATAAATTTCTTAAATGACATTGTCTGTAATTAATTAGAAAAGAAAGGACTTTGTTTTAGAATTTTTGATAGGTCCACCAAAGGAAGCATAAAAGATTTTCAATCTGGGCTTATAATTTTCTTTAAAGACCTTAATACCTTTAACTTTGAATTTAATATCAAATAGATGACATATTGAAACCGCTCTTTCTAATATATAGAAGAAAGATAAGATATAAAGGGATATGTTCATCCACTTTTTCCCTATTATTTCTTCATGTCTCGCCCTGTATTATATTTTATTGTTTCTTCTTAAAAGCAATTTTTAATGGATAACCACGGCAAGATACATATGGTGCAAATCATATTCGATGCTGATAGCATTCAGTCATGTAAATGAGACACTAATCTTGCAAAAACTCTCTCTAAAACGTTTACGACCAACCTTCTGAGTAAAAAACAAAAGGATTAAAATTACTAATGTTTCCAGAACATTTCATTTAATTGATTAATATATTTAGAAAATTGACAATTGGCAATTTGTGCAAAAACTTTTTCAAAATTCAAGTCGAAAATTTAACACTTTTATTATGGGTTCATGGCCAAGGGATAAGATAAAGAATGTGATAAAAAATATATTGAGGCAAACAATTAGTGTAGAGCTTTAAATATCATTGTTTTAAAAAATTATTGTGCAGATTCAAAAAAAAATAGTTGTCAATACTTGAAAGTTGGACGAATAAGAATTGCTTTGACCGTACCTTTTTAAGTTAAGCTATTTAGTTAATTTACATAGATAAGTATGGTTGGTTAAATTGAAAAAAAAGAAGAAGAGTAATTTAAAGAAAATTAGGTAAATTTTTTAATTTAGGGGAGTCCATCCAATTCAAGGGTAATCTTGTTAACTTTCATAATGGCAGGGGTAAAATTGATTCTATAATATAACAGTAGGGGTATAGTTAACACCATAATATAACGAAAGACAAATTTAACCAATATACTTAAGTAGAGGAGTATTTTTTACCCTTTTTCCTTATAGAAAATCGCAACATGATTGGGTGTTTATTTGCACTTTTATCCTTAGTCATAATGCGAAGAGATTAATATGATGAAAAAGAGAATTATTGAAGTTAACTTGTTTTCACATTCCCCCTTGAGCTTCTCTTCTAAAAGAAAAATTTGTTGTCACAACACCCATACATGGAGCATCTTCATGCATAACGTTTGGTTCTTCATTCTTTACCCCACACGAGTTATCTTAGAGGGTGAGGGAGCTAGGGCAACAAGGTTTGTGCAAGAGTTGCAAATGAAGTATAACCAAAGCTAACTGCTGGCTGCAGGTCATACAAAAAGTAACAATGCCGACAATAACATACCCAATGATTCAAATAACTTCTTTTTTAAAAAAAAAATACTCAATGTAATCGTACAAAGCGGGATCTGGGGACGATAGACTGTAAGAAGACCTTACCCCTACCTTGGAGGTAGAGAAGGAAGTTTCCATCGGTATAAATGATATACTCGCTGACCTATCATGAACAAGAAAAAGCTAAATACACAGATCTAACCTACTTTTTTAGTAAAGAACGAACTGAAGGGGCACAATATTGCTACTAACATTGACTCCAGTGGATTATTCTGGCAGGGCACAGTGGTCTTACCGAAAGAGGAGTGTTACAGTTACCTGAGAGAACTCTTAACAGAAACCAAGTTATGTTTGACTACTAAATCAAACTAATGTCGGCGCTCTTCAGTTACCACTTCTTACCAGCATGCAGGTAGGCACTTCTACTTATTCAGGTATGTGATCTGAAGGATTCTCTTGGCTTTCCACAGCTTTGTAAAATATATAGGACTTCATGGAGCATCATGCTTGCTCCAACTATTGTGTATTGTTTGTCAAGTATTATTCAAGAAAAGTTCGGTCACTCTTTCAACCCGAATATTACGTGTCTGATTTCAGACACGTAATATTCACAAAAAGTACCAGAAAGAAAAAACATACCAAAGGATTAACCATAGTGTTAAACATGATATCCTGCAAGCTATGTTGCTCGGACTCTTCAAAAATGTCAACGGGTGCATCTCGAATTCTCCAAAAGTAGTTTATTTTTGCAGAATCCGACACGGTGCGGCATCGAAAGTGAAGAGTTCGCGCAACTTAGCCTGCAAGTAAATCTATCCCTTTCCTCCATCAATATCCTCTAGACAAATACAATTTTACTCCTGGCAATAAGGGGCTTCAAGTTTTTTTCTTGTCCAATTCGGTATAATTTGCAATAATATACATAATCCAAAAATCATGCGGCGAAAGTCTTAAAAATAACACAATATTGTATAAGATGAAACAAAAATTGCATAAGAACTACTCAACGTCCTTTTGATTTGTAGCTGAAAATAAACAGTCAACTTCCATAATTTCATCAATATATTTGGCGCTTCAACGCCATGTGGATACAAAGTGTAAAGAGGACTACATTCCAGCTTGTAAGAGTAACTTCGAATCTGAGTTGGGCACTTAGCAGGAACTTCTGTTTACCCGTAATTATCACAATATGAAGACAGACAATTCTTCATTAGGAGTGAACTTAGCAAACTTATCTATTCCAAACTAGGTGCCACTTCAGTTGGATTTGACTCGAACACATCTGAGTCAGAAGCCTCTGGTTCTTCAAGAAGTTCTTGTGATTGAATTGCTTCCTTATAAACAGGAGTAGCCTTGAAATCTGTAGCTCCATCGTTATATGTGGCCACAGCAATACCACATGCAATTAGCTGCCAAAATCAAACCGGTAAAAATCCTCTCAAGGGTATTTAAAAGACCACATTAGGAAAAAATGGAAGGATGCACAGATAGAAAACAAATATAAGTTTTCCCTCGATGAAAAGTTTCTAATATAATCGTAAATTGCATTGCTTCTCAATACATAAAATATTGCTAAAGGCGTATCAAGTTGTTCCATTTTCCCATTTCCTGGTTATGATACCCAAACATAACCATTATAGAAAATAGGCATAGGCATCCTCTAGATGAGAATACTACCAAATCCATCCTAATTTATAAACATTAATTGACAAGGTTCATCATTTCGGTTGTCTTCTTTTGAGAGGGAGAAACAACCGTTGCTGGCAATCCAAACTAGTCTAAAGTAGCCCCAACAAGAAACAACAGATTTATTTATAACTTTCATGGAAAACAAGAAGTCGTCATGGCCTTGTGGATGGTGCACCTATCATTAAATAACCCAATTAAGTTTGATAAGCTAACTAGGCAATCAAGAATCAACCAATGGTAACTTCACCTGGTCAATGAAATTTTTCAGCTTTCAATTATTCCTTCTCATTTCATAATATTGTCCATCTTGAAACGTGTTACGAAAATATCATATATATTCTTTTGCATATATGACAACAAAAAAAGACCATTTAGTTTTAATCCTAATCTTGCATAGAAGTTAAATGTTAAATAAGACTGGTATCTTACGGTCTGTTGGTACTTGGTAATGTATGTGAATCAACAATTTTGGAACATCTGAAAACTGTCATATTGGAATATAAACTTTGAACAAGAAAAGTAACTGTTTTTACTCATTTGGGTTGTTTCAATCTATTGACATCAATTCGGCTTTGATATTTTTCTAATCTTTAGCATATGAAGAGTACACACCAAACAGGGCAAAACTACTACGTACTAGTTCAAACGAAACCAATAGCTTTTGCTTAAACACCGTATTTGTACTAAAAAGTCCATTAAACATGTTTAAATAATTAAATTTAAACCCAATAACTCAAACAACCTACGGAGTACGGATTCAGTAAGCAAGTTCAAAACCCATAAACTTTCAAACCTAGTTCCACATAAATCACACGAATTCAACACAAATGAATGACTTATGTAACAAATAATACATAAACTAAACACTCAAACTTGGTCTCAACTGGCAGGTAAGCACTCCAACTTTGAGAGTGCATATCTAAGACACCTCAATTCGCCTTCACTGTGTCAGTTAAACACTCCAACTTATCAAATGATCATCTAGACACCTCCAAAATTTATTTGAATGTTTGTTTATGCATTATGTCTTTAGGTAACATAACATGTAACCAACACATACTACAAATTAGTAAACATATTAGTATAAATTAACAGAAAGTTTTGAGTACGCACCGAAAAGACAACGCCAAAAGCCCACATATACTGAACAAAGAATCCAAATCCATCCCATTGAGGACCTTCCCAAAAGTCCTTTTCCTCTCCAGGAAGCTTCGGCATCTCAAAACCATCACCAATCGTCGCAGTTGCCTCACTGCCAATACTAATATTCACCTTTCGAAACTCTTCTTCTTCATCATCTTCCTCTGCCTCTTTCGTTGAAATTGAACTTCTCTTGTTCTTCCCTGCGGTGAACTTCTTTGCAGCTAATACGGTGAATAATTGTCTTCTTTTACCCTGAGATGGAAGTGAAAAGGGACGGCGAAGAGGGAATTGGGTGTAGGGTATTATTTTTGTTGATGAACAGTTACAGAGAGTTTGATTTCCAGTGAGAGCCATTGTTGTGGCGGATAACAAGTATGTGGACGAGACTGAGCTGATAATAAACTAAACTAAACTACTTTTGGATCCGAAATGGGAAATGCTTTATTGGTCGTTAAGATCCGATTAGATAAGATATTTCTGTTGTTTTTTTCTGTAATTTTGTAGTTTTTTTTTTTTTTTGCGTGTGAGTTTAAAATCACCGAGTGTAATATAATGAAAGATACTTTTAGGAACTGAATTGTGGTGCCATGATTGGGATCCTTGGACCAAATTGAGCCTGTGAAAATGGAAAAACATTTGGTGTATTGAGAATCCTAAATAATTATGGATAATTTTTATAAATTTTGAGGATTTAGTATCTAATTATAATTTATTTTGACTGTTTTGATATTTATAAAAAATTTCAACTTTTTATTATCGTGACACATGACTAAGGTTCGTGATACGTCACAATCCGATACATATGTATCAAATTAATTGGCTGATATATAAATACCAATACATAACTCTAATGTATCGGTAGCATAAAAAAAATATTTCAATAAATTATTTTTGTCATATTTTCAATCAAAGATATCTTTCTTATGTATCTATAATTTAATATATTTAGTAAAATACATAGTTTTTGTACATTTGATGAAGGGTTGTGTGATTTATCTTCTTGTCTTTTTTAACCAGATGAATAATTCTTATGTATCTCCGAACTTTCTTAACAGATACATCAGGTCCTTAATGTATCTTCTTGTTCTTTTCCAATTTGAGGCTTCAAACCTTCGAAAATGTTGTTCTCTTCAACTCGTTCTTCAAAGCTCCAACCCAACGAGCTGCATTATTTTCTACTTTCTTCAAAATGAAATCAATCAATGAGTCCAAATTCCAATATTCAACAACGAAGCTACAAGGAAATTAAATTGATGTTCGTCGCAATGTCGAACGTCCAACACAACAATGATGGATTTTCTTAGATCTAAAACACTCAATTTCAATTTTAACTAGCAAATTTTGAATCTCCGCCTCATATAATATCAATCATGGGTTGAACAGGGATATGCAACTTGAATCCACAATTATGAATCTTCGAAGAACACCATAAATATGAAAATAAACTAACCTTCTTATTAATTGGAGAAGAATTGAAAATAAAGTGGAGATGAAGAGACTTTATTTTAAAATCATCAAATTGAGAGAAATCACAAATGAAATGTCCAAGATTTTATCCGCACTTTTAGGACATTTGGGCGATACTAAACAGTACTATTATGTCGATATATATATATTTTTTTTATTTTTTTTTAAGAAAGCGAATGTTGAGATTTTTGTAATTACTTTATAGAGATGAGGTTTTAAGTAAATATAGTAAGTTAAGGTATAGTAATATGTTATTTTTTCATTAATTAATTTTATTACAATACTAGATACTTTGTAAAAAATAAAAATCAGAAGAAAAAATTAATTGCTCGTAGGTAGTAAATTAGTAACCTAAAAGGTAGATGTAATATGCAACTAAATAAAGAGAAAATTATCCCCAGTAGTATTATTAGATCTAAAATAACAAATTTTAGCAACATTTTTAGATAATTGCATTAATAGCATTTTAGTTACAAGTTATAGCAACTTATTAAAAGATATATTATTTTAATTATATTTTCAAGATTTATTTTTAATTATATAATTTAAAATCAGTTCCATATTTATTGGATTGTAATCAATATTTTTCTTAAATTGTGTATTGATAATCATGGTAAATATATGTTATTTTTTATTTAAAAGATTACACATTTTTAATCATAACTTTATTGAAAGAAGATTACGTGTAAATCAAATTAATGTTTCGAAAAAGTATCTAAATCACCTCTCTCTCTCTCTCCATTCAAATTCTCTAATACTCAACCTCACCTCACTCTTTCTCCATTATAATACTCAATATTTCAAAACTTTATTGAGATTTATGTCTCCATATAATATTCATATTCTTCCCTTGAAAATACAAGATTGAAAAAAAATGGGCTTCATATTATATTCATCTTCTTCATTGAAAAAAGTGAGTTTCATACTTAATATTCATCTTCTTCATTGAAAAAAATAGGCTTCTTCTGATAAATTCACATTTCAACATGCATATTAATGAATTCTTAGTACTTGTTGCCGAATGATTGGTCATTTATATGTTATTTTCTCACTTAGTGATCATGTTTGTCATCCCCGGTCTTTATTTCTTTTTATTTTTTCTAATAAACATGCATGATGTGGTAGTAACAAAGTTGTATTCATGGACTATAACAGTGCTTACAAACTTGCAAATATTTGATTTTTTTTGTATTAAATTAGTACAAAATTGATCTTGAATCATTTTTTTTATTTACTATTTGTTTTTTAATATAGTTAATAATTTGAATTAACTTTTTGTTGCTCGATCATTACTGTTTATTTTTCTAATAGTGTTGGTATGAACAAAGTTTATTTTTTGTATTTATATAGTATTTATATAATGTTATGCTACTTTAACGTTTGTTTCGCATTTTACATCGTTTGACTGAAATTGATATGAAATAAGTCGCATCAGATGAGTATTAAATTTGATATCAACTACATCAAATTGTACATTTTTTGATTGTGCAATTAGTAATATTTGACATGAGTATTGTATCTTGATTTTTTATTGGTGCTCATTACTCTTTGTATAAGATTGTTGGTAT
Organism: Capsicum pubescens; assembly: GCA_030864215.1. Classification (NCBI taxonomy): domain Eukaryota; kingdom Viridiplantae; phylum Streptophyta; class Magnoliopsida; order Solanales; family Solanaceae; genus Capsicum; species Capsicum pubescens. The sequence continues at coordinate 22,865,393 of CM061543.1, forward strand.
AAACAAAGTTTAGCTTTGATATTTAACATAGTATTTATATAATGTTCTTCATCTTTTTCTGACAAAAAACAAATACCAATATCAATCATGATTGATATTGATTATTTTTTTATTGCAACGAAAAATTATTTGACATCAAACAACTATCAATTAATTTATTTTCAACATTTACGTTGATTGTTTTTCATGTAATATCCATTACATACACTAAAAAAGTTATGTAACATAAAACGTAATTTTTCTCATCGATTGTCACATTCATAAAACTCATTCAATACAAATGTTATATATGCGAAACTTCATTGATATCAATTTTAATATCAATTTAATACATTGAAACTCAAAATAAAAGTATTACTTAAGTATGAAATGAGTATATAAATTAATTTCAACTTATATATTAAAAATGAGATTATCCTAAGAAAATGTGTTCATCAAAACGTAGTTAACATTATTACACTAATTGGCAATTAGTGACTTTGAGGATGACCTCTGAAAGCATTTTTTTTGTAAAGAACAAAAAGAGAAGTATAAGTGACAAAGAAGAACAAGATGACTCAACTACTTTTATTCAGATCTCTAGTTTATTCTTCTTTTTGGTTGTTGTTTTTTCCAATATATGTTATATTATAATCGTAGGATGGACAACACTGGAACAAAACTGAAATTTAATTGTTTTTTTCCTAACATATTATGCTAATAAAATTACAAATTAAACACTATATATTATCCTACAATTCCATCTTCTTTTAAAATTATTAATTTATAGACCCATTTAATTTTTTAAAACATATATCACACTTGTCCCACGTACTTATTATTTGTATCTTATGTATATATATTGTTATATATATGTTTTTTACAAGCTTAGTCAGCATTCAGTAGTGATTATAAGATCTAACTAATTTTATAATATACAATCTCAAATATTATGTGCTATACACCTAATTGGAAGAGAAAATATACAGAAATCATTTAGACGTTGGAAAGAGGAAAATAGTAAAGAATAACAATGCCTCTTTTGTTTTGATTTGTGTAAAATAATACTTCTAAAGAAGTAGTGTATGAAGGTGAAAACTCTTAATGGAAGCATTAAAATAGGAGAAAAGAAAAACGTTTAGAGGAATTTGGGGTGGATAAATATCAGTAATTAATGTTAACTATATTTAAGGAAGGTAAATTGTATATTAATTGTATTAAATCTTAATTTTCCTTCTTCATTAATTATTTTTTTGTATTTTCAACAAAACAAGTGTTTTTTTTTAAATGAAAGTTGCTATAACTTGAAAACTTAAAAGTTTTGCTATAACTTGTAATAACTAATCTAATAAGTTTATATAGTTAATTTTCCCATAAATAAATTTAGGGAAAAGGACACTCTATAACACTTTTTAAATATAAATAGCCCAAATTTAAAAAAATTTCAGAAAGTGGTCAGTCAGATATACTATTTCCGCTTTATAGCCATTTCCCAAGTCATTTTGGCCTACGTAGTCCATATACAATACTGATACAGTTTATATACAATACTGATACAGTATTCAACTTGGACAATTCGGGCCTTCTAAAAATATTTTAATTTTTTTTTGCTATAATTTTTTTAACTGCTCAAATATGCTATTATTTTCTTTAGAAATAATAATTAAATTATATAAAAATGATATAATTGCTAAATAGAATATGCATCTATATAAGATATATGTATAGAATTTGTATAGTTCTATCAAATATGTATATGTATAAAAAATATATAGAAAGTGTGTGAAAATTATATAATTGTTGTATAAAACGTGTAAAAAAAAGTACAGTTATTGTATAAATTGCGTATCAAAACTGTATAATTTTTATATAAAATATTTATATGTATAAGATTTGTATAGAAACTGTATAGAAGGTGTGTAGAAACAGTGTAGAACAAACTAGTAAATTGAAATGACTAGAAAGTGAAATTTAAATTTCATGGTTATTTTCATGAAAATAATTTAATTTAAAGTATCGTTTCTGTCCTTTTCTCAATTTACCGATAATACAAACCTCGTTGTAATGACATGCATTTATTTGAAAATTTCATGACTTCATTGATAAAAGAGTGGATTAAGATACAACATAAATATTAGAAAATTATAGGGATATCATTAATACATCAAATACTATTTCTACGTTCGATAATTAGTCAACTATAATTATGCTTGATAATTGGCCACCAAAATATCACTATTGGTGAAACATCAACCATGGGCTCGACTTATCATACTCATCTTAGGCCCATTAGTTTGATTACAGGCCAGGGGTGGGGGCGTGGCGTGGGGGTGGGGCTTAGAGGAAATTCATGAAGCATTTTCATTTTTTTGTAAGGTTGAACTAGATATACTTATACACCAGACCTCATGGATGGCTCATGCAATTATTGACATAAAAATAGAAGAGTTAATCCATAAAAATGACCCTAAACTTGACACTAAATTATAACTTTGACCTTAAATTTTAATAGTGCACAAATAGGACCTTTAACTATTCAAAATCTGAACAAATATGACCTCCGATTTTGCAACCCCATGCGTGAGTCTCACTCGCGCTTACGTGGAAAGGTAATCCAATCACACGGTGCCACGTCGTTAAAAGGGCTGACTTGGAGAGAGGTCATATTTGTGCAGTTTTGAATAGTTAAAGTTAATATTTGTGCACTGTCAAAATTTTGTTTTTTGTGTTCAAATGACGTCGTTTTTATTATTGTTATTATTATTATTATTATTATTATGGTTATTATTATAATAATTTTTTTATTTATTTCTATAGTAGCAACACCTAACTTTTTTTTTAATTTAAAAAAATATTATTATTATTTTTTTATTTATTTTTATAGCAGCAACACCTAATTTTTTTTTAATTAAAAAAACAGCCACTAGCAGGGATCAAACCCGCACAATAGGCTGAAGGAAGCGCTCAAGAAGAGCAAATAACACCACTGGACTATCTAAGTACCTTGTTTCATGTGGTTCAACATTAATATACATACATAAATATACATTTTCTATCATATATATATACAACGTATTTTTTTTACCGAGGGGGTTCAAGTGAACCCCATGGAAACCACGTAGGTCCACCCCTCGTTAATTTAATAACGTTAATTTAATAACATTTTAATTACGTTAATTTAATATACTACTACTACTATCCTTAATAACATTAATTTAATAGCGTTTTATTAAAATTATAATTTTTTTTATTATTAGTATAGTTTCATCTTTAATTTAATATTTAAATAAATAATATTTAGATATATTATATAACTTAAATTCGTCTCCTGCTTTATAATATATATATATACCCGCTCGATTTTTTTATATGAGGATGACTCGCCTAATTAATAAATCTTCAATATTGCTCTTTTTCCGCAATGACAAAAGAAATTAGATGCCATTTTCATCTTTGAGCCGAAAATAATGAAAAAATAATAGTGAAAAGTTATTTAAAGATCATATTTGTGTAGTTTTGAATAGTTAAAGGTCATATTTGTGCACTGTCAAAGTTTAAGGTCATATTTATGTATTATGCCCTTAGATTTTAAGCTGGACGCGCCCAATTTTGTGTGTTGAACACGCGTTTTGCCACGTAGGATTGGAGGTCATATTTGTGCAGTTTTGAATAGTTAAAGGTCATATTTGTGTACTGTTAAAGTGTAAGGTCAAAGTTATAATTTGATGTCAAGTTTAGGATCATTTTTATGTATTAACTCAAAATAGAAACAACAAAAGCAGATGGTACATGATATAGCATTAACTTCTTATAAAAATCAATGCTCTGCAACTCATTCACCACTATAATATGAACAAACAGATGGTGAATCTTGAATGCATGTGTTAGGTGAAGGTAAGGGTGTCAAACAGGCCGGGCTGACCCGGCCCGACCCTATTAGCTAACCCGGCCCGGTTTGATCCGGCCCGGTAAGCCCTAGGGCTTAAGGGTTCCGGGTCCCGGGCCGGTTTTTTTTTTAATGGGCCCGGTTAACCCGGCCCGGACCAAGCCCGGTCCAGGCCCGCCGGTTAACCGGCCCGGCCCGGAATATAAAAAAAAATAAAAAAATAATAATTTTGGGCCAACTAGCCATTGGCCCAACGGCTATATAGCCGTTTTTGGGTCCAAACGGCTAGTTTGGGCCCATTTAATTAAAAAAAAAAAAAAAACTTTAAAAAATACTTTTTAATCCCCAAAAAAAATCTATAAATACCCTACAACTTCAAATCATTTTTCACACAATTTTTCACTCTCTCAAATCTCATTCTCTCTCAAATCTCAATTCTCAATTCTCTAATATTCAATATATTTAATTTCTTAAAGTGTTCACTTTAATTTTTTAATTTTCGTTTACAAAGTACGAGCGGAAGTTTCCAAAGTCGCAATCTTCGGATACTTCCAAAATTTGGTATTGTCGTTCCATCTCTTACGTTTAATTTTTATTTATTGTATTAATTGTTTATTATTTAATTTTATTATATTTGTGTATTTTGAATATTTTTAGTTTAATTTAATTTATATTATGGATAAATTAAAAAACCTCGCTGCTAAAGGTGTTAAAATTTTTTATCCCGGAAGCGGTAGTGGTAGTAAAAAGCGAATTACTAGTGGTAGAGGTAGTTCAAGTAATAGATATACCCGTGTGCCTTCGCCTCCGGTACCGCTTGGTACACCTTTTGAGGAAGAAATAGGTGTAGGTGCTCACGATATGGATTATGTAGAAGCTCAGGAAAATTATGGTATAGAAGAAGAAAATGAAGTAGATGCAGTTAATTTAGACGAAGATAATGAAAATATTGCTGAAACACCCGCAGTAGGAGATGCTAACATTAGATCTGAATCAGTTAATCTCCCTTCCCGTCCTCCCAGTGCCCCAAAACCTCGTAAAAGAACTAGTATTGCATGGCAATTTTTTGAACGTATATCAGATATTGAGGTGCAGTGCAATATTTGTCAACAAATATATAAGCATAGAAGTGGAGGCAAGCAAGGGGGGACGGGTACGTTAATGAGACATATAGATGAAGATCACAAAAAAGAGTTAAATATTGCAAAAGGTGGTGGGGATGTTGGTGGGTCAACGCAAACTAGAATGGACCCAACAACCGGTCAAGTAGCGAAAAAGTATAATAAATTGAGGGACAGGGAAGAAATAGCTAAAATGGTAGCTGTGGGTTGTTTGCCTTTTAGTTTTCCTTCTTCTGATGCTTTTATTCGTTATATACAAGCAATTTATAATCCTATGTTTAATGGTATTCCTAGAACTACTTGTCGGTCTGATATTTTTAGACTCCATTCACAATATTGTTTTTATTTATCAACATTGTTAAAAAATATTCAATGTAGATTGTCCCTAACTTCTGATCTTGGTCGTGCTGTAAATAAAAATGATTATTTAACCGTTACTTGTCATTGGATGGATAGTAATTTCGTGATGCAAAAACGTATTCTTGCTTTTTTATATGATGAAGATCGTAAACATACTGGACAATTTATTGCTGATTCTATTGTTAAAATTGCCGGATACTATGGTATAGAAAATAAAATTTTATGTATTGCTTTTGATAATGCTTCTAACAACAAGACTGCTATAACAAAAATAAAATCTACGCTATCTCCGTCCTTGCCTGAAATTTTTCATATTAAGTGTGCATGTCATATATATAATTTAATTGTAAAAGATGGTCTTGAGTTTTTTGAGCTTTATATTGAAAAAATTCGTCTTGCCGTTGGTTTTATTCAAGGAAATAATCGTAGATCGAGAATTAGAGAATTTAAAGTTAAATGTCAAGAAAATGGACTTACACCGATTTTGATGCCTGAGGAAATTGATACTAGATGGAATTCTACGTATGAATTTTTAAAAACTTGTTATAAATATAGAATTCCTATTACACTAGCTTTTAACCAACATTGCGGTTCATTTGCTGATTCTGCTGATTGCATGCTACATAATTCTGATTGGGTTGTAATTAATGATCTTGTTATGTTTTTAGAAAAATTTTATGTAGCTACGGTTGAATTTTCCGGTGCTTACTATCCTACTGTTTGTAATATTTTGGCATATATAGCCGATATTTCTGGTTTGCTCCAACAATATAAAAATAAAGAAGGTTATAAAGAAGCTGTTGGCGCCATGTTTACAAAATTTAAAAAATATTTTTTCCTGATTCCCCCTATTTACTTGGTTGGTGCTATGCTAAATCCGTGCATGAAATATAATAATATGTGTCACTTTAGTACTCTTATTTATACTAACTTAGAAATAAATACTAACCATGATTCTGAACAAGTACAGCCTGATTTGTGGACGGCTACGGCTGATGCAAAAGATTATATAGAAAAATTATATAATCACTATGCTGATTTATTTGATTCAGCCGTACCTACAAATATCACTCCAACTGTCGCTCCTCATCCTCCCGAGGAGCCATCATCTTCTAAAAGGCCGGCACATAGTGTTTTTTCTGATTCGTTTTATGATTTAAATTGTTGGAACAGTGTTGATGAGAGAACTTACACATCAACTTATCGGGAAGAGCTGAAATATTATCTTCGGACGGCACCAGAGGATCGCAGACGACGGATCAACACGCTGGATTGGTGGAGGAATAATGAATCACAATATCCTGTGCTTTCAAGATTAGCTAGAGATATCTTGAATGTTCCAATGTCAACCGTTGCATCAGAGAGCGCCTTCAGTCAGGGACGACAGCAGCTTGGAGACAACCGACACTCATTGGGAAGCAATGCAATGAATGTTCTAGTTTGCCTCAGAGATTGGATTAGAGCGGAAAGAAGAAACCAAGGAATGGAACCGGAGCCGAGCGACGAGCTGAAACTAGAAGAAATTATGACTTCACGGGAGAACTCAGCAGAATCAAGTCCAATGCATGGTTTTGCCCCCGTTGACTTTGATTATCCTATGCAAGTTCCCATTAATATTAACATGAATGAGTTGGAAAAAATGATGCATAATTTATAGATTTTTCATTCATGCAAATTATAAATTTTGGATCATTTTGCAATCAATAAAATTCCCCAAATTCATTCAGTCCTTAGTCGTTGTTTTTTATTTTTTTTTGAATAAATTTTGAATATTTGTGCATATATCTTCTATAGAAGTGTATATTTAACGTATACATGTGTATATGTTTTATAAATTAGTATATAAGTATATCTATACATATTGTAATGTATATATAATGTAGTATATTTTATAAGTAGTAGTATATATACATTTAATGGTGCGTATACACGTGTATATATCTTCTATAGAAGTGTATATTTAATGTATACATGTGTATATGTTTTATAAATTAGTATATAACTATACAAATATATATTGTAATGTATATACATTATAGTATATTTCATTTAAAGTATTACATATACATAGAATAGAGTGTATATATGTGAATGGATCTTCTATAGACGTGTATATTTAACGTATACATGTGTATATATTTTATAAATTAGTATATAACTATACAAATATATATTGTAATGTATATATATTGCATATATCTCATTTAAAGTATTACATATACATAGAATAGAGTGTATATATGTGAATAGATCTTCTATAGACGTGTATATTTAACGTATACATTACTTTATGTTTTATAAATTAGTATATATATTGTAGTATATACTTTTTTTAAAGTAGTACATATATATTGAATGGTGCGTATATATGTGTATATATCTTCTATAGACGTATATCTTTAAAGTATACAAGTGTATATGTTTTATAAATTAGTATGTAACTATATATATATACATATTATTGTATATATATATATATGTATATCACTATATTGTAGTATATATTTTATTTAAAGTAGTACATATATATTGAATGGTGCATATATATGTGTATATATCTTCTAAAGTAGTATATATTTAACGTATACATGTGTATATGTTTTATAAATTAGTATATATATATATTGTAGTGTGTATATATATATATATTATACTATTATAGCAAATGTTTTATTTAAAGTAGTACGTATAGTCATATATAATTATATATTGAATGGTACGTATATATGTGCATATATCTTCTATAGAAGTGTATATTTAACGTATACATGTGTATATGTTTTATAAATTAGTATATACGTATATCTATACATATTGTAATGTATATATAATGTAGTATATTTTATAAGTAGTAGTATATATACATTTAATGGTGCGTATACACGTGTATATATCTTCTATAGAAGTGTATATTTAATGTATACATGCGTATATGTTTTATAAATTAGTATATAACTATACAAATATATATTGTAATATATATACATTATAGTATATTTCGTTTAAAGTATTACATATACATAGAATAGAGTGTATATATGTGAATGGATCTTCTATAGACGTGTATATTTAACGTATACATGTGTATATATTTTATAAATTAGTATATAACTATACAAATATATATTGTAATGTATATATATTGCATATATCTCATTTAAAGTATTACATATACATAGAATAGAGTGTATATATGTGAATAGATCTTCTATAGACGTGTATATTTAACGTATACATTACTTTATGTTTTATAAATTAGTATATATATTGTAGTATATACTTTTTTTAAAGTAGTACATATCTTTTGAATGGTGCGTATATATGTGTATATATCTTCTATAGACGTATATCTTTAAAGTATACAAGTGTATATGTTTTATAAATTAGTATGTAACTATATATATATACATATTATTGTATATATATATATGTATATCACTATATTGTAGTATATATTTTATTTAAAGTAGTACATATATATTGAATGGTGCATATATATGTGTATATATCTTCTAAAGTAGTATATATTTAACGTATACATGTGTATATGTTTTATAAATTAGTATATATATATATTGTAGTGTATATATATATATATTATACTATTATAACAAATGTTTTATTTATAGTAGTACGTATAGTCATATATAATTATATATTGAATGGTACGTATATATGTGTAATTGTTTATAATTTATATATTTTTTTAAAAATATATGTTGTATATTGGAGTGTATATAGTGTATATTGGATTTTTTATTTATTTTTTAAACGGGTTTGACTGATTTTTAACCGGGTTTGACCGGGTCTTGGTGGGTTTGACCGGATTGGGTTTAGTGGGCCGGGTCCGGATGGGTTTTATTTTTTTTACTGTTTGGCCCGGCCCGGTTAACGCCAAACCCGGCCCGGAACCGATCCGGAACCCGGGTAAAATGGGAGGGCCAGTTCCGAGTTGGCCCGGCCCGGCCCGTTAGACACCCCTAGGTGAAGGTTACCTCCCTCTGTATCGACCACTTGCAAACATTAGTTAAATGGAAGTAACGATCGTTTAATTCCATATTGCAATGTATTAGTAATTACTTTTCTTTAGAATATGTTTGTTCATATTACAAGTGGAACAATAGAAACATTGCCAACTTCACAGTCAATTAAGAATGTTCACTACACTAATCAAAATATTTCCTCCCTTTCAAACTTTTTATTTTATTTTAAATTTAGTACATTTAAAAATTATCTCATTCTTTTTCTAATAACTCTTTAGCTTCGACTTTCTGCATCACATGTTTAAAACAAAAACACTTCGACACATTTTACATATTTTTTAATATATATATATATTTTTTGAATTAAAAACAAACACAATGAATATTTGTCAATCCCCCACATCATGGAGCCAATTTGATCAATATACTATTTGCTATTTAGTAGCTACACTAAAATTATCGAAGAAGGAATAGATACATCGGTTACTGTGTTCACGAATTCAATTGCCTACATCATTTTAAGCTATTTTTCTTGCTACAATTTAAGATTGTTATATGATTTTTTTTTTTTTTTTTTAAGTATATCGATATCTTCCTCATTTAACCGTTAAATTTCGACTTGAATTTCAAAAAACATTTTTCTCGCTTGAAAAACTCATTATACATATATTCATGTTGCTTGATTTGGCACAAAGAACAAAGGGAAACCAACTCCAAATCGTTTTTAGCCAACATTTTTTTTTTTTCCTTTTTTCAATCTTTTTCAGATGTACAAACTATAAGCTATTATGGATAGCTCCAAAGACACTCATCTCTGTCTACAAAGCCGGTAGGGACTCCGGCAGCCGTGACAACTCCGAAAACTTTGACGGATCCTCCGGGTAATGGAATATTCCGTCATTTTCACCGCCGTAATTATCTCCGTCCATGATTCCGGCGAGCATCGCAAAGTCGAGTGAATCATATCTCAATAACTCGTTATCAAATCCAGTGAAATTCCTTAATCTCGATTCATCAGCATCGATATCATTTCCAGGAGAAACAGTAGGCGGAAGGCCGAGGTCATCGTCGGAAGCCTCTAGAAGGTAACCGAGGTCCGATTGGGATTCGCCGGAATGTGATAAGGTTAAGGTGTTTTGAGGTGGCTGAGTTGAATAAGGATGAAGGATCTCATCTTCAAAACTCTTGATTACAGAATCAAGTTCCTGATCAATATCGCGTACACCGTCTGTTACTTCTTCTTCTGGCTCATCAAGGATGTCCAGAATATCTTCTCTAATCTGTTTGACCTCCGGCGAATCTCCGTCCACGTCTGCATCAGCTTCATCGAACTCTGCTGACTTGGACAAGTTATAATGGTTCACCTCTAGTTCTGATTCTGATTTAGCTCGGTTAAGTTGAACCAAACTTGAACCTGCATTTACCGCCTCGGTGTGAACTCGCTTAGACTCAGACGAATCACAGACTAGGCCCAAATCCGAGTCATCTCGGCATCGCTTGTCACCGTGTTTTGCAGGTATGTACTGTTCCATGTCTAAGAATTGTGCTTATGTTAAAAGGAGAAAATGAAGGATTATATATATAGCGGAATTATTAGTATGCGGTTGTTGGAGTATGACGAAGAAATTGATTAAGTAGGAAGGAATTTCTACACACTAGAAAAGAAAGATAAAAAGGTAAGAGTAGTTGTTTGGGCACGGTTAGGAACGAACTAGTTGAGGAAATATGATGTGTTTGAGTAAAATTTGGGATGTTAGAATTTATATAATGGTGTGGAGTGTGGAGGGCGGTGAGTTGATTATTTAATTAGTTGATGATATTTTAAGAGGAAATGATGGGCGGGATATTAGGAGGATGTGAGGGGGGCCGGTTTGGCGGGTTCAACTTGAATGCTTCAATTCCCACAACTTTCTTTCTTTCTTTCTTTCTTTCTAATTACATGTACAATGACGTTTTCAATGGTCCTATTGTATTGTGACTCCTTTCCTTTTATTGATTGGACGCCGTTTGAAGAGGTGGGTCACCCCTCCTGTCAAATCTTGTCTTGGATTATAGTGGTTCACAATAACGTTGGTCATTGATATTTTCGATATTTTCATTGATGGGTAAACAATGGCCGGTTCCTTAATAATTTAGGGGTCGTTTGGTCTTATTGTAATACTAAAGTCGATATAATAATAGAGTAATATATTGAGAAAAGACATCCTTCCTCCAATTTGTCCTCAAAACTCACTTCAACACTTAAATTTAATTTTTATTTATTTATTTCCCCTAACATTTTTAAAATATATTTGTTTCACCCTTCAAAACTGAATACCACTCTCACAACGGAGAGTGGGTTACACACGCGCCAAATCAGTGCCACATCAGTACCAGGTCATTGCCACGTAAAAAATTAGGATTTTTTTTAAAAAAATCCTACACATATATAAATATTAAAGAGAGAAGTATCTATTACCCTCCTGAAGTTCTCGACTTTTATATGGTACACCTGAACTTTGAACCGTCTTAAATACCCCCTCCCCCCCCCCCCCCCCCCCAAACTTGTTATTTGACAACTTCGACTGACTCTTTTTTGCTGAAGGATTAGAGCGTGTTTTACACACACGGACATGTGGAAAAAAACGTCCACGTGTATGTCCACGTGGATAAATACTATCTATTTTCCTTATATTTATCCTATATTAAAAAATAAACCATTTTTACTCTTAATTATTCGATTTCTTTCTATTTTTTTTTTCAATTTTTCTCTATTCCTAAATAGTAAAAGGTTGAATTTTCGTCGATCAAGGAAGCTATTATCTAAATAAATTACTTTTTTTGTGTTAAAACTATGAAATTATTTTTTCGGTTAGTGTTTCATAGTAGTTTTCGATTAGTGTTTCGATTAGGATTTTGAAGTTCTTTATACTACAATTACAAACAGTCAAATATTAGTTGAATAGTCGTATTAACTCCTTTTCTATATTTGTTCAAGCAATAATAAGCCAGTTATTGAGTGAGAGGGTGGTTATCTAGCTCCTAAGTAGAGGTGCATATCATATCTTAGAGCTCGATGATTAATATCCAAGGGGTGTCTTTGTTATCTGGTCCGAGTTAAAGATTCTAACTCAGAGGGTCCTTCTTTGCATTTTGTCTCGGTGGTGAATGAATTTCATGAGGTCTTCTCTGTTGACCTTCCTGGTATTCTTCCTGATAGGGAGATTGAGTTTGGAATTGATCTTGTTCCGAACACTCGCTCAATTTCTATTCCCCCATATAGAATGGTTCCAGCTGAATTGAAGGAGCTTAAGGAACAACTAAATAATCTTTTAGACAAGGGTTTCATCCATCCTAGTGTGTCCCCGTAGGGTGCACTGGTGTTATTCGTACGTAAGAAAGTTGGTTTCCTTCGGATGTGTATTGATTACCGATAGTTGAATAAGGTTACGGTAAAGAATAAGTACCCTTTTCAAAGGATAGATGATTTATTTGATTAGTTGCAGGGTGCTAGGGTTTTCTCTGAGATTGATCTTTAATTCAGATATCATCATTTAAAGATTAGGGAGAATGATATCCCTAAGACTGCTTTTCGTAGCTGATATGTGCATTTTGAGTTTCTGGGTACGTTTTTTAGGTTGACCAATGCCCCGACGACATTTATGGATTTATAAATAGGGTGTTCCGTCCGTTTTTGGACTTATTTGTCATTATGTTCATAGACAATATTTTGTTATACTCTAAGAGTAAGGTGAATCATGCCAATCACATTCGTGTTGTGTTGCAGACCCTGAAAGAGCAACAGTTGTATGCTAAATTTTAAAAATGTGAATTCTGGTTGAACGCTATCACTTTTTTGCATTATGTCATTTCTAGTGAAGTGATCAAGGTAGATTCGCGGAAGGTTGCAGTGATTAAGAAGTGGCCTAGACCCATGACTCCAATTGATATTCGAAGCTTCTTGGGTCTAGCAGGTTACTACAAGAGGTTTGTAGAGAGTTTTTCTTCTATAGCTTCCCCATTGACTAAGTTGACTCAGAAAAAGGTGAGGTTTTTGTGATCTGATCCTTGGGAGGGTAGTTTTGAGCAGCTGAAGGATATGCTAAATTCAACTGTAATTTTGACTTTACTAGAAGGAATGGATGGGTTTGTGGTCTACTGTGATGTGTCCTATGTGGGGCTTGGTTGTGTCTTTATGCAGTATGGTAAGGTGATAGCTTATACCTCTAGGTAGTTGAAGGTGCATGAGAGGAATTATCCAACTCATGATTTGAAATTGTTAGTTTTGGTGTTCGCATTGAAAATCTGGTGTCAATATTTTTATAGATTGCATGTGGATATCTTTTCTGATCATAAGAGCTTGCAATATGTGTTTACACAGAAAAAGCTTAACCTCAGGCAAATGAGATGGTTTGAGCTGCTCAAGGATTATGACATGAGTCTTTACATATATACATAGGGAGTCTAGCTCATGTGGATAAGGATAAACGGAAGTTGGTGAAGGATATTCACCGTTTGGCTAACCTTAGAGCTCATCTCTTAGACTCTGAGGATGGTGGTGTATTTGTATAGGAGGTGGCACAGTCATCTCTTGGTGTTGAGATCAAGGAGAAACAGATGTTAAATCTTGTCTTGATGAGAATCAAGGGTGACATAGGTGGGCAAAAGGTGATGGCATTCAAGATTAGTAGTGATGACACCTTGTGGTAGCAAGGTAGGTTATGTGTTCCCAATGTTGATGGTTTACGAGAGAGGATCTTGGATGAGGTGCATGAGTCATCTATGTTGTTCATCCTATTTCGATGAAAATGTATAATGACCTTAAGGAGATGTAGTAGTGGAACAATATAAAGCGGAATGTGGCTAGTTTTGTGGCTAAATGCATAGTCTGTCAACAAGTGAAAGTTGAGCATATGAGGCCCGGAGGATTGTATCAAGAAATTGAGTTGCCTGTGTTGAAGTAGGAAGTGATCAATATAGATTTTATTACCGGTCTTCCTCGATCTCAGAATCAGTTTAATTTAGTTTAGGTCATCATGGATAGGATGACAAAGTCAACTCACTTTTTACCAGTAAGGACTAACTTCTCAGCTGAGGATTATGCAAGGTTATATCTTCAAGAGATTGTGAAGTTGCATGGGGTAATGGTTCCTATCATCTCTAACTATGGTACACAGTTTACGTCTCATTTTTGGTGATCGTTTCAGAAAGGTTTGCGGACCAAGGTGAGTCTTAGTATTGCCTTTTACCTACAGTCGAATAGGCAAGCGGTGAGAACTATTCAGGTGTTAGGATATGCTTCGTGCTTGCGTGATTGAATGTGGTGGTAGTTGGGTGGAGCACTTGCCTCTTATAGAGTTTGCCTATAATAATAGCTACTACTCTCGCATTGGGATGGCTCCATTTGAAGATTTGTATAGCAGAAGATGTAGGTCTCCTATTTGGTGGTTTGAGGTTGGTGAGGTGGGTATGTTTGGCTCAGATTTGGTTCACCAAGCTATGGAGAAGGTCAAGGTGATTTGAGATAGGCTTAAGGCTGCCCAAAGTCGCCAAAAGTCCTATGCGGATGTGAGGCGTAGGGAGTTAGAGTTTGAGGTTGGGGATAGGGTGTTTTTGAAGGTATCTCCCATGATAGGAGGGATGCAGTTTCGGAAGAAGGGGAAGCTCAGTCCCAAGTATATTGGTCCGTATTTGGTGTTCCATGTTTCTATGTTCAGGAAGTGTATGGGTGATTCATCCTAAATTGTACCTATCATGGATATTGGTATTTCAGATTCCTTTTCTTACAAAGAGATCCCAATTGATGTTTTGGATCGATAGGTTCATCGGTTGCGGACCAAGGATGTGGCCTCAGTAAAGGTTCTATGGAGGAACCACAAGGTTTAAGAGGCTACTTGGGAAGCTGAAGAGGACATGAAGTCCAACTATCTTTTTTTTTTTCCGCTTCGAAAATTCGTGTGGAAGGTATATGTTCTTCATAACATCTTTGTTTTCTAACTTAGTTAAAGTAAAGATTGATTTCCTTGCATCTTTGTTTTGTAATTTGGTTAAAGGTCAGAATAGAGGTGTTGAGATATAAATTGTGCTTGTACTGCCTTGTTCTATCATTTGAGGATGAATGATCCAAGCGGGGGAGAATTGAAAAACCCTGGGTTCTGGTCCTTGCAAATTTCTTGAGTCTTGAGCTTTCTGATCATCATATGACTACCATACTAGTCTTATGGTGTGGGTACGGGTCTTGTGACCCAACTCGTATGGTGTCCAGTATTTGGTGGTTCGGTTTCTATTGTAGTTATGGGTTGGTGGTGACCAGTCATATATTCATGATACGAGAAGTATAGTGCCCAACCTTATGTTGTCCAGTGTTTAGCCTAAATGTCCTTCTTAGGGTACGACTTAAAGGATACTAGTTGTATGGTGATGGTATGAGTTAGGCTAAGGGAGTCGTATGTTGGACAGAATGTAATGTCCAACTTTTTTATCAAGTTACGAGTTGAGGGTACCACTCGTATAATATGGATACGAGTTGAGGGGTGCAATCGTACCCTCTTGTGTTCCTTTTATAACTTTTAAGTTGAAGGTATTTTGGACATTTCCCACCCTAAGACCTTAAGAGCCCACATCTTATAACACTATTTGATCCCTTATTCTACACTTTAGAAGACTAAAACACTCTCTAAACACTCTAAAAACCTCTCAAGAAGATTGGGCTGGGTTTCTTCAAAGTGTTCATCTAGGAGCTTAAGAATAAAAATCTCTATGAAACTTCGTGACTAAGGCATATTACTCCTCCCTTATTGTTAGTTCAACTAAAATCATGTTTTAATGATTGGTTTTCATGGTATTATTATAGATTTGTTTGGGGTTTTGAAATAAATGTTGGGGGTTTTGGTTGTTCATGGTTGGATAATGTTTTCCCATGTTTTTCTTATGGCTTTTCATGTTATAATTATGGTTTGAGCATGTGATTGCATGGGAAGGGTCAATTGATACTTAATTTGGTTTTGGAAACTATATGTCTTCAACATGTTAGTTGAAATGCCAATGAGAATGATTTTCTCACATAGTTTGACTATTCTTGAATTCTTTTCATTACATTATATGGTAATGAAACTTAAATTGGTTTGGTTGATTTTAAATGGATTGGAAAGGCATTGGTGGCCGTGGCTTTGGTTTTATTGGAAACCTTGTGGGGTACATGGGAATCCCTTAAGTGTTGGCTAATGACATTGCTTGCAAGCTATAGTCGGTATGACGATGCCACTTCATAATGCCTTAATAATTGACTCCTGGAATCGGTTGTTTGGTTATGTGCTAAATTTTTTTAATTGGGCAATACTGGCGTGTTGTGATAACTAACTGTAAAGGTGTTAGTTTGATGGACGGACACTGGAAACTCATGTTTTCTGACATGAGGGTTGGTCATGGTGACTATATGCTTGTGGGGTACATGAAAATCCCCAAGCTATACTTGTATATATATAATGGAGGGATAAGGGTACACGGGAATCCCCGAATCCAATGATATCTCCGATTCGTACGGGTACACGGACTGGGGCCTGTTCAGTGGTAACACTGGATCCATATAGCCCTTGGGTGGATTTTGACGATAAGGATACACAACCTAGGTTATGGTTTTAAATGCATGCTAAATCCGGTTCCTTTCCCGGCATGGTATATATGTATATATGTATGTATTGCATGTCGTTATTTACTTTGGTTTTGAATTATTGCATTATTTTATCCTTATTCCTGAGTGCATGCTAGCATTCATTCCACTAATCGTCTTCGGGAGTTGTATCCCCACGCGATGTAGGAACCGGCCATACTAGTCTTCCTGCTCAGTGACTTAGATTCCTGGACAACTTAAAGTCAGACTGAAGTGGTGAGCTTCCATATTCTGGAAGACTACATATCATGCTATCGACTTCTTTACATTGTTTTTGTTTCTTGGACTTTGATTTTGCCTATGGTCGGGGGCATGTCCCAAACGGATGTTCTTTGTTTTCAGTTAGAGGCTTTGTAGGACTACTTTGGGCATGGGTGGTGTCGGTATTGGTGTCAACCTTGCTATTGGTATTGGCATTAGGGTTGACACTGGTTGGATTTGATTGAGGTTGTTGGATTATGGTTATAGAATTTATTTAATGTCTTTGATTTATTCTTGTTCTATCTTGTTATATGTTCAGAATTCATCCGACATAGGTTACAAGATGGTTATGGTTGGGTATTGAGGGTGGTCTCCGGTCCTGGTTGGACTTGAGGCACCTGACACTACTAGGCCTTGGTTTGGGTCATGTCAATAGGCCCCCACACAGGCACACAACTGTAAAAGTAATCTAGAAAAATAAACCTCATAACTATTTTTCCTAAACCATCTCATGCTTTACTTGTTTATTAACTACCCAGCTCAATCTGAAAGAAGTTAAGTCATAACCAACCTCGAAATGATGAAATCCCGATCTAAAGTGCTTCAACACAAAGCCTTCCTCTTGAGAATAGCCTTTTTAATCAACCACAACATTCAAGTATAATATCTATGCATTAAAATAAAACTAACAATGCTTATATTTCCCTTATTTGGGTTGGGTCTAAACGAGTTTAAAAAATGAATTCAAAAATAAAAAGGATAAACTCAAAATTTTATTTTAAAACACAATCCCCAAGGTTATTGGAAAACCCCCCACATAAAACGGGTTAAAAAGAAGGTCTAAATCAAAGAGAAAGCCTTTTTAATGTTATTGATAAAAAAACCCAGATTTTCATTTTGAAATTATGATTTAAGGAAGTTTTTGAGGATATAATTTATGTGTCGTGGAAACAAGGCACTTTCGATGCTTAAAATCGTGAATTTATGCGTGAACTTAGGATATTTTGTTAGATATGATGCACTTTGGTGTAAATTGCAGGTAAAACAAGTCTATAATAGTGTTGGAATAAAAATGGAAGAAAAATACCTAGAAAAGACCAATTCTGATCAAGGTACGAGTCAACTCTTGAGTCATAAACATTCGATATGCCTCGTATGCTGAATCGTAAGCACAATAGAACCAAAAATCAATCTGAAAAGCTAAGTATGGGGAACATACGACTCAAGTAATCAAGCCGTAAGCTAGGATTCAAGTCGTACAAATAAGTCGTAAGCATAACATAATCTAAGATACCATCCAAAAGTTGAAGTCTCAGAAGTATACGAGTCAGAAGTTTGAGTACAACTCTTATAGGAAAGTCGTACACAAACCAGTGTCAAAAGCTTTGGAAGATAGAAGTCCTAGGTAGTGAAGGAAATGAGTCGTATACTCAGGTACGACTCATAAGAAGAAGTCTTATGCTAAACAGAAAGTTGAAGCTTTGGGAGATCAGACACTGAAATGGATACGAGAAGGCAGGGTACGACTTGTATGATGCCGGTACGAGTTAAAGATCGAGTCGTACCGACTACTGACATAACTTTACCTTTTCCATTTTTATTAGGGTTTTTATGTTATTTTGAGATACTATAAATACCCAAGGGTTTACCTGTTATTAGGTTACATTCTCTTACGCCTTATTACAATACTTTACAACACTTTTTCAATTATTCTTGAGATTTTGGGTTTTTATTTAATTTGAGACTTTTGAGTTTATTCATCTTATTCTTATACAATCAATTATATGTGTTCTTCATTGATTATCATGGTTTCTTGCACAAACATGAGAGGCTAATCTCCTTGACTAGGGTTGTGGGAGCCTTGACGGACTAGGCACGTAGAGGAAGTGTGATACTCATTTGTTCTAGGGTTTATTACTGTATCATAATATTCTTTGCGATAATTAATCTCAAGCAGCTATAGGAGCTTGAGATAGCCTGTCTTTGCATCCATCCCTAATAAGGAGTTTGTGATTGGGAAAAGAAGATTAAGACAGTGATTTAGGATTTGTACCTCCACCTTTTAGTCCCTTCGTCTTATCTAATCACTTGATCCTAACCAGTGATAGTGAACTTAGGTTCAAGAAAAGAGCAACAAGGCAACGCCCTGAGACCTAATAAGTAAAGGGTGAGATTTATCTTCACACGTAATAAGCGACTAATAATACCTATCTTGTTGACTTTGCATGCAGAGCAACAAAATAGTTGGATTGATCACGAGAAATTTACAGAGTTGAGAAGCCAGGGGGAACATAAGCCTAGTGTTCGTCTTCTATTGTCTACAACTCAAAAGCACTCAGGATTCGGTTACTACTTGCGATTTATACTAAAACCCCCCATTTACTTTCCTGTACTGCTCATGGATTACATTAAGTCAAGATACTATTCACGTTTTCCTTGTGGGATCGACCCCAACCTAGTTGGATTATTATATTTGCAATCGACCGTAGTATACTTCTATTTGGAGTATAGTTTTAGGCGACATCAAATTTTAGCGTCATTGCTGGGAAGATGGTTTGAGTAGTGAATTGAATTGGTGAAGTTTGTGGGTTTTTATTTTCTGTCTTGAGTTGGAATATGCCGGTGTATGCCAAGTACAAGGAGTAAAGGCAATCCCTTACTCCCATTAAATATAGAACTAGAGAGAATCCTTTAAACATTGAGAAGGATGTCAGGACAAGTTTGTGATGGGGTTCAAGATCCCCCACCTGTGGATCCAAACTCGACACTACCGCATGCTCTACTAGATGCATAGAATATTGCATATATACAAATGCAACAACTGTTAGAGCGATGAAGAAGAGAAGTCGTAGAGGATAGACTTGCTGCAGAGGATGAGTTAGCTCAGCAAGGTGGACTAGTAAGGCCTAGACAGGTATATGATTGTCGATTTCATAGAGGCAGAGTGCCATTGATTCTTTCATATCAGCACTTAGATCCATATGAGGAGGATGAAGAAGATATAGGTTACGTTGAGCCTAATAAGACATAAGCCATTGTTCCACCTGCTTTAGCCCCAATGTGAAGTTTGATATTACTAGTGCTCTGATCCAATTGTTGAATCCGAAGGGTGTATTTGTGGGTGCAACTAAGGATGACACAAACATGCACCTTGCTAATTTTCTTGGGATCTACATATCTTATACTATTCCTGGGGTAGATCAAGAAGCATTGAGATTGAGGTTGTTCCCATTTTCTTTGATAGGTAAGTTGAAGAAATAGTTTTTGAGCAAATTTTTCTATCCTGCACGAATGCTACAGTTGAAGCATGAAATTTGTAATTTCAAACAGTTACCTATAGAATCTGTGTATGAGGTGTGGTTTAGATTCAAGAAGAAATAGAGCATTGTACCAAATCATAGAATTAGAGGATCTAAGCTTTGAGAAATCTTCTATAGATCGCTGAATGAAGTTGAAAGCAATGGTAGATACTATTTTTGGAGGAGCATTTATGCATCTCTGGTGGGATGCTGCACAGGAGAAGCTAGATGACATTGTGGTGACCAATAGAGGATGGCATACTAAAGATGCAAAATGTGGTAGTGGTACATATGTTGTAGGAGAAACAAATACTTTTGGAGCAGGTAATGTTATGGTAGTGGAAGAGGATGCATAGCTTTGTACTGGTATTGGGTTTCTTACAAAATAATTTACGACAATGAGTGTTGAGAAGGTGAATGTAGTTGCGGCACAAGGGTCTACTCCTAAACCATTTGAAATTGAATCTCAAGAAGAGGCAAAGTATCTTGATCGTAGATTGGCAGATTTCCAAGCCTAAGGGAAAAGGAATTAAGGTCGAAACTATTATAATGACAGATACAGAGAAGGAGTATAGAAAGAGATGGTGATTGGCAGAGTAAAGATGACTATAAGGAGAAGAGTGGCAAGTATATTCCACCAGGTAGTCGAGGTGATGAGTCCAGAATGAAGGAACTTTTGTCGAAGCTGGTCAAAGGGAAAGAAAGTCAAGAGAGTTGTCTGAAGAATATCGAAGCAGATTTGTCAGGTTTGAACCAAAAAGTTGAGTCACATGCTACAACAATCAAGCAGTTGGAGCCACAATTTGGTCAGATGTTAGCCACAGTAAATCAGAGATAGCCTGGCACTCTTCCGAGAAATATAGTGGTAGCTGGTCAAAGGGAAAGAAAGTCAAGAGAGTTGTCTGAAGAATATCGAAGCAGATTTGTCAGGTTTGAACCAAAAAGTTGAGTCACATGCTACAACAATCAAGCAGTTGGAGCCACAATTTGGTCAGATGTTAGCCACAGTAAATCAGAGATAGCCTGGCACTCTTCCGAGAAATATAGTGGTAAATCCCATAAATGATAGTCACTACCATACCATTACCACTTAGAGTGGTAAAGTCACTACAAACCCACCGTACCCATTAATGATAAGAAGAAGAATGACGATGAGCCTAATGATGTAGAGAGCAGTAACAAACAGGATGTAGAATAAATAAAAGTTATAGAGTCTGTATTGAAACCCCTTCCAGAACCTCTTCCTCCTTATCCACAAAGGCTGAAAAAGAAACTAGGAGATGGTAAGTATCAGAAGTTTTTATCCATGCTAAAAGAACTGTCAGTCGACATACCGCTTGTAAAGGCATTGGAGAAAATGCCTAGATATGAAAAATTTAGGAATTATTTGTTCACCAAGAAGAGAGAAGTCAGTCATGAGCCAGTTGATAATGTTCACCATTGTAGTCCTATAGCTACTAGATCAATGGCGGAGAAGAAAGAGGATCCCGATACTTTTACTATGCCTTGCACCATTAGATCTTTCACCTTTGCTCATGCTTTATGTGTTTTGGATGCTAGTATCAACCTTATTCCATTTCTAGTGTTTAAACAACTAGGGTTGAGAGCTCTAAAACGTACCACTATGAGACTAGTGATGGCAGACAAGATGGTGAAAAAGCCAGTTGGTATTTTATATGATGTATTGGTAAATGTGGCTGCTTTTATTTTTCCTGTTGATTTTGTGATCTTAGATTGTGAAGTAGACTTCCAAGTCCCAATTATTCTGGGAAGAACATTTTTGTCTATAGGCAAGACATTGATTGATTTGGAGCTGGGGCATCTGATGCTGAGATTAAATGATGAACAAGTGATATTTTGTGCAGGCAAATCCATTAGACAACCCAATGAGTTGAGAGTGATATCTGTGATTGATGTGTATGATGAAGAGGTAGATTCATTCCATGATATTGATGCAGTTGCTCTTTGGGATAATGGTTCTGATGCAATTGTTCCTATTGAAGAGAGGCTAGGATTTGAAGCACTTGCAGCTGTGATCATGAATTTTGACTCTGATGGTATTGAGGAGTATGAGGAGCTAGTAAGTGCACTGCACGGAAAGGGTTCGTATGAGTTTGCACCAAAGAATCTTGATTTAGATCTGAAGAATAGAACCACTCCACCTACTCGTCCTTCGATTGAAGAGCCACCGATGTTAGAGTTGAAGGCCCTCTCATCTCACTTGCGATATGCATTTTTTGGAGCCAACAACACTTTCCTAGTTATTATTTTAGTTGATCTGAGATAGTTAGAAGTAGAAGAATTATTGTCAGTATTGTAGAGATTCAATAGGGCCATTGGATGGTCCATTGCAGATATTGTGGGTATTTCGCCTAGTTTGTGTACTCACAAAATACAACTTAAACCGAATTGTGTTCCATCTAAAGTGGTTTGATGTTGGTGTAGTATATCCCATTGCTGATAGTGATAACCTCAAACTACACCTCTCATGCGAGAATGTAGGTGATTGTTGTCAATATATAACCTAAATAGGTTGGGGTCGAATCCCACAGGGAATATGGTGTGAATTTAAGTCGTTTGCGATTTAATCAACTGATAGTTGAATGTTTCCTGAGATGGGGTTTTTGGAGATTAACAAATAAATTGTTGGTCACTTTAGTTTCAATGTTTGTAATCAAGCGTTTATGGAAAACCAGAGTTATGTTCACTATGGGTGTTGGGATTTGACAGATGCTCGTAACAATTCAAGATTCTTGTGGTAGGTAGAAACAGTAGACTATCGTTGTTGAATTTATGCCTAGATGTCTCTCGACCTACTTAAGCATTTAACTACCTAATTCTCTCGAACTTAGGGAGTTTATATTTCATAATAGGATGTTATCTCAGGTTAATTAATCTTGCTACAACATTAATTATTAAATGAAAGGTTGGTAGCTTCCAAGTCCCTGTTGATAATTCGCTTCTTACTAGGGTTGATTTCTTAGTTAAAGCAAATCACTAGTAAGCATGACCTATTGTTTGCAACCAATAGATAAAGTGTAAAACAATGGGATTACCAAGAAGTTACTACCACCATTAGAATCCTGAACACTTAGTCGCGTTACAAACCCAAACCCATAGATCCCACAACTCGGGTTAAGGGAGTTTAGCTACTCATAGTGTAAAGAACAAAACAATAAGTTGAATTCATAGTTCTATAGATGATACTTACAGCTAGAATGAATCGCAACAATTTTTTCTCAGATTAAAACGTAGTAGAAATCCCAAAATAAAAGTAACAATTTCTCAAAAGTTAATGGTCATGATGTAACTAAAAACTAGAGAGAAAAATAACAAAGTATGTGTCTTTCAATCTCTGACAAAAAAAAAACTCTTTAAAACCCTAAAGACTATGCCTTAAATACCAAGAGCTAATTATGGAAACAAAATTAAGATCACAGCTGTTTCTCGGAATAAACGATGACATATTGTGACGCCTTATCAGGATTCTAATGACTTATCAAGAATGTCGTCAGAATCTCTTCAATTTTGACATTCTCTGCTTTAGGCTGACGATGAAACCTGACGGCTTATCAGGACTTTGACGACTTATCACTAATGTCGTCACTGATTCCAGCTGAAATCTATTCGATGTCTAAGGATGACGACGCTCTTGATAGCTTATCAAATTTGTGATGACATATCAGGGGATATCATCACACTTCTGCTCCAACTTCATCACACTGCCTCCAGCTGGCGGTGGACCTGATAACTTATCACGAAGTTGACGACTTATCACAAAAGTCGTCAACTGCACTTCTGCAATTTCTTGGCCATTTGTTCCATATTCACCTCTTTTTTTCTTTATTGTCTTAGGTTCTCTTGCATCTTGCCTTTCACTGCAATATCAAAGATAAAATAGTAAAAAACAACAAAAGTTGCTTAAGACTTTGCAATTATTCTCAGTTAAAAGCCTCAAATGTGTTAGCATCTGCTCACACATCAACACCCTCAACTTAAAAAAATTGATTGTCCTCGAGCAACTAAAACACAACCAATAGTATACAAAGCACCATCGACAATCAATCATTTATTTCAGCTCAATACATATTCACCTTCTCCAAGGTCACTCAATTCAAACTCAACTGTGTTACTATTGAAGAACAACACATGCAACACACAGGAATCAAGATAGGAAATCAATTCACCAACAATAACCATGCATGTACCACAATTACACTATCCAAACAAGTTAGCAACTTGTAATGCAACCAATGTGCCCTCATAACAAAGAAGTCCCATTTCACCTATATCAGATATCACACATATAACAATGGGGAGAATCAAAAGACGTTCGCTCTCAGAATGAAATTCCAATCAATGCATGTTAAATACCATAGGCTTGCATTTATTTTCATTACCAAGGTTTTCAGACAGGTAAGCTAGGATCACTATAGGTCTTCTTGTCGGCTTGTAATGTAGGTTTGGGGCTGGTATGATATTCAAGGACATTTAGAGTGACTACGCCTTCTTGACACTACACTAACCTCTTTAGGGTCTCACTTATTAACCTTTTTCTATTCTTTTCTTTTCTTGATCACACATATTCTGGATGGGTGAAATCTTTCAGACAATCATTTTTTTTTTTTCACATTTTTCTTTTCTTATTCTTTTTCCACTGCATCCAGCTTTTTAGTCTTTTCTTTTATTTCACCTATCTTCATACTCATTTTGCATCACACACCCCTATGATAGCCACCCTCAACTTAGGCCATTTTCCTAAGTCAAGGTGCACAGTGTCCAAGGAGGACCAGGGCCAAAACAAGTTCATTGCAACAAAAATGGAAAAGTGATAAATGTTATAAGAAGAAATAGGCAATTTAGGCTAAAAAATAGGGATCAAAGGCTATTATGCACACAGGTAAGGTCATTTAGGCTAAAAGTGGATCATAAAAAAATGGCCTATGATCCTTTCCTAACCCCTATCTTATAACCAAGGCAAGAAAAATTGGGCAAGTTCTGGACTCAATCATACAAAGGGAACTGATTAACACCTCTCACACACATGGCACACAGGTACAAAACACATCACTACTTATCTGGTTCATGCAATTTGTTTAGCAATGATCATCCAGTCGCTAGAACTAATGCCATACAAAGATACATAGTGGTCACAAGTAGATGCAAATCACACAGTTATACAAACAGACCATTGGAGAGGTGTTCAAAAATATTAAAACCATGTTAACTGCCTCAAGTACTTTTATTTCTCCTAGTTAACTACAAAATGCTACAACAACATACCCTACACCCTCAACTTAAAATCAAAGCAAAACTGAACTAAGGGTTAGGGTATACCTGGAGTAGATCAAGCATGGGGATAATAGGTCCCTGACCCTGCTGTTACATCCTCAGCTGCCTTATCTCCTTCCGGCACATCTGGTCTAGCAGTTGTTGGAGGCCTGCTGGTTGAGGCACCTGTAGCCCTCGCTCTTAGGGCTGCCTCCCATTTCTCATTGTCCTTTTGGGACTCCCGCATCGCCTTTTTCGGCTCTTCTTTCTCAGCTTTCTTCCTCTTCTTCTTCTTCTCTGCTTTTCTTTCTTCGTCACTATCAGGACTTTCTCTCTTACCCTTACCTTTCTTATCGCCCTTCTTCTTCTTCTTCTTCTTTTGCTTCGTTGGTTCCTCAGTGAGATCAAGCATTGGGATTTCACCCTTAGACTCATCCACAACCTGATATGTAAGCACTATAAATTGGTGCTATTGTAATACTCCTATATTTGATTTTACCTTATCTAGGGATGCTCTGAATTAGGAAAGGTCTGGGCTTGACATTTCTCTCGCTCGTGCATCAAAACGGTTCTCCAACTCTTCGACCTGTCCAGGCAAAGTCCGGAAAGGTTCAAGGGCGGCCTTGATTCTCTTGTCTACTTGTAATACCCCAAAAAATCCAACTCAATATTAGCTCTATGTTTCAAGCTCATGCATAGTACATCATGGTTCCTTGGTAGTTTCATGATCAAGGTTGATGTGAATTAAGGTCTCAAATATGTCCTAGCTATTGTGTGAATCAAAACATTCCTTACCGATTAAATTCTTGAGAAGGATATTGGTATCGTCAACTTCAAATGAACATATCTCTCATTATACTACGAATTTTTGATCCCATGACCTACCAACGGATAGATAATTTAATAAGCTTTCCGTCGATACCAAATTCGCCTAAAACGGACACTCGGTGAAGAAGTTATGGCTATTTTAAGTTTCTGCTGTAAGACGAATGCCATTTCAGTGCATGGCGCGTCGCGCCGGAGGCCAAAGTGGCACTCGTCAATTTCTAGAAAGCCTCCACGATAGCCCTGCTTCGCGCCAACCTTCCAGGTCGTAATAATAGGTATTTTACCAAGCTCCGCGTCGCTCCGGGCCCTAAATCGGGATAAATTTTGCGTAGTTTTCAGTTTTCATTTTAAACTCCTCAAGGGCAATATGGTAACTTCCCAAAACCCTATATATACTCTTTAAACATGGGATTGAATCCCCAAAGCAGCCCTTTACATTAATTTTATCAAAATTCACTCAAGAACAGTCAAGAACAAGTCTAGGGTTTCCATTGGGGTTTCAAGCTTCAAGCAAATTCAACCGTAGATTCCACGAATTCTTAATCTAAGGTATGTGTAGTGTTCATTTATGGATCCAATCCGTTCATAGAGCTCAAGAACCATGTTTTTAAATATTATTTTGTAAACTTTTTGTGGTGATATAAGCATGTACATGTTGATGATTGTTGTTTAAGTTTCAAAATGATATCTAAAGACTTTTTCATGAAATATATGTGGTTGTTAGTTGAAAAACATGAACTTTAGTTGGTTTGATGCGATGCAAGTATGAAATCCACCTATGCTTTAAAGAATGCATGCAAGGTGTTTGATAAAATGCCTAGGATGCTAGAAACCCATAATTACATGATTCCATGATATCTAAATGACAAGTCCATATTAGCTATACACTTCCATATGAATTTTCATGCTATTTATGTGTTGTTGTTGTTGTTGTTGTGGCATGAAACATGTGTGATAATGGAAATATGAATTAGATACACGAAATGTATCCATGCTCTCCCTACCATATTGAGATGTGAATAAATACATGAAGTATACTATCCCCTACTTATAATATTGTGAATTGTGGACTCTAATCTTGTGATCAAGTTATGTCATGTGTACCAGTTTCCTTCTATCAAGTCCTGGGGGTATTTGTACCCGAAAAATATAGCTGTGTGCCTAGAGCCACGTCATGTGCCACGATAAATCTCAGTCAAGTTATACTCTATAGAATTCAGTCAGTCATGTGACTTAGGAAACATCAGAAATCTCATGATCTCAGTTAACTCTCAGATAATAGTACTACTCCGTCAGTCAACGGATGTCAGTTATTCAGTCCATGTACAACCAGTTGAATCATGTTCAGTCCCTTCAGATGGGAGTAGAAGTTAGCACCGAGTGAACCCAAGGATGGGAACTCACCTTCCAGTTCAGGGTGTGATTCTTAGCAGTCATCCTTGTGTTCCAGAACTACGTAACCAGCGTAGGTTGAGACATCTTAACCTGTCAGATTTGGGTTGATGAGGTGGCTTAACCTGTCAGTTTAGGGTCCCACCGTTCTCACTTTTAGTACCTGCCAGATAAGGGTCACTCACAACTGTCCTTACCAGTGGCGCGGTATTGACACCCCTCCAGTCGGGGCAGAGATTGGACCCCAGCTTAGCCGTAATGGTATACATGGGGCATGTCGGTTAAACAAATACCTCCCATATTTTCAGTATCAGTCTCAGTAAAAGAACTCAGACAGTTCTTCAAATATTAGTATACCAAGGAACTGTTAGATACAGTCAAATTCAGTTATAGCACGGGACTCAAAGAGTTCTACCAGATTCAGGACTGTCAGACACAGTCGCTCATGTTATTAGAACTACAGTTCCAGTCATGTATTAGCGTACAGATTTAGCTACCACGTACTGACGATCTTAATTACTATGTATGTATATTTGTATTCTCACGTTTATATCAGTTAGCATTATTCATGCATGTAAACCCTTTGCATTAACCTACCTTACTCGTATACTCAGTACTCCAGTTCTACTGACGCATTTGTGCTATGGTGCGTTCTTTTCATGTTACACCATAGGTCCAGAGCCACGAGTTCCAGACCAGCAGTAGCTTTCCAGTCGCAGTGTTGCAGTGAGTCCTCATCCATTCGAGGATAATATGATTTGATTTATTCATTCATTACTTCAATTCAGTTTTACGGAGTTAGTTGGAGACATGTTCCTTCAACTCCTTATTCAGACAGTACTTAGAGGCTTTCAGATTTAGTTAGATTTAGCTATCAGATTCAGTATTCAGTTTTATATTCAGTTGTTTTGGGTATTTATTACCCCATGGATGTTACTATATCTCTTCAGTTGAACCTTATGGCCTACATGTTCAGGTTTTCCGCGTATTATATGTATATTATGGAGTGTACAAGTACATATATCAGTCATGGGTTAGCTTGTGGTCCCTCGGGGTCATGATCACCGTGTAGCATTTCGATTCAGAAAATTGGGGCGTTACAAACTTGGTATCAGAGCCTAAGGTTCAATAGAGTCCTAGGAATTTTGAAAGCCACATCTAGTAGAGTCTTGTGCATAGGTGTGTTGCGCGCCACATTTATGTACAAGAGGCTATAAGATGTTTTAGGAACAGTTTCCCTTCTTTCAGTATTCATGTCGTGCTAGTGAGCATAACCTCAAGTTAAACTCCCAGTCTAATCTGTTCTTCTCTTGTTTCAGAATATGGCCCCAAAGAGAAGAAACCAACCAGCTCCTTAGCCCGAAGATCCTTTGGGTGAACATGTTTCTCATGCGGAGTTTAGAGCCGCATTCACCACACTTGCTCAGTCTGTGGCTACCCAAAATAAAAGGCCACCAGCTATTCCGTCCAATCTAGTGGCAAATTCTGCAGCCGCTAGGATTCAGGACTTCACCCGAATGAACCCTCCATCTTTCCATGGGTCTAAGTCTGATGAAGACCCTTAGGAGTTCATTGCCCAAGTTAGAAGGTCATTGACATCATGGGTGTTACTTCTGTTTAGAGTGTTGAGTTAGCCGCATATCAGTTGCAAGATGTGGCTCACACTTGGTACAAACAGTGGAAGTTCGAGAGGGTAGATGGCGCAGGTCCCATTGGGTGGGAGGAATTTGTCACGGTTTTCTTAGACAGATTCTTTCCCCAAGAGCTGAGGGAAGCCAAAGTTCTTGAGTTCATCAACCTCAGGCAGAGAAATATGACGGTTAGAGAGTATTCTCTCAGATTTACTCATCTAGCCAGGTATGCCCCTCATGTGATTGCAGACAATAGGGCTAAGATGAATAAGTTTATGTCAGGGGTGAATGATAGCGTGGTGAATAAGTGTAGATCTGTGATGCTAAATAGTGATATGACCTTAGCTAGACTCATGAACCATACTCAGCAGATAGAGAAACAGAAGGTTAGGACTAGAGAGAGGCAGAACAAGAGAGAAAAATCAGGTAGTTTCAGTTTTGCTCAGCCCAAATCAGAGGGAGGGAACCGTTCGCAGTTTCGTCCCAAGTCAGCAGCTCCAGCTCCTTCCTCCGCTAGTGCCCTAATGCTGAAATTCAGAGACGGCAGTAGAGACAAAGCGCCAGGCTCTAAATCTCAGGGTAGTGTTAGCAGTGCCCAAACAAATCCCCTTTGTCAGGCTTGTGGTAAGAACCACAAGGGTATTTACAGAGCCGGTAGTGATGTTTGTTTTGGTTGTGGCAAGCTAGGCCACAGGATTAGAGAGTGTCCGTAGTCAGGTCTTCAGGGTCAGCAAATTCGTTTCGCAGCTCAATCCGGTCGCCCGAACCAGCAGGTTACCACTTCCAGTGCTACTAGTGGGCAACGCCCAAATAGACTCTATGCTCTTCAGACCCGATAGGATCAGGAAAATTCTCCTGATATCGTTACTGGTATGTTACAAATTTTCCATGTTCATGTTTATGCTTTGCTAGACCCAGGTGCATCCTTGTCTTTTGTTACTCCATACATAGCAGGCGATTTCAGAATCAGTCTCGAGATTTTAGCAGAGCCCTTTTCAGTCTCTACCCCAGTGGGTAAAACCATCATAGCCCGGCGGGTATATAGGAACTGCCCGATTATGAAATTTCAGAAATCCATGTCAGCAAATTTAGTCGAGTTAGAGATGACGGACTTTGATTTCATTCTCGTCATGGATTGGCTTCATTCCTGCTATGCCATAGTCGACTGCAGAAATAGGATAGTTCAGTTTCAGTTCCCGAATGAGCCCGTCTTAGAGTGGAAGGGTAGTGTTTCAGCGTTCAGGGGTCAGCTTGTTTCCTACCTCCGGGCAAGGAAAATGATTTCTAAGGGGTGTGTGTATCATCTCGTGCATGTTAAAAATTCCAGTTCCGAATCTCCCAGTCTCGAATCAGTCCCAGTGGTTAGTGAATATTCAGATGTCTTTCCCGAAGATCTTCCAGGCATTCCTCTCGAAAGGGAAATAGACTTCGGCATAGACCTTCTTCCAGATACTCAGCCTATCTCTATCCTGCCATATAGAATCGCACCAACAGAACTTAAGGAACTGAAAGATCAGTTGAAGGATCTCTTAGATAAGGGATTCATCAGGCCCAGTGTATCCCCATGGGGTACGCCAGTCTTATTCGTGCGCAAGAAAGACGGTTCTCTCAGGATGTGTATTGATTACCGTCAGCTCAACAAAGTTACGGTCAAGAATAGGTATCCACTTCCCAGAATAGATGATCTATTCGACCAACTTCAGGGTGCCAGTTATTTCTCTAAGATAAACCTCAGATCAGGCTATCATCATCTCAGAGTTAGAGAATATGACATCTCAAAGACAGCTTTCCGTACTCGGTATGGTCACTTCAAATTTCTAGTCATGTTCTTAAGTCTAACCAATGCCCCTGCAACTTTCATGGACTTAATGAACCGTGTGTTCAAGCAGTACTTGGACATGTTCGTCATAGTCTTTATAGATGATATTCTGATCTATTCTCGCACTGAGCGTGATCATTCAGACCATCTCAGAATTGTTCTTCAGACCCTCAGAAATCATCAGTTATTCACCAAGTTCAGTAAGTGCGAGTTTTGGCTAAGATCAGTAGCATTCCTTGGCCATATTATTTCCGGTGAGGGCATTAGAGTAGATCCTCAGAAAACCAAAGCGGTAAAAAACTGGCCCAGACCCGTATTTCCAACAGATATCACGAGTTTCTTGAGTTTGGCTTGCTATTATAGATGGTTTGTCAAGGGATTTTCTTCTATTGCGTCTCCTATGTCCAGATTGACTCAGAAAAAGGTCAAGTTTCAGTGGTCAGATTCATGCGAGAAGAGTTTTCAGGAATTGAACACTCGACTCACTACAGCTCCAGTTCTAGCTCTTCCAGATGGTTCAGATGGATTCGTAGTATATTGTGATGCATCCAGAGTGGGTTTAGGTTGTGTCCTCATGCAGCACGGTAAGGTCATAGCCTACGCCTCCAGACAATTAAAGCCCCATGAGAAGAATTATTCTACTCATGATCTTGAGTTAGAAGCTGTAGTTTTTGCTTTAAAGATTTGGAGGTATTAGCTTTACGGAGTTCATGTAGACGTCTTCA
Source organism: Capsicum pubescens (assembly GCA_030864215.1). NCBI lineage: Eukaryota > Viridiplantae > Streptophyta > Magnoliopsida > Solanales > Solanaceae > Capsicum > Capsicum pubescens. The sequence goes on from CM061543.1 coordinate 22,897,536, forward strand.
CAGATCATAAGAGTGTCCAGTATGTCTTTTCTAAAAAAGATCTCAATTTTCTTCAGAGAAGGTGGTTAGAGCTCTTGAAGGACTATGACATGAGTGTCCTTTATCATCCGGGAAAGGCCAAGTTATAGACGATGCTCTCAGTAGACTCTCCATGGGCAGTATTTCTCACGTTAAGGATAGCAAGAAAAAGATAGCTCAGAAAATCCATCAGCTTGCCAGACTAGGCGTTCGTTTAGTCGACTCTTCAGAGGGTGGTGTATGTGTTCAGAGTAGTTCAGAGTCATCTCTAGTTCCTGAGGTGAAAGAAAAGCAAGACATGGATCCTAGCCTTGTCAAGCTGAAAGAGTCAATTCAGAATCAGAAAGTTTAGGTTTTCTCCCAAGGGGGAGATGGTGTTCTTCGTTGTCAGGGTCGTTTGTGCGTTCCAGGTGTAGATGACTTGAGGCAATGAATTCTTGTATAAGCGCATGGTGCGCGATACTCCATTCATCCAGGGGCTACTAAGATGTACTGCGATTTACGGGAGATCTATTGGTGGAGTGGGATGAAGAGTGATGTTGCAGAGTTTGTGGTAAGTGCTCTATATATCAGCAGGTTAAGATAGAGCATCAGAAACCTAGTGGTTCCATGCAGGAGTTCACCATTCCTACTTGGATGTGGGAAGAAGTGAACATGGACTTCGTGATGGGTTTGCCTAGAACTCGTCATCAGCATGATTCAATTTGGGTCATTGTAGATAGAATGACCAAGTCAGCTCATTTCCTTCCAGTTCATACCTCCTATTCAGCCGAGGATTATGCCGAACTCTACATCAGGGAGTTGGTAAGATTACATGGTGTTCCCTCATCTATCATCTCAGACAAAGGTACCCAGTTTACCTCTCATTTCTGGAAAGCATTCCAAAAGGGTCTCGGTACCCAAGTTCATCTCAGTACAACATTTCATCCTCAGATAGATTGTCAAGCAGAAAGGATCATTCAGACTCTTGAAGATATGCTAAGGGAATGTGCAATTGTTTTCAAGGGAAGTTGGGATGACCACTTGGCCTTTGATTGAGTTTGCGTACAACAATAGCTATCATTCTAGTATTCAGATGTCTCCATTTGAAGCTCTCTATGGTAGTAGATGTAGATCTCCGACCGGTTGGTTCGAAGTTAGTGAGGCCTCAGTCATAGGTCCTGACTTAGTATTCGATGCCTTAGAGAAAGTTCAGTTGATCAGAGAGAGACTCCGGGCTGCTCAGAGCCGACAGAAGTCTTATGTAGATGTTCGTAGGAAGGATCTCGAGTTCGAGGTCAACAACTATGTCTATCTTAAGATCTCTCCCATGAAGGGAGTGAAGAGGTTCGGCAAGAAAGTAAAACTCAGTCCCCAATATGTCGGTCTCTTCAGGATTCTCAATCGCTTCGGCAAGGTAGTTTATGAGCTAGAATTACCTTTAGATCTAGCCTCAGTTCATCCAGTCTTCCATGTCTCTTTGCTCAAGAAGTGCATAGGTGACCCAACAGTTGTAGTCCCTGTTCAGAGCATTGACATTCAGAACAGCCTCTCTTATGAAGAGATTCCAGTCGAAATCTTAGACTATCAGACTCGTCGATTGAGGAACAAAGAAGTCTCTCTAGTTAAGGTTTTTTGGCAAAATCAGTCTCATGAGGGAGCTACTTGGGAAACAGAAACAGATATGTGTACCAAGTATCCTCACCTCTTCCCCACAAATTCAGATCAAGCTCAAGGTAACAGTTCTCCTTAAGCTTATTCAGTTTCATGTTCATGTCCCTAGTTTAAAGTTGGTATCTATTACCATTGCATACTCAATCATGAATTCATGTATCAGTTCAATTAAAAGGTCATGTATCATATATGCATTCTCATCTTGAGAAGCTTAGTTTATCAGACTGCTCAGTTACGCATCCATGTACCAGTTATCCACGCGTCAGATATGCATGAGTTCAGTATGTTTAGCATATTAGTCATGAGATCAGGTTTCAGTCCTTCATGTTTAGTTCATGTTCGGCTTGTCTTATTCTTCCCTCTCAATTAAGTCTCATTCGAGGACGAATGTTCCCAAGGGGGAGATATTGTAATACCTCGAAAAATCCAACTCAATATTAAATCCATGTTTCAAGCTCATGCATAGTACATCATGGTTCCTTGGTAGTTTCATGATCAAGGTTGATGTGAATTAAGGTCTCAAATATGTCCTAGCTATTGTGCGAATCAAAACATTCCTTACCGATTGAATTCTTGAGAAGGATATTGGTATCGTCAACTTCAAATGAGCATATCTCTCATTATACTACGAATTTTTGATCCCATGACCTACCAACGCATAGATAATTTAATAAACTTTCCGTCGATACCAAATTTGCCTAAAACGGACACTCGGTGAAAAAGTTATGGTTATTTTAAGTTTCTGCTGTAAGACGAATGCCATTTCAGTGCATGGCGCGTCGCGTCGGAGGCCAAAATGACACTCGTCAATTTCTAGAAAGCCTCCACGATAGCCCTGCTTCGCGCCAAGCTTCCAGGTCGCAATAATAGGTATTTTACCAAGCTCCGCGTCGCTCCGGGCCCTAAATCGGGATAAATTTTGCGTAGTTTTCAGTTTTCATTTTAAACTCCTCAAGGGCAATATGGTAACTTCCCAAAACCCTATATATACTCTTTAAACATGGGATTGAATCCCCAAAGCAGCCCTTTACATTAATTTTATCAAAATTCACTCATGAACAGTCAAGAACAAGTCTAGGGTTTCCATTGGGGTTTCAAGCTTCAAGCAAATTCAACCGTAGATTCCACGAATTCTTAATCTAAGGTATGTGTAGTGTTCATCTATGGATCCAATCCGTTCATAGATCTCAAGAACCATGTTTTTAAATATTATTTTGTAAACTTTTTGTGGTGATATAAGCATGTACATGTTGATGATTGTTGTTTAAGTTTCAAAATGATATCTAAAGACTTTTTCATGAAATATATGTGGTTGTTAGTCGAAAAACATGAACTTTAGTTGGTTTGATGCGATGCAAGTATGAAATCCACCTATGCTTTAAAGAATGCATGCAAGGTGTTTGATAAAATGCCTAGGATGCTAGAAACCCATAATTACATGATTCCATGATATCTAAATGACAAGTCCATATTAGCTATACACTTCCATATGAATTTTCATGCTATTTATGTGTTGTTGTTGTTGTTGTGGCATGAAGCATGTGTGATAATGGAAATATGAATTAGATACACGAAATGTATCCATGCTCTCCCTACCATATTGAGATGTTAATAAATACATGAAGTATACTATCCCCTACTTATAATATTGTGAATTGTGGACTCTAATCTTGTGATCAAGTTATGTCATGTGTGCCAGTTTCCTTCTATCAAGTCCTGGGGGTATTCGTACCCGAAAAATATAGCTTTGTGCCTAGAGCCACGTCATGTGCCACGATAAATCTCAGTCAAGCTATACTCTATAGAATTCAGTCAGTCATGTGACTTAGGAAACATCAGAAATCTCATGATCTCAGTTAACTCTCAGATAATAGTACTACTCCGTCAGTCAACGGATGTCAGTTATTCAGTCCATGTACAACCAGTTGAATCATGTTCAGTCCCTTCAGATGGGAGTAGAAGTTAGCACCGAGTGAACCCAAGGATGGAAACTCACCTGCCAGTTCTGGGTGTGATTCTTAGCAGTCATCCTTGTGTTCCAGAACTACGTAGCCAGCGTAGGTTGAGACATCTTAACCTGTCAGATTTGGGTTGATGAGGTGGCTTAACCTGTCAGTTTAGGGTCCACCGTTCTCACTTTGAGTACCTGCCAGATAAGGGTCACTCACAACTGTCCTTACCAGTGGCGCAGTATTGACACCCCTCCAGTCAGGGCAGAGATTGGACCCCAGCTTAGCCGTAATGGTATACATGGGGCATGTTGGTTAAACAACTACCTCCCACAGTTTCAGTATCAGTCTCAGTAAAAGAACTCAGACAATTTTTCAGATATCAATAGACCAGGACTGTTAGATACAGTCAAATTCAGTTATAGCACGAGACTCAGAGAGTTCTACCAGATTTAGGACTGTCAAACACAGTCGCTCATGTTATCAGAACTACAGTTCCAGTCATGTATTAGCATACAGATTTAGCTACCACATACTCACGATCTCAGTTACTATGTATATATGTTTGTATTCTCACGTTTATATCAGTTAGCATTATTAATGCATGTAAACCCTTTGCATTAGCCTACCTTACTCGTATACTCAGTACTCCAATTGTACTGACGCATTTGCGCTATGGTGCTTTCTTTTCATGTTACACCATAGGTCCAAAGACATGAGTTCCAAACCACTTACGCTATTTTTCCCGATTCTTAATCCAAGAGTAGAATGCTGGTGAAGTGGCCTGAGGAGTGATGTCGGGGTCATGTAAAAATCTGTTGATGGTTCTTATTGAGACATAAACCCTTACACCCTTCACCTGAACTCTATCCATCAAAGGCTAATCTGCTACTCTTTCTCCTTACTTGCACATGTTCTCTACTTGAGCCTGGTAGTTCGCATAGAACTTTTGGACTAGTGCAGGGCAAAATGAGCTTCTTTTTTTCGTGGTCCATCCCAAGCCGTAGTCTCAAAATTTCTGTTCCACTTCAGGATATTTGCTTAACCCAGTAGTGATAATCCCCTTTTCTTCAAAGATGGGCCTCTTAACGTTTCTTCTTCTAGTTCTACGAAGCCCATCAGTGAAGATTTTTTGTGCCCTTGATATCTGCCTCCTAGCACTGTCTCAGACCTCAGGGTTCTCGCATTTAACCAGAGTTCCTCGATTTGGAGATTCTTCATCATCTTGTTGCTGAGCAGAAGGGGACTCGGATGATTGTCCCTCAGACTCATGTTGCTCAGATTCAGCATGTCCAGACTCAGGCTACTCAAACTCAGCATGTTCAGACTCAGGCTGCTTAGACTCAGCATGTTCAGACTCAGGCTGCTTAGACTCAGCATGTTCAGACTCAGGCTGCTCAGACTCAGCATGCTCAGAAGCTGTCTGCTCAGATGATGTTGAAGCCTCAGTGTCACTTTCTTCACCCTCCTCTAACTCAACTGGTGGAGGTGGTAAAGGCTTTTTCGAACTTGGTTTCTTTCTTTGTTTTCTGAGTAGTGGCACCTCATTCTCATAATCAGATTCCTCATAGAAGAGTTTTCTAGGTACACTCCCTTTGGTTACCTTCTTTGCTTGTGTCCCTTTCCCTTAGGTGCCATTATAAGACCTGTAGCAAAAGAAAACAATCATTTAGTGCCCAAGAATGCATAGCACAAACATATCAATCATTTAAGTTCCACACCCCTTTAAAAATGCTTTCATAATTGTTTCAGGTCAAAGTTGTGACGACATGGTCTGAATGTCGTCACAACTGTGATAGCTTATCAGCCATGTCGTTATCTTTAAACAAAATAGGCTTATTTTCTCAACTTGTGATGACATATCCTGATAAGTTGTCACATTTGTGATAACTTATCGGGAATGTCGTCAGACTTAAACAGAACCAACATAATTTTATCAACTTGTGATGACATGTCTGATAAGCCATCACAATTGTGATAACTTATCAGCCATGTCGTTAACTTAGAACACAACCCTCAACTCAACTTTCTTGATTTTTAAACAAATTTCTTCTTACAATCACATTGAGTTGTGTTCTTGAACTGAACCCTAGCCCCCCGATTTTCACATAATACCTAGCTCAACTTGACTCGATTTCCTTGGGAACTATAGTTTACATTAGTTCATTACTTACCCATTGAAAAAAAAAGTTAGGTTTTGAGCATACCTGAAGAACGACTGGGCACTTGAACGATTTCAACTCAGCTAGTCGAATAAGAGGAAGTATCAAATGAAAGAGAAAAGTTCTTGTTTTTGAACTCAAACCCACACTTGCAAGGAAGTATATTTTTCTTTCTTTTCTTGGAAATATTTTGAAGAGAGAAAGTAAATAAACTAAGTATGGAAAGAAATAAAATGTAAAAGAAAAAGGAAGAAATATGCGGGAAGGTGAAAGGATTGACTGTGGGCTGGGTTGAATATTTTTAATTCTGGGCCCAAAGTTCACCTGACTCTTTTTAGGATTTTCTGATGAAACAAATTGATGGCTTTTCATGATTGTGATAAGTCATCGAAAATGTCATCAAACTAAGGCAAAGTGCTGCCTCCCGTTGAATTTTTTGACAGCATTTCTGACGGCTTATCACAAGTGTGTTAGCCCGTCAGAGATGTCGTCAGCTTTATTAAGCCGGCTACATCAGTTTCACCTTTTTTGTACTCGAACCTACTTATACAATTAAACACTTTACTGGAAACATAAAAATTTTGGGTTGCCTCCCACTAGCACCTGATTTAACATCGCGGCACAACTCGGTTATCTTGACTACTCAGACTTCATCAAGACACCTTGCTGATACCTCTTTAACCTCTTCATAGAATACATCCACGATTGAGAAGACATTCATCTCCTTTGGCGGTGTTATGGATGAGTGCATTTCAAATTTGTCTTCTTTATCATTGAGCCTGAACTTCAGCTCATTCAGTTCCATGTCTACTATCACTCTCCCAGTTGTGAGGAACTATGTACCCAAAATAATGGGTACTTCAATGTCCACATCGCAGTCAAGGACTACAAAATCAGCAGAAAGTATAAATCCACCTTTACCAGTACATCATCTAATATTCCTACTGGCTGCTTTACAGACCTATCCGCCATTACCAATCGCATATTTGTAGGGGTCGGATCCACTAAACCCAGCTTTTTGTAAATGGCTAGCGGCATCAGATTTATGCTCGCTCCCAGATCACATAAGGCCTTGGCAAAGTTTAGGGACCCAATCGTGCAAGGAATGGTGAACGCTCCTGGGTCAGTCTTTTTCTGCATTAAGGATCGTGTAGAAATGGCACTACAATGGTGGAGATTGTCCACTGGCTCATAACTTACTTCCCTCTTCTTCATTAAAAGATCCTTCATAAACTTAGCATATCCTGGCTTTTGCTCAAGTGCTTCTATCAAAGGCACATTTACTGTCAATTGCTTCAGCATTGCCAGGAATTTGCTAAATTTAGTATCATCAGCATTCTTCTTTAGCCGTTGAGGAAAGGGAGGTGGTGGTCTTGGAGTAGTTTTTAACACCACTTTCTTTTCCTTCTCTTTCTCATTTCCTTGTTCCGGAGCATCATCAGGACTATTCAGCTTCTTAGACTCCACTGGACAATTTTCATCAGGTTCATCATCAATCACCTTATCAACTATACTTTTACCCATAGAAGGGCCAGGTACTATCTTACCACTCATAGTGGTAATCTCCATACATGAGCCATCATTCCGTGGATTCTGAATCGTATCACTAGGTAATGCACCACTTTTCTGTTAATTTAGTACTGTGGAGAGTTGACTCATCTGCTTCTCCAACTGCTTAATTGAAGTGGAGTGTGAGCTTACCAACTGACTCAGGGTAGAGAAATCACTCTTCATAGTAGTCACCCCAGAGTTGGTAGCCTCAACTCCCTTCAATAATTTCTCCATCATGTCCTCCATGGACATCTTGCTAGAGCTAGTTGTAGTAGCTTCCCAATTTCCAGGAGGGACATATAACCCGCTCCCATCATTATTGCTCCTCCAGTTTCCCTACTCCCTATCTTTATAACCAGGCTTATCATAAAAGTTCTGACCTTGATTCCCTTGGCTATGCCTCGGAACCCCCCCTGATTGTTCAAATAGTTCGCCTCTTCTTCCAAATTGGCATCAAACCTGTCCTGAGATTCCACAACCTTCACGTTCTCAATCTTGCCTGATAGAAAGTGCTTAGTTAGCAAGTCCATTTGTGTCTTCAGGTGGGCCATGTCCTGATCCCTTTCCTCATCTCTCCTGCGTTGTCCCACAATCATACCAACAGAAATAGTGGGGCTTGCTATCACAGAATCCCTGGTATGCCAAGCCCTACTCTGTTTGTTCATTCGATCTAGCATCTCATACGCTTCAGGGAATGTGAGATCAATAAATGAACCACCAACAACATTATCTACAACCACCAACATTATCCCTGTTGATAATTCGCTTCTTACTAGGGTTGATTTCTTAGTTCAAGAAAATCACTAGTAAGCATGACCTATTGTTTGCAACCAATAGATAAAGTGTAAAAGAGTGGGATTACCAAAAAATTTACTACCACTGTTAATATCCTGGACACTTAGTCGCGTTACAAACCCAAACCCATAGATCCCACAACTCGGGTTAAGGGAGTTTAGATACTCATAGTGTAAAGAACAAAACAATAAGTTGAATTCATAGTTCTATAGATGATACTTATAGCTAGAATGAATCGCAACAATTGTTTCTTAGATTAAAACATAGTAGAAATCCCAAAATAAAAGTAGCAATCTCTCAAAAGTTAATGGTCAAGATGTATCCAAAAACTAGAGAGAAAAATAACAAAGTACGTGTCTTTCAATCTCTGACAAAAAAAACTCTTTTAAACCCTAAAGACTATGCCTTAAGTACCAAGAGCTAATTATGGAAACAAAATCAAGATCATAGCTGTTTCTCGGAATAGACGAAGACATGTTGTGACTCCTTATCAGGATTCTGACGGCTTATCAGGAATGTCGTCAGAATCTCTTCACTTTTGACATTCTCTGCTTTAGGCTGACGACGAAACCTGACGGCTTATCAGAACTTTGATGACTTATCACCAATGTCGTCAATGATTCCAGTTGAAATCTATTCTCTGTCTAAGGCTGACAACGCTCTTGATAGCTTATCAGATTTGTGACGACATATTAGGGGATGTCGTCACACTTCTGCTCCAACTTCATCACACTTCCTCCAGCTGACGGTGGACCTGATAACTTATCACGAAGTTGACAACTTATCACAAAAGTCGTCAACTGTACTTTTGTAATTTCTTGGCCATTTGTTCCATATTCACCTCTTTTTGTCTTTATTGTGTTAGGTTGTCTTGCATCTTGCTTTTCACTGCAATATCAAAGATAAAACAATCAAAAACAACAAAAGTTGCTTAAGACTTTGCAATTATTCTCAGTTAAAAGCCTCAAATATGTTAGCATCTTCTCACACATCAACCAAGTGGGTCAGTCCGATACAATGCATTTCGAAGAAAGGTGGAATAATTATTGTGCCTAACGAGAAGAATGAGCTATACCTAAGGGGCCAGTCACTGGATGGAGAGTGTGTATGGATTACAAAAAATTGAATGCATGGACTCGAAAGGATCATTTTTCTATGCCCTTCATGGATTAGATATTAGACAGATTCGCAGGCGGAGGATGGTACTATTTTCTTGATGGGTACTCAGGCTACAACCAAATCACTATTGCACCTGAGAAACAAGAGAAGACGATGTTTGCCTGTCCTTATGGGACTTTTGCATTCAAACATATGCCTTTTGGGCTATGCAACGGTCCAACCATATTTCAGAGATGTATGATGTCAATTTTCTTTGATACTGTAAAAGACACCACGAAGTGTTCATGGATGATTTTTTGGTCATTGGTGATTCTTTTGAAGACTACCTAAAGCACTTGGAAAATTCTCTCCAAAGGTGTGAAGAATGCAACTTGGTACTTAATTGGGAAAAGTTCAAAGAAGGAATTGTGCTTGGGCATAAGATTTCAAAGAGAGGCATAAAGGTTGATCAAGCGAAGATTAAGGTGATTGAGAAATTACCTTACCCAATTTCTATGAAGGAAATTCGAAGCTTTGTAGGACATGAAGGCTTTTATACGCGATTTATCAAGGATATCTCAAAGATTGCTAGTCCTCTTTGAAAGCTTCTTGAGAAAAAGGTAAAATTTAATTTTGATGAAGAATGTAATAAGGCTTTTGAAAGCCTAAAAGAGAAGTTGGTGACTGCTCCAATCATTGTGTCTCCTGATTGGTTCTTACCCCTCGAGATTATGTGTGACACTAGTGGTTTGGCCTTAGGAGTTGTACTACGCCAATGGAAAGAAAAGATCCTTCATCTTATCTACTATACCAGTAAGGTACTAAATCCTTCTCAAAAGAACTATACCATGATGGAGCAAGAGTTATTAGCAGTGGTTTTTGCTTTTGAAAAGTGCATATCTTACTTGATTGGGACAAAGGTGATTATACACACTGATCGTGCGGCATTGAGGTACCTCAAGGCTAAAAAGGATGTAAAACCTAGTCTTATTAGGTGGATGCTCTTGTTTCAAGAATTTGACTTTGAGGTAAACGACAGAAAAGGCATAGAAAATCATATTGCAGATCACTTGTCTAAACTGGAGGATGAAGTTATGTAGAAGTTCGCAAATGGGTTAGAGATTGATGACAATTTTCCAGATGAACAGATATTAGTAGCTTCCCAAGATCTAATTCCATGGTTTGCAGATTATGCAAATTACTTAGCTAGAATCTAGTTCCAGAAAATCTTTCCTATCAACAAAGAAAGAAATTCATACATGAGGTAAGAAAATTTTTCTGGGATGAACCTTATTTATTCAGGATTTGTGCAGATGGAATCATTCGTAGGTGTATACCTAAGGTGGAGATGATGAGCATACTCAAGGCTTGTCATTCCTCGCCAGTTAGGGGTCATCATAGAGGGGCCCGAACATCTCATAAAATCTTATAATGTAGCTATTATTGGCCAACAATCCACAAGGATGCTCATGTCTATGCTTCTGCTTGCAACCAATGTCAGCGACAAGGTACTATTTCTAGAAGACATGAACTTCCTATGACTCCTATTTTCCAAATGGAACTGTTTAATGTGTGGGGCATAGATTTCATGGGACCGTTTGTAACTTCGTGTGGCATGAAGTATATACTTGTGGAAATAGATTATTTTTCAAAGTGGGTGGAAACAATCGCTCTTTCTAACAATGAAGCATGTAGTGTCACTGCATTTTTGCGAACGAACATCTTTTCTCGATTTGTCATGCCACGGGCTATTAATAGTGATGGAGGGTCACATTTTTGCAATTATCTATTCAAAAGTTTGCTTGAAAAATATGGAGTGAAACACAGGGTGGCAACACCTTATCATCCGCAGACTAGTGGACAAGTTGAGGTGTCCAATAGAGAAATCAAGTCCATCTTGGCAAAGACTATAATTGCCAATAGGACTGATTGGGAAAGAAAGTTAGATGATGAATTAAGGACTTACTCCATAACTTATAAAACCCCATAGGTGCTTTACCTTATCAGCTAGTGTATGGCAAGGCTTCCCACTTGCCAATTGAACTTAAGCAGAGGGTGCTATGGGCGTTGAAGAAGTTGAATTTAAAGTGATAGGATGCAACCAAGTCAAGTATGAATGCGATTAATGAGTTGGATGAATTTCGGCTCTGGTTATATGAAAGTTCAGCACTTTACAAAGAAAAGATGAAGTTGCATCACGACCTTAAGTTTAAGAAGAGAGTATTTGACAAGGGTGATCAGGTGTCTCTTTATCAGTCTAAACTTCATTTGTTTTTGGGTAAGTTAAGGTCAAGGCGGTGCAACCCACAAACGGTTTTAAAAGTAATACAGTGGCCTTAAACAAGCCGAATATAAATCCCTCAGAGAGTTATGTTAAACAACAATCAAATTCTAATTTAACTATTGAGATTAAACAAGTGCAAACGTAACCAAAAGAGTTTTGAAAGTTTATAAACTAAAAGTAAGCTAAAGTAATGCAGAAAAGTAAAGGCTTTGGACAATCAATAGATGAAAGCCCGGGGTTAAAGCACTACGAACAATCATACTATGCTATTGAACTTCATTCGTTAGATTAGTTATCTTGGTTGTTGATTCATTTGTTTTATCTTATGATCATGGTCTTCCGACCTCTAACCTTCTACCTAACTAGACATTACAACTACAACATTGAGCGGGGATGTAATAATCCATTTAGGTGCATTAAGATTTCATCCTATATGTGAACTAAGCAAGGCTTCTAGTTATATCCCTATCCTTGTCTCTAATTCAAATTCTTTATTTCATAAAAGAATGAGAACCTTACTCTATATATCCCCACGCTCTATCTTCCTATTCTCCCTCCTGAGATCACAAAGTCGACAATTGATATATTCCAAGGGTGTCCAATCCTTAAAATAGTGATAAAAAGGATCAATAAACAACCAAATATGATAATAAATCCAAACTAACTCAATTCAAAGCAAAAGTAAACAAGTTCTTGGGCTTAACCCTGGAAAGGGTCGTTTAGCCACTAATAGACATAACCATAATCAAAATAATTGAATACATGATACATTCCATAAAAAGCTAAAGTAAAGAGATATAAACCCTAAAAGAAGTGTTGATCATCCTCTCTCCAATTCCAAAGACGTCCAAAAGTCTCCAACAAATTGTGTAAGTGCCCTATTTATAGGAGGGTGTTGTTGGCCGTGTGTGGACTAAGCCTCGCGGCACATTAGTTTCTGCCTAGGGATAAAGGCTCGCAAAATGTTGATTATTACCCTGAAATGAGTGGTTCAGGGCGCTGGTTAGTTCATGGGAGGGAGGGGTACTTGACCCCTCAATCGCGGAGGCTCACTAGAACTCCTCCATTTTAACGTTTAAATTGTTAGTGCACTTGTCCGTCCATCCCAAGCTTCATAGTGTTGTTTACACTTAATGTTTCACTTGTGAATCATCAATATATAATCAAGTCAACACACCAATCCTCCTACATCATTAAACACCATGTATTAGAGCTCAAAACAACGAGATATCAACGACAACAAACTAGAAACTAAACCTAAGAACTAGTGTCGTCCTTTAAATCTTTAACTTATTGTTTTGACTCTTGGATTATGTCAATTGAACCATTAACAATACCACCAAGTTGTTACAAATTAATTACACAATAATACCATTAGAAAATCATTAAACACATTAGAATCCATTGTGATCAACTAGAACAACACCTAGCTCAAACTAGTAACACTAGTTTTCTCGTCTAGACTCTAAATGATCCAATTAAGTACAAACTTGTTTGAAAAATACCTTAAACATTGTAATCACATACTTAAAGCCTTGGATGCTCATTTATATCATTATTTACTTATTAATCACACAAGAAGTGCTCAAAACAAATCTAATCAAGCTAGGATAACAACACTAAGGTGCACAAATCAACCTCAGATCATCACTCTACACTTAAAGCCTTGTTCTTACTCAAACAACTCTTTAATATAAGCATCAAAAGTTGAGGTGACTCCACACTTCAACTACAAGAAAGAAACTCAAGCTAGTACTACAATGACTACACAGACTGCAAGTTTCTACTCTAAGCATGTTATGTATAGTTGAAAGCTTAAGAATACTACTCCAAGCATCCTAGCCTCAAGAATTGACTCAAACAAGTTGGGAAACTCATGCATATTGTCCAATCACTGATGTCACATAAATCATCCACATTAATGAAACTTTTTCCTTTATAACAAGAGAGTTACCCATAATTATTCACACAAAAGCAATTTATCACCAAATGGGTACAGAAATCAAATTGTGCTCACTCTCACAAGGAATTCACAAATTACACTAGATGAACCATATGCTTTCCCTTAGTGTATTACTCCACTAATATCAGAATATTAAGTCTTATGATCAAATAGGTCTTTAACAATTGTAATGTAGGCTAAGGGATGGAAGAACTATTCTGGCTTGTAATAGTGACTATCTTCCCTAAGTGCTTTAATACAGTACATTATACAACTAAGACCAATCTCTAACAACCAACTTCTACCTCTACTCCCTTCACACATCTTTTGTTTAGACCCATCTCATTAAGATCATTCGTATAGAATATGGTGAGAGTGTTATATATTCACAACTTATTCACTTTGAACAAATTTTTATTCTTTTCATTCCTCAACTCCCAACCACAACATAGAACAATTATACACATCAATAGCTATCACTTTGGGGCCTCAATTTCACCTTTCTCCTACTTGAATTTCCAGCTCCTTAACATAATTAATTTTACATTAAAGCGCTTAGGACCTTTGGATCAAATTACAGTTAATCAAAGAAGAAAATTAGGCTACATATAAGGCTACCAAAGAAAAAGCTAGAGGCTCAATGGGTCAAACTAGGATTATGCACAAGGGCAGGTCAAAAGAAGGTATGAACATGGCTATCAAAGAAATGCCTATATCATCTCTTAAACCCACACTCTTTATTTCATTTTGCACACATTCCAAGAAAGTTCTATCATCCAATGCAACAAGAAATACACAAACACCTTATGCACATACGACACATGCTCAACTCAAGCAGGATCATCATAGACTCTAAACCAAATAATAGCATGAATTAATAAATAAGCCCACAAGTACAAGAGTCATAATCATGAGCCTAGGAGTCTAAAAAGTACTAATTCACACAATCAACATGCCAAAACACTTGCATCATGCAATCAAACAAAGCACCAACAAGAACATCCCACTTATTCCTAACACAAAAAAAATTAAATTATCCTAAAAATAGAAATTTCCCCTTGCCACACTTAGAAATCTACTTTGTCCCTAAAGTATACTTAAAAGTAGAGATAGAAATACTCCCTGAGGCCTCTAGGCCTAGCTAGTAGCATCTTTATAAATCAAAGGGTCCAACAACCCCACATTCAGTTTTACCATTCTTCTTAGCTCAGGTTTTTAGGTACTCAGACTTCCCATCAACCTGTGACTCAATAAAAACAAAAAACTAGTGAAGTAAAAACTAAAATACTGAAAATAAAACCTACCTTAACTTAGGTTGCCTCCCAAGCAACGCCTGATTTAGTTTTGCAACATGACCCAATCTACGACTCATCAATTTTACTTAAATCTCTTCCTCACACTCTAACGCCATCTTCTTATTTGTTTTATACCTCTTGAGTGTGTACTCTTAAGGTCAACATCTCTCTCAACAATAGCCTTTTCAGTCTCATCAATCTGTATCATGTTGGGCTAGGGTGATTGTGCCTTGGGCTGCTCAATGAGAAAGACTAAAGAGGTCTTTGGTGGACTTAACTCCACCACCCCACACTTATCCCCTTCAATCGCAGTAATCATGAACAAATATTTGTAGTAGGATAGTATTTTGAGCAGTTTGTACACTTTGTATACCGCCTCTTCATCATCCAGTCTCATGGTGAGCATGCCCTCTCTCACATCTATCAATGCTCCACCCGTTGACAAAAATAGACGTCCCAATATGACTGGCACTTTTTCATATTCCTTAAAATCCAAAATTATAAAATCAGCAGGAATAATAAACTTAACAACCTTGATGATAATATTCTCTATGATTCCTTCAGGAGGGGCTAGGGTCCGGTCTGCCAATTGGAGTACAACTGGGATCAGTTGTAATACCCCGTACTAATCCTAGCTTGTTTTAGCTCTTAGTTGCATACTTAAGGGGTTTAAGTGTTGAATTTTTCACTAAGTTTTGAGGGACATAGTCACATTTTGACTCCCTTTAACTTTGAGGATTTTTTAAGTGGCCTTCCCGACCTCGAGACATAAGTTTTTGAGTTGATTCATGTTCAGAGGCGTAAGTAGCATGTCTCGGGTGAGTTTCGGATCTTTTGGATGAGGATTGGACCCCGTTGGATTTTCTAAAATAGTGGCCCACAGCGATTCCACCACATCGTGGTGGCTATAGTGATGACTGCCTTGACATATCGTGGTGTAGTGCAAAACAACAATTGCCACTTTTCAGTGACTCACCGCGATTGTACTGCATTACGATGAGTATAGCGATGAGGGAGTCACCGCATCGTGGTGATGCATTAAATGGCATTCCAGTTATGAATTTTAATTTTCAGGGACAATTTAGTCTTTTTTCCACACTCCCAAATAGTGAAAACAGAAGATTTAACCCTATTCTAAGCATATTACACTTATTCCTCACAAAATTTCTCTCCAAGAAAACCCTAGAACTTTAACTTTAACTTCAAAATATCCAAGGTTTTATCATTCCTTTTTCAAGATAACCAAGAATTCAAGTTTTCGAGTTCAAGAACTTTAAGAAGAAAATTTAAGAACATCGTTTGAAAATCAAAGTTCAAGATTTTACATTCAATTAACCAAATAAGGTATGTAGGGTTATGAACAAGGATACTCCTTTCATCCTTATGCCCAAAACTTGATCTTTATTAAAGATTTCATATTTTGCAAATTAGGGTTCATACCCAATTATCATTATTTGAAGATTATGATGTTACAAGTGATTTAAATGTTGAATTGCATGTCTATTTTCACATCTTTATGCGTGTGATATGATTTTTCAGATCTCTAATTGAGTTTTAAGCATGATATTGTGATTCTTGATTTCATTATCTTGATATTGTTGAAGTATTTCAAGAATCTTATTGAGCATGACGTTTTGCTATAAATTGGCATGAGTTTAAAGCATAGGTTTTAAGCCTTAAGTCTAAGTATGGATATTTCAAGATGATTATGATTTTAAGCCTCTTTTATAAGTTGTTTGCAGAGATTTAAGTAATAAATTGATCTTTTGATCCTAAGCTAAAATAAGGAATCCACATTGTTCATACAGTTTGAGATTTAAAGAAAGATAAGCATAATTGGTTTTCATTGTAAACCCTTGTGCTATTGTAAAGTGGATATCCTAAAGTTTGAGCAAAAGAATGGGAGTAGTATTTAACACCGAGTTGGGTATGATTCCAATGTATCATGACCCAGAACTATGTACCTCCGTAGGATTAAGATTAAGTGCCCGTAGTGGGCTAAGTCAGTGATCACTTAAGATAAGGTTATACTCCTTGGCAAGAGTATGACACCTTTCCCCAACGTGAGGTTTTCCCCTTAGGGGAACATGACATTGGACATCATGATAGCTCACATAGTGTATGTCGGTTGGAAGAACCTCTCAAAGTCCCTAAATCCTAAAACAAAGTGTAAGAACAGTTTTGAGAAAACTAAGTGTAAAGACACTCAAATTTACTCAGATATTGTCTTACCTAAGACTTCATTATTAGATTTCAGCTTTAAGTTTTAAGATTGATAAAGGTGAGCCCTTTTCACTTAGCCTGCATGATTTGAAGAACAGAATCAGAGTACAGTTTTATTAGAACTAAGTGTGGTGGCTCACAAGAATTTTTTTTATGCTTTATTACTCATGACTTATGATTTGATAGTTTTTATTATTCAAGCCAAGTTGAGTCACTCACATTTAGCATAAAGTTTTTAAAGTTTATTTGAATTAGTACATTATTGTTTTACTTATGTATTCACCCCCACATGCTCAGTACATTCCAAAAGTACTAATCCATATATACGCCTATGTGCTACATTGTTAATAATGTAGGTACCAATTCAGTTGTAGTCCATATATCATGATTACAGTTGCAGATTCCAGCCAGTAGATGATGAGTCCTCCTACTTCGGGGACTTCAATTAGATGTTATTTATGTACTTTACTTTCTTACTTATATGTATTGATTAGTGGTAGTTGGAGTCGCATTCCAAATATCTATAGTCAGTAAAGTAGAGGCTTTATAGACGTCAGTCAGAGTTAGTCATGTAATTTTAGTTCCTCTTTTCAGCTTTATCAGAATGTAAAATTGTATCAGTATTGTATTTTCCCTAGATTTCATCATGATTATTTTTATGCATAGTAAACTTAGTTATTCTATACATATTTAAATCAGTTGCTTAATAATATGCTAGCTCATGGTTTAGCTTGGGATCACTTGTGATCCTAAGCACTGTGTGATGTCTAAGGGGTTAGTCTCGTGGCTTTACAAACTTGGTATCAGAGCACAAGGTTTAAGTGTATTAGGGTGTATATGAAGCCATGTCTAGTAGAGTCTTGTGGAACCGTACGAAGACATTTGTATTTTTTTTCAAGAGGCTACAAGGCATATAAGAAATGTCTTTTTTCTTTCATACTCTAGATCGTGCTGTAAATTTGTTTTCTTAGAAACTTCCTTTGATTTATCTGTTACTCCATAATCCTTCATCTATGACATTCTTGAGATAACATAATTAATAAGTTCCAATTTCTCCTAAGATGATGCTCTCAAATTTACTATCAGTAACTTCAAAATTCACAATGGGCTTAAGAAAAGCTCACTAGTGTGTTATAAGTTCCTCAAATTAAAAGTTTTTTCCTTATTTATATGAGTTGTTCAGTTAAGACAGAGTAAGATATGTATTCAGATTCCCTATTAACCCTTTAATTCAGATAGTGCTCATGAGAGGAGATAGTATAAATTTAGATTGTGAAATAAAGTTTGCATTTGAGGGATATTACAACCCAAGTGTTATGATATATGAGTAGTAAAACCTTTTTATAGTTGGAAGTATGGGTATAGAAGTGTAGTGACAAGAAGGTGGTGATGGCGATTGATTAGAAGTATATAGATGAACTTATGAATGCTATAGAGTTTGTATTAAGATGATATATCCTTGTGTGTTAGTTTTGTGGAATGTAGAGCAGGAGTTATTGATGGTAGTTGTTGTGTTAGAGAAGTATAGATTATTAATAAAAGTATTGGGTGGTTGAGTATTGTAATTTAGGCTTCCCTAGAAGTTGCAAAAAGGAGTTTAGTTGAAACTTACAGAGCTATAGAAGTAATTAGGTGTATAGATGGGTAAATAGTCGTAATGTGTAGAAGGGGGATATGCTAGCAGATTATAATAAGATAGGCCATATGAGTACGACCGATTATTATTGTTATGAGGTTCTAGTGGACTAGTATTTCTTGATGTCTTGTTTCATAGCTTCCAAGTGAGAATAGTATGTAAGGTTGGGTTGTTAATGATACCTAGCACTAGACACTAAGATTGAACAGTGGATGATCATCTAGGTGGATGTAATGGTTGCTTGGTTAGTGATGCTAGTTATATCGAGGTGGACCAATAGACTTGAAATAGTGAATGCAAGAGTTTAAGTTTATTGATTTGAGATTAAGTATGATATTATAGGTATGATGTAGAGGTATTCCCATGGTGATATGGGGTTGCATTATTTTCTAAGGTTATTAAGTGTCGTGTGTGGTTAGCAGTACCCTTGAGTTTCTAAGTGGAAGGAGGCTAGCTATATAGTATATAGTGTCCGTAATATCTAAGTTAAGGAGTTACGAATAGGTGATGTTGAGTTTTTTAAGTATGATTTTTGATTCTTATGGTTTGGAAATATCCATGTTAAATGTTAGAATCTAAGTTTGAATCTTTGAAGATTAAGAAAATAGAAACGAGAGTTGAAATTCTAGATGGTGACGCTCCCAAAAGTTCCAAGTTAATCAATGTTTAAGCTATTATATGATGACTATTGAGTCTATAGAAAGTTAAGAGTTGTATTTCAGAAGGAAGTATTAGCAGTGAGTTTTATACTTTCAGATACAGTGTTTTAAGGTGAGTTTAGTATTTATGTGTATTATTATACCCCAGACACTAGAGTAAAGTGATTGTAGTTCCGTTTAGAGTTTAGTAAAGTGGTCCACAGACTTAGAGTGATGACTTAAAGCTAAGGGGTAGGTGATAGAATAAGTACCCAAGTCAGATTCTCATATTCTAGTAGTGATGCTAGAGTATTGTAGAATATCAGTAAGGGAGGATAATACCTAACCTATTCTTATTTCAGTGTTGAATTTCAGTCATCATGATATCTACTTATGCCTTACATGTTAGCTCCATGATCATAGTTCATGTTCATGCACATAATAGAGAAACATGTACTCTCCCAGTTCTTAGTATGTGGAGTTCCAGTTCATTCAATAATACAAATCATGTTTCATGAGTTTATGAACTCCAAACTCAGGTCATGTAGATCATGACTCATGTACTTATGCTTTAAGGTATCTTCGATTCTAGTACTCATGCTACACTTTTAATGATTAGCAAAATTCAGTTTATGTCATGTATGTCCTCAGTTTAGATCTTTTTAATGAATCCATGCCTTTGACATTCTATTCCTCAGGCTTCAATTGAGTGTCAAAGTTATGTATAGTATTCTTTGGTGTTTCGGGTCTTTGTGCATTGCGCTTCAGTGACCTCTTCCTATGTTAAGATAGTGGTGATGATAATGGATAAGCAATAGTTTAGATGAGAGGGAGTTGATGACCGTTATTAAGAAAGATTATTTATGCTTTTCGATCTAAGGTTAAAGGATGAAGGATTATTAAGGTAAATCTTTGGTATATGTCATAGCTAGTTGAGAATTCTGGGTATGTATTCTTCAACATAGTAAAAGAAAGTTGTTGTTGATAGAGGTTTAGAGAATATGAGAAATATGCCTTTACGAGTGTTTACCTTGAAGGTCATATGTGGTTATAATGATAGGCTTGAATGTCATGTTGGGAGGTAAGTGAAGGAATGCAATATTCGCTAGTGAATCCATAGTAAGAGTTTAGTGTTAGTCGTTGAAGTGGTTAGGCATGTTATGCTTAAGGTGTGAGCTTTGGAAGAGACATAGAAGATTGGATCATGTGGTTTAAACTAGTATCATAGTGTAGCATGTTGTATTTTGTGATTTCAAGTTAGGCTTGATCATGGTGAGAGAATTTTGTTCAGTTTGGACTTTAGTAGATGGATTTATCAATGCCCATGTGAAAAATTTTAGTTGAATCAAATGAGTATGGTATTTAAGGGGAATAGTATAGTTGAGGGAGTATTTGAGAAGTGTTGCTAAGCTTGAAATAAGAAGTTCCATTGCCTAAGGCCTAGTAATTCTATCCTAGCTTATGATTCATATGTTTATGTTCCATTCTATAGAGTTGTATCAATGTTGTGTTTCCTTGTCAGATGTCTTGTTCAAATTATGCCCAAAATTCTTTGCTCAATAATATTATTAGAATTTCTTAGAAGAGTGTCGGAGAAATACACTATTTGAGTATGCGCAGTCAATATGGTCAGGTCTATTGATCCCGCGATCCAGTTTAGCAATTAATCAAATAAGCTCCTATAGATTTCCAACTTTCCGTTTAGTCTTACTACCCAAAGTTTCACGAGTAAGGCCATTCTATGAGGTAAAATGTTTGTATTCATGCAAATAACTAATTCAGCTCAATTCATGCATCATGCATCAGTTTCATATTCAGATATTTAGTCATGATTCAGTCCATAAAGTATCTTGTGTATCATCTCAGTCTTTCCTTAGTATTTGTAACTCCCCGATTCGCTGAACCAGAATGCTACACAGTGCTCATGACCCCGAAGGACCACAAGCTAACCCATGACTGATATCTGTACCTGTATACTGCAAATCATGATATAATAATGCAGAATACGTAAAACTGTAAGGCCATAAGGTTCAACTGAATAAAACCATGTGGGTGAAAATACCCAAAACAACTCAATCTGAAAGCTAAGTCTGAACGTAAATCTGAACATAAATCTGAAAGACCTTAAACTATCTGAATAAGGAGTTGAAGAAACATGTCTCCAACTAACTCCATAAAACTAAACTGAAGAAATAAATAAATGTATCAAATCATATTGTCCTCGAATCAATGAGGACTCACTATGTCTCTGCGACTAGAATGCTACCGCTACTGCTGGGCTGGAGCTCGTGTCTCGGAACCTATGGTGTAACATGAAAAGAAAGCACCATAG
Source organism: Capsicum pubescens (assembly GCA_030864215.1). Lineage (NCBI taxonomy): Eukaryota > Viridiplantae > Streptophyta > Magnoliopsida > Solanales > Solanaceae > Capsicum > Capsicum pubescens. The sequence goes on from CM061543.1 coordinate 22,919,112, forward strand.
CGCAAATGCGTCAGTACAACTGGAGTACTGAGTATACGAGGAAGGTAGGCTGAACATAAAGGGTTTCATGCATGAATAACACTGACTAACTAATATGAACGTGGGAGTGCAAACATACATAGATAGAAACTAGGATCGTGAATACGTGATAGCATGGCCTGTAAGCTAATACATGGTTTACTGATAACTGTCATGACTGATACTACAAACTGATAACATGGACGACTGTATCTGACAGTCTTGTATATACTGAAATCTGAAGAACGCCCTGAGTTTTTTTACTGAGACTGATACTGAAACTGTGGGAGGTAGTGTTTAACCGACATGCCCCATGTATGCCGTTATGGCTAAGCTGGGGTCCAATTTTTGCCCTGACTGGAGGGGTGTCAATACCGTGCCACGGGTAAGGACAGCTTGTGAGTGACCCTTATCTGGCAGGTACTCAATGAGAGAGGTGGGAACCCTAAACTGATGGGTTAAACCACCTCATCAACCCTAATCTGATGGGTTAAGATGTCTCAACCTACGCTGGCTATGTAGTTCTGGAACACAAAGACTGTTTCTAAGAATCACACCCTGAACTGGCGGGTGATTTCTCATCCTTGGGTTCACTCGGTGCTAACCTCTACTCCCATCTGGAGGGACTGGACATGAATAACTGACTATACATGACTTAACCTTACTGAATTCCGTTGACTGGTGGAATGTTACTGATATCTGACAACTGACTGAGATCATGAGATTTTCCTGAGTCACATGACTGACTGAAGTCTATGGAATCATAGCTTGAGTTCGGATATCGTGAAACATGACATGGCTCTAGGCACACAACTATAGTTTTCAAGTACAAGTACCCCCAGAACTCGATAGGAGGAAACTGACACACATGACATGACTTGATCACAAGATTTGAGTCCACACTTCACAATATCATAAGTAAGGATTTCATAATAAGAATGATTCTCAACAAACTATCACATGATCGGGAATGCACACAACATGTATATACTTGCATGGCTTCAATAACACGGTCATTCCATATCACAACAATATCATGAGCATCTCATACAACATCTTCAATTCAAGACAATAGCATGGGGATCACGTTGAACATAACTTAGAACATGGAATAGTCATTTAGGACTTATTATGTCATAAAAGCATGATTTCTATTCCCTTAGGTATTTTCACAAACACCTTACGTGCACATCTTAGGAATAGGTGGATTCATCAAGATTACAAATATTCAACCACCAATTTCACATATTTATACATTAAATACCACCATATCCTCACACAAAACATACAAAGATCCCATCTTAGGCATCATCAAACTCCAACCACATGAACATCAACCACCAACAACATAAACATCATAATACATAATTTAGAAGATGGTTCTTAAGCTTCATGGACGAAAGGAGTCCATGAATCAACTCACGCATACCTTAGAAGGAAGATTCTTGATGATTGACGGAGGAATTTCCTTGAAATTGGATCTTCAAGCTTAATTATGCAACTCTAGTTGTTTTTCTCTTTTAGTGCTCTTGGATGATGAGCTTTGAGATGTTAATAAGGTTGTAATATGTTTAGAAGCTATATATTTCGTAGGGTTAATTTTAGGGACGTGTAAGGAGTGTTAAAAGACTTATTTACCCTCAAAATAACTCAAAACGGATTGTTTTTGGCACTTGGAACTGACTTAGGCGGCGCCCAAGTAATTGCACAATCTAGGTTGGGCGGCGCCTAACCAATCGCCTAAGTTTGGTTGGGCGGCGCCTAACCAATCGCCTAAGTTTGGTTGGGCGGCGCCTAACCAATCGCCTATCTTTACTGTCTCTCACAAAAATAGGCATAACTTTTTGTTTGGGTATTGGATTAAGGCGAAATTGGTATCGTTGGAAAGATAATTCGATTCTCTATAATTTGGTGGGTCTAAATCATCCAAAATACCACATTAACATCGAGTTATACTCGTTCAAATATGACCCTTACAAAATCGAACACTAAAACTTGATGGATTCAAAAACTCTTAGCTTGTATTACCTTAAGTGACTCATATGAACATGCTTAGCACATCATAATCTATCCTATCTCTAGGATATTCATAGTAATTTATGCACTAAAATTCTACTCACAGGATAGGAGGTTTCATACGTAGGAAAACTTATTCACTTCCTAGCTTAGAAATATGCGGGGTATTACAGTATTCCAGCCAAGTTAGTATCATTCGGGGGGCGAACTATCCCAAGGGGGAGATATGGTGATACCCCAAGTTTTCATGTCCTAAACCTCTTAACTTTTCTTCATGAAATCATATCCATCCTAAAGTAATGGCTACTAATAAGTTTACTCTCTTTCTTCTATCTCAGCCTTATAACCATTCTCATGTCAATGCATGTATTCAAGAAATCAACTCAGTCATGATAATCAGTTCATATATCATGTTTAAGACTCATTTATACACTCATGTTCTAAGTCATGTATGTTCTGTAAATGATCTCAGCTACTTTGGTACAGTACTCTTAGTCTAACCAGTCTCATTCAAGGACGAATGTTCCCAAGGGGAGATATTATAATACCCCGTACTAATCCTAGCTTGTTTAAGCTCTTAGTTGCATACTTAAGGGGTTTAAGTCTTGAAATTTTCACTAAGTGTTGAGGGTCTTAGTCATATTTTGACTACCTTTAACTTCGAGGATTTTTAAAGCGGCCTTCCCGACCCCGAGACGTAAGTTTTTGAGTTGATTCATGTTCAGGGGCGTAAGTAGCATGTCTCAGATGAGTTTTGGATCTTTTCGATGAGGATTGGACCCTGTTGGATTTCCCAAAATAGTAGCCCACCGCACCGTGATGGCTATAGCAATGGTTGCCTTAGCGCATCGCGGTGGAGTGTAAAACAACAATTATCATTTTCCAGTCATTCACTGTGATTGCACCACGTTGCAGTGAGTATAGCAATGAGGGATTCACCGCATCGTAGTGAAGCATTAAATGACATTCCAGTTACAAATTTTAATTTCTAGGGGCAGTTTAATCTTTTTTCCACGCCCCAAATCATGAAAATAGAAGATCTAACCATATTCTAAGCATAATACACTCATTCCTCACCAAATTTCTCTCCAAGAAAACCCTAGATCTTCAACTTTAGCTTCAATAAGTCCAAGGTTTCACCGTTCCTTTTTATAGATAACCAAGAATTCAAGTTTCCGAGTTCAAGAACTTCAAGAAGAAGCTTCAAAAACATTGTTAGAAATTCAAAGTTCAAGCTTTTACATTCAATTAATAAAAATAAGGTATGTGGGGTTATGAACAAGGATACTCCATTCATCTTTGTTCCCAAAACTTGTTGTTTATTTAAGATTTCATATTTCACAAATTAGGGTTCATACCCAATTATCATTATTTGAAGATTATGTTGTTACAAGTGATTTAAATATTGAATTGCATGTCTATTTTCACATCTTTATGCGTGTGATATAATTTTTCAGATCTCCAATAGAGTTTTAAGCATGACATTGTGATTCTTGATTTCATAATCTTGATATTGTTGAAGTATTTGAAGAAGTATATGAAGCATGACATTTTTCTATGAATTATCATGAGTTTAAATCATGGGTTTTAATCTCTAAGTCTAAGTATTGATTTTTAATAAGATTATGGTTTTAAGCCTCCTTTATACGTTGTTTGCCAAGATTTAAGAAATAAATTGATCTTTTGATCCTAATCTATGATAAGGAATCCACATTGCTCATAAAATTTTAGATTTAAAGAAAGATAAGCATAATTGGTTTTCATTATAAACCCTTGTGCTACTGTAAAGTGGATTTCCTAATGTCTGAGCGAAAGCATGGGAGTAGTATTTAACACCGAGTTGAGTATGATTCCAAGGTCTCATGCCCTAGAACTACGTGCCACCATAGGATTAAGATTAAGTGTCCATAGTGGGCTAAGTCAGTGATCACTTAAGATAAGGTTATACTCCTTGGAAAGAGTATGACACCTCTCCCTAAAACAAAGTGTAAGAACAATTTTGAGAAAACTAAGTGTAAAGGCACACAAATTTACTCAGATATTGTCCTACCTAAAACTTTTGTTATCAGATTTTAGCTTGAAGTTTTAAGATTGATAAAGGAGAGACCTTTTCACTTAGCCTGCATGATTTGAAGAATAGAATTAGAGCACAATTTTATTAGAAGTAAGTGTGGTGTCTCACAAGAATTTTTTTTATGCTTTATTACTCATGACTTATGAGTTGTTAGTTTTGATTATCAAGCCAAGGTGAGTCACTCATATTTAGCATGCAGTTTTGAAAGTTTATTTGAATTATTGCATTATTGTTTTACTTATGTATTCACCCCCACATGCTCAGTACATTGGAAAAGTACTGATCCACATATACGTCTATGTGCTACATTGTTAATAATGTAGGTACCAATTCAGTTGTAGTTCATATATCACGATCAGATAGTTGCAAATTCCATCCAACAGATGATAAGTCCTCCTACTTTGGGGCTTTATTTAGATGTTATTTATGTACTTTACTTTCTTACTCATATGTTTTAATTAATGGTAGTTGGAGTCGCGTCCCAGCTATCTATAGTCAGTATAGTAGAGGCTTCATAGACATCAGTCAGAGTTAGTCATGTAATTTCAGTTCCTCTTTTCAGCTTTATCAGAATGTAAAATTTTATTAGTATTGTATTTTCGCCAGATTTCATCCTGATTATATTTCCACACTGTAAACTCAATTATTTTATACATATTTAAATCAGGTAATTAACAGTATGCCAGCTCATGGGTTAGCTTGGGATCACTTGTGGTCCTAAGTACCGTGTGACGTCCAGGGGGTAGTCTCAGGGCGTTACATCGGTCTCGACTTTCGTAAGCCTAGAGTGTTGAACAAGGAGAGAGGCATCGAGTTGATACTTCCCCCCAAATCACTAAGTACATAGACTACCTCACTGCTACCAATTTGAATTAGAAGAGTGAAAATCCTAGGGTCTTTGATCTTTTGTGACATCTTTTGCATCACCACATAACTACACTCCTCATTGAGTGCAACTGTCTCAATATCTTACAGCCTAACTTTATTGTTGACCACATCCTTAAAGTACTTAGCGTACTTGGGAATTCCCTACAAAACATCTAAAAGAGGAAGGTTAATATAAAGCTCTCTGAACGTGTCACAAAACTTCTTTAGCATGCATCTTCCTTTACCATTAGATGCCTCTGTGGGAAAGGTAGTGGTTGTATCTCATTCACTTGTTCAGCAACTTTGGTTTTTGAGTACTTAGACTTTCTTGACTTTTTAGCAGTTTTATCATCTACTTGCTTAGGAGCTATCTCCGCATCTACCTCCTTAGTTATTTTAGGAGGTTCTTTTTTCAGCTCTTTACCACTCCTCAAAGTGTTTGCCATTACTTATTTTGGAGGTTCAGTGTTACTTGGCAAACCACCTTGAGGCCTGGCATTTTGTGCCTGCTGCATTTGCCCTATTTGCAACTCCAAGTTTCTTGTAGAAATCTATTGTCTCTTTATATCTGTCTGCTGGCTCTTTATATCTATTGCCAATTGTGCTTGAGCAAGCTAAAATTTATTTCAGCATCTCTTCTATATTGCTGGTGGCCTAATTTACTTGAGCCTTTGGTTTCTAAAACTACTGCTATTGGAAGTTTCATTATTGATTTGGTGGTTGAGTCTGCCACTTTAGATTGTAAGAGTTCCCATAATTCAACCTTTCAACATTGCCCATGAACATCACTAACTCGGGATTGGCAGCACACATAGCCGCAAAATGACCATTGTTGCCACAAATATTGCACCAAGTGCGTGTCTGCTAAATTGCATTGACTGTTGTTGCAGACTATGAAACCTCCAATTTTATATTACTGTATTCTATTTTTAACTGGTTCTATAATGTAGCAATCTGAGCGGATATAGCAGTAAACTGGTCCATCTCCAACATACCTGCAACCTTATTTGTAGCATTTCTTGAGTCAGAATGCCATTAAGGATTCTCTTGTGCAATCTGGTTCAACAAGATGTATAACTCATCATACGTCAATTACAATGCTTGACCACCTACAGCTGAATTTAGCAAAATTTTTGTGTTGTTATCAAGTGCCTCAACAAAAGTGTGAGCTAGTACCTCATTGGATTGCTGATGATGTGGACAGTCCCAAAGAAGAGCTTTGAATCTCTCACATACATGATATAAGTTCTTATTGTTCTTCTATTTAAAGCATAAAATCTCACTGTACAGTCTCATAGTCTTGCTAGATGGAAAGAATAGGATGAGGAATTTTTGGGCTAAGTTATCCCAGGTTGTGATTGAACTTGCCGGCTCAGCGTTCAACTACTTTTTCGCTTCCCCTAATAGTGAAAAGGGAAATAGTGTCAGCCTAATATAATCTGTTGACACATCAGTAGGGATGAATGTGTCATTGATCTTCAAGAAGTTCCACAGATGAACTTGTGGATCTTCATGTGAAAGCCCCATAAACTGTCCACTGCTTATCAAAAGCTGCACCATATTCTATTTTAGCTCAAAGTTACCTCCAGCAGGCGGTTTCTGAAAAGGGGAGGTCAAATTTATCAGAAGTGGGATTGCCACTTCACAAACTCTCCTGTGGGCTGGTTGATCTTCAACCATTAAAGCAGAATTGTCTTGTTCCTCTTGAATTTGTGGAATGCGGGGGAGAAGGATTGCTTCTCTCCTCAATTCATGAAAGTGTTGCTCAGGTTCGGGGCTTGGTTCAACCAAAGCCCTATCCTTTGCCAGCTTACTAGTCTGTAAACCTGTTTTCTGCAAATTCAATACCAAGACCAAGTGTAAAGCACCAAACAAATCTAAAAAGTAAAACTAGAAACAAATAGTTGCCAATTTACCAGTCCCTGGCAACGACGCTAAAAACTTGTTGCGCCCAAGCGCAGACTCAAGTGTACGTGGTCTCACTTGTGTTAATCAACTATCAAATTCTAGTTTAACTATTGAGATTAAACTAGAGCAAACGTAACCAAAAGAGTTTTGAAAGTTTATAAACTAAAAGCTAAAGTAATGTGGAAAAGTATAGACTTTGGAAAATCAATGGATGAAAGCCTGGGGTTAAAGAACTACGAAAAATCATACTACTCTATTGAAATTTATTCGTTATATTACTTATCTTGGTTTTTGATTCATAGGGTTTATCATATGATCATGGTCTCCCAACCTCTAACCTTCTACCTAACTGGACATTACAACTACATCATTGAACAGGGATGTAATAATCCATTTAGATGCATTAAGATGTCATCCTACATGTGAACCAAGAAAGGCTTCTATTTATATCCCTATCCTAGTAGCTAATTCAAATTTCTTATTTCATAAAAGAATTACAACCTTACTCTATCTATCTCCTCATTCTATCTTCCTATTCCCCCTCCCGAGATCACACAATTCATAATTGATATATTCTAAGGATCGCTAATCCTTAAAATAGCAATAACAAGGATCAATAAACAACCAAATATGATAATCAATCCAAACATATTGAATTTAAAGTGAAAGTAAACATGTTCTTGGTCTAAACACCGTAAATGGGACGTTTAGCCACTAATAGACATAACCATAATAAAAGTAATTGAATACATGATATATTCCATTAAAAATATTAATTAAAGAGATATAAACCCTAAAATAAGTGTTTGATCATCCCCTTCCCAAGTCTAAAGATGTCCAAAAGTCTCCAACAAATTGTGTAAGTGTCCTATTTATAGGAGGGTGTTATTGGTCGTGTGTGGAATAAGCCTCGTGGTGCATTGGTTGCTGCCTAGGGAATATGGCTCGCGACGAATTGCTTATTCCCCTGAATTTAGTGGTGAAGTTCTATGTTTAGTTCATAGGAGAGAGGGGTGCATTTCCCCTCAATCACGGAGGCTTACTGGAACTCCTCCATTTAAACATTTAAATTTTTAGTGTACTTGTCCGTCCATCCCAAACTTCATAGTGTTGTTTCCACTTGATCTTTCACTTGTGCATCATCAATATATAATAAAAATAAACACGCCAAGCCTCCTACATCATCAAACACCATGAATTAGAGCTCAAAAAACCACAACATCAATGATAACAAACTAGAAACTCAAGCTAAGAACTAGCATCGTCCTTTAAATCTTTAACTTAGCTTATGTCAATTGAACCTTGAACACCACCACGAAGTTTTTCCACTCATAATTACAAAATAATACCATTAGTAACTCATTAAACACATTAGAATCCATCACGATCAACTAGAACAACACCTAGCTCAAGCTAGTAACACTAGTTTTCCCGTCTAGACTCTAAATGATCCAATTAAGTACAAACTTGTTTAAAATACACATTAAGCATTGTAATCACATACTTAAACACTTAGATGCTCATTTATATCATTATTTACTCATTAATCACATGATAAGTACTCAAAACAAGGATAAACAAGCTAGGATAACAACTCTAAGGTGCATAAATCAACCTCAGATCAAGCACTACGTAGGAAATGTTGAAGAAGTGAAAGAGGTTGTTGACATTGACCTTGGTGAAGAATGAATAACTAAGGAAATTATGTTGTGCTGTGACATTAAATCAAGCGCTGCATGGAAGGCAACTCATAAAGCTAGTTGGTGAAATCTGAGTATCCAACTTAGCTATGTCGTGTCGCGAAGTTAAATCAAGTGCTGCGTGGGAGGCAACCCATGTTTTTGTACTTATTTATTTATTGGGTAATATTTTTGTTCAGTGTCCAGGACTAAGGAATGCAAAAAACGTTCGGAGAAGTGGAAAAGGTTTTTTGGGCATACGAACTCTTTACGAGTCGTATCTAGATGGTACGACTTGTGAGAAGGATTCGTATTGACTTAGGAGAAAAAATAACCAGGCAAAAGTTTCTCGAATGGATACGATTCTCAGAACGAGTTGTACACTCAAGGTATGACTCTTCACCATAAATCGTACCCACTCCAGAACCCAGGTAAGGTTCTAGGTTTATACAATGCATAGAAATAACCCATAAGCCTGGGTATGAGTTGTACACACAACTCGTACCCATGCTTACTAGGTCGGATCGCGGGTAAACCCGACCCAGAAATCAAATTTAAAAAAATAAAAAGGTACCCTACGGGAACCTGATTACCAAAACTTGCACACACCACCATTCTTGCCCTAATTTTAAGCTCAAAGCTCACAAATCCTCTTGCACACAACTTAATTTAACTACCAATGAGTTTAGATTTCCCATTTAGCTTGAGTCAAGAACGAATTTGAGAAGAGAACCAAGAGAAATCAAGAAATTCATTTTTCAACTCGAGCCAAGTAAGCTTTGCACTTAATCTTCTTATTTTTCAAGTGGAAATAATGAATGTTAGATAATGGGAACTTTGTTTGGTTGAATATTCACTGATGTTGAATTTGTGAAACCCTAGTTCTTAGGTTTTTGGTTGAAAATGGGGAAATTGGGGAAAACTTGGATGTAGTTGGTATTTTGTATATTTTGTGCTCAAAATGATTTATATTTTGCATAGAGTAGATGGATAGTTTGTATATTTTCTTTGGAGTCAAACTTTAAAGTTGGAATTCTATGTTTCAGTAGATACGAGACCCCTTATGACTCGTACCCATCGGTACGGGGTAATAATAGGATTCATACCCACAAACAACATGGAAGTCTAACAAATTTAAGGTTCTGGAATGGATACGACTCTACCATACGAGTTGTATCCAGACCATACGACTGGTACACTTACAAGTCATACCTACCTGGGAGGATTAAAAGTAGAATAAATGTTTCTGATCTGCTTACGGTTGTTAGTAACAAGTTGTAACTTGTTGGTACAACTAGTTAGGAGGAGTTGTAAGATGACCAGTGAACAAATGTTATTCATTGCATACCATATGACTCATGCATATAAGCCGTACTTGGTCGATATGGCCCGTACCCCCTACTCGTATCCTGAACAGAGCATGCACACTGAACTTTAATTTAAATTTTTTGTTTCCTTTTCCTTACTTACTTACTAATGCTAGTGTATTTATAGGATCTATGCCTCCAAAGAATGCTTCCTCATCCAAACAAGTCTAAAAAGGATCTATGTAGGCACCAGTTACTAACTCAGAATCCAACGATTCTAAATTTAATGTATCAATCGATAGTAGCGGTGAACTTTATGATGACTCCACAAAGGGAAAGGTTTCCCAAAAGGTAAGATAACCAAAAAAGAAAAAAGGAAGAAGATTTCACCCCAGAGGACTCACCACATCTACGAGGACCATGAAGAAAGAACCCCTCTGTCTCTCCTCCATATACACTACCACCTTCTGATAATGATGATAAGGCTGAATCCAGTTCGAAAAAGATAAACATAGAGAATGCTAATGTTGAGGAGGAAGTGAATAAGGTGCCTCCGATAGCCCAAAAGGACCCACCACTTTCACTTAACACTACCCCGGTGCCCATCGTTTAACGATGAGGGTACCCCTTTATGTAGGAGACTTTTAATAGTAGGATGTTTAGGATTTCGGGTGGAAAGATAAGAAGAGCGTTGTATCCAGAGCAGAGATTGACAACTACAGGGATGTCAGAATTTTCCAATTTTGAGGAACATTTCAGACAATATAGATTTAAATAGATGACAAGGGAGCCCAGAAGATACAGTGAGGTTATTGTTCATGAGTTCTATGCAGCATATAAGGGAGAAATTCATTGGCAATACCCACAAGGATAGTTGTGGAAGGGCGGTGAGTTGATTACTTCGCTGGTGATTAGAGGAGTTTGGGTGGACATCCCCCCATACTATTGGTAGATTTTTGTATAGAACAGAGTATTAAGATCCGATCAGCACTGGGGAAATAGACTACAAAATGGATAAAATAAGAAAGATAACTAAGAGGACATTGGGTTCGGAGGAAAAAATGGTTATTTTTAGGTAGATTGCGGAGTGTATAGCTTCTAATGGTGAACACGCAGTGTGGGTTATAGGATAACCTTGAGTGGTCTTGAAAAATATCAAGAAGAGTACCCTCAACTTCGAGGGTAAAGCATTGTGGACATTGGCCCGGCACTGGCTGTGTCCAACCACATGATATGATGTACTGAGCCCGGTGTGGACAATTATGATATACGGCTTCATGGTCGTCTACGAGTTTAATATAGTAGAGTTCTTATCTTGAGAGATAAGAGATTGTGTAGGTGGGGGTGAGAAGTCATTGCGGGCTTACCCTTGATTAATTACATAGCTATGTTTGGTTATGGGAGTACTGGAACTCCCTGGGATAGACGAAATGCTTGAGGCCACAAGGACCACTAATTTGGGCCTAATTAGAGATGCGGCCAACCCAATGGGCCAACAGGCGAGTCATGCAGCAAACAGTTTGGCAGGTTTATTCCTGTAGGGCTATCAGTCTGATACTACTGCGGCAATTAAGGCCAGTGAACAGACGGAGATGAGGCATATTGATGCAGTGGGTACCTTTAGTACCTCACCTCCAGTCAAGTCTGTGCCACCTAGGCCACGAGGTATGCCCTACGATATTATGATGATTTCACAGGCCCTATGGATAAAAGTTATAACAAGGTTATCTATATTAGAGGCTAAGGCTAGGCGCATAGAAGTAGGTGTGAGGCCATGGCTGGATACACAATTCGAGAACTAAGATAGACGAGTCCAAGAAAGGCTAGATTCTTTTAAGTTGAGGATTACTTGATTACTGAGTGATGGGAAAATGCTCGATGTTACTGAGGTAAAGAACGAGATGGCTGAGATCAAGAGAATGGTACATGAGTTGTATGATAGACCGGTGATTTTGGAGCCTGTGATTGAGATAGTGGTGCCGACTATCCATGTTTCAAATATTTGGGCAATTCCAGATCTGAGAGTTATAGAGACTGAAGATGAAAGAAAAGCAAGAAAGAAGAGAAAGCATGAAGAGAAAAACGCCAGGAAGAAGGATGAGGCAGAAAACATACAGAGCGAGCGGGACCAAGAAATAGGGGTCTATGAGATAGAATCTGCAACCGGTGGTTCAAGTCAACTAGTTATTAATATTAAGGGGGATAGTTTTGTGCCCCCGAATGTTGCTGGTTCAATCCCAGAGTATGGGATAGTAGCTGATAAGAGTGGGACTCGATCTGAGGGCCCACGTACTGACATTGACGAGCCAACTCCTTGAGAACCTAGGTATGACCTTCCACACTTACTTTATTTACTTTTTGTATCACTTAGGGTAGTGCAAAGACTTTTTAGTTGGGGTTGGGATATCCAAAATCTGGGAGTAGCTGAAAAGTATACATAGCTGAAAGTCTGTTATGACTTACAAGTTTTTGGGTGCTGACAGCTGAGATAGAGAGAAAATCAATGCCTATGGCAACAGATTATTTTTGTTGTGATTTTTGAGGATTTTAACAAATTTTAGTTGTAATGAAAAATTATGATTTTGATTTTGAAAATTGATTTACAGATGTACAAACACTGCTAATTTAAAATGATTATGCTGAGAATATGTGTTATTATTGACCCCTTTGAAAATTTTTGTTTAACTGTATATGTATATTTGTGTGAGCCTGTTGTGAATCTGGAAATGATATTAGGATTAGGGTTAGAACAATTAGGGATAAATAGTTGCATAACTAGATAGTCGGTACTTAGTAGTGTAACCCTATGCAAGTGCATGTGAGGTATACTGAGTTCCTGGTGTGTCAAAATCTAGAACTTGCCCGATTGATTTTACCTAGGTCTAGGATAGTTAAGTAGGAGATGATCATAGGCCCTTTTTGTGTAAGTCCACCTAAGCGTAGAATATCTTAACCAAATGAATAAATCCCTTCAATCCAAATTTTTGAGCCTTAATAGACCAATTTCGTTGCTTACACCAATTTCACCTTCCCGTTTTTATTATAATAAACCTGTTTTGGCCCTGGTCCTCTTTGGACACTGTGCACCATAACACAAAAAAATCACCTAAGTTGAGGGTGGCTATTATAGGGGTGCGTAGGAGAAAACGAGTATAAAAAAAGTGTATAGAAGAAAAAAAAGTTGAAACTTGAGCAGGAGTGGTGAAAATAAAAGAAAGAAAAGTTGCAATGAAGAGCGAAAAGAAAAAAAGGAAAAATAAAAGTGAGAAACCTGCACTTGGCCCATGCTGAATGTGCTTAAAAGAAAAAGACATAATGGTGAAGTTAAAGAAGAAATGGAAAGATAAAATGGACCCCAAGAAATGCGCAGTGTCAAGGAGGCTTAGTCACTAAATGAATCCTAAAAGATATCATACCAGCCCCAAGCCTATGTTACAAGCCAAATAAAGTCCTATAGTTATCTTACTGTGACTATCTGAAAACTTAGTAAAAGTGCATAAGGGCAAGCCTATGGTATTCTGTACACACCGGTGTTACTTCTCTTTGAGCGAGAGAGTCATTTGTTATATCCCTGAATAGATTGGTTTAGTCATACAAGGAGTGAATGCGATTTCTTTGATTGTGAGCGCATATGAGTTATGTTGCTAGGTTGCTAAATTGTTTGGTGAATGTAATTTGTGTCTATGACCAGTTTTTTATTGCTAATGTAATGCCATCATAGAATTCCCTCATGTTTATACATGTGCTAAATCATTATACGCATTTTGAGTTTTAAAAGTTAAAATTAGGAGGGGAACAATGAGATTAAAATTGAGTTCAAAATCACTGCCATGGGTAGCTTAAGATCTTCTAGTTTAAGCATCATTTCTGTGCTAGAAAATAGTTGTTGATTTTGTTTGCCTGGGGATATGAAAAAGTCTAAGTTGAGGGTGTTGATGTGTCATGGAAACATGGAACTTTCGATCCTTAAAACCATAAATTTATGTGTGAACTTAGGATATTTTGTTAGATATGATGCACTTTGGTGTAGATTGCAGGTAAAATAGGTCTACAATAGTGTTGGAAGTACAAATAGAAAGTCAAAGTTCAAGCTTCTTCATCTAGTCATCAATTAAGGTATGTGGGGTTTATGAACAAGGATAATCCTTTCATCCTTGGCCCAAAACTAGTTTTAAAGTTGATTTCATATGAAATTACTTGAATTTCAGTTTAGGATTTATACCCACTTATTTGTAATTGAAGATTATGAGATTTCAAGTAATGTAGATGTTGAATTGCATGTCTTATTTCGTATTTTTATGCGTATTGCTGAAATTTCCATATTTTGAATTGAATTACCAATATTTACATTATCAAGCATGAACATTATGATATTTTGACATGAATTTGAAGTATGGGTTATTAAGCCCTAGTTAGTATGTTCATATTTCAAGAATAACTATGCTTTAAGCATCCCATGATTAGTTGTTTTCAAATTTTGATAAAGATTTGATCTTTTGATCTCAGCTTAGACATGGAATTCACTTTACAGTTTCAGTTATAGTTTTAATTAACAGACATGCATTTGGTTTTCATTATAAACCATTATACTAGTTATAAAGTGAAATTCCAACAAAATGAGCATACAGATTAACGGGAGTAGTATTTAGCACCGAGTTAGGTATATTCTCATGCCCCAGATCTACGAGCAACGTAGGTTCAGATTATCTGATTATTCCTCTTTCTATATGGATAACAGATACAAATGTGATCACTTAGATTAGGTTATACTCCTCGACAAAAATATGACACCTCTCCCCAACGTGAGTTTTTCCCATAAGGGAACTAGACATTGGACACTATGATAGCTCACATAGTGTATGTCGGTTAGAAGAACCTCCCTAATACAAAAGATTATAGAATAATCCCAACAGAAAATATTTTAGAAACTAAGTGTAAAGGCTCACAACTTTATTCAGATATTGTTTTACAAAAGACATTAGCTATGAGATTTCAGATTTACAGATACAGAAGTGAGTCCTTCTACACTTACACAACATGATTTATAGACAAAATACCAGTACGTTTTTTAGAACTAAATATTATGACTCATTGGATTTATTCAGCATGTTTTGCTATTCGTGATTATGATTTTCAATTTTCAGACTTTCCAGCTTATTTGAGTCATCTACATTTAGCATGTATTATTTTACAAATTATGATGAGGTTGTGACATTGTTTTACAGTACAATCTAGAAGTACTGATCCACATATACGTCTATGTTCTACATTGTCTCATAATGTAGGTTCAGGCGACAGTTTTCACAGTGTGAGTGATTTCGAGCAACTCTATCTGTATCTCGCTAGTTGGTGAGTCCTCATAGTTAGGGGAACCAGTTATTTAGTTTTTCAGCTTATTAGTATAGATGATTCGGTATTCACAGACAGTGAGAGTCAGCTGGGGGTTTGTCCCAGTGGCTCTCTAGTTACTTGTAGTAGAGGCTTGTCAGACTGCTAGATACGATTCAGATTTCCAGTATTTAATATTCAGACACTTAAGTCTAGTATTTTTAGATATTATATTTAGATAGTTTTATTTAGCTCATACAGAATTCTGCATCTTAGCTTTGATTATATATATCTTTATTTGCTCTATTTTGAGCTTCAGATTTAGTAGAAGGCACATTGGGTTAGATTAAGGCTACTCATAGTCTTGAGCATTGTGTGACTTTTTGGGACCCTTTTCGGGGTGTTATATACTTGGTATTAGAGCCTAAGGTTATAAGATTCCTAGGGAGTCAGACAAGCCACGTTACGTAGAGTCTTGATCATGGGTGTAAAGCCCACCACATTTATGAGCAAGAGGCTACAAGACGTTTTTAGGAAATTCTCTTTTTTTTTTCATGATCTATCGTGCTTACAGTATCTCTAACTACTTTTAACTCGTGCTCTTACATTATAGTTGAATATGCCTCTTCATCAAGCTAACGCCCGCAAAAATGATAACTAGCCACCCCAGCCTGCTCACCCTCTGAATGAGAATGTATCCCATACTGAATTTTAGGCTGCCTTTTAAGCGTTGGCCCTAGCTGTGACTACCAATATTTAGGGCAACCATCAGGCGGCAGTTCTACAGTAGGAAATGGTGATTTAGTAGCAACCAAAATTCATGATTTCGTGAGAATGAATCTGCCAGAGTTCTTTATGTCAAAAGCAAGTGAGGACCCACAACTTTATTTAGACGAGGTGAAGAAGATCACCCAGACTATTTATGCTTAAGAAGAGGAGAGTGTAAAGTTGGCATCCTATAGATTGAAGGATGTGGCGTATGATTTGATGGTTATGTGGAAGAATGGTAGAGGTGAGAATGCAACTCCTATGAGTTGGTAAGTATTTCAGGATACATTTCTAAATTGGTTCTTTCCACGTGAAGGGAGAGATACTAAGATAGAGGAGTTTGTGAACCTGAGGCAGGGCTCGATGTGAGTGAAGAAGTACTACCTTAAGTTCAATTAGTTGTCTAAGTAAGCCCGTAATACAATGGCTGTAATGCCTCGATTTGCTGAACCGGAATGCTACACGGTGCTCATGACCTCAAAGGACCACAAGCTAACCTATGGCTGATATCTGTACCTGTACACTGCATAATATCTCATAAAATGTGGAAACATAAACTGAAAGGCCATAAGGTTCAAAATTTGAACATATCTGGTAAAACAACATCTAAAATAGGGTATATTAACACCCAAAACAAAACTGAAATAACTATCTGGACATGCTAGTCTAAAAAGCCTCTAAACTGACTGTCTGAATAAGAAGTTGATGGGACATGTCTCCAAGTAACTCCTTCTAGAAAAATTGAACTGAAATAATAAATGGAATAAAAGTCATATCGTCCTCGAATGAAGAGGACTCACTGCTACTCTATGTACTGGAATGCTACTGCTACTACTGATCTGGAACTCGTGCCTCGGAACCTATGGCGTATAGTAAAACACCATAGCACAAATGCGTCAGTACGATTGAATGTACTTATTATACGAGTGAGGTAGGCTAAATGCAAAGGGTTTACATGCATGAACAATGCTGATTGATATGAACGTGAGAATACATGCATGAAAATAAAACTATAACTAAATTCATGATAACATGATTGTTGAGTCTAATTACTGATAACATAAGATACTAATGACTGATATAACTGATATAGTTGGGCGACTGTGTCTGATAGTCTACATTCTAATGGAACTAGCTAAGTTCCATACTATTCTTGGTTGACTGAGTCTGAATACTAATAACATGGATTTTACTGATATTTGAATCTACTAATGCTGATTGACTGTAGCTGAGATCGGTCCTATCTAGAGGGTGTTCTTCAAATCTATGGAACTATCCAAGTTCTTTACTAAGCTGCCTGGCTGCATCTAGCAGTCTTGAATCTGTACTACTGAACTGAGTTGACTGTATCTAACAGTCTTGATTCTATAACTGAAATTGTGGGAAGTATTCATCTAACCGACATGCCCTTTTCTAGCTAGTCTGGGGTCCAACCTGTAACTCCAGTTGGAAGGGTATCAGTACCGTGCCACTGGTAAAGACAACTGCTATGGAGTCAGTCCTTGCTAACGGGTGACCCCTTAAGTATGTCAGTCCTATCTAGCGGGTGATCCTTAGATCAGTCCTTGTCTAATGGGTGAAACCTCATAACCTACATTGGGTACGTAGTTCTGGAACTTAGGAATTGCTTTTAGGGATCTAGTCCTATCTAATAGGTGAGCCCCCATCCCTAGGTTCACTTGGTGCTGAATCCTACTCCCATCTGAATGACACTGAATATGATTAACTGAGCTAAACATGGACTGAGATTACTGAATTCCATTGACTGATGGAATACTACTGATATCTGATAACTAACTGAGTTCATGAGATTACTGAGATTTCTTGAGTCACATGACTGACTGAATTTTACTGAACATGGCTTGACTGAGGATATCGTGAAACATGACATGGCTCTAGGCACACAACTATATTTTTTGGGTATAAGTATCCCCAAGACTCGATAGAAGGAAATTGACACAACGTGACTTTCTTGAATACATGACCATCAATAAAAATCCAAAATACATAAGTGAGGGATTTCATGAAGTACATGGTCATCATAATATCTAACATAAAATGGGAATGCTTATAATCAAATCATAAATCTCATATTCTAATTCATGGACATTCCGACAACATATACTTTTCATAAAGATAGCATGGAAATCATTTAAACATAAGGGAATGGCAAGTATGTAACATTTAGTTCATATTGTAATAATTGGGGATAACTCATGTGGTACTTCATGATCATGATCTTATACATAACATGGAATGCATATAGACACACTATGAATCCATTCTCCAAATCATCATGTACATTCCATTAATACATATATTGCACAACAATGATATGTGAGCCCTTTGAACATAATAGACTATCATGAACTTATCATATAGTTCACCCCTAAGATATAATACATGATTTCTATCATTCTAGGCATATTATCAAACACCTTACATGGACAACTTTGGGCATAGGTAAAATCATCAAATTTTAGATCATGAACAACCAAGTGTACTTGTTTTCAACTCATATGATGTCATAGATTCATAATAACACCTAAAGATTCCAACTTGAACCTATTCAACAACCATCAGATTGAACATAATCATACCACAACATGAAAATCATAACTTATCATTTAAAACTTGATTCTTGGACTCCACGGATGAAAGGAATTCGTGGATGAACACTACGCATACCTGTAAACCTAGATTCATTATTTGGAAGAGATTGACGGAGAGATTCTTGATATTCGGACCTTGAAATTAAGAGTTAGGGATCTTGTTCTTGAGGCTAGGGTTCTTGACTTGAGAGAGAGAGCTTTGATTTTTATGAGAGTAATTGAATAATGATTAGCATTTAGGGTGTTTAGGGGTTAGATTTCGTGTTTTAGATTAACTAGGGTTGTGAGAAAAACACTCAAATACCCCTAAATGAATTTAAAATGGAAGATAAAAACTGACCATCCCAATTTTTGGCCCTGGCGCGATGTGCCAGTATCGCGCTAGGCCACTGGAATTCGATAAATCCTGAAATATGGCTATGGCGTGATGCATAGATGGTCATATTACCATTTTTTTGTGACCTGGAACATTAGTGCGATGCAAAAATATCGCGAAGGCTTGCTGGAAATTGACAATTGTCATTTTCACTTGTGGAGCGACGCGCCATGGACTGAAATGGCGCTGTTTTACGACTGGGACTTGAAATAGCCATAACTTCCTAGCCGATTATCGGATTTTGATAAATTTGGTATAGTTGGAAAGCTTATTCAATTTCCCACACAACTAAAAGTGAAAATATTGAAAATTCCACACGAATAATAGTGTGTCCATGTTTAAAGAAAGGATTGGACATTTCTAGGACGTTTTCACACTAGGTAGTAATACGGGGTATTACAATGGCCGACCCTAGGGAAAGTATGAGTAAGTTTGTTACTAGAGTATCTAGTTTGGTAGTCAAGGAGTGTAGGACTTCCATGCTTATTGGGGTCATGGATATTTCTAGGTTGATGATTCATGCTCAACAGATTAAGGCAGAGAAGTTGAAGGAAAGAGAAAGGGGAAATAAGAAGGCTAGAACTATCCAGTTTGAGTATGGCCATACTAGGTTTTGATGTGGAAATCATTTGCAGTTGCAGAATCATTCATTTATGCTAGCACTATCTTCAGCTAGTGCTCTCTCCTCTATAGCTAGGCAAGAGCAGTAGGGTAAGACTTTTATGTCCAAATTTTAGAATACTGTGAGTCGAAAAACCAGTTATCCTCTATGTGCTAAGTGTGGTAAGATTCATCTTGGTGAGTGTTCGTTGGGACATAAAGGTTGTTATGGTTATTGTAAGTTGGGTCATGGAATCAAAGAGTGTCTGCATGCTAAGAAGGGAAATAGGGATGTTCGTCCCCGACTCAGGCTACTAGCGCACCAGCTCCTCTAGGTCGCCCAGTCCCTCCTCAGGGTACATCATTCTGTACCGATGGTGGTCAGCGCCAGAATTGTTTTTTTGCTTTACCATCCCATCAGGAGCAGGAGGATTCACCAGATATTATTACTGGTATTCTTCGTGTCTTTCATCTTGATGTTTATGTGTTGTTAGACCCTGGGTCGAGTTTCTCTTATGTGACCCCATTAGTTGTGGTAACTTTTGAAGTAGCTCCTTAAATTTTTTTTGAGCCCTTCTTGGTTTCTACCCTAGTAGGTGATCTAGTTGTTTCCAAACAGATCTATAGAAAGTATCCTATCACTGTCCTTCATAAGATCATGTTAGAAGACTTAATACAGTTAAATATGGTTGACTTTGACCTTATTCTTGGTATGGATTAGCTTCATTCCTATTATGCATCCATATATTGTCATACCTGAGTGGTGAGGTTTCAGTTTCCAGATGAGCCAGTCTTTGAGTAGGAAGGTAATTCAGTTTCTCCCAAAAGTCATTTCATATCCTATATTAAGGCCAGAAAGTTAATCTCAAAGGGGTGTATCTATCATTTAGTCTGAGTCAAATACAATAAGTCTGAGGCTCCAACAGTTCAGTCAGTTCGTTTAGTCAATGAGTTTCCTGAAGTTTTTCTTGAAGATTTGCCAGGGGTACCTCCTGATATGGAGATAGAATTTAGTATTGACATTCTTCTAGATACTCAACCCATATCTATTCCTCTATATCGTATGGCTCCAGCCGAGCTCAAGGAGTTAAAAAACCATCTTAAAGATATATTAGATAAAGGTAATAAGACCCATTGTCTCTTCATGGGACACTCTCGTCCTATTTGTGCAAAAGAAAGATGGTCCTTTACGAATGTGCATTGACTATCATTAGCTGAATAAAGTCAGAATCAATAACAAATATCCTCTTCCTAGGATTGATGACTTATTCGACCAACTCCAAGGTGCAAGTTATCTCTCAAAGATAGACCTTAGATCCGGCAATCATCATCTTAGAGTAAGGGAATGTGATAGCCCAAAGACAGCTTTCAAAACCCATTATGGTCATTTTAAGTTTCTAGTCATGTCCTTTGGGATAATAAATGCCCCAGCAACCTTCATTGACTTGAAGAACAAAGTGTTCAAACAGTACCTGGACATATTTTTCATAGTCTTTATCGATGATATTCTTGTCTATTCTCGTAGTGAGGATGATCATGCAGACCATCTTAGAATTATGTTACAAACTCTTAGAGATGACCAATTTTTCGCAAAATTCAGAAAATGCAAATTTTGGCTAAGATCAGTAGCTTTCCTTGGTCATATTATTTCCAGTGAGGGAATTAAAGTTGATCCCTAAAAGACAGAAGTAGTAAGAAATTGTCCTAGACCTATCTCTCCATTAGACATTAGAAGTTTCTTGGGTTTAGCTAGCTATTACAGATGCTTTGTTGAGGGTTTCTCATCTATTGCATCCCCTATGTCTAGATTAACTCAGAAAAAAGTTAAGTTTCAGTGGTCAGATTCCCCCGAGAAGAGTTTTCAGGAGTTGAAGACTCGACTTACTTCAGCCCCAGTTTTAGCACAACCTAATGGTACATGTGTTTTAGTTGTCTATTATGATGCCTCTAGAATTGGTCTAGGTTGTGTTTTGATACAGATAGGTAAGGTCATATCCTATGCCTCTAGACAACTTAAGCCTCATGAAAAAAACTACCCGACCTATGATCTTGAGTTAGCTGCAGTTGTGTTTGACTTAAAGATCGGGAGGCACTATATTTATAGGGTGCATGCTGATGTGTTCATGGATCACAAAATCTTGCAATATGTGTTTACTCAGAGGGAGTTAAATCTTCATCAGAGAAGATGGTTAGAATTGTTGAAAGATTATGACAAGAGTGTGTTATATCATCCGGGCAAGGCCAATATAGTGACAGACACCCTTAGTAGATTGTCTATAAGTAGTGTTGCTCATGTGGAGAATGATAAAAGAGAACTAGTTCGAGAAGTTCACCGGTTAGCTAGATTGGGTGTGAGGTTGGTTAACTCAGCAGAAGGTAACGTTTGGGTTCAGAGTAGTTCAGAATCTTCTCTAGTTTCTGAAGTAAAAGAGAAGCAAAATAAGGATTTTAGTTTGGTCAAGCTGAACCGTTCAGTTAAATATCAAAAGGTAGAGGGTTTATCCTAAGGGAGAGATGATGTATTGAGATACTAGAATAGATTGTATGTGCCATGTGTTGATGATTTGAGGCAGCGGATCATGGAAGAAGTGCATGGTACACGTTACTCCATTTATCTCGGAGCCACCAAGATGTACTACAATTTGCAGAAAGTCTATTGGTAGAGCGGTATGAAGAGAGATATCGCAGAGTTTATAGCTAAGTGTGTAACTTGCCAACAGGTTAAGGTAGAGCACCAAAGACCTGATGATACATTATAGGAGTTTGATATTCCCACTTAGAAGTGGGAAGAGGTGAATGTGGACTTTATGACAGGGTTACCCCATTCATGTCATCAACATGATTTGATTTGGGTTATAGTTGATAGATTGAGTAAATCAGCTCAGTTCTTGCTAGTTCACCATCCTACAGGCTGAAGATTGTGCTAAGTTGTATATCAGAGAGTTGGTTAGATTGCACAGAGTTCCTTTGTCCATCATTTCAGATAGGGGTACTCAGTTTACCTCTCAGTTTTGGAAAGCCTTTCAGAAGGGTCTTGGTACCCAAGTTCATCTCAGTTCAGCTTTTCATCCGCAGATAGATGGTCAGGAAGAGAGGACCATTCAGACCTTAGAGGATATGTTGAGGTCCTGTGTTCTTGACTTTAAAAGAAATTGGCATGACCACTTGTCGTTGATTGAGTTCGCCTATAATAACAGTTACCATTCTAGTATTTAGATGGCCCCGTTTGAGGCTCTTTATGGGTGAAGGTGTAGATCACCAGTAGGTTTGTTCGAAATGGGTGAGGCTACTTTGATTGGGCCACATATGGTGTTTGAGGCCATGGACAAAGTTCAGTTGATTTGGGAAAGGTTTAAAGTAGCTAAGAATCGTCAGAAATCATATGCAGACGTAAGAAGGAGAGATCTCGAATTTGAGGTTGATGATCTTGTTTATTTGAAAGTTTCATCCATGAAGGGGGTGAAGAGATTTGGAAAAAAGTAGAAGCTTAGTCCCCGATATATAGGCTCCTACCGAATTTTGAGTTATGTTGGGAAGGTAGCATATGAGCTTGAGCTACCCGCAGACTTATCATCAGTTCATCCAGTATTCCATATATCCTTATTGAAGAAGTGCATGGATGATTCAGCTGTTGTAGTTCCTCTAGAAAGCATAGATAATCAGAACAACCTCTTATACAAAGAACTTCCAGTAGAGATTCTTAATCATCAGATCCGGTGACTAAGGAACAAAGAAGTTCCCTTGGTCAAAGTTTTGTGGAGAAATTATTCCTTTGAGGGTGCTACTTGGGAAGCAGAAGCAGAAGTGCAAACCAAGTATCCTCATATCTTCTCCACGAACTCAGATTCAGTCGAAGGTAACAATCTTCCTTAATTCAATCCTTTTCCAATATTAGATTCAGCCATATAGTTATCTTCATGTAAATTCATGCATTTGCAGATCAGTTCAGTCACTCAGTATGTTTTAGATTTAGTCAAGCAGTTGTTTCAATTGGGCATGCTAGCATTTAACCTCAGTTTCAAAGAATCTTTAGTCAACTAGTCTCATTCGAGGATGAATGTTTCTGAAGGAGGAGATATTGTAATACCCCGTACTTTTTCCTATCTCAGTTTAGCTTCCATTGAGTCAAGTGTTAGATTTGAAAGTGTATAACTCTTGATGCATGTATAATTTTCTATCTCTAGACTCACCAATGCACAGATAATTGAATCAACTTTCCAACGATATCAATTTCGCCTTAATCTGATATACGGTTGAGAATGTATGGCAATTTTAGTGAAAAATAGTAGGGCACCGTGATAAGCACCACGTTGTGGTGAAGGAAAAATTTGCAATTGTCCAATTTGCAGTGGAGCACCGCGATTAGCCCGCGTCGTTGTGAAGCTCCAGCTCCCGTTTGTCCCTTTCCAGTAACTCATCACGATTTGTTTGTATTACGTAAAAGCCTTAATTGGATAAGCACTGCATCATGGTGGAGTGAAAAATGGCACTCTTCTTTTTTCAGTGATGCAACACGATTTTACCGCATCGCGCCAGAGGCTAAAATGACAATCGTCGGTTTTCCAGGAAGTCAATGTGATAGCGGCGCATTGCGGTGGTGGGCCAAATCAGGATTTTCCAGTTCTAAGTTAAATTTTACAAAGGATAATCTAGTCATTTCTTCAAGCCCTAAATCATGTAAAACACATAATCTAGCCTATTGTAAGCATATTATGTATTCTTTTCACATAATTTTTGTCCAAGAAATCCTAGAACATCAAATCTTAATCCCTAAGAAATATAAATTTCACCATTCTTTTTCCAAGATAACCCAAAATTCAAGATTCTCAATCCTTCAAGAATCAATCTTCAAGAGCACAAATAGGAACTCAAAGTTCAATCTTCTTCATCTAGTCATCAATTAAGGTATGTGGGGTTTATGAACAAGGATAATCCTTTCATCCTTGTGCCCAAAACTAGTTTTAAAGTTGATTTCATATGAAATTACTTGAATTTCAATTTAGGGTTTATACCTACTTATTTGTTATTGAAGATTATGAGATTTCAAGTAATGTAGATGTTGAATTCCATGTCTTATTTTGTATTTTTATGCGTATTATTGAAATTTCTAGATTTTGAATTGAATTACCAATATTTACATTATCAAGCATGAACATTATGATGTTTTGACATGAATTTGAAACATGGGTTATTAATCCCTAGTTAGTATGTCGATATTTCAAGAATAACTATGCTTTAAGCATCCCATGATTAGTTATTTTCAGATTTTGATAAAGATTTGATCTTTTGATCTCAACTTAGACATGGAATCCACTTTACAGTTTCAGTTATAGTTTTATTAACAGACATGCTATTGCTTTCATTAGAAACCATTATACTAGTTATAAAGCGGAATTCCAACAGAATGAGCATACAAATTAAAGGGAGTAGTATTTATCACCGAGTTAGGTATGATCTCATGCCGCAGAACTATGAGCCAACGTAGGTTCAAATTATCTGATTATTCCTTTTTCTATATGGATGACAGATATAGATGTGATCACTTAGATTAGGTTATACTCCTTGACAAGAGTATGGCACTTCTCCCCAATGTGAGATTTTTCCATAAGGGAACTAGACATTGGACACTATGATAGCTCACATAGTGTATGCCGGTTAGAAGAACCTCCCTATTTGAAAAGATTACAGAATAATCCTAACAAAAAAGCTTTTAGAAAATGAGTGTAAAGGCTCACAACTTTATTCAGATATTGTTTTACAAAGACATTAGCTATGAGATTTCAGATTTACAGATACAGAAGTGAGTCTTTCTACACTTAGACAACATGATTTAAAGACAAACTACCAATACATTTTTTAGAAATAAATGTTATGACTTACTATATTTGTGCAGCATGTTTTTCTATTCATGATTATGATTTTCAATTTTTAGATATTCTAGCTTATGTGAGTCATCTACATTTAGCATGATTATTTTACAAATTATGATGAGGTTGCGACATTGTTTTACTTATGCATTCACCCCAATATACTAAGTACAATCCAGAAGTACTGATCCGCATATACGTCTATGTGCTACATTGTCTCATAATGTAGGTTCAGGTGCTCAGTTTCTGCAGCGTGAGTGATTTTAAGCATCTTTATCTACATCTCACCAGTTGGTGAGTCCTCATAGTTTGGGGACCCAGTTATTCAGTTTTTCAGCTTATTAGTATAGATGATTCAGTATTCACCAATAGTACGAGTCAGCTGAGGGTTTGTCCCAGTGGCTCTCTAGTTACTACTAGTAGAGGCTTGTCAGACTGCTAGATATGATTCAGATTTCCAATATTAGTATTTTCATATATTATATTCAGATAATTTCAATTAGCTCATACAGAATTTTGCATCTTAGATTTGACTATATATATCTTTATTTCCTCTATTTTGATCTTCAAATTTAGTAGAAGGAAGACAGGGTTAGCTTAAGGCTACTCGTAGTCTTGAGCACCGTGTGATGTCTCAGGACCCATTTTTGGGGCGTTACAGTTTACCTTTTATTAGTTTACATTCTCTTACACCTTATTACAATACTTTTCAACACTTTTACTATTATTCTTGAGATTTTGGGTTTTTATTCAATTCAAAACTTTAGAGTTTTTTCATCTTATTCTTGTGCATTTAATTGTATGTGTTCTTCATTGATTATCATGGTTTCTTGCACAATCATGAGTGGCTAATCTCCTTAACTAGGGTTGTGGGAACTCTAGAGGTTTAGGTACGTAGTGAAAGAATGATACCCATCTATTCTAGGGTTTATGCATGTATTTTAATCTTCTTCGGAATAATTAATCTCAAGTAGCTGCAGGAGCTTGAGATAGCCTGTATTCGCATCCATCCCTAATAAGGTGTTTGTGATTGGGAAAAGAAGATTAAGACAGTATTTGGGATTTGTACCTTCGCCTTTTAGTCCCTGCATCTCATCTAATCACTTGATCCTAACCAGTGATAGTGAACTAAGGTCGAAGCAAGGAGCAACAAGGCGACGTGCTGAGACCTAATAAGTAAAGGGTGAGATTTATATCCGTGCCTAATAAATGGATGATAATACCTATCATGTATACTTTGCATGTAGAAAACAGAATAGTTGGATTGATCATGAGAAATTTATGGAGTTGAGAAGCCAAGGTCATCACAAGCCTAGTGTTTGTCTTCTATTGCCTACAACTCAAAAGAAATCAGGATTCGGTTACTACTTGCAATTGATACTAACCCCTCCTCCCATTCGGTTTCTATGTGAGTAATTTTGTGGGTAATAGGAAAATAATATCCCTATGAATGTTATAAATCATGTTTCGGACAACTGGGGTTGAGTGGAAAGGACCAAATTACCCCATGGCCTCTTAAATCATGAAGCTGGAATAGTGCGGGAGTGGCCTCCTCAGTGCAAACCCCATTCCAGGGGAATGGCCTATGCAATGAAGTCTCATTCCCTGGGAATGGCCTCTACGTTGCAAACTCTATACCCTGGGAATGGCCCATGCAGCGCGGCCCTATCACGGTGGCTCACTACCTCTGCTGTATGAACATGCCCTGAATCCCGTCTAAAAATTCCAAAACTCTTTCGAGCATACCCTTAACCTCTCTAAATATGTTTCAACTCAAAAACTGATGTCTCGGGGTCGGGAAGGCCAAAAATAAATTTCGTAAAGTTTTAGGGTCTTGAAAATGACTAAGTCCTCAACACTTAGTGAAAATTTCAAGCTTGGACCCCTTAAGCATGCAACTAAAACCTAAAATGAGCTTCGAATCTTATGGGGTATTATAATATTTCCCCCTTAGGACCATTCATCCTCAAATCAGAATGGTTAAGATTAGGTACTAAGGAGACTGAGAGTATATGCTAAATACTGATAAGCTGAAATATGATCAAATCATTGGGTCTGAAACATGGTACATGCTACGTGGGTTGAACTGATTTCATGAATGCATGTTATGACATGAGAATAGTTGTATAGATGAAATAGATAATGAAAAGAGTCAACCTAAAAAAACCATTACCTCAAGCTGAGTTTGAATTATTGGAGAAAAGATGAGGATAACAGGATCGCATGTCTTATTCTGCTTCCCAAGTAGCTCCCTCAACGAAATAATTTCTCCATAAAACCTTAACCAAAGAAACTACTTTATTCCGTAGCCTGCGAACCCGACGATCAAGGATCTCCACTGGAATTCTTCATAGGAAAGGTTATCCTTAACATCCACATTTTATAAAGGAACAACAGAAATTGAATCACCAATGCATTTCTTTAACAATGAAACATGGAACACGGGGTATACTAATGCCAAATCTGTAGGCAACTCAAACTCATAAGCTACCTTCCCAAAATGACTGAAAATTCTATATGGGCCAACATAGCGGGGACTGAGTTTCCCCTTTTTGCCAAATCTCTTCACTCCTTTCATAGGTGAAATTTTCAAATAGATCAAGTCACAAATATCAAACTCAAGATCCCTTCTCCTCATATCTGCATAAGATTTCTAACAACTTTGTGTTGTCTTCATTATCTCTCTAATTAACTAAACTTTCTCTATTACCTCAAATACTGAATCTGGCCATATTAAAGCGGCCTCACCTACCTCAAATCATCCAATAGGAGATCTACATCTCCGCTCATAGAAAGCCTTAAATGGAGTCATATGAATACTAGAATGATAACTATTGTCATAGGTAAACTCAATCAAATGTAAGTTGACACGACCCAATCTGGGACCTTGTTGTAATGGGTATCTTAAGTCTGAACGAGAATGGAGACCACCCCCATTACCCAACCCAACCTCCAGCCGCCTACCTTGAGTTGGCTGATATAACACCCTGGGTTTTGACCCTTAGAAAATTTCCTAGAATTTTGGTCTTTGGACAAAATATGACTCATAGGTATGAGTCGTATGTTGGGGTATGGATGATATGGTCTAGTCATATGTTGACTAGTGTTGGTTGGTGGAATGGATTTTGGTTACTGGAATATATACGACTTAGGGGTAAGAGTCGTATTAGTGGTTACGGATTATTTGGTTCCTTAACTTAATATTAGACTTAGTTACTTAGGTTGGATCTAAGTATGAGTGGCTCACGATGAGCCATAAGCCAGGGTATAAGTAGTACCATGGACTCTTATGGTGGACAGTGTCTAAATCTTCCTTGGGTTTAATCTGCCAGGGGTACGGATAAAGGGTACAGATCATATGTTTTGGATACAACTTGGTTAGATGAGTCATATACTGGACAATATTTGATCCAAATATTGAGGCTAGGATACTAGTAGAGGGTACCAATCGTATTGGAGGTACAACTCATGAAGGTCAGTCGTACCCCTAGGATGGGATCTTGTGATCTTAAGTGGGGGTATTCTGGATATTTCCCCCTTATCCTAATAAGGTCCCACAACTTTTAACCTACTTGGGAGGTTATTTACCCTACTATTCCATTCATTAAAACTTATAAACTCTTCTAAAACAATCTATAATTCTCTCAAAAGCTTTTGGGCAAGGGGAGCTAGGGTTTTAACTTGAGAATTAATTTGGGGCTTTCCTTGGTGATCTTTTTCCATCATCATCTTGGTTTAAGGGATTTTATCTTCCCTCATTGTTAATTTTAACTAGAAGCATGGTTTTATGAATGTTTTCATGACTTTATTGACTGTATGATTTTGGTTTTCAAATGTGATTTGGGGTTTTTGATAATAAATAGTTGGTTATGGTTTTCCCATAGTTTTAATTATGAATTCAGTGCATTAATGGTGGTTTTGGATAATTGGATTGCATGGACATAGTTTAATGATAATTGGAATTGGTTTTGGTCATATTATGCCCCCAATATGTTTGACAAAATGCCTATAATAATGTTTTCATTGCATTGAGTACTTTTAATGGAACTCTTGCTTGTTTTTAAGACTTAGTAAAGGAATTATGCACCATTTAAATGGCTAGGAATGGAAGATGTCTAAATAGTTAAGCTTGTGGGGCACATTGAATCCCTCAAGTGGTTTAATGTAGTAAATGGAAGGGCACTTGGAAAGCCCCTTAAACCTATATATGGTTGGCTATGAATAGTACATGTAAGTATGGTCGGTATGATGATACCACCACTAAATAGCCTCTATTAATAAATGGTAAAGGGTTAGTTGGTTTCTTGGTAATGGTTTCAATTGGTAAATAATGACGGGATGTGTAACAAAGCCATGGAAGGTGGAGATCCTGGGGGGACCAAAACTGGAAACTCATACTTGCCGATGTGAGGTCGATCTTGGTGACCGTGTGCATGATGTCACACTATATTTTGGGGGATGTACTAGTCATCCCATGGTTTTTCATCCTTGGTCATGTGGCTTCACATACTGAGGCCCTTTCAGCAGGAGGAACTGAACCAATATAGCCCGTGGGTAGTTTAGGATGGCAAAGCTAAATGGCCCAGGTAAAGGTTTTAATGGCATGCTAAACTCGGTCCCCTTTCTTGATATGGTTATATATATATATATATTTGTATGGATTGTGTGGATATGGATGGTTTTACTTGGCTTTATAAATGACATTATTTTATCCTTACCCTAAGATCATACTAGCGTTCACCTGCTAACCCTTCTACTAGCTTTTGTATACCCACGCTATGCAGCAATCAGCCATTTTACTCCTCCAACATAGGGATTGACTAGAAGATCGACATTTGGACTGAAGTGGTGAGCTTTCATCCTTTCAGAAGTCCCTATTTCATGTTATTGATATTTCTAGACACTTTGATTTTATTTTGGATATTAGTTTTGGCCATAGTTGGGGGCATGTCCCAACCAAATTTTATTACTCTTTTAGTTAGAGGCTTTGTGGTACTGCTATGAGTTGGAATGGGTAGGAATGGTATAGGTGTTGGCCTTGGCACTGACATTGGTACTGGGGCTTACTCCCTTGGACGATATTTTTGGTTGTTCCATCATATTTTATTTTGGGATTAATTATATTATGTTTTGGAATCTTCTTGGTTATGGCCTAGTTTATAGCCTTTGGTATGGTTTGGTACGGTTGGGTGGTTGGTGTGGTATGGTTGGACTTGGTTGGGTCGATCATGGTTGTGATCCTATCCCAAAGTCTTCATGTGAGCAGTTACACTATCTTAATATATGCTCAAACTTCAACCAACTCAGGGTAGGCAGTTGGAGGTTGGGTTGGGTAACGGGGGTGGCCTCCGATCCCAGTTGAACTTGGGACTCCCATTATGATAAGGCCCACGGTCGGGTCATGTCAAGTTGGTATTAGAGCCTAGGTTTATGGTCAATTGAGAATCCATAAAGTCCTGTCAAGTAGAGTATCTTTTAGGGGTTGTAGCACGCAACACTCATAAGGAAGAGGCTACAAGGTATTTTGGAAATGTTTCACTTTCTAGGTATTCAATTTTTAATCTTAGAGTCTCAGTCCTGGAGTATTCTCTAATCCTTTTTTGTTCATCTTTCTTGTGGCCTCATCTTCTGCTCCTACACTTGGTGGTGTTGCATCTACTTCTGTTATTACTCCTGGTTCTAGTATTGGTCAGAACAGGTTGTATGCATTGGCATCCCAATAGGAATTCAAGGCATCACCTGATGTCGTTTCTGGTACTTTATAACTTTTCTCTTGCGATGTATATTATTTGTTTGATCTAAGGTCCACTCTTTCCTATCTGACTCCTTTTATGGCTATATCTTTTGGTTTTGATTTGAAAGTTATTTCAGATCCTTTTTCTATTTCTACCCTAGTAGGTGACTCCGTTATTGCTTAAAGAGTCTATAGGGGGTGTAGTATCTGTTGGTGGCAAGCAGACCTTGGTGGATCTGTTTGAGTTGGGTATAGTGGATTTTATTGTTATTCAGGGGATGGATTGGTTACACTCTTGTTATATATCCTTGGATTATCAAACTCGTAGGGTTATCTTTAGGTTCCTTGGTGAACCGGTTATAGAATGAGAGGGTAGTTCTTTAGCTCCTATGGGGAGATTTATTTCTTATTTTAAAGCTCGGAGGTTAATATCTAAAGGTTGTCTTTACCACATGGTTCGAGTTAAAGATTCTAACTCAGAAGGTCCTTCTTTCCAGATAGTTCCAGTGGTTAATGAGTTTCTAGAAGTCTTTCCAGATGATCTTCCTGGTGTTCCTCCGAATTAGGAAATCGAGTTTGGAATTGATCTAGTTCCAAAAACTCATCCAGTTTCTATTCTTCCTTATAGAATAGATCCGGCTAAGTTGAGAGAACTCAAGGAGCAACTTAAGAATCTTCTGAATAAGGGTTTTATTCATGCTAGTGTATCCCCGTGGGGTGCACCAGTGTTGTTTGTGTGCAAGAATGATGGTTCCCTTCAGATATTATTGACTATCGGCAATTGAACAAGGTGGCGGTCAAGAACAAGTATCCTTTTCTAAGGATAGATGATCTGTTTGACCAGTTGCAAGGTGCCAAGTTCTTTTCTAAGATAGATCTTCAGTCTGGGTACCATCAGCTAAAGATTAGTAAGGTGGATATCCCTAAAATGGCTTTTCGTACTCGGTATGGGTAATATGAGTTTTTGGTAATGTCATTTGGGTTGACTAATGCTCCGAAAACATTTATGGATTTGAGGAATAAGTTTTTTCATCAGTATTTAGATCTCTTCGTTATTGTGTTTATTAGTGACATTTTGGTTTATTCAAAGAGTGAGGTGCATTATGCTAATCACCTCTGTGTGGTGTTGTAGACCTTAAAGGAACAATAGTTGTATGCCAAGTTATCTAAATGTGAGTTTTGGTTGAATGCTATAACTTTCTTGGGTCATATTATTTCTAGTGAAGGGATCATGGTGGATCCGCAAAAGGTTGTTGTAGTGAAGAGGTGGACTAGACTCATGACTCCATCCGATATTCAGAGATTCTTGGGTTTAACTAGGTATTATAGGTGGTTTATGGAAAGATTTTCATCGATAGATGCTCCTTTGACTAAGTTAACTCAGAAAAAGGTCAATTTTTCTTGGTCGGATGTATGTGAGGGGAGTTTTGAGAAGCTAAAGGATAGGCTAACTTCAACTCCAATTCTAACTTTGTCAAAAGTCAATAAGGGGTTCGTGGTTTATTGTTATAACGCCCTAAAAAAGGATTCCAAGACATCACACGGTGCTCAAGACTACGAGTAGACTTAAGCTAACCCTATCTGCCTTCTACTAAGTCTGAATCTCATAATAAGGAAATATAGATATACAAATCAAATTAAATACTGAATTCTATCTGGCCTAAACTGAAATAGTCTGAATATAAGTCTGAAAAATACTAGACTCAAGAGTCTAAACAATCAATACTAAGAATCTTAATCATAACTAGCAGTTTGACAAACCTCTACTACTAATGCTAGAGAGTCAGTGGGACAAACACTCAGATGACTCGAATTGTCTGAAAATATTGAATTATCTATACTAATAAGTTGTAAAACTAAATAACTAGGTCCCCGAACTATGAGGACTCACCAATTGTTGGGCTACAGATAGAGATGCTCGAAATCACTCACGCTACTGAAACTAAGCACCTGAACCTATATTATGAGACAATGTAGCACATAGATGTATATGTGGATCAGTACTTCTGGATAGTACTGAGTATATAGGGGTGAATGCATAAATAAAATCATATCTCAATAGATTTATAAATTTGCAAAAAATGCATGCTAAATGTAGATGACTCACATAAGCTTGATTTAGCTGAAAACTGAGAATCATAATCATGAGTAGCAAAACATACTTTATAAATCTAGTGAGTCATAGCATTTAGTTCTAAAAGTTGTACTCGTGTTCTGTCTCTAAATCATGTTGTCTAAGTATAGAAAGGACTCACTTCTGTGTCTGTAAAACTAGAACCTAAAAACTGAAATCTCATGGCTAATGTCTTTCTATAAAGCGATATCTAAAATAAGTTTGTGAGCTTTTACACTTAGTTTTCTAAAAGGCTTTTCTGTTTTCTTTTCTGTTATGATTTCTCTTTTCTGCGGGGAGGTTCTTCTAACAAACATAAACCATGTGAGCTATCATGGAGTCCAACGTCTAGTTCCTTTATGGGAAAACCTCACGTTGGGGAGAGGTGTCATACTCTTACCAGGGAATATAACCTAATCTAAGTGATCACATCTGTATCTGTCGTCCATATAGAAATGGGAATAATTTGATAATTTGAACCTACGTTGGCTCATAGTTCTGGGGCATATAAAATACCCAACTCGGTGTTAAATACTACCCTCTTTAATTTGTATGCTTGTTCTGTAGGAAATCCACTTTAAAATCTAGTATAATGGTTTATAATGGAAACCAACTGTATATTTGTTAATTTAAAATGTAATCTGAAACTGTAAAGTGGATTCAATGTCTAAGCTTAGATCAAAAGATCAAATCTTTATTTAAAATCTGAAAGCAACTATTCATAAAATGCTTAAAACATAGTCATTCTTGAAATATCAACATACAAACTAGGTCTTAATAACCCATGCATCAAATTCATGTCAAAAACATTATAATGTTCATGCTTTATAATGTAAATATGATAATTCGATTCAAAATCTAGAAATTTCTGTAATACACATAAAATACAAAGAATAAACATGCAATTCATCATCTAAAACACTTCAAAACTCATAATCTTTCAAATAGCAATATTTGGTATGAAACCTAATGTGAAACTCATGTAATTTCATACTAAAATCAACTTTAAAATTTATTTTGGGCACAAGGATGAAAGGACTATCTCAGTTGAAAAAACCCACATACCTTAATTGATGATGAGATGAAGAAACTTGAATTTTGAATCCCTATTTGTGCTCTTAAAGATAGATTCTTGATTATCTTGAATTGGGAACCTAGAATTTTGAGTTTCCTTGGAGAAAGGATGGTGGAATTTGGATTTCTTGGGAGTTAAGTTTTGAGTTCTAGGGTTTTCTTTGAGAGATAGTTGATGAAAAGTGAGCATAATATGCTTTGAATAGGATTAATCCTCTGTTATTCACGATTTGGGGGCTTGGGAAAAGACTAATTTGTGCTTTTAAAATTTTACTCAAAAACAGAAAATCCCAATTTTAGGCCCCACCGTGACGTGCCACTATTGTGGCGGCTTACTGAAAAAAGGACAATTTCCATTTTGGCCTTTGGTACGATGCATCGTAATCGCGTTGTGTCACTGGAAAAGGACGAGTGCCAATTTTTACCCCACCGCGATACAGTGTCAGTCCTTTTGGGAATTTTGGCGCGATATAGGATAATCATGATGAGCTACTAGAAAAGGGACGAACGGGAACTGGAAATTCACCGCGACATGATGAAATCGCGGTGCTCCACTGGAAATTGAACAATTATGATTTTTTCTTTCACCACAACGCAGTGCCTGCCCAAATGCCCTACTATTTTCATCAAAACCGCCATAACTCCTCAACCGAGTATCAGATTGAGGTGAAATTGGTATCTTTGGAAAGATGATTGAATTATCTACACATTGGTGGGTATATATATGAAAAATTCTACATGTAAAAAGTTATTCATTTTTAAAGTTAACTCTTGACACACTAGAGGCTAAAGTGAGCTAGGAAAAAGTATGGGGTATTACAATATCTCTCCCTTGGGAACATTCATCCTCGAATGTGACTAATTAGACTGAAAATACATGAGGAACTAAGGCTATATGCTTACATGCACAACTGAAACAAATTGCATGAATTTATATAAAGATATCTATATAGCTAAATCTAAGATTGGAAAAGAGCTGAATTAACAAAAACTGTTACCTTCGGTCAAATCTGAGTTCGTAGAGAAGAGATGAGGATACTCGTTTCACAAGTTTGCTTCTGCTTCCCAGGTAGCAAGCTCAACCGACTGATTTCACCACAAAACTTTGACTAACAAAACTTCTTTGTTCCTTAATCTACAGATCTGGTAATCAAGAATCTCTACAGGAAGTTCCTTCGTATGAAAGGCTATTTTGAATATCTGTACTTTGTAGAGGAACTACAATAGTTGAATCATCCATGCACTTCTTAAATAAGGATACATGGAACACTGGATGAACTGATGACAAGTCTACGGGTAACTCAAGCTCATATGCTACCTTCCCAACATGACTCAAAATTTGATAGGGGCCGATATATCTGGGACTAAGCTTCCCCTTTCTGCCAAATCTCTTCACCTTCTTCATGGGTGAAACTTTCAAGTAAACAATATCATCAACCTCAAGCTAAATATCTCTCCTTCTTAAGTCTGCATAAGACTTCTAATGACTCTAAGCTGCTCTCAATATCTCTCGAATCAACTGGACTTTCTCCATGTCTTCAAACACCATATATGGCCCAATCAAAGAAGCCTCACCCACTTCAAACCAACCTACTGGTGATATACTCCTTCGCACATAAAGAGATTCACAATGAGGCCATCTGAATACTAGAATGGTAACTATTATTATAGGAAAACTCAATCAACGGCAAGTAGTCATCCTAATTGTCTTTGAAATCAAGAACACATACCCTCAACATATCCTCTAGAGTCTAAATGGTCCTCTCTTCCTGACTATCTATCTGCGAATAAAAAGCTAAACCGAGATGAACTTGGGTACCAGGACCTTTCTAAAAGGCTTTCCAAAACTGAGAGGTAAACAGGGTACCCCTATCTAAAATGGACCAAGGAACTCTGTGCAATCTAACCAACTCTTTGATATACATCTTAGCATAATCTTTAGCTGTGTAGGACATGTCAACTGGCAAGAAATGAACTGATTTAGTCAATTTCCCTACAGTGACCCAGATCGAATCATGCTGACGACGCGAATGGGGTAATCTAGTCACAAAGTCCATATTTACCTCTTCCCTCTTCCAACTGGAGATACCAAACTCCTGCAATATACCACAAGGTCTTTGGTGATCTATCTTAAGTTGTTGACAAATTGCACACTTAGCTACAAACTCTTCTATATCTTTCTTCATATCACTCAACCAATAGACTTCTCGCAAGTCACACAACATCTTGGTGGCTCCTGGATGAATGGAATAATGTGCACCATGTACTTCCATAATACGCTATCTCAAATCATCAACACATGGCACACATAATCTACTTTGGTACCTCAACACACCGTCTCCCCCTTGGGAGAAAACCTCTACCCTTTGGCCTTTAACCGAACCCTTCAGTTTTACCAAACTAGAATCCTTATCCTACTTCTCTTTCACTTCAAAAATCAGAGAAGATTCGGAACTACTCTGAACCCAAAAATTCCCTTCGTCCGAATCGACTAAACAAACACCCAATATAGATAACTGGTGAACTTCTCAAACTAGATCTTTCTTATCATTCTCCACATAAGCAGCACTGCCCATGGATAGTCTACTAAGGGTGTTTGCCACTACATTGGCCTTGCAAGGATGATATAGCACACTCATATCATAATCTTTCAACAATTCTAACCACCTTCTTTGACAAAGAATTAAATCCCTTTGAGTGAACACATATTGCATGCTTTTGTGATCTGTAAACACATCAACATGCACCCCATAAAGATAGTGCCTCCAAATTTTCAATGCAATACAATAACAACTAATTCTAGATCATGGGTAGGGTAATTCTTTTTGTGAGGCTTAAGTTGTCTAGAGATATAGGCTATAAACTTACCTCTCTGCATCAAAATATAACCCAGACCGATTCTAGAGGCATTACATTATACAACAAACCCATCTGTACCATCAGTTAGCACTAAAAATGGGGCTAAAGTGAGTTAAGTCTTTAACTCCTGAAAACTCTTCTCGCAGGAATTGGACCACTGAAACTTAACTTTCTTATGAGTCAATCTAGACATAGTGGATGCAATAAACGAGAAACTCTCAACAAAATTTCTATAATAGCCAGCTGAACCAAAGAAATTTCCAATGTCTGATAGAGAGATAGGTCTAGGCCAATTTCTTACTACTTCTGTCTTTTGAGGATCAACTCTAATGCCCTCACTGGAAATAATATGACCAAGGAAAGCTACTAATCTTAGCCAAAATTCACATTTGCTGAATTTGGCGAACAACTGGTGATCTTTAAGAGTTTGAAACACAATTCTAAGATGGTCTGCATGGTCATCCTCACTATGAGAATTGACAAGAATGTCATCGATAAAGACTATGACAAACATATCCAGATACTGTTTGAACACTTTGTTCATCAATTCCATGAAGGATGTGGGGTATTTGTTAGCCCGAAGGACATGACTAGAAACTCAAAATGACAATAACGGTTTTTAAAAGCTGTCTTTGGAATATCACATTCCCTTACTCTAAGCTTATAATAGCTGAATCTAAGGTCTATCTTTGAGAAGTAACGTGCACCTTAGAGTTGGTTGAATAAGTCGTCAATCCTAGCAAGAGGATATTTTTTTTTATTGTGACTTTATTTAGCTGACGATAGTCAATGCACATTCGCAAGAAACCATCTTTCTTTCGCATGAATAGGATAAGAATGCCCTATGGAGAAACATTGGGCCTTATGAAACCCTTATCTAAAAGATCCTTAAGCTTCTCTTTTAACTCCTTGAGCTCAGTTGGAGCCATACGATATAAAGGAATAGAGTTAGGCTGAGTATCTGGGAAAAGGTCAATACAAAATTTTGTTTCCCTATTGGGAGGTACCCGTGGCAAATCTTCAAGAAAAATATCAGGAAACTCATTGACTACACAGACTGACTGACTATTGGAGTCTCAGACTTAATGTTTTTGACTCGAACTAGATGATAGGATACACCCTTTGGAGATCAACTTTCAGGCTTTAAGATAGGATATGAAATGAATCTTGGGAGACACTAAATTGCCTTCCTACTCAAAGACTGGCTCATCTGGAAATTGAAACTTCTCTACTCGGGCACAACAATCTTTAGATGTATAACAGGAATGGAGCCAATCCATACCAAGAATAAGGTCAAAGTCTACCATATCTAACTATATTAAGTCTGATAACATGATCTTATGAAGGACAGTGATAGGACACTTTCTATAGATCTGTTTAGCAATAACTGACTCACCCACTGGGGTAGAAACCAAGAAGGGCTCAAAAATCTTTTTAGGACCTACTTCAAAATTAACTACAACTAATGGGGTCATATTGGAGAAACTCGACCCGAGGTCCAACAATACATAAACATCAAGATAAAAGACTCGAAGCATACTAGTAACAACATCTGGTAAATCCTCCTTCTCCTGATGGGATGATAAAACATAAAACCAATTCTGGCATTGACTACCACCGATACTGGATGATTCACCATGAGAACGAACTAGGCAACCTAGAGGAGCTGGTGCGCTAGTAGCCTGAGTCCGGGGATGAGCATCCCTGCTTCCCTGCTTAGCATACAAAAACTCTCTAATTCTATGACCTAACTTACCACAACCATAACAACCCTTCTATCTAGCCAAACACTAACCAAGATGATTCTTACCACACTTAGCACATGGAGGATAGCAGGGCCTACCACTCATACTATTCTAAGATATGGACATAGAAGACTTACCCCACTGGTCTTTCCTAGCTCTGGGAGTGGGGGAACTAGCTAAAGATAAAAACAACATAGATGAATGATTCTGAGACTACAAATGATTTCTCCCTCCAAATCTAGTCTGGCCATACTCAAACTACCTGGTTCTAGCCTTCTTATTTCCCCTCTCTCTTCCCTTTAACTTTTCTACCTCAACCTGCTGAGCATGAATTATCAATCTAACAAGATCTATGTCCCCAATAAGTATGGCAATCCTACACTCTTTGACTACCAAACCAGATACTCCAGTAACAAACTTACTCATACTTGCCCTAGGGCCAACCATCATATTAGGGGCATACTTAGACAGCTGATTGAACTTAAGGAAGTGTTCTTTCACTATCATCAAGCCCTTTATTAGGTTCACAAACTCCTCTACCTTAGCTTATCTCATTTCATGCAAAAAAAACCTATCTAGAAATGCATTCTAAAATAACTGCCAACTCATAAGAGCTGAATTCTCACCCCTACCATTCTTTCATATAACCACCAAATCATATGCTACATCCTTTATCCTTCATCCTTTAGGATACTAACTCTACTCTTTCTTCTTTAGAAATATGCATAATCTGGATGATATTTCTCACCTCATCTAAATAAAGTTGGGAATCCTCACTCTATTTTGACCCAAATAACTCTAGCGAATTCATTCTCATGAATTTTCAAATTGAGGATGCTGCTAAATCACCATTCAACTAAAGTGGGACTACCGCATGATGGTTTTCCTGAACATTGGCAATCACAGCTTAGGCCAATGCTTGAAAGGCAGCCCAAAATTTAGCATGGAATATATTCTCATTCAGAGGATCAGCGGGCTGGGGTGGCTGGTTATTATTTCTGCAAGCGTTAGCTTGACTAACAAGTAAATTCAATTGTCACGTAAGAGCATGAGTTAAAAGTAGATAGAGATACTATAAGAACGATATATCATGAAAAAAAAGATGACTTTCTAAAAATGTCCTGTAGCCTCTCACTCATAAATATGGCACGCTTCACACCCATGATCAAGACTCTATAACGTGTCTTGTCTGATTCCCTAGGACTCTTATAAACCTTAGGCTATAATACCAAGTTTGTAATGCCCCAAAAATAGGTCCCGAGATGTCACACGGTGCTCAAGACTATGAGTAGCCTTAAGCTAACCCTGTCTGCCTTCTACTAAGTCTGAATCTCATAATAAGGAAATATAGATGTACAAATCAAACTAAATATGGAATTATATCTAAGCTAAATTGAAATAGTCTAAATATAAGTTTGAAAACACTAAATTCAAGAGTCTGAACAATCAATAATAAGAATCTGAATCATAACTAGCTATCTGACAAGCCTCTACTAATAATTCTAGTGAGTCACTGGGATAAACCCCCAGCTAACTCGAACTGTCTGAAAATATTGAATCATCTATAATAATAAATTGTAAAACTAGATAACTGCATCCCCAAATTATGGGGACTCACTAACTGTGGGGATGCAGATAGAGATTCTCAAAATCACTCACGATACTAAAACTAAGCACCTAAACCTATATTATGAGACAATGTAGCACATAGACGTATATGTGGATCAGTACTTCTGGATTATACTGAGTATGTGGGGGTGAGTGCATAAGTAAAATCATATCTCAATAGATTTATAAATTTTCAATAAATGCATGCTAAATGTAGATGACTCACATAAGCTTGACTTAATTGAAAACTGAGAATCATAATCATGAGTAGCAAAACATACTTTATAAATCTAGTGAGTCAAAATATTTAGTTCTAAAATTTATACTAGTGTTTTGTCTGTAAATCATGTTGTCTAATTGTAGAAAGGACTCACTTTTGTGTTTGTAAAACTAGAATTTGAAAACTAAAATCTCATGGCTAATGTCTTTCTGTAAAGCAATATCTGAAATAAGTTTGTGAGCCTTTACACTTAGTTTTCTAAAAAGCTTTTATGTTATTCTTTTCTGTTAGGATTTCTCTTTTCTGCAGGAAGGTTCTTCTAACAAACATAAAACATGTGAGCTATCATGGATTCTAACATTTATTTCTCTTATGGAAAAACCTCACATTGGGGAGAGGTGTCATACCTTTGCCAGGGAGTATAGCCTAATCTAAGTGATCACATCTATATCTGTCATCCATATAGAAATGGGAATAATCTGATAATCTAAACCTATATTGGCTCATAGTTCTGGGGCATATAAAATACCCAACTCGGTGCTAAATACTACCCTCTTTAATCTGTATGCTCGTTCTGTAGAAAATCCACTTTAAAATCTAGTATAATGGTTTATAATGGAAACCAATTGTATATCTGTTAATTTAAACTACAATCTGAAATAGTAAAGTGGATTCAATATCTAAGCTGAGATCAAAAGATCAAATATTTATTTTAAATCTGAAAGTAACTATTCATAGAATGCTTAAAACATAGTCATTCTTGAAATATCAACATACAAACTAGGGTTTAATAATCCATGGATCAAATTCATGTCAAAAACATCATAATGCTCATGCTTTATAATGTAAATATGATAATTCATTCAAAATCTAGAAATTTCTGCAATACACATAAAATACGAAGAATAAACATGCAATTCATCATCTAAAACACTTCAAAACTCATAATCTTTCAAATAGAAATATTAGGTATGGACTTCGTTACTGGTCTTCCTCCATCTTGAAAT
The DNA here is from genome assembly GCA_030864215.1 of Capsicum pubescens. Lineage (NCBI taxonomy): Eukaryota > Viridiplantae > Streptophyta > Magnoliopsida > Solanales > Solanaceae > Capsicum > Capsicum pubescens. Next base: position 22,960,892 of record CM061543.1, read on the forward strand.
CAATATGATTCAATTTGGGTTATCGTGGATAGAATGACTAAGTTTGTCCACTTTTTGCCAGTGCAGACTACCTTCTTGGTGGATGATTATGCAAAGTTGCATCTTCAAGAGATTTTGAAGATGCATGGGGTGCCTATTTTGATTATTTTTTATCATGGCATGCAGTTTATATCTCACTTCTGGCAATTTTTCCTAAAAGAGTTGGGGACTAAGGTGAGTCTGAGTACTTCTTTCCACCCACAGATAGATGGGCAAGTTAAGAGAAATATTCATACATTGGAGAAGATGCTTCGGGTTTATATGATTAAATATGTTGGCAATTGGGTTGAGCATCTACCTTTGGTGGAGTTTGCCTTCAACAATAGCTATCATCTAGTGTTGGTATGCCCCGTTTTAAGGAATTGTATGGTCGAAGGTGTAGATCTCCTATTGGGTGGTTTGACCTTGGTGAGGTGGACATGTTTAGTCCTGACTTTGTTTATCAGGCTATGGAGAAGGTGAATATGTTTTGGGATAGTCTTAAGGTTTCCCAAAGTCACCAAAAGTCCTATGCAAATGTTAGGGGTAGATACTTGGATCTTAAGGTTGGGTATAAGGCTTTCCTCAATATATCTCCCATGAACGGAGTAATTAGGTTTGGCAAAAAAAGGAAGCTCAGTCCCCGGTATATTGGTCCTTATGAGATTTTGTAGAGAGTTAGTAATATGGATTATGAGGTAGAGTTGCCTTCTACCTTGAGCTTGGTTCATTCGGTCTTTCATGTTTCCATGTTGAGGAAGTGCATTGGTGACCCTTCTTCAGTTATTCCTTTAGAAGGATTGGGTATCTTGGACTCTCTATCTTATGAAGAGGTCCTGGTTAAGATCTTGGATAGGCAGGTTCGTTGGTTACGGACCAAGGATGTGGCTTCGATTAAGGTTCTATGATAGAACCATAATTTGGAAGAAGCTACTTGGGAAGTAGAGGAGGACATGAAGTCCAAATATCTGCATCTATTTTCTGCTCTTGGATTCATGTGGAAAGTATATGTCTTCAACATATCTTTATGTTCTGAATTTGTTAAAGAAAAGATTAATATCTTTGTCTCTTTGATTTAAAACTTTGTTAAAGATTTGGAATATATTTGATAATGTAAATGACTCATGCGTGTGGTTACCCCTACCTTGTCCGTCATTCGGGGACGAATGTTCCTAGTAAAAGAGACTATAACACCCTGGGTTTTGACCCTTAGAAAATTTCCTAGAATTCTAGTCTTTGGACCCAATATGACTCATGGGTACGAGTCGTATGTTGGGGTACGGATGGTAAGGTCTAGTCATATGCTAACTAGTGTTGGTTGGTGGAATGGATTTTGGTTACTGGAATGGATACGACTTAGGGGTATGAGTTGTATTGGTGGTTACAAATCATTTTGTTCCTTAACTTAATCTTAGACTTGGTTACTTAGGTTGGATATGAGTATGAGTGGCTCGCCATAAGCTGTAGGCTAGGGTACGAGTCGTACTATGGACTCATATGGTGGACAGTGTCTAAATCTTTCTTGGGTTTAATCTGTGAGGGGTATAGATGAAGCGTACAAATCATATGCTTCAGATATGACTTGGTTGGATTAGTTGTATGTTGGACAGTGTTTGATCCAAAGGTTGAGGCTAGGATACGAGTAGAGGTTACCAATCGTATTGGAGGGTACAACTCATGAGGGTCAGACATACCTCGGGGATGGGATCTTGTGTAACTTAAGTAAGGGTATTTTGGACATTTCTCCACTTATCCTAATGAGGTCCCATAAATTCTAACCTACTTGAGAGTATATTTACCCTACTATTCCATTTATTAACACTTAGAAACTCTTCTAAAACACTCAATAATTCTCTCAAAAGCTTTTAGGAAAGGGAAGTTGGGGTTTCAACTAGAGAATTAATTTGGGGATTTTCTTGGTAATCGCTTTCCATCATGATCTTGGTTTAAGGAATTTTCTCTTCCCTTATTGTTAATTTTAACTAGAAGCATGGTTTTTATGAATGTTTTCATGACTTTATTGATTATATAATTTTGGTTTTCAAATATGATTTGGGGGTTTTGATATTAAATGGTTGGTTATAGTTTTCCCAAGGTTTTCATTATGCTTTATGTGCATTAATGGTGGTTTTGGATAATTAGATTGCATGGGATTGGTTTAATGGTAATTGGAATTGGTTTTGGTCATATTATGCCCCCAATGTGTTTGACAAAATGTTTATAATAATGTTTTCATTGCAGTGGGTACTTTTAATGGAACTCTTACTTGTTTTTAAAACTTGGTAAAGGAATTATGCATGGTTTAAATGTCTTGGAATGGTAAATGGCTAAATGGTTATTCTTGTGGGGCACATCGAATCCCCCAAGTGGTTTAATATGGTAAATAGAAGGGCATTTGGAAGTCCCTTTAAAGCTATATATGGTTGGTTGTGGATAGTACTTTCAAGTATGGTCGGTATGACGATACCACCACTAAATGACCTTGGTTAATAAATGGTAAATGGATTGACTGGTTTCTTGGTAATGGTTTTAATTGTTAAATAATGGCGGGATATGTAGCAAAGCCATGGAAGGTGGATGTCCCAAGGGACCAAAATTGGAAACTCATATTTGCCAATGTGAGGTTGGTCTTGGTGATCGTGTGCATGATGTCATACTATTTTTAGGGGATGTATTAGTCATCCCGGGTTTTTTCTTCATTGGTTGTACATCTTCACGCATTGGGTCCCTTTGAGTAGGGGGACCTAAACCCATATAGCCTATGGGTGGTTTAGGACGACAAAGCTACACATCCCAGGTAAAGTTTTTAATGTCATGCTAAACCCGGTCCCCTTTCTCGGCATAGTTATATATATATATATGTACGTATTGTGAGAATATGGATGGTTTTACTTAGATTTATAAATGGCATTACTTTATCTTTACCTTAAGATCATGCTAGCGTTCACCCGCCAACCCGTCTACTGGCGTCTCTATACCCACGCTATGTAGGAATCGGTTGTTCTACTCCTCCTACATAGTGATTGACTCGGGGATCAGCATTTGGACTGACGTGATGAGCTTCCATCATTTTAGAAGGTTCCATTTAATGTTATGGATATTTTTAGACACTTTGATTTTATTTTGGATAGTATTTTTGTCCATGGTTTGGGGCATGCCCCAATCGGATTTTATTACTCTTTTGGTTAGAGGCTTTGTGGTATTGCTATGGGTTGAAATGGGCGGGATCGGTATGGGATTTATCCTTGGCATTGGCATTGGTACTGGGGCTTACACCTTTGGACGATATTATTGGTTGTTTCATCGTATTTTATCTTGGGATTAATTATATCATGTTTTGGAATCTTCTTGGTTATGGCATGGTTTATGGCCTTTGGTATGGTTTGGTACGGTTGGGCGGTTGTCATGGTATGGTTGGACTCAGTTGGGTCAATCATGGTTGTGATCATATCTCTAAGTCTTCATGTGATCAGTTACACTATCCTGTATATGCTTAAACTTTAGCCAACTCAGGGCAGGCAGCTGGAGGTTGGGTTGGGTAAGGGGGGTAGTCTCCGCTCTCGGTCGGACTTGGGACGTCCATTACGACAAGGTCCCCGGTTGGGTCGTGTCAGCTGAATTTTGAACATATAACAAGATAGCATAATTATCCAAATTACAGATTCTGGGATAGGACTATTACTGAGACCAACTCCAACCGTCCGAACCCAACCATTAGTCAAACCAAACCAAAAACCTTAACCATATGAGTTCCGTAATAATTATATATAATCCCAAAAGAACATAGGATGGAACAACCAATAATATAATCAACCGGTGTCATCCCTGGCCAATACTAAGGTTGACACCCCTACAAATCCCGCCCATACCAACCCATAGTAGTTCCACAAAAGCCTCTAACCAAAAGAATACCAAAATCCATTTGGGACATGCCCCCAACCATAGCCAAAACCAATATCCATAAATAAACTAAAGTATGAAATAACATCCATGAAAGGGAGCCTTACGAAAAGATGGAAGCTCACCACTTCAATCTAAAAGATGATCTCAAATGTTTGATCATTATGCATGCGGAGTATAATAGTCGGTTCCTACATCGCGTGGGGATACATCCTTTCGAAGAATGCTAGCATGAATTTAGGATAATGATAAAATAATGCCAACTAGTAAAACCAAGTAAACCAACTATATGCATACAAACCATACATATATATAACCATGTCGGGATGAGGAATCGAGTTTAGTATGCATTTGAAACCATTAACCTGGGTATATGTATCTTAACCATCCTTAACCACCCACGGGTTATATGGGTCCAGTGTAACCCCCTGAACGGTCCCCGATGCACGTAGCCGGATGAACCGGAGATACTATTAGAGTCGGGGATTCCCAAGTACCCTTACCTTCCATGATACATATGTACAGTGTACTTAGAGGATTCTCATGTACCTCATATTATCATATAAGGTCACCATGACCTACCCCTCATGTCGGCAAACATGAGTTTCTAGTATTCGTTCATTGAACTCCCACCTTCACGGTTAGCTATCACACCCCGCCATTTTTCCTAATTAAAACCATTTTCAACCAACCAAACCATTGTTATTAACCGAGGCTATACATAGTAGTATCGTCATATCGACTATAACTTGCAAGTATTGTCATTATCCAAACCTTTTAAGGTAAAGGGATTCCCGTGTACCACTTTACCAAGTTAACTTAGGGGAGTACCCCACAAGTATTCCATGATTTTTTCTTGGGGGATTCCATTATACCCACAAGGATGATTGTTAAACCCAAAGTCATTACATTTTGACCATTTCAAACCATTTAACCATTTATGGTTCCATTACCAAGTTTAAACCATGCAATAGTTCCATTAAAATCCAGCAATGTAGTGAAAACATTCTCATAGGCATTTTATCAAACATATTGGGGGTATAGTATTTTCAAAACCAAAGCCAATTACCAAATAACCATTTCCATGCAACCAATTATCCAAAACCACCATTAAAGCATATAAAAACATAATTAAAACATGGGCAAACTATAACCAAGCATTTATAACCAAAACCCCCAAATTATATTTGGAATCCCAAAGTCATACAATAATCAAACCATGAAAAATTGTATAAAACCATACCTTTAGTAAAAATAACCATGAGGGAAGAGAACATGCCTTAAACCAAGAAGATGATGGAGAGAAATCAGCAACACAAACCCCAAATTAGCCCTTAAGATGAAACCCCAACTTCCCTTTACCCAATAGCCTTAGAGATAATTGTAGAGTGTTTAGGAGAAGTTTCTAAGTGTTAATAAATAGAATAATAGGGAAAATAACCTCCCAATAGGAATATAAGTCATGGGGTTTTATTAGGTTAAGTGGAGAAATGTCGATATTTCCCTCACTCAAACTCCCAAAAATCCCGTCAAGTGGGTACGACTATCCATACCAAACATACCCTCCAATACGAGTGGCACACACCACTCGTACTAAAGGCCATCTCCCTTGGACCAAACACTGTCTAAGGTATGACTCACCCCAAAGTATGTCGTATCCACGTATATAACTAGTACCCATGATTCGTACCCTTGGTAGAATAGAATCCCAAGAAGATTGAACACTGCCCACTATACGAGTCCATGATATGACTCGTACCCTGTCTTACATATCATGGTGAGCCACTCGTACTCAGATCCAACTTATTCTACCAAGTCTAAGATTAAGTGAAGTAACTAAACAACTCATATGCATCGATATAACTCGGACCACCTAAGTTGTATCCATTCCAGAACCCAAATCCAACCCATCAACCAATACTAGTCAGCATAGGACTAACCCATACCACTCTTATCCCAGTGTACAAGTCATTTCCCCTAGTCGTATCTTGTCCAAAGACAAAAAATCTAAGAAATTTCCTCAGGTCTAGAAACCTACGGTATTTCATAAGTAGTCATCCCAACTACCCTTAAAGTCAATAACACACGCCCTTAATCTGTACTCTAAAGTATGAATGGTCTTCTCTGCCTAACCATCTGTTTAAAGATGAAAAGTTGTGCTAAGATGAACATGGGTACCAAGACCCTTTTGAAAAGCTTTCAAACAGTGAGAGGCAAACTTAGTACCTCTATCTGAAATAATGAAAAATAGAACCCCATACAACTTTGCCAATTCTCTAAAAAAGAGTCTAGCATAATCATCAGCTGAATACAAAGTATGAACTGGCAAGAAATGGGCTGACTTGGTCATTCTATCTACAATAACAAAATCAAATCGTGTTGATGATGCGTACGAGACAATCTTATCACAAAATACATATTCACCACCTCCTACTTCTAAGTGGGGATTCTAAACTCCTAAAGTGTACCACTAGGCCTTTGGTTCTCAACCTTAACCTGTTGACAGTTCGAACACGTATCCATAAACTCTACAGTATCTTTCGTCATACCAATCCACCAAGAGATTACTGCAAGTCATGGTACATCTTAGTGGCTTCGGGGTGAATAGAATATCGTGCACCATATTCTTTTGCTAATATTTGTGGTCTCAAACCATCAATACACGGAGCACATAACCTGCCCTGACAACGAAGTCTACCATCTCCTCCTTGGGATAAAACCTCCTCCTTATGATCTCTAACCACCTCCTTAAACTTAACCAAACTAGGATCCCGATCTTATTTTTTCTTTACTTCGGCAATCAATAAAGATTTTGATCCATTTTGAACCCATATACTACCTTCGGTCGAATCAACTAATCAAACTCCTAACCTTGAAAGATGATGAACCTCAAGGAATAACTCCTTCTTATTATATTTGACATGGGCAACACTACCCATAGAGAATCTACTGAGGTCATCCTCCACTACATTGGCCTTGCCTGGATGATACAACAAACTCATATCGTAATATTTCAAACACTCAAGCCTTCTTATTTGGCAAAGACTTAGGTCTTTCTGAGCGAACACGTACTATAAACTCTTGTGATCCGTGAACACATCAACATGAACCATATAAATATAGTGCCTCCAAATTTTCAAGGAAAAAACAATAGCGGCCAACTCAAGATCATGGGTCGAATAATTCTTTTCATGGGGTTTAAGTTGTCTAGAGGCATAGTCTATGACCATGCCTCTATGCATTAATACACAAACCAAACCAACTCTAGAAGCATCAAAATAAACTACAAACCCATATATGCCATCCAGCAAAGTCAAGACTGGAGCAAAAGTGAGTCAAGTCTTCTGCTCCTGAAAACTCTTCTTGCAGGAATTTGACCACTGAAACTTAACCTTTTTTGGGGTTATCCTTGACATGGGGGAAGCAATGGAAGAAAACCATTCAATAAACCATATGTAATATCCATCTAAACCCAAGAAACTACTAATGTTTGATAGAGAGATAGGTCTCGGCCAGTTTTTCACTGCTTCAGTTTTTTAAGGATCAACTAGAATACCATCACCAGAAACTAGGTGACCAAGGAAACCTATTGATCTTAACCAGAATTCACACTTTATAAACTTAGCAAACAACTGATGATCTCTAATGGTCTTCAATACAACCCTCAGATGGTCTGCATGATCATTCTCTCTACGGGAATAGACAGGGATGTCATCAATGAAGTCTATGACAAACATATTAAAGTATTTCTTGAACACGTTGTTCATCAAGTCCATGAAATCTGCAGTGGCATTTTTTAGTCCAAAATACATAACTATGAATTCAAAGTGACCATACTGAGTTCTTAAGGTTGTCTTCAAAATGTCGCATTCTCTGACTCTAAGCTGATGATAGTCGAATTTAAGGTCTATCTTAGAGAAATAACTTGCACCCTAAAGTTAGTCGAATAAGTCATCAATTCTGGGGAAATGATACTTATTCTTGATGGTGGCTTTGTTCAACTGACAGTAATCGATGAACATTTTGAGATAACCATCTTTCTTATGCATGAATAGAACTGAAGCACCCCATGGGGAAATACTAAGCCTGATGAAACCCTTATCTAAGATATCTTTCAATTGTTCCTTCAATTCCCTAAGCTTAATTGGAGCCATTTTGTAAGGTGGAATAGAGATAGTCTGGGTATCTGGAAGGATATCTATTCCGAAGTCAATTTCCCTTTCGGGAGGAATTTCGGGAAGATTTTTTAGAAATATATATGGAAATTCCATTAGTACTGAAATTGACTCAACACTCGAAGTCTCAGACTTTGAGTCCTTGACTTGGAAGAGATAGTAAATGCACCCCTTAGATATTATCTTTCTTATCTTAAGATAGGAAACAAACTGACCCTTAAGCACTGAAGTACTACCCCTCCATTTGATAACTAGCTCATTAGCACGAGTGGAGCAAATACATGCCGAGGATTACATCAAAATCAGTCATCTCTAATTCTATAAGATCAACTGAGGTAACTTTCTGAGACCCTATGACAGGGTAATTTTTGTATACCCATCTGGCTAGAATAGACTTACCCACTGTGGTAGACATTGAGAAAGTCTCTATTAATGTTTTAAGACTGATACCGAAGTTTACAGCTATGTAAGGAGTCACAAAAGAAAGTAAATCTCCTAGATCTAACAATGCATAAACATGAAGATGGAAAACCTATAACATACCCGTAACCACATCAGGGGAACTTTCTTGATCATGTCGAGTCTGGAGAACATTAGTCTATTCTGGAATTACCTACTGGTGGCACTAGAAGTGGCACCTTGCTGAGTTGGAAAACCTACCGATGATGCTGAAGAATTAGTCTATCCCTACTGGCGAACATTTCTACCCCTTTGAGTAACCGCTGGACACTCTCGAATCTTGTGGCCTGACTTACCACAACCAAAACACCTATCACTACCATCTCTACAATCACCCTGATAATTCTTACCATACTTCCTAAAGAGCAGATTGGTATGACCACTTCCCACACTACCCTAGGACTTAGAGACAGGTGCTCTATCCCAACTGTCCTGCCTGAACTTTGAAACTGGCACACTAGTTGAAGATAGAGCCGGGGTTGAAAATTTCTGGCAGAATTGAGAATGGTTACCGCCTTTCAACCTTGGCTAAGAAAAGTCAAAACAACCTGTTCTGGACCTCTTATTCTCTCTCTTTCTCCTTAAGTTTCTCCTCCTCAATCTGTTGAGCATGAACCATAAGTCTAGACAGGTCTATCTCCTTAATCAACATGGCGGTCCTACACTCCTTAACCACACTATCAGATACACTAGATACGAACTTACTTATTATAGACCTATTATCAGCCACCATAGTAGGAGCAAGTACTCCTTCATGTTCATACTTCCCTTCTTCAGTTGGAGAGGTATGAACACTAAAAGAAGGGAAACTTTACAAAAAATATCTCGTTACCTCTTGTCCATAAGAGTGGAACGGTTCACACCCATGCACAAGACTCTGCTCAACGCGGATTTCAGACACCCTAGGACACTTTAAACCCTTAGGATTTGATAAAAAGTTTTGTCACGGCCTAAGGCTAGCCCCTAGTTGCGACACAGTGCTAACCCCAAGCTAACCCATGGTCTGGTACCTACTATGAGCACTGAATAAAATAATAGTAAAACAATATGTGTGGAAGATAAACCAATAAGGTAGTATCAATATTAATACTAAAGTATATAAAATGGCATGTCTGAAGTATCTGATAAACATTGGGAAACTAGTCAGTCTACCTGAAACCCTCTAAAACATACGGAGTTGATGGGACAAACCCCCAACTAACTCCAACTAATTAAATCATAATGAAATACTGAAATGACTAAAATAACATATCACATCCTTGATGGATAAGGACTCAGAATTACTGCAGCGGGGAACTATAGAGCTGCTTAGGGATGGTCGGGAAACTGTGCGTCCGAACATATGTTATAAGATAACATAGCGCTAGAGAAAAATATGCGATCAATACTTTGAATATACTGGTACATGAGGTAAGGAATAATTGAAATACATATGGAAACTGAACATGGATGCATCAATATGTCAAACTAAGAATGCAAGACCAAGTAAAGCATGTGTTGAATTTTTTTTAATAACTGAAAATCTGTTTACTTGTTTATGCAAACCTGAACTTGTATAAACTGAGTACTGACTGAAACTATGGGAGCTATCATGTAATTGACATACCCCAATCTGAGCTAATTAGGGTCTAACCAGTAACCGCAGTTGGAAGGGTGTCAGTACCTTGCCATGGGTACTAACACATGGTTGTATAGATCCACTAATTTATTATCCCGAAGGACCAAGGTATCAAGCCTAAACTGACGGGTGATCCCTAAGAGAAAGTCATGCCTAAACTGATGGGTGACCCCTCATATCTTGCGCTGGCTACGTAGTTTTGGAACTTAGGGACTGCTACTAATGACTCTGCCTAAACTGACGGGGGAGCCGCCATCCCTGCATTCACTTGGTGCTAAATCCTACTCCCAGTTGAATGACACTGGTATTACTATATTTTTTAACATAACATGGTACGATACTGGTAAATGCTCAGCATGAATATGATATTCTAAATGTGGTATTAAAAATCATGATCTGACTGATTTATTTCTTGGAAACAAAAATCATGTAAAGACACATAAATAACGGGTGTTCATAACCCGCCAGCACTGAATAATTACAAAAGTACGATAACAATATTTAAACAATAGTAGGAAGTCATAATTCAAAGACCCCAAACGATAGTAAATTTCAATAACGGTTTCATGAATTTGAACATGAAGATGAGTTAAACATGGAGAAAAAATATCATATTAACATGGTTAAATTCATTACTTGAGGGTTTATCACGAAATTAAGGGATTAAGACAGCGGAAATTGAAATCCAAACACAAAGTGACTTGAATAACATGGAAACACATATTGACATAACTTGAATTTGATTTACTAAGAAGTTCATGGATTTGATTCATAAATTATAAGGATAATTCCATAAAATAGAATAAAATTCATACTTTTAAAACTACAAGAGGGGTTTTCGGCTCAATGGGTGAAAGGGACCTATTGATGAATACCCCACATACCTTAATTAGATAAATTCTTGAAGAAATCTTGAAATAAGATTTTATATTCGTGGGTTCTTGAGAGAAGAAGATTGAATTTTGTTCTTGGGAAGAAGAAGGGTTTCTATGTGAGTAATTGTAATATCCTGAAGTTTCCTAGCTAAATCTCGTCCCTAAAATCTCAAGCACTATCTTCTAAAATAAATGATGTTTAATTCATTAGAATTTTCTTGATTTCAAATTTTCATTGTGTGGGAAATTGAGTAAGCTTTCCATCGATACTAAATTTGCCCAAATTCGATACTCAGTGAAGAAGTTAGAACATTTTTAGTAATCAGTGTTCTAAATGGGCAGACCACGGCATCACGGTGAAGGCCAAATTGGCATTTGGCAATTTCCAGAGACTCATCGTGATTAGACAGCGTCGCGGTGAGTATAGCGATGGAAAGGTTGGCACATTGCGGTGGAGGTTAAATCCACGTTTGTCATTTTCCAGTAGGTCATTGCGATTGCACCGCGTCCCAATGAACCCTAAATCCATAATTGTCAAAACCAATAGATCATTGTGATTCCACTGTGTCGCAATGGTTATAGCGATGGAACACTTACTGTGTCACGATGAGGCCTTAATTGGTGCTCCAGTTATGAATTTTTAATTCCAAGGGCAGTCTAGTCTTTTGCCCACATCCCCAAATCGTGAAAACAGAAGATTTAACATATTATTGAGCAACATATGCTCATTATTCATCAAACACTCTCAAATTAAAAACCCTAGGCTTCTACCTTCAACATCAAGAATCTTCAATACTTCACCATTATTTTTTCAAATTGGATCAAGATTCAAGATCCCTAGTCCAAGAGCTTCAAGAATCTTCATTCAAGAACACGAATAGAGTCTCAAAAGCAAGTTGTTCAACTAAGTTCATCATTCAAGGTATGTGGGGTTTGAACAAGGACAATCCTTTCATCCTTGTTCCCAAAACTTGATGTTTATTACAAAAGTCATTTGATTTTATATGATTTCACGTGAATTTCAAGTTAGGGTTGATACCCAAAGTATCTTATTATTGATTTTAAGTATGATATGAATGAATTATGAAATTATATGTTTGTTTTGAGTTAAAGAATGCTCTTTTGTGAGTATGAATACCGTGAGCATGATTTGAGATATTTTCAGCTTTTCAATTGAATTGAGCATGAAATTGAGATTTTTAGTCATTATCTTGATATTATTGAAGTATTTCAAGAAGATTACAGAGCATGATGTTTTGTCATGCATTTACTACAGTTTACAGAAATAAACTACAGATTTAGCTTTACACAATTATCGTTGGCTTTTCAAAACAACTTTGATCTTGTGATCATTGGTTTAGCTTTGGAATCCACATTATAGATTATTACAGTTTACATAACAACTTTATTTATAGATTTACTCAGATAAATGCATAATTGGTTTTAGATAAACCCTTATGCCAATTTTAAAAAGTGGATTTCCAATGGTTTTGAGCAGACAGATTTAAAAGGGAGTAGTATTTAGCACCGGGCAGGAAGTGTGGGTTTAGCGCATCCTACTTTCACAAAACTATGTAGCCAATGTAGGTACAAATTATTTCCACTTCTACGTGGATGACGGACTTAGCTTGTGATCGGTCACCTAGATTAAGTTATACTCTCTGGTAAGATTATGACACCTCTTCCCAACGTAAGGTTTCTTCCTTAAGAGGATGAGATGTTGGACTCCATGTTTCTCATAAGTTTTATGTCGGTTAAGAGAACCACCCTAACAGTAAAGACTATTAGAATAAGTTTTTAAAGCATTTTCCCCTTGCAAACAGTTTTTAAAAGAGTTCCCTAAAGGAAAAGAATAACAAAAAAGCTTTTAGAAAACTATGTGTAAAGGCTCACGGATATATTCATACTATGCTTTACAGAAAAGATAATAGCTTCAGATTTCAGATTTTAGAAGTGAGTCCTTTATACACTTAGACAGTGTGATTTAAAGGGAGAAGACAAGTACAACTTTCAGAACTAAATGTTATGACTCACTATATTTATAAAGCATGATTGGTTTCTGATGATTATTATTTTAGTATTTCATACATTCTAGATTATGTGAGTCATTTACATTTAGCATGCATGATTTTATAAATTATGATGATGAGATAATGTTTTTACTCATTGCATGCACCCTCATATACTCAGTATATCATCAAATTACTGATCCACATATACGTCTATGTGCTACATTATCTCATAATGTAGGTTCAGGTGCTCATTCTCAGTAGCGAGAGTGATTTTTGAGCATCTCATCTACATCCCTGCAGTTGGTAAGTCCTCATAGTTTGGGGACCTATGCTATTCAAATTTCTAGTTTATTAGTAGATGTTTTCATTATTCATTTCAGACATTTTGAGTCAGTTGGGGCCTGTCCCAGTGGCTCTCTAGATTCAGTCATTAGAGGCTTGTCGGACTACTAGTTTTAGTTGTAGACTATGATTCAGTATTCAGATTTTTTAGTATTGCTTTACTAAGACTTGCGAGATTGAGATGTTTCAGATAAGTTTTCTGCAGTTATTATGATTTTATAATTGTATTTCCTTATTTTGAGGTTCAGAATTAGTAGAAAGTAGCCAGGGTTAGATCAGGACTACTTGTAGTTCAGAGCACCGTGTGACATTTCGGGAACTAAAATTCGGAGCGTTACAGTAATTTTTAGGGAAATGGGAAAATAATTGCCCCTATGAATGTTATAAATCATGTTTTGGACGACTGGGGTTAAGGATAAATGACCAAATTATCCCTTGGCCCCTTAAATCATGAAGCTGGAATAATGGGGGGGAGGCCTCCGCAGTCTGAACTCCATTTCGAGGGAATGGCCTCTGCAACGCGGTCCCTATTCCCTGGGAATGGCCTACGCAATACAGACCCTATGCCTCGAAATGGCCCACGCGGTTCAGCCCTATCGCGGAAGCTCACTGCCTCCATTATCCAAACATGTCCCGAATCCCGTTCGAAAATTTCGAAACTCTTCTGAGACATACCTTTAACCTCCCTAAATATGTTTCAACTCAAAAACCAATGACTCGGGGTTGGAAAGGCGAAAAATAAAATTCATAAAGTTTTGGGATCTTGAAAATGACTAAGTCCTCAACACTTAGTGAAAATTTCAAGCCTTGGACCCCTTAAGCATGCAACTAAAAACTGAAACGAGCTTAGAATGTTACGGGGTATTACGAGGGACAAATATGATTCAATAGGTGACATGAGGATATTTTTGAGCCACTTTTAATAAAAATGTTGATGACATTCTTTTAACCTTTTTTTGGTCCAAACTTAATAACTTTTGGTCTAGTTGTCTTATTTGTTTTCACTTTAATGAACATCTTACAACCTATTTTGGTCTTGATCATTGAGGGGTGGTTTGATAGAATGTGTTAGACAAAATAATGCATATATTAACTTTGTGTATTACCTCTTGGTAAACTTTTCAAATTTATGTATAACTAATTCAAGTATTAGCATTAGTTATACACTTTATTTATGATAACAAACGGTATCTAAATGAGCACAAAACATTCCACAAGTGACCCGCAAATACCCGTAACAATAAAGACATAAAATGACACAAGGAAGCAAACACAAACTTAATGATAAAGAAGATAGATAACTTGACACAAGGGAAACATGTAAAGTAGTAACTAAAGAGTTTATTAAACTCTAAGATCCCTACAAAACACGTTAACAAGCACCAAGTTCTTACGACGATACAAGAGCGGAGTCCACCACTCAAGCACCAACGTTTCTAAAAACAAGCAATCACAAGAGATTCCACCCTTGAATGCCATCCTAATTACAAGTTTTGGTTTTGTGCCTCAAGGAGAGAGGACTTGGTGTTTCAAAAGTTCAAGACTTACAATAATCATCAACCAAAGAACTAAAGACCTAAACTAGTCTATTTATAGACTTATTACAAAAGTAAGGTGAAATAACGAAAAAGTCCCTTTAATGAATGGCTTCAAGTAGGTGCCCTTGGAATGCTATGTATGGATGGTTTTGGTGTCCATTTAGGTGATCCTTTACACTTAATTTGCATCCACCTAGTCTCGGGTCCAACACGCGCTCTCTTAAGTTCATATCCGTGATTATTCTTGTATCATCCTCTCCATCTTGAGAGGAATTTGCCCACAAATTCACGGCTTCACATTGCTCAATTGGCCACTTCAAAAGAAACCACTCAAAACAGCCCACAAAACATGACATGGCCCCAAAATAGTCCGCAAATAACATGAGGAACACGGGATCTCATCAACACAAGTCTCGGCAAACTTCTTCATTTTGAACCTCGGCTTCCTCTCCATCTTGAGATTTTCCTTCAATCTCATCCGTTTCAATTCCCATATCTCCACTTGGTGGCGGGTTCCTTGTTGCTCCCATTGACTAACTCTTCCTTCATGCCCTCGGTATCCCCTTTGATCCATATGTCTTCCTTTAATCTCTTCTTCCATACTATAAGGCTCATCATAGACTCCATATCCTTCATGTTCCTCTTTACCATATACCTCTATGTGGATGTCTTGTCTTTGGAAAAATCGAGCTTTGATTGAGAGGATTGATTTAGTGAAGTGGAGCTTCGGTTGTGGAGCTTGGATGGGAGAGTTTGGTTTTGGAGCTTGGATAGGAGAATTTGGTTTTGGTGGAGGAATTTGGCTTCAAAGTCCTTCTTGTTGAACTTGATCAATTTGCGAGGGAGGTGGCCTACTTAGGTCTCGGTTTTGAGGATAATTAGAAACTTGACTTATGGCATTGTGTGGTGGTCTTGGAGGATTGATCGTTAGATGTGAAGTTTTGGGAGTAGAAGCACGAGAGTTTCTTCGACTCTCCAAATGATCCAGCTTCTCACCAAACGATGTCATATTCGAGCCTAATCTATCAAGACCCGCATTTATTCTAGCCACTTCACGGGAAAGAGTTTCAATCCCGGCCAAAATAGCACTAAGATCATTGTTATCCATTGTAGCCAAAAGTTACCTACAAAACACAAATAAGTTAGTTGTACAAAGATGTGACGTGGCAGCCTTTGATTGGTTGTGGATAGTGATGTGGAAGATTTGGAATGGTTGTGGAATTTGAAAAATTTAGTGTTTTTCCAACTTGTGGAAGAGTGAATTCGGTTTTGGAGGGGAAATACACAAGTTTTAGAGACTTTTCCTCATTCAAAATAGGTTGACTTTCTTTGCACCTTTTGGGAAAAACACCTTTTTGAAGGGTGGTTGGCTCTTCCCTCTTTTGGTTAGTCTTGAAAAGTCCCCTTACTCTCTTTTGGTAACTAGTATTTTTGAAAGCCCTCTTTGTCCCTTACTACTTTGGTATGTATTGGAACTTGTTTCAAGATAAACAAGAAGACTACACTCTTCCACTTGGTCTTAAGATCAAACACTACTTATTGAAGGTTCTTCTTGTCTCAAGACATGAAGATTGGCCAAGAACACCAAGAACCTTCAACAAGATTTGAAGACCAAGGTTCAAGTTGAACCTCCCAACAACAACAACACCTCTTTCAACACAAATCCACAACCACAATACCAACAACACACCTTTAAACGTTTAAATTTTGAATCCTCCACAACAACACCAACAACAATTCGGCCTAACTTTTGAATCCGCACAACAACAACACAAGTAGGAGTTCAACTTATATATTGACTCTATTAGTGTTAGGAAAGAACAAACCAACGCTAATAACACTCAAGACTCACGAAATATACCTAGATATAGACTCAAAGAACAAATCTCGGCCAAGACAACAACAAGAACAACAACTTTCTCGGCCAAGAACACCAAACTCAAGAACACAACTCTTTTTGTGAGATTTTCAACCTTAGACACCTCTTCTAGTGTTACGAAACAAATATGTAACACTATAACACACAAAACACACAAAAATCACAAGAAAACTAGGCTTCAAATTTCGGCATAAACACAAAAACGTGGACAGATTACTATTTTAAGTTTTTCAGATTTTTTTCAACACTTTTTTTTTTGAGTGAACAAACTCAAGATTGATCTCGTGGGAACGAAATCAATGATGTCTTTGATACCAAACGGTATCTAAATGAGCACAAAATAGTCCACAAATGACCCGCAAATACCCGTAACAAGCAAGACATAAAACGACACAAGGAAGCAAACTCAAACTTAATGATAAAGAAGATAGATAACTTGACACAAGGGAAACATGTAAAGTAGTAACTAAAGATTTTATTAAACTCTAAAACCCCTACAAAACATGTTAACAAGCACCAAGTTCTTACGACGATACAAGAGAAAAGTCCACCACTCAAGCACCAACGTTTTTAGCAAACAAGCAATCACAAGAGATTCCACCCTTGAATGCTATCCTAATTACAAGTTTTGGTTTTGTGCCTCAAGGAGAGAGGACTTGGTGTTTCAAAATTTCAAGATTTACAATAATCATCAACCAAAGAACTAAACACCTAAACCAGTCTATTTATAGACTTATTACCAAAGTATGGTGAAATGACCAAAAAAGCCCTTTAATGAATGGCTTCAAGTAGGCGCCCTTGGAGTGCTATGTATGGATGGTTTTGGTGTCCATTTAGGTTCTCCTTTACACTTCATTTGCATCCACCAAGTCTCGGGTCCAACACGCACTCTCTTAAGTTCATATCCGTGATTATTCTTGTATCAATTTAATATTGATGTGTTTATAACTAATAAATGAAAATACATGGTATTAGAAATGCAATGGGTTATAATACATGCATTAGTATGATTAAAGGCACAAGTGTCCCTTAAAATTATTTTCATATTATTTCCAACATATTTGTGGAGTGTATTTTTGTAACAAATATTTTTGTGAAATCGTCCAATGCATGTTATTTTTAATATATCAAATCAAAGAATGCATAAAAAAGTAAATCTCAGCATGATTAATGTAACATAACTAATGCAAACATTACTAATAGATCATATTATGCATTTTGCCTATACACCATCACTAGCCACCATATATGATAATTACTACCAACCACTATTATCATGTAACAACACCATTGCTAGCAATACGCACTAACATCAATCATTACTATACGTGGCAAACCAATCTCATCATTAACTATTGACATTACTCACCACAATTATCAACTATTACTATAATTAATAGTTATTATATACTAGCACCACCATCACCAGTAGCAACTATCTACATTACGATTACTCAATGCCATCCTCAATTAGCACTCTCAACCAGTACATCCATCATCACCATCAATTATCATATAATTTTTTAAAATATTTTTGATAAAATATTAGATTAATTCAGTATTTTATTGAATGTCATGTTATTAGTATTATTAGTACTAGTATTATTTTGAATAAATAATTTTAATTATTTATTATTTAAATTTTAGTATTTAAATGAGTATTCAAATTCGGGCATCTTAATAATCTGAATAAAAACATAAGAGCTCATGTTTCTATAGTTCTTCATCATTCAAATCTATTTAAATGTATGAAATTAATCTGAATAAAAACATATGAGTTCACTTTGTTGTAGATATTTCTTTTTGTTTTTTCACACTGT
Source organism: Capsicum pubescens (assembly GCA_030864215.1). Lineage (NCBI taxonomy): Eukaryota > Viridiplantae > Streptophyta > Magnoliopsida > Solanales > Solanaceae > Capsicum > Capsicum pubescens. Next base: position 22,979,528 of record CM061543.1, read on the forward strand.
GTTAGATACTCGCACTGGGGTTCGACTAAATTTAAATTCATGTCGAGAGGTCTCACATTGGGGGTAAAGTGCTCCCTAACAAAGACAACTCTGTACCCAGGTGTCACAGCCCGAGGCTACCCCCTAGTCGTGACAAGGTGCTTAAGGCAACAAGTGATCCCAAGCTAACCCATGATCTGATACCTGCTGTGAGCACTGAATAAAGTAACAATAACAAAATCTTATGTGGGAGTTAAACTGATAAGAACTCAGTCAATATGAAATACTAAAAACAATAATCAATATATCTAAACTATTAATAGAACTGAAAACAAGTCTGAATATCTAATATCTAAATATTTGAAAGCCTCTAAGACATGAAAAGTTGATGGGACAAATTCCCAATAACACCGACTGACTAAAATGAAGAAAACACTGAAAATAACTATAAATACTTGTTCTCGGTGGAAGAGGACTAACCACAACTGCTGCTGAGTAATACTGAACTGACTAAGGGCAATCGAAAACTGAGCAAATGAACCTATGTTATAAGAAAACATAGTGCGAAAGAGAGTATGAGGTCAGTCCTTTGAATGTACTTGTCACGACTTGAGACTACCCCCTAGTCGTAACACGGTGCTTAGAACCACAAGTGATCCCAAGTTAACCCCTGTAATGGTATAATACTTGAGCAACTGATTTAGAATGTATATAATAGCTAAATTTGCTTAGCGGAAGCATACTCATGAGATAATCCTAATGAATGTAATACTAATAAAGTTTACAACCTAATAAATTTGAAGAAAGAATGTGAATTACATTTCATGACTCTGACTGACTATCTATGAAGCCTCTACTATACTGACTATAGGTAGTTGGGACATGCCTCCAACTATCACTAATCAATACATATGGATAATAAAATACAACACATGAACTGCAATGGACTAGAGTCCTCAAAATAAGAGAACTCATCACCTGCTGACTGAATGTTGAGAACTGTCTGGCCCTAGTGTGTAGATTACGGGCTCATTTGGATAGGCTGAAAAAATAGTTTTTAAAAATATCTTTAAAAGTGCTTTTGAAAATGTTGAACTTATTTTAAAAATAAGCAGTTACGTGTTTGGATAATAGTGCTGAAACTGAAAAAAAGTTATTGATGTGTTTGGTAAACAAGTGCTTTTAAGAAGTTTTTTTTTGTCAAAATGTCTAAAATCCCCTTAAAGTTGTTAACAATATATAGAGTTGATTATTATTAATTTTTATTTATAAAATGATTCAAATTAAAATTAAGATAATATATATATATAGTCTATTGGTTGTGGATGCGGATTAGTTTGTTGGAATGGGCTTTCACTTGTTGAGCTAGCTGTTTCTAATTCTGCTAATTCTTTATAACTTACCATGGATGTCGTTTTTTCATAAGTGTTATAGTTACTATCTGTATTATTACTTCTATATCCTAGATTATCATCTCTTTCTGAGCAAATTTTGAAATGTTCTATACATTCTATTATATTCATGTTGTTTTTCTTACATCCTTTACATTTAAATGTCCTATAATTACATTCTTCTGCTAACCTCTGTGCTTCTTGTATTTCTATATCTACTTCATATCCTTCTTGTAGTATTTGTACATTCATAAATTCTTGTTTTGTAGCTATGGTGCTTTCTATTTCATTATCATCTAATTCCCTTTGACTAGTATAATTATAATTTGTAAATCTTACTGATATTCCCCCTTTACTAGTAGTATATAGTAAATGGGATTCTGGTGTAAATATCATTGGCTTATTAAATTTTTCTAAGTTTCATTCTAAACCTGCATACTCTTCTGGATTTATTTTTATTGGTTTTATTAATTTTATTCCTTTGTTACCCATTACTTCAACTACATCATTTACTTTTAGTTTAAATTTTGTATTACTACTTAAATTCATTTTACCTATGAAACCTACACACATTAATAAATTATTACCACTGTTCATTTCTTCATATCCTTTAGTCTGGACTCCTATTTTAATATGTTTTCCAAATTCTCTCAGATTCATTAAGAAATCTAGGCTAATATAGAATATTCCTCCATTATTCGTCATATCTACTATTATGTGTTCAAGTTGTGCAGGGCGATAGAATCAAAACTCAATTAAAAATTTTAAAGAAGAATTAGAATTTAATTATATAAGGATAGAAAATTCTCATTATAGAACTAATTATTATAAGCAGCAAGTTGATAAAATCCCTTTAGGACAAATGCCCCTTGAATACATTAAAAGAATAAGACTTATATATATATATATACTAGTTTAACTGCATTTGCCTCGCACGTGTAACATTTGATTATTTAAAATTAAATTATTTTTTCTATTGTGGAGATTTTTAATAAAGTGCAAAAAATTTAAATTACTTTTCAAAACTCTTTCACACTTTAGTATAATAATGTAAACATAAACATATATTTTTGTGTAAGCACATATATATTTTGCCACAAGTTTAAAGTGGTTGATGGTTAATCATTTTTGCGTTTTTCATGCAGTATCTCTTTCTCTTATTGTCAGGGGCTAAGAGAAACAAATCAATTTGAACCATGCACTGTGGTACGATAATTTTTTTATATTTAAATTTATTTTTATTTTTAAAGTCAAATATTTACAAAATCATTGATTACATTCTTATTATGTACTTAAAACTTTCAAAATTTGGTACTTCTTAATTTTTTTTATTCTAACGTTTTTATATTTATTTATAAATTTTTGTAAATCTTTTTAAAATTAAATTCAGTTGATTTAGAATTCTCAAACTAATAAAAAAATATTAATCATCAAAAAAATAGTTATTCTCATAAAAATAGTCATCTAATTATTAGTTTTCAAATCACTTAATTATTTTTCCACTTTAATTATGATAGTAGAAGATTTCAATTGAAAATTTGAGGATAAAAATAAAATAATGACAAAAAAACGTGTAGAAAAGGTAGTATGAAAGCTCATCATGTATCTAGGAATTTGACTTTCTTTACATTTTGGAGTCACATAAATTATATTTTAGGATTTTATACAAAGAAAAAAGGAAAAAAAACGTAAACAAGAGCTAAAAGAAGAAAAGTTTCCATAAATAGGAGTTTGAGTTCCCATATAATTAGGAGTCCATCAAAAAACCAAAAAAAGAAAATTAGATTGTACGTTTTCTACCGAAATAAAAACATGCTTTTTAATATGTAAATATTTTATCATAAATATATTTAATTGATTTTCAACTCTTAAATATTAGAAAAATAGTGAAAAGACTATTTTGTCTAAACCAAAGACTTTTAATGAACGGAAAAAAGTTCAAACAACATTTCTAAGGCCCTTCACACTTTTAATATATTATATATATATTAAAAATATTTTCATGAATGACTATTGATTTGTACACTAAAACCCTTTTTTTTGTTAAAAGAGTTTAAATCATTAAGGAAAATATATATGTTACTAATCATTATAATTACATTAATAGATAAATAGATGGTCACAAATGATACTATTTATTTGATAAAAAGACTCTTAATTAGAAAATATATTACTCGTTGATTGAGTAATGACTATCACTATTAAAACATTGGTGAATACAAATGTTGCGTCGTGAAATATAGATGGATCATTCATTAATCGTCCATGAAGTTGTATATCTTCAATGAGTATTCTCCATATATTTTAGGTTGGTGAGTTATTTTCTTATTAGAGAAACTCATATGTTGTACAATAATAATTGTCCAAATTTAAAAGAATATATTAAAGAAGGAGAATAATATATAAAAATTCATATTTCATAAATTAGAAGTTTCATACAAAAGAAATACTAATATAGCTACACAAGGTTAATTTGGAATAAGGGAGAATTTTGAGGGACAAAAATATCTTTTAATTGGTCAAATACAATGGCTTATAAGCCAAAACAAATAAGTTGGGAATTGGAGCTTTTAATTTTTGGCTTATAAAAAGCAAATTTTGACTTTTTTAAAATAATTTTGAAACTTGTCAAACACTTAAAAAGGTAAAAAAATAGTTGAAAAGCTATTTTGATCAAAATATAAGCCATCCAAACACTCACTACATCTAGTACCTACATTATGAAGGAATGTAGCCACAAATGCATATATGTGGTCAATATTTTAGAATGTACTGAGTATATGGGGACATGCACTAAGTCATGAAAATATTTAAAACATGCTTTTGAACTGAGGATATAAGTTATTTGCTTAAACATACATTTAAAACATGGCTAGACATGAAAACTGCAAGTCATAGTGAGATCTATAAATCATGAGTCAAAAATAATTTTGTAAGCTAGGAAGAGGTAGAAACATGAAACACTATAAGTAAACCTCATGAAAGTTGAACATGCTGTAAAACTGAACCGAGGATCATGTATGGATGCTAAGAATGAAAACATGAACACGTAAAATCGAGAATACAAGACCAAGTATAGCATGTACTGACATGATCTTAATAACTGAATAACTGATGTTTGAATAACTAAAATAGTCTACAAACTGACTGAATAAATACCAAAATCTAGCCACATGGTCAAGAAAACCTGAACTGAGATAGATGGAGAACTGACTGAAACTGTGGTAGCTATCATGTAACCGACATAAGTCAGGTAAGCAATCATGGAGTCCATTATCTTCCATGTAAGCAATCATGGAGTCCATTACCTGACCTACATTAAGGAGGGTTGTTCTATCCTTGCCATCGAAGTAGAACTTAAATTAGAGTGATTACTAAACTGAACCCATATTGGGCAAGGAGGACACTCTCTAGCGAGGCCCCTAAACCTACAGTGGTACGAAGTTTCTGGGAAGTAGGATGCAATAAACCCATACTTACCTCTCGATGCTAAATCCTACTCCCAATTGAAAGACACTGAAACACTAACTGGTACATGCACTGATAACTGATAAGCTCAGGTCATGATATTTTAAATACTACAGTGTATGCAGAGTTTGAAGTAATCAAAAACATAGAAGCTGATAGTGTTCATCATGGTCATAACAAACTGAGTATAACTATAAAATCATGAGTTGGCTGACTTATTACTTAAAAGGTGTGAAACGTAAGTAAACACATAGGTATCGGGTGTTCATAGCCCGCCAGCACTGAATGATTACAAAATTTGATAACAACACTTGAAAAAGTGACATGAAGTTTCAATTTAAAGGCCCAAAACATAATACATGCCACCAAACAGATAAAGTCCATGAATTTAAATATATGAATGTATTAAACTTAGGAGGAGGATAATTTCACATGGTTTAATTCATAATTTGATAATTTGACATGGGAGAAATTGAATATGACATGAGTAGTTGAAATTCAAAGCATGAAGTAAGCTAATTTAATGAGGAAAACATGTTGACATGGATTGAATTCAATTTATAAGATGACATGGATTAAATTCATGATTTAAATGGATAATTTCATAGAAGAAGATTAAAAATACATACTTGAACAAAAAGGGAATTTTTGGGACTCAATGGGTGGAAGGAATCCATTGATGAATAACCCATATACTTGACTATAGAAGTATTGGGTGAATTTCTTAGAATTGGGATTGAAGTTGAAGAACCCTAGTTGCCTTGGAGGGAAGAGAAAAGTGCCCCTTTTGATTTCTCTAAGTGGAGTTATGGTTGAATAATGTATTTGGGGGATTTTTGGCTTTTTATTAAGCCTTAAAATAGCATAAACGACATATTTTTGGGGTTAAAAGACTGGGAAAAGACCAAAAATCTCCTTGGGGACGGTCTGGAAAATGACTGGAAGCCATCCCGATGAGTTTGGTTATGACTCGTAAGTTCTAGGTATGGGTGGTGTCTTGAGTCGTCACCAGGAACCCAGATTTCGACCCCTACTACCGTGTTGAACAATCCTCCTGGAAACTCGTAGGGTCTACTTAAGAGTCATCATTAGGAGTCGTAACCACTGGCAGCTTTGACAGTGCTTCAGTATTTTTGCCATTACTTTTTACCCCGATATCGGATTAAGGAAAAATTGGTATCATTGGAAATCTAATTCATTTATATATTAGTTAGTGGGTATTTAGATAAAAAATTATTCATTTAACAAAAGTTATTCTCATTTGAATATGACTATTGTGATATACATCCCAAGAATTTAATTGTTAAGAAATGTTTTGACTTGTCTACAAGCTTGGAGCTATTTGGGGTCTTAATGTATGTCTAAGCCACTTGTGAAACTACTAAAACATGAGTCTAGATTCTTGGATTGTTTACTAACTTGGCTGAAATATTAAGGAAAGGCTGAGATGATGTATGTAACACTTATGAGCTAAATCATGACTTAATATATGAATCTGAAAGGGATGCATGATGCAAGGACTGAGCTGAATTCATGAATGCATGCTGTGAAAACTTGAAAATCTGGGAACCAACTTGTACTATCGAACCAAATTCTAAAGTTGGATAACTAACATGATACTGATTTCTGAATCTAGGTATCCTTTATGGTTAAGACTGATTTAGACTAGAAGTACGGACTCAACTTAATTTATAATTTGCATGAATGTGAATATTTTAGCCTCATGGAATATCCATACTTATGAAACTTTAGGTAGTAAGACTAGATGAAAAGTTGGAAATCTATAGGATCTTATTTGTTTGATTGCTAAACTGAATTGCAGACTATATGGACTGGATCATACTAATAGTTCAAACTCAACATGAGTATTTCTTTAACACTCTTTCGAAGAAGTTCTAATAATATTAGGAAGCAAAGAATTTTGGACATGATCTGAATAAGACATCTGAATAAGGAATCATAATATTGATACAACTCTATAACATGGAACATAGACATATAAATCATAAGCTAGGATAGAATTACTAGGCCTTAGGCAATGCAACCGCTAACTTTTAAGCTTAGCCACACTTCTCTAATACTCCCTCAACTATGCTTTTCCTCACAAATACTAGGCTCATTTAATGACATGTATAATTCTCACATGGATACATATAACCCTTCTAGCCAAAGTCTGAGTTGAACTACATGCTCTCACCATGTTTAAGCCTAACATGAAATCACAAGGTACAACATATAACACCATAATACTAGTCTAAACCGTGAATTCAATACCTTATGCATTTTCATAACTCTCATCTAAAGAATAAAACTTCTTGCCATTTCAACAACTATCTTCAACCTCTTACTAGGAATTCACTGGCGCACAATGCATTCATCCTCACAGATACCAACATGACATTAAAGCCTATCATTATAACTGCATATGAACTTCTAGGGAACCGAGCCACCTAGGAATTTTCCCACATTCTCTAATGCCATCATCACTAACAACTTTCATGCACTATCCTAAGAAACACACAGGAAATTTCAACTTACCATGACATGTATCAAAATCTTTACCTAATATTCCTTCAAACTTTTAGCCTTAGATAAAACAAATATACAACAATTTTTCCTCAACAAGCATCATTTACTCTTTCCCATCTAAATAATTATCCATCACCACTATCTTTACATAAGGAGGGGTCACCGAAAGGTTAGAACATAAGGACCTGAAGCATGAAAAATACGATACATAACTTTGACACTTAACTGAGGAATTAGGAATACGGTATCCACGGCATGAATTCAGTTTAGAGATCTAAATAGAGAACACATATGACATAATCTGAATTTCGCTGATTATTAAGAGAGTAGCATGAGTATCTGGAATTGAACATACTGTAAAGTATGAGTACATGAGTCATGAGTTGAATGACCTGAGTTTAGAGTACATGAATTCAGGGAATATGATTTGTACTTTTGAGTGAATTGGAACTCCTCATACTAGGAACTAGGAGCGTACATGATTTTATGGCAAATACATAAATATGATCTATGATCATGGAGCTGACTTGTGAGGCTTGAGTAGATGTCATGATGGCTGAAGTACAAAAAAATTATATCGAGTTAAGAATGGGTTGGGCATCTTCCTCCCCTACTGATGTTCTTAAATACACTGGCATCACTATTAGAATCTGAGAGCCTGACTTGGTTCTTTGTTCTATCATCTTCCCCTTAGCTTTAAGCTATCATTATAAGTTTTTCTACCCCCTTAATAAACTCTAAATTGAACTGTAACTACTTTACTCTAGAGTCTGAGATATAACAATACACATAAATAATAAACTCACCTTGAAAGACTACACCTAAAAGTGTAAAACCCATTGCTAGTACTTCATTCTGAGATACAACTATTAAGTTTCTATAGCCCCACTAGTCATCATATAATAACTTGAACACTTACTAACTTAGAATTTTCATGAGTATCACCATACCCTGAGTTTACTCCATTTAGAATTTCAACTCTTCTTTCTATTAGCTCAATCATCCAAGTTTCAAACTTAGATTCTAACACTTAACATGGATATTCCCAAGCTTATAATGAACTATACTAACTTCATTCTTGAACACTCCCTTAATATATACTATCCTTAACTTTCCTTATCTTCAGTAATCATCACATACGTACACCCTTCTTTACAACATACTTTCCTCACTAAATGCATAATCTGCCTCTTTTCCTTCATATCCGACTAATAACACATCTCTAAACTTATATTTTTCACTAAACAATGAGAATTAGAATGAAAACAAAATACCTGACATCAACAGCCTATAGCTCATAACTTAGCTGGTAAGAACATCAATTACTACATTACTAGCCCCATTCAAACTTAGCACTTAAGGGTACTACATAAGCACACCTACTATTAAAACTTAGAAATAATACAATCCCCTATTACCTTGGGTAAACCTCTAGATCATACCCATATCATCATACTTAATTTCAAATTAATAAACTTAAATTCTTGCATAAACTATTTCAAGACTACTGGTTCACGTTACATACAACTAAGACCATGAATACCTAATTTACTAAATCCAGCTACCCCCACATTACTTCTGTTAAACTTTTAGGTTCATGCTTCTAACTCTAGATCATATGTTGTTATAGGATTTTGAGAAGGGATCTGAGAGCATATTTGACTTCGGTTCAATGCACGATTTTCATGAATATGAATGAACACTTTCAAAACATAGATCATAAGGACATTTATGGGATTCATTTAATCCTGCATGCAATCACATAACTGTCTATGGGGACTATTTGAGAAAACTCTATCAGTAGAAATTTAAGCTTGACTTTTTCTATTACCTCAAAAATAAGGCAGAGTTAGCATGAATAGAGCAAGATGAGAATTTGTATAAGTTTCTTAGAGAATACCTCTACAGCACAATCTAAGATATGAAAGAAGGGAAATATTTCTTAAATGCCCGGTAGGCTCTAGAAGAAAAGTACAGATGTCTCTGTACCATTTCACAAAACTCTACTAGACAAGACTTCATTGACACCCTAGGACACTTGAACCTTGTGCTCTGATTCCAATTTTATCAAGATTTGAGACTTTTCCCTAGTCGTAACACGGTGCTTAGAACCACAAGTGATCCCAAGATAACCCATGTACTAGCATAATACTTGAGCAATTGATTTAGAATGTATATAATAGCTAAATTTGTTAAGCGAAAAAATACTTATGAGATCATCTGAATGAATATAATACTAATAAAGTTTACAGCCTAATAAATTTGAAGAAAGAACATAGATTACACTTCATGACTTTAACTGGCTATCAATAAAGCCTATACTATACTGACTAGAGGTAGCTAGTACATTCTTCCAACTACCACTAATCTATACATATGGATAATCAAATACAACACGTGAACTGCAATGGGTTGGAGTCCCCGAAATAAGAGAACTCATCACCTGCTGGATGAATATTGAGAACTATCTGACCCTGGTGTGTGGATTATATCTGGTACCTATATTATGAAGGAATATAGCCATAAACGCATATATGTGGTCAGTACTTTAGAATATACTGAGTATATAGGGATATGCACTAAGTCATGGAAATATTTCAAACATGCTTTAGCACTGAGGAAATAAGTTATTTGTTGAAACATACATTTAAAGCATAGTTATACATGAAAACTGTAAGTCATAGTAAGATTTATATATCATGAGCCAAAAATAATTTTGTAAGCTGGGAAGTAGTAGAAACATGAAACACTATATGTAAGCCTCATGAAAGCTGAACATGTTGTAAAACTGAATCGAGGATCATGTATGGATGTTGAGCATAAAAATGGGCACACGTAAAAATGAGAATACAAGACCAAGTATAGCATATACTAACATGATCTTAATAATTGAATAACTTGTGTCTGAATAACTAAAATAGTCTGTAAACTAAGTGAATATATACTAAAATCTAGCCACTAGGTTAAGTAAACTTGAACTGAGATAGATGGAGGACTGACTAAAATTGTGGGAGCTATCATGTAGCCAATATAAACTATGTGAGCTATCATGGGATCCAACATCTGTCCCATATTAAGGAGGGTTGTTCTATCCTTGCCATCGGAGTAGAACTTGAACTGGAGTGATCACTAAACTGAGTCCATATTGGGCCAGGGGGACACTCTCTAGCGAGGCCCATAACCTATAGTGGCATGTAGTTTCTGGGAAGTAGGATGCGATAAACCCACATTTTTCTGTCGGTGCTAAAACCTACTCCCAACTGAAAGACACTGAAACACTACCTGGTACATGCGCTGAAACTTATAAGCTCAGGTCATGATATTTTGAAAACAACAGTGCATGCAGAGTCTGAAGTAATCATAAACATGTAAGCTGATAGTGTTCATCATGGTCATAACAAACTGAGTATAACTATAAAATCATGAGTTGGCTGACTTATTACTTAAAAGGTGTGAAACGTAAGTAAACACATAAAAATCAGGTGTTCATAACTCGCCAACAATGAATGATTAAAAAATTTGATAACAACACCTGAAAAGGTGACATGAAATCCCAATTCTAAGACCCAAAACATAATACGTGTCACTAAACTGATAAAGTCCATGAATTTGAATATATAAACTTATTAAACTTGGGAGGATAACAATTTCACATGGTTTAATTCATAATTTGATAATTTGACATAGGAGCAATTGAATATGACATGAGTAGTTGAAATTCAAAGCATGAAGTAATCTAATTTTAATGGGAAAAACATGTTGACATGGATTGAATTCAAATATCTAAGATGACATGGATTAAATTCATGATTTACATGAATAGTTTCATAAAAGAAGATTAAAAATTCATACTTGAACAAAAAGGAGATTTTTGGGACTCAATGGGTGGAAGGAACCTGTTGATGAATACCCCACATACATGATTATAGAAGTCTTGGGTGTATTTCTTGAAATTGGTCTTGAACTTGAAGAACCCTAGCTGTCTTGGAGAGTAGAGAAAATTGCCCCTTTTTATTTCACTAAGTGGAGTTATGGTTGAATAATATATTTGGAGGACTTTTGGCTTTTTATTAATCCTTAAAATAGCTTAGAAGATGTATTTTTGGGGTTAAAATAGTGGGAAAATACCAAAAAAAAAACCTTAGAAACCTTTTGGAAATCGCCTGGAAGACATCCCGATGAGTTTGGTTATGACTTGTAAGCTCTAGGTATGGGTCGTGTCTTGAGTCGTTAGTAGGAACCCAAATTTTGACCCCTACTACTGTGGTGACGATTCCTCCTGACAAATCATTGGATTTGTTCACGAGTCTTCATCAGGAGTCGTAACCACTAGCAACTTTGACAATGCTTTGGTATTTTGGCCATAACATTTTACCCCGATATCGTATTAAGGCAAAATTGGTATCGTTGGAAAGCTAATTCAATTATCTATTTATTGGTGGTCCTTAGCTCAGAAATTCTTTGTTGAACAAAAGTTATTTGTGTTTTAATATGACTATAGTGATATACATCCCAAGAATTTAATCGCTAAGGAATGTTTTGACTTGTCTACAAGCTTAAAGCTATTTGGGGTCTTAATGTATGTCTAACCACTTGTGAAAGTACCAAAGCATGAGTCTTGATTCTTAGATCCTTTATTGGTCAGGCTATGAGTCTTCATACCGACTCGTAATGTATGGATACGAGTCGTATGTTGGACTCATAATCACTAGGTTGAATTCTTGGATTACATATTATTGTGACAACGAATCCTTCCATACAACCCATAGCCATTGATTACGAGTCGTAGTGAGTAGTCATAGTCAATGTACTTGGGTAGAGGGATTCACTAGAGTGGCTATGACTTGATCTTGATGACTCATCATGAGTGGTTACGACTCGTTACCTTGAGTCATATCCATGGCAGTTTATCAGGCCCTTAAGGGAAATCTTCCATAACTTTTTGCCATGACCTCAGATTAAGATGAGGCTTGAAACATTGGAAAATTAACTTCATGGGTTATCTTTTGAGAGGTTTAGAATATGAAAACATAGGGTATTACAATATTGGTATGTGATATAGGGACTAACTAAAATACATATGGATACTAAACATGAATGCATGAACATGTAAAACAAATGCAAAACTAAGTAAAGCATGTACTAAAATAATCTATAAAACTGACTAAATGAATAACTAATAAACTGAATACTTGGTCATGCAAACCTAAACAAATATAACCTAAGTACTGAACTGAAACTTTGGGAGCTATCATGTAACCGACATGCCCCGATTTGAGCTAATAGGGGTCCAACCTGTAACCTCGGTTGGAAGGGTGTCAATACCTTACCACGGGTACTAACATTGGCTTTGTGGATCTACTAATCTGATGTCCCGATGGACTAGGATGTCCGTCCTCTACTGTAGGGTGACCCCTAAGTGAGTGTCGGTCCTCTACTAGCGGGTGACATTTCATAACCTACACTGGCAACGTAGTTCTGGATATCAGGACTGCTACTAAAGGTCTTAGTCCTCCACTGGTGGGTGAGCCTCCATCACTAGGTTCGCTCAGTTCTAAATCCTAATCCCAACTGAACTGACATTGGTACTGATTAAAGTTAACTGAACTCATAATTAATAATTTCCCATCATGAATATGATAATCTAAATATGATAATAAAATAATGATCTGACTGACTTGTAACTTGAAAATCTAAAACATGTGTAAACATATACATATCGGGTGTTCATAACCCTCCAATACTGATTAATACATTAAATACAAAAACATAATCAAAATACTGTAAGGAAATTCATGATTTGGAAATCCAAAACATAGTATAGTTCACTAAACTAAAGATATCCATGATTATGAGTTCGGGAATATGTTAAACTTATGAGGACAACATGCTCACATGGTTTATTTCATAACTTGATAAATTGACATGGTGTTAACTAAACATGATATGGGTGACTGAGATTATAAAGCTCATAAGAGCAGAATTCACATGGGAAACACAATGTCATGATTTTTATTCAAAACTATTAAGAGCAAACTGAGTAAATTCATACTTGACATCAAAATTACATGAAAAGAAGGAACAGGGTTTATACTTGAAAAGAAGAGATTTCTTGGGACTCAATGGGTGAACGGAACCCATTGATGAATATCTCACATACTCAATGGGTAAAAGGAACCCATTGATGAATATCCCACATACCTGTGTTGCTTGAATTCTTGAAGAAAACATGGAATTAGAACTTGAATGGTTGAATTCTAGGGAGAAACTTTTAATTTTTGTGTTCTTGGGAATGTGGAATGAGTTTATGTTGTTAACTGATAAGGAGTGAGGCAAATAATGCCCCTCTTAGGTTTTAAAAATGTTAATTAGGTGTTTAGGGAGAGGGGGAAAAACAAAATGCTTTTTTGAAACTTTAATAAAGCTTCAAGAAATTCACAGCCTCTATGGCACGGAGGCTATCACAGAGGCTAACCTCCATGACACAGCGTGTATCATGGAGACTAACCTCCGTGACACGCCATGTATCGCAGAGGACCAGTCTCCATGACATGTTAAAATCTCAAAGGCATTCTACCTCTGTGGTCTAAAAACACCCCGAACCAATCCCAAAAATTTTAAAACTCTCCCGGATGACCCTTTTCACATCACTAAACATATTTCAACTCATAAATCAACGTTTTAAACTCGGGAAGGCAAAAAATAAAATGTTTGAAATCTTGGGGTATTAAAATAGCCATTTCACTTGTACTTAGTGTAAATTAAATGGCCCAGGGACTTCTAAACATGCAATGAATAGCTGGAAATTAGTCAAGGACTTTGGGGGTATTACAATATCTTTCCCTTGGGATCATTCATCCCCGAATGAAACTGTCTGAACTGAGATATTAAGAAGACTGAGATCATGCACTGAATACATATGAGATGAATCATGATTAAGTAACTAAATCTGAAACATGACGCATGGATTGAATTGAATTCATGAATGCATGCTATTACATGAGGATGGTTAAATAGCTGAGATAGAAAATGAAAAAATCACTTTAAGAGAAACCATTACCTCAAGATGAATCTAAATTCATAGATAAAATATGGGGATACTTGGTCACATATGTACTTTTACTTCCCAAGTGGCTCCTTCAACAGACTGATTTCTCCATAGAACCTTAACCAAAGGAACTTCTTTATTCCCCAACCTGTGGATCTGACGGTCAAGGATCTCAACTAGTACTTCTTCATAAGAAAGGCTATCTTTCATGCCCACTCTCTAAAGGAATGACAGAAGTTAGGTCACCAATACATTTCATTAATAAAGAGATATAAAACACCGAATGTGGTGATGCCAAATCTACAGGCAACTCTAACTCATAAGCTACCTTTCAAAAATGACTCAAAATCATATATGGGCAAACATAGCGGGGACGGAGTTTCCCCTTCTTTCCAAATCTCTTTACATATTTCATGGGTTAAATTTTCAAATAAACCAAATCACCTATGTCAAACTCAAGATCTCTTCTCCTCACGTCAGCATAGGATTTTTGTCAGCTCTGGGCTATTTTCAACCTTTCTCGAATCAACTGAACTTTCTACATCACCTCATACACTAAATCTGGGCCTATAAAAGTAGCCTCACCTACCACAAACCAAGCAATAGGAGATCTACACCTCCATCCATAGAGAGCCTCAAACGGAATTATCTAAATACTTGAGTGATAGTTGTTGTAGGCAAACTCAATCAAAGATAAATAGTCATCCCAACTACCCTTGAAGTAGATAACACAATACTTCAACATATCCTCTAAAGTCTGAATGGTCCTCTCTGCCTGACCATCTGTCTAAGGATTAAAACCGATACTGAGATAAACTTGGGTACCAAGACCTTTCTAAAAAGCCTTCAAAAAATGAGAGGTAAATTGGGTACCTCTATCTGAAATGATGGTCAATAGAACCCCATAAAACTTTACCAACTCCCTAAGATAGAGTCTAGCATAATCCTCAGTTGAATACAAAGCATAAACAAGCAAGAAAAAAGCTAACTTGGTAATTATATCTACAATGACCAAAATCAAATCATGTTGATGATGCATACGAGGTAACCCTATCACAAAATCCATGTTCACCACATCCTACTTCCAAGTAGGGATGCTAAACTCATGAAGAGTACCACTAGGTCTTTGTTGCTCAACCTTAACCAACTAATAATTTGAACACTTAGCCACAAATTCTATAATATCTATCTTCATATGATTCCACCAATAAATTTCTCGCAAATCATGGTACATCTTAGTGGCTCTTGGGTGAATAGAACACCGCACACCATGCACTTCTAGCAATATTCGCTATCTTAAACCATCCATACTCGAAACACATAACATGTCATGACAACGAAGCACACCATCTCTTCCTTGAAAGAAAACCTCAACCTTCTGATCTCGAACTACCTCTTTCAACTTGACAAAAATAGGATCCCTGTCTTGCTTTTCTTTCACTTCAGCAATCAATGAAGATTTTAAACCATTCTGAACTCATATACTGCCTTTGGCCTAATAAACCAACCAAACACCTAACCTAGCAAACTGATGAACCTCACAGACTAACTCTTTATTATCCTCCTCACATGCGCCACACTTCCCATAGACAATCTACTAAAGGCATCGGCCACCACATTGGCCTTACCCAGGTAATATAACACACTCATATCATAATCTTTCAACAATTCAATCCACTTTCTCTGATGAAGATTTAGATCCTTTTGAGTGAACACATACTGTAAACTCTTATAATCTGTGAACACATCAACATAAACCGTGTAAAGATAATACCTCCAAATCATTAAGGCAAAAATTACTGCTGCCAACTCAAGATCATAGGTTGGGTAATTCTTCTTATGAGGTTTAAGTTGTATAGAGGCATAGTCTATGACCTTACCTAGTTGCATTAATACACAACCAAGACCAACTCTCAAAGCATCATAATAAACTACAAACCCATTTGAACCCTCTAGTAAAGTCAATACTGGGAAGATATGAGTTGAGTCTTCAACTCCTGAAAACTCTTCTCACGAGAATCTAACCACTGAAATTTGAATTTATTTTAGGTTAGTCGAGACATGGGGGAAGCAATAAAAGAAAATCTTTTAACAAATCGTGTGTAGTAACTGCTAAACCTAAGAAAGTTCTGATATATGATGGAGAGATGGGTCTAGGGCACTTTCTCACTGCTTTGGTCTTTTAAGAATCAACTCGAATGCTATCACCGAAAATAATATGACTAAGGAAAGTTACTGATCTAAACCAAAATTCACACTTGTTGAACTTTGCGAATAACTGGTGATCCTTAAGGGTCTGCAATACAATCCTCAAATGGTCTACATGATCACCTTCACTACGAGAATAGATGAGGATTTCATCTGTGAAAACTATAACAAACATGTCTAAGTACTGCTTGAACATCCTGTTCATCAAGTCCATAAAATTTGTAGGAGTATTCGTTAGTCCAAAAGCTAGCAATTCAAAGTGACCATACCGAGTTCTGAAGGCTATCTTCGGAATGTCACATTCTCTGACTCTAAGCTGATGATAGCCTAATCTGAGGTCTATCTTAGAGAAATAGCTTACACCTTGAAGTTGGTCGAATAATTCATTAATCATGGGGAGAGGATACTTATTCTTGATTATGACTTTGGTCAACTGATAGTAATCAAAGCACATTCTGAGGTAACTATTTTTCTTGTGCATGAAGAGAACTGGAGCACCCTTGAAGAAACACTAGGCCTGATGAAACCCTTATTTAAGAGATCTTTCAATTGCTCCTTCAATTCTTTAATCTCAGCTACAGCCATTCTGTATGGTGGAATTGAGATAGGATGGGTATCTGAGAGGATATCTATTCCAAAGTCAATTTCCCTCTCAGGAGAAACTCCAAAAAGATCTTCAGGGAAAACTTCTTCGAACTCAATCATTGTTGGAACTGACTCAAGACTCGGAGTTTTAGAATTTAAGTCCTTGACTTGGATGAGATGGTATATACATCCCTTGGAAATCAACTTTATTACCTTAATAAAGGAAATAAATCAACCTATAGGCACTGAAGTACTACCCCTCTATTCTATAACAGGCTCAGTAGGAAACTGGAACTATACTATTCTAATTCTATAGTCAACTGAGGCATACCACAAGAAGAGCTAATCCATGTCAAGAATGACATCAAAATTAGTCATCTCTTACTCCACAAGGTCAACTAAAGTGTCTTTTTGAGACACTGTGATCGTAATTTCTGTATACCCGTCTAGTTGTAATAGAACTACCCATTGGGTAGACACTGAGAAGGGTTTTGCAAAGATTTCAAGACTAACACCAAAGGCTACTGCTATATAGGGAATCACAAAATAAAATAAAACTTTGGGGTCTAACAACGCATAAATATGAAGATGAAAGACTTGTAACGTACCCGTAATCACATCAAGAGAACTCTCTTGATCCTGTCGAGTCTGGAAAGTATAAAGTTGGTTCTAACACTGCCCACTGGTAGAACTAAAGATGGATATTTTCTGAGTCGAGCAACCTACTAGAGCTGATGAAAAATTGGATGGACCCTATTAACAAAAATCCTTTCCCTTCTACGCAATCGCTGATCCTATGGTCTAGCTTACCATATCCAAAACATACATTACTGCCTAACCGAAACTCCCCCTTATGGTTCCTACCATATCTTCTACAAAGCAGATTGGTGCGACTATTATTTATGCTACCCTGAGATTTAGAGCTTGGCACTCTATCACTATTGTCCTGCCTGAACTTAGGTACTGGCTTTCTGGCTGAAGATGGGGATAGAACTGAATATTTTTGGTGGAACAGAGAATGATTCCCACTATCTGACCTTTGCTGTGAGAAGTTAAAGTTATTGGTTTTGGCCCTCTTATTCTCCCTTTTCTTTTCTTTGAGCTTTTTCTCCCCAATCTGCTGAGTATGGACTATCAATCTAGAAAGGTACATCTTCTTAACCAACATAGTTGTCCTGCACTCCTTAACCAGATCCTTCAAAACACCAGACACAAACTTACTTATTCTAGCTCTAGAATCAGCCACCATAGTCGGAGCATACCTCACCAATTGGAAACTTGAGTGAGTACTCCTTCATACTCATGTTCCCCTTCTTTAGATTTATGAATTCTTGTACCTTAGCCACTCTCAACTCGAGTGGAAAGAATCTATTTTAAAAGAACATAGCAAACTCCTTCCACTCTATAGGCCCTGCCTCAATACCTCTATCCTCCTTCTACTATTTGAACCAAGTATGAGCCAATTCTTACAATTGGTAAGCAGCTAAATTAGCATTCTAACTAGAAGTAACACCCATGATGTCTGTCACTTTCTGTACACCATCCAAAAACTCTTACGAATTTTCCTCAGACTTGGATCTAGAAAATAATGGAGGATTCATCTGAGTGAAGACTCATATCCTAGCTGTTGTCGTGCCCACTACTGGATTGGCTGAGGCAACAGCCTGCTGGTTATTCTGAGTAGCCACAGTCTGAGATAAAATAGTAAAAGCATTCTTGAATTTAGCATGGGAAACATTTCGTTCAAAGGGTTTTCCTGAACAGGTAGTAGTGCGGGTTGTTCCTCGTTCTACTTTCCATTATTTATTCTGGGAGGCATTTTTTGTAAATGGTTGAAGGACGATTTTGAAAGGAATTCAATAGATCTCATGCTCTTTCACATGACATGAATACTGAAAGAAGGGAAACTTTTCTATAATGTCTCGCAGCCTCTTGCCCATAAGTATGGTGCACTTCGTACTCATGCATAAGACTCTAATCAATGCAACTTTCAGACACTGTAGGACACTTTAAGACCTTAGTCTTTGATACTAAGTTTTTTTCATAATCCAAGGCTACCCCCTAGTCGTGACACTGTGTTTAAGGCCACAAGTTCCCCAAACTTACCCATTATTTGGTACCTGCTATGAGCACTGAATAAAGAAATAATAACATCTTATGTGGGAGATCAATTGATAAAAACTCTGTCAAGATGAAATACTAAAAACAATAATCAACATGTCCAAACTGCTGATAAAACTGAAAACAAGTCTGAATATCTAAATATCTGAAAGACTCTAAGACATGAAAAGTTGATGGGACAAGCCCCCAACTAACTCCGACAAACTAAAGTGAAGTAAGCACTGAAAATAATCATAAATACTTTTCCACAATGGATAAGGACTCACCATAACTATTGTTAAGTGATACCGAACTAACTAAGGGCGATCGTGAAACTGAGCGCTGAGCTTATGTTATAAGACAACATAGCACAAAAGAGAGTATGTGGTCAGTACTTTGAATGCACTGGTACGTGATATAGGTACTAACTAAAATATGTATGGATACTAAACATGAATGAATAAAGAAGTAAAACAAATGCAATACCAAGTAAAGCATATAATTAAATAATTTGTAAACTGACTAAGTGAATAGCTGATAAACTGAATACTTGGTCATGCAAACATGCACTAATATAACCTAAGTACTGAACTAAAACTGTAGGAGCTATCATGTAACTGATATGCCCCAATCTGAGCTAATTGGGGTCCAACCTATAACCCCAATTGGAAGGGTGTCAATACCTTGCCACTAGTACTAACACTGGTTATATGGATCTACAAATATGATGTCCTAAAGAACTAGGGTTGTAATGCCCCAAAATCCCATCCCGAGGTGTCACACAGTGCTTAAGGCTACAAGTAGCCCTAAGCTAACCTTTTGAGCCTGCTACTATATCTAGATCTTACTTTGAAAGAAATAAGAGCAAAATAGGAACACTGTCATATCATATCTCAACTAAAATAATGAATAAATACTTGTCTAAACAGTCAAAATACTAAAAGTCTAAACATACTCATAATCTAGTCTGGCAATGCCTCTACTACTCAAGAAAAGTAGGGAGCCATTGGGACAGATCCCCAACTGACTCATGCTCAACTGAAAGAAATAAACCAACTACTAAGAAGTCTGAAATTAGAAATATAGGTCCTCGAACCATGAGGACTCACCAACTGTGAAGTGTAGATAAAGGTACTCGGAGATCACTGTCGCTGCTGGGACTGAGCACCTGAACCTACATTATGAGACAATATAGCACATAGACGTATATATGGATCAGCACTTTGAAGATGTACTAAGTATATGGGGGTGTATGCATTTACGTAAACAATATCATTACTTTTCATAAAAAAAACATGCATGCTGACAATAATGGCTCACATAGCTTGAATAACTCTGAAATACAAGTCTCATAAATTGGGAGTAGTAAAATATATAATATAAGTCTCGGGAGTCATTATATTAAACTCTAAAATTTGTATTTCTCCTCTTATTCTCAAAACTCGTAAACTAAAGAAATCTACTTTCAATACTTTCAAAACTCATGCTTTGTCCATTGCCTAGATTTGTATAGGCAATGCCTAACCGAAAGCCTTTTGCTCCTTCATTACTCACTTACCACCTTTAACATTGCTCACTTTCAAATCAAAATTAGAGACCAAGCTCCTCCTTTATACGTCTTCCCCTACACTTAATCAAAAACAACCAAAAACGATTAGAAAGATGGGTTGCCTCCCACCAAGTGCCTTAGTTTTGGTCGTGGCTCGACTCTTCTTTTTGGATTTTTATTTAACAAAACAAACTCCTAGGAAAACAAAACGACTAAAAATGATGGGTTGCCTCCTATTTAGTGCTTGATTTATTGTCGCGGCACGACATAGCTATCTCGATTACTTAGACTTCATCGAGATAGATGGTGCATCGTTTTATGAATGGATTCAGACGACGCTGATGCTTACTTGTACGCATGTAATCTTCTTCGATATGACTCTTGTGCATACATATCCCAGGAGGGATACCAATTATATCATCAATAGTCCAACCCATAGCTCTCTTGTACCTCTTCAGAGCAGAGATGAGGGCCTCTACGTGCTGTTCACCTAAATCAGCCGTAATACTCACCGAAAGTGTATTTCCACTTCCCAAGAACACATACCTTAGGTGACTGGGGAGCTCTTTCGATTCTAGCACTGGTGGCTCTTCAATGGAAGTCTTCGCTATTGGTGAAGGTCGATTCCTAAGATCAAGGTCCAGCTTCTTAGTAGCATAAGAATAGGACTTTATTCCTGTTAGAGCACAAACAGTTTCTTCATATTCTTCAACATCCTCATGCTCAAAATTCAACAGCACCCCAGACAATGGCTCAACAGTAAGCTGTTTCTCTACATATAATTCTTTCTCATCCTCATAATAAACATCAGCTACAGAGAACACATCCATATCTCTAGGCTGCTTCATCGATTTGCATACATCAAAATGGACTACTTCGTCATTCAGCCAAAATAAAAGTTTATTAGCTCTTAAATCGTTAAGCACACTTCCAGTTGCGAGGAAAGGGCGTCCCAAGATTATGGGAACTTCAGAATCCGCCTCGCAATCCAAAATAACAAAGTCTGCAGGAAAAATGAATGTAGAAACCTTCACCAATACATCATATAATATACCAACAGGTCGTTTTACCGACCAATCTGCCATCACAAGTCGCATATTAGTTAGTGTAGGATTGCCCAACCCTAACTTTCTGTAAATGGATAACGGCATCAAATTGATGCTAGCCCCCAGATTGCATAATGCCTTAGAAAAATTCATAGATCCAACCGTGCAAGGAATAGTGAAAGCACCAGGATCTGCCTTCTTCTGTACTAAAGACCTCGTGGCAATTGCACTGCAATGATGAACATTATCTGCCAGCTCATAGCTTACTGCCCGCTTCTTTGTCAAAAGGTCCTTCATGAATTTAGCGTACCCAGGCATCTGTTTCAGTGCCTCCACCAACGGAACATTAATAGTCAGCTGCTTCAACATGGTCATGAATTTACTGAACCTGGTGTCATCAGCTTTCTTCTTCAGTCTCTGTGGAAAAGGTGGTGGTGGAAGGGGAATCATTTTGTCCACCACTTCCTCTTTATCTTGCTTCCGATTATCAACCTTTTCAGGAGTGTCATCATCCTTCTTCTTCAGTCTCTGAGGAAAAGGTAGTGGTGGAAGAGGAATCGTTTTCTCCACCACTTTCTTTTTATCTTGCTTCCGATTATCACTCTTTTCAGGCTGGTAACGTCTAGAAGTAACATCATGAGCACTCACTTCAGCTTCTACGGCATCTTCAAACTCTACTTCATCAACATTCTCTGCTATATCATCAACCACCTACTTGCCTTTGGATGGATTTTCCAACACTTTACCACTTCGGGTAGTAATAGCCATACATGATCCGTCATTCCTTGGGTTTTGCACAGTGTCACTGGGTAGCGTGCTAGCTTTTCTTTAGTTGAATGCCGCTGATAATAGACTCAATTGTTGCTCCAGCTGTTTTATTGCAGTAGAATGCGAGTCAACCAATTGATTTATTGATAACAAATCATTCTTTACCTCAGTAACGCCCATATTGGTTGCCTCCACCCCTTTCAACAGCTTAGCCATCATATCATCCATGGACATCTTTCCAGAGCCAGACGCCACAGCCTCACGGTTTCCAGGAGGAACATACAAACCACTCCTGTCAATCTTATTCTTCCAACCACCTTGATCGCGGTCCTTGTAGCCAGATTTATCATAATAGTTCCGACCTTGGTTTCCTTGGGCATTGCCTCGGAAACCCCCCTGATTATTCAAGTAATTTTCTTCCCCCTCAGAATCGGAATCATATCTTCCCTGTGATACAACGGCTTTAACCTTTTCGGTCTTTCCTGATAATAAATGCTTGGTAAGAAGATCCATCTGCGTTTTTATGTGAGCTATATCTTGGTCACGTTCCTCTTGTCTACGCCTCTGCTCTGCAATCATGCCAACAGATAAAGTAGAGCTTGCTACCTCAGCATCTCTGGTATGCCAGGCTCTACTCTACTTTGTCATATGGTCCAGCATATCACTTGCCTTAATAAAAGTAAGGTCCATGAATGATCCACCTGCAGCATTATCAACCACTGGCTTTGTCACTGAGTTCAAAGCCCTGTATAATATCTCCATCAAGTGGATGTTGGTCATCTGATGATTTGGGCACCGCATAAGCTTCTTCTTGAACCTCTCCCATGTTTCGTGGAGAGCTTCAGTTGGAAGCTGTCAGAAATTGTAGATCTCATCTCTTAACTGTGCTCTCTTGCATGGCGGAAAGAATCTTTCTAGGAAAGCGTCTTTCAGTTGCCTCCAATTAGTAATAGAATCAGGAGTTAGCCCGTTTATCCATAGAATTGCCTCCCCAGACAGAGACAATGGAAATAAGCGCAGCCGAATTGCATTCTGCCCCACTCCTGGATTGTCAAACGACTTGCATGTTGAAATAAAATTGACCAGATGCATATTCGGATCATCGCCTGCAAGTCCACCAAATAAACCCTTGAGCTTCAATAGTTGAATCATGGTGCTAGTGATATTGAACTTGGCTCCGGGTGCCAAGGGCGGAGGAATAATAGCCCCTATGGCACCAGCCCCATCCAGATCGTCATCATCATCATCAAAAGGAGCCTACACATCTCGGCGGTCAGGTCTCATTCTAGCTTGACAATCTCTCCTGTTCACAGGCGCTGCCACCTCATCTGCACGCCGTGGATTAAGTAACTCATCATCACCCAGGTCCTCATCATCAGGATTTGTTGCCCGACCTGGGTTATCAATATTCTGTTGATGCACTTGAGCAGCTGCCAACGCAACTAATCTAGCCTGCTCCTGTTGAGCAGCCCTTCTTTCAATGTCACGTTGTGCATCCATTCTGCCAATAAGTTGTGGTTCAGGATTTATGGGTAATAATGGCTGACCAGATCTTCGTGTATTTGGCATGCACTCTACCAAACCTGAACAAAACAAAAACAACAAACAAAAAGTAAAATTCAAGAATTTTAGACCAAAGGGTCTATTAACTATCACAAACTTAGTTGACAACTGTATTCCCCGGCAACGACGCCAAAATTTGATAACGCCCAAACTACAGCTCTCGTAAGAGTGTAAGCGGTCGCTGTCAAATATAGAACCCAACTGGGTTGGGTGTCGAATCCCACAGGGAATACTTGGTCACTAAGTGTTGCAACTATTAGTAGACTGTTGGTCGAAAATTCTACGAAAAGGGGGAAATTTGAGTTTGGCGTGAATTAATACTATGGAAGTAAAAACGAAATGCTTGATTTAGTAAGATTTAATCACAGAGAAAAATAAGTTAGGGTTATGTCCACCTTATGAGTTCTACGTATCTATTAACTATGAGTAATGCGGAATTCAGACATGCATGCACTTATAGAGATTCGTATTCTAATGGTAAATCCTAGTGTTTCTCAACCATCAAGGATTATTTCACTTTAACTCTCTCGAGCTTAAAGTGTATAACTAACGGTACAAATTCTCCAAGAAGTTAACCCAGTTACAGCACTAATGTGTAAATAGGGGTTGGTAGCCCTATTTCCTTGTCACACTCTCTTTTCCAAACATGTAACTTTTCTCTCGAACAAGTTAATGCTATAATGGCCTATTCTCTATGTTTGCAACCACGAGAATTAAATTAAAACGAAGAGAGTAATGATATAAGTAGCATACACATCAAGAATTCACAAACTCATAGTAATAGATAGTATATCAAAAGGCTTCCATAACCTAACAGAGAAGTTTAGCTACTCATGATTGTAAAGGAAAACAACGAAGACATCATCATCATCATACCAAAACGATAACAATCTCACGATGGGTATGTATTGGCATCACTATGAGAATGACGCGATTTCCTCTCTAGCCGTTCTTGTAGCGTTTTTTCTCTGTCTAAACTTACAGAATCTGTAAACTGAATAAATAAAAAGTGATCGAATGAATCAATTCATGAATGCTGAAAAATTCAGCAAATAGGGTTTTTATAACATCCTTGTCCTAGTCCTACTAGGTTACTGTTGCACCCCTAAGTATTTAAAAATACTGCTTTTGCCCGGGACAATTTCTCCATGCGTCACATTCAGTCCATAAGCTTCCAAAAGCTGTCTTCCCTCTTCTGTGAAGTTTTCCTTTGCTGCCCAAAGGTCCACAAAGTGCTGAAATCTTCATCATTAATACCTGAAAACATGCTAATCACGTAGGTTAGCTCACTTACAGGAAAATGGACTAAAAGTGTAGGAATTATATATTTTATCCTCAAAACTTAGCTATAACATGGGTAAATTATGGTGTTTAGGCGTGTAAATACACCCAACATCAAGCGGCGCCTTGCTTGCAATGGGAGAAGACCTGGGTGGCACCTCACCTAGACCAGTGGTGTACACTCAGCGGCGCCCCCTTAGCACCTTTAGCTAATAGTTTGCAACTCCAAACATTCCCTTAAGCTCGTCTAAAAATTCCAAAACTCACCTGAGATGTACTCTTGACTTACCCCATCACAACGCAATAAAATAATCAAGAAACGGAGGTTGGAAAGGTCGCGAAATAATTCATCAAAGTTTGAAGGCTCAAAAATAGACTAAGTGTTGAACACTTAGCTAAAACTCTAGTTGCAAGGCTTCACTTAACATACTCTAAAGTCTTAGACTACGAGGGAACTTTGTGGGGTCTTGCAAGGGTGCTAATCCTCTACTAAAGAGTGACCCCTAATAGAGTGTCATTCATCTACTGGCGGGTGACATCTCATAACCTATGTTACCTACATAGTTCTGGAACTTAGGGACAGCTACTAAAGGTCTCAGTCCTTTACTAGCGAGTGAGCCTCCATCCCTAGGTTCGCTCGGTGTTAAATCTTACACTCAACTGAACTGACACTGGTACTGATTAAAGTTAACTGAACTCACAACTGATAATTACTCAACATGAATATGATAATAAAATCATGATCGACTAATTTGTAACTTGAAAATCTGAAACATGTGTAAACATATACGTATCGGGTGTTCATAACCCTCCAGCACTGACTAATACATAAAATACAATAACATCATTAAAATATTGTAAGGAAATTCATGATTTGAAAATCAAAAACATAGTATATTTTACTAAACTGGTAAAATCCATGATTATGAGTACGGAAATATGTTAAACTTATGCGGAAAACATGCTCACATGGTTTATTTCATAACTTGATAAATTGACGTGGTATCAACTGAATATGGTATGGGTGAATGATATTATAAAGCATGTAAGAGTAGAATTCACAAGGAAACACAATTTCATGATTTTTATTCAATACTATTAAGAGCAAATTGAGTAAATTCATACTTAGCATCAAAATTTCATGAAAAGAGGAAAAAGGGTTTATACTTTAAACAAGGGATTTCTTGGGACTCAATGGGTAGAAGGAACCCATTGATGAATTTTAATACTCCGTATTTCCCTAGCTTAAATTAACTCTCAGTCCATGAGTTATCAAATATAAAAATTTTGAAATACTCAATATTTTTTAGTTTATATCTTACCAATGCGTATGAAATTCAATTATCTTTCCAACGATATAAAATTCTCCCAAATCCGATACTCAAGCGAAGAGTTAGAGCAATTTTAGTAAACCAACGTGCCAACTGGCATTTCAGCACGTCGCAGAGCCAGAAAAAATGGCAATTGTCAAATTAAGTGAGCCTCCGCAATCATGGCGCATTGCGACAAGACTCATTTTCATAATTGTCACTTTCTAGTATTGCCTCGCAATAATGGCGCATCGCACCAAGGGTGAAATTCACATTCAGTGTTGCTCTGCGATTCCACCGCATCGCACCACCAGCCACATTCCAAATTGTCAATTTCCAGTGAAACGACGTGATAGCACCACATCTCACCAGGGGCCCATGTGAGAAATTTTTGACAAAAATTTAAAAGATCGTCCAGGGTTAAACTAGTGTTTTCCCATGATTTTTATATGCCCAGATACAGGATTTAATCCCTAAAAATGTTTTAAAGTCATTCTTTATTAATATTTCCCCAAATCAAAAGGCATTTTCTCTCAATTAGCAAACCTTAGCTTCAAGAAAATAAGATCAAATATCAAGAAATTCACAAAGAACTCCAAGAACATATCAATTCAGGTATGTTAGGTGTTCATCTATAGGTACCTTTCACTCATTGAGTCCAAGAATCCCTTTTTAAAAACTACAAGTTTATGGAATTGTGAATTCTCATGTTTGAATTGATTGTATGCATGTCTATGATATTAATTGGGTTTTCAATCCATGATTATTATAAGATTCATAAAATTAGAATAGTATTTGTGGGGAATTATATGAATTGCATGTTAAATCTATGAATTTTGCAAGTTTAGGCATTGTAGTTGCAATGATATATGTTATCCATTATTATGTGCATTAAGTTATTCTCCCCAAGTGTTTGATAGAATGTCCATGTGAATTAAATGATGCAATCATGACATGTTAGTATATGTACAAGCATATGACCTACAAGTGTTTGATAAAATATCTCTATGAATGAATTATGGACAAGTATACATTATTATGTCTTCCAAGATAACGCTATGCTTTATTTTTCATGCTATAGAGTCCTGGGGGTATTTAATACCCGACAATCTAGTTGTTTACCTAGAGTCAGTGTCAGTTACAGAATAGTATCTGTCATGTCATAATCAATAGAACTCAGTCAGTTACAGAGCTCCATTGAACTTAGTCAGTTATAGAACTCAGGAAAAAACTCAGTGAACTCAGTCCAATTCAGTGTCTATTTAGTTGGAAGTAGGATTCAGTACCGAGTGAACCCAAGAATGGGGGCTCACCTGCCAGTAAAAGGTGTAATCCTTAAAAGCAGTCCTTGCATTCCAGAACTACGTAGCCAGCATAGGTTAAGACATCAAACCTACCAGTTGAGGATTGATGAGGTGTTTTAACCTGCCAATTGAGGGTTCCACCATTCTCGTTAGAGTACCTACCAGATGAGAGTAACTCTTTAGTTGTCTTTCCCCGTGGCACGGTACTGACACTCTTCCGATTGGGGTTACAGATTGGACCCCAACTCAGTTATCTTATTTGGGTCATGTCAGTTAGATGATTACCTCCCATAGTTTCAGTTTTAGTCTTCACTATAGAACTCAGTTAAATTCTACAGAATCAGGACTGATAGATACAGTCAATCAGTATCAGTAATTCAGTTATAAGAAATCTCAAATTATCAGTTACTCAGTATCAGAACTTAGTACTTAGCTTCAGAAAAGCTCAGTTATAGTATACATGCTTAGTATTTACAGTAGTTTTAGTTATCCATGTACTCTCATATTCAGTTACTCTATATCATTCAGTCAGTTACTGTTCATGCATATGAACCCTTGCATTCAACCTTACCTCATCTAGCATACCAGTACATTCCACGTACTGATGCATACTCTTTCTTTGCTCTATGATGTCTCATATCATAGGTTCGGACGCTCAAGTTCCTGATCGCGCATAGACAGATTCAGACAGCAGCAGTAGATTTAGCAGTGAGTCCTTATCATTCGAGGATATTCTATTATTTCAATTTTTTAGTAGATTTAGTATTTCAGTAGTTGGAGTTAGTTGGGAGATTGTCCCATCAACACCATTTTCAGACAGTTTAGTTAGAGGCTTTTCAGACTAGACTTTCAGACAGTATTAAGTTTTGTAGATTATTATTACAGTTGTTATTCTTTATCAGTATTTTATATTTTGAACCTTATGGCATTTCAACCTATTTTCCACATTTATATCGGTATTATTGTTCAGTGCTCATAGCAGATATTATACATGGGTTAGTTTGTGGTCCTTCGGGGTCGTAAGCACTGTGTAGTATCTGGGGTACAGACTTGAGGCATTACAAACTTGGTATCAGATTCAGGTTCAACAAAGTCCTAGGGAGTCTGAAAGCTATGTCTCATAGAGTCTTGTGCATGTATGTGCAGCACGCCACACTTATGGACAGAAGGCTATGAGATGTTTTAGGAAAAAGTTTTCCTTCTTTTAGTATTCATGTCATGCGAATGAGCATGAGATCAAGTTAAAATATCAGTCTAATACATGTCTTTCTTTCATTTATAGAACATGCCTCCCAAAAATACTAACGAAAGAAGAACTAGAAATCAGTCAGCACCTCAGCCCATTCAGGAAGATCCCATGGACGAGTATGTCTCTCATGCAGAATTCAGGGTTGCATTTACTACTCTAGACAATTTTGTAGCAGCTTAGAATGAACGTCCAGTTGTTGTTCCAGCCAACCCAGTGACCAATACTACTATAGCTAGGATTCGGGACTTCACCCGAATGAATCCTCCCCTATTCTCAGGATCTAAGTCAAAAGAGGATCCACAGGAGTTCCTCAATCAGGTTTAGAAAGTCACAGATATTATGGGAGTGACTCCCAGTGAGAGTTTTGAGTTAGCTTCCTATCAGCTACAAGATGTAGCTCATACATGGTTTAAGTATTAGAAGGTAGACAAGCGCACAAATGCAGAGCCCATAGAGTGGGAAGAGTTTGTTACTTCTTTTCAAGATAG
The DNA here is from genome assembly GCA_030864215.1 of Capsicum pubescens. Lineage (NCBI taxonomy): Eukaryota > Viridiplantae > Streptophyta > Magnoliopsida > Solanales > Solanaceae > Capsicum > Capsicum pubescens. Next base: position 23,009,394 of record CM061543.1, read on the forward strand.
ATTTTTTCCCTTAGAGTTTAGAGAACCCAAGGTGTTAGAGTTTATCATTCTAAGGTAAGGCAATATGAGTGTGAAAGAGTATTCCCTCAGGTTTACTCAGTTATCCAGGTAAGCCTCCTACGTAGTAGCAGACAGTAGGTCCAGAATGAGCAAGTTCGTATCTGGAGTGTCAAGAAGTGTGGTTAAGAAGTGCAGAACTGCAATGTTGATTAAAGAGATGGATATATCCAGACTCATGGTCTATGATCAGCAGATATAAGAGGCTAAGAATAGAGATATAGAGAGGTAGAACAAGAGAGCTAGAACAGGTAGCTTCAATTTTAATCAGCCTAAGTCAGAGGGCGGTAATCGCTTCCAGTTTTATCCAAAGTCTTCCATTCCAACTCCATCCTCAGCCAGTGCTCTAGTACCTAAGTTCAAAAATAGTAACAAATATAGGGCACCAGGCTCTAAATCTCAGGGTAGTATCAGCAGTTCTCTAACAAATCCTCTTTGTTAGACATATGGTAGAAACTATCAGGGTGTCTGCAGAGCTGGCAGTGATATTTATTTTGGGTATGGCAAGCCAAGCCACAGAGTTAGGTGTTGTCCTCAGTCAAGTTCTTAGGGTTAGTATAATCTTCTTTCAGCTCAGTTCGATCGCCTGAATCAGCAGGGTGTCGCTTCCAGTGCCACCAGTGGGCAATGCACAAACAGACTCTATGCACTTCAGTCCCGGCAAGATTAGAAAAGTTCTCTTGATGTGTTCACTAGTTCATTACAGATCTTCCATTTACATATTTATTCCATATTAGATCCAGGAGCTTCTTTGCCTTTTGTAACTCCTTACATAGCAGTCAAATCCAAAGTCAAATCAGAAATCTTAACAGAACCTTTCTCAGTCTCTACCCCAGTGGGTCAGTCTATCATAGCCCGACGGGTATACAATAACTGTCCGATTATGATATCTCAAAAAGTCACTTCAGCAGAATTAGTAGAATTAGAGATGACAGATTTTGACGTCATTCTTGGCATAAATTGGCTCCATTTATGCTATGCCTCAGTTTATTGTATAAACAAAATTGTACATTATCAATTTCCAAATGAACCAGTCCTTAAATAGAGGGGTACTACTACAGTGATTAAGGGTCAGTTGATTTCATACCTTAGAGCGAGATAAATAATATCCAAGGGATGTGTCTATCATCTTGTGCGAGTCAAAGACTCTAGTTCAAAAACTCTAAGTCTTAAGTCATTCCCAGTAGTAAATGAATTCTTAGATGTGTTTCCTGAAGATCTTCCAGGAGTTTATCCAGAATGGGAAATTGACTTCGAAATAGACGTTCTTCCAGATACTCTGCCTATATTTATTCTGCCATATAGAATGGCTCCAGGTGAACTTAAAGAGTTAAAAGAACAGTTAAAAGATCTTCTAGATAAGGGATTCATCAGACCTAGCATTTCCCCATGGGGAACACCAATCTTATTCTGCATTAGAAAGACGACTCCCTCAGAATGTGTAGAAACTACCGTCAGTTGAACAAAGTCACAGTCAAGAATAAATACCCACTTCCTAAAATTGATGACTTATTTGACCAACTTCAAGGTGCTAGTTACTTTTCTAAGACAGACCTTAGATCAGGCTATCATCAGCTCAGAGTCAGGGAATGTGACATCCCGAAAACACTTTTTCAAACTCAGTATGGTCACTTTGAATTTCTAGTCATGTCGTTTGGTCTAACTAATGCCCCAGCAACCTTCATGGATTTAATGAATTTCATGTTCAAGTAGTACTTGGACATGTTTGTTATAGTCTTCATCAATGACATTCTTGTCTATTTCCGTAGTGAGAATGATCACGCAGATAACCTCAGAATCATACTTCAGACTCTCAAAACTCATCAGTTATTTGCCAAATTTAGTAAGTGCGAATTTTGGCTAAGGTCAGTAGCATTCCTTGATCATATAATTTTTGGTGATGGCATTAGAGTTGATCCTCAAAAGACCAAAGCAGTGAGAAACTAGCCTAGACCCATCTCTCTGTCAGATATCAGGAGTTTTTTAGGTTTAGTTCGCTATTACTATCAATTTGTTAAAGGGTTTTCATCTATTGCATGCCTCATGTCTAGATTGACTCAGAAGAAAGTCAAGTTTCAGTGGTCAGATTCTTGCGAGAAGAGTTTTTAGGAGTTGAAGACTCTACTCACCGCATCCCCAGTTTTGACTCTACCAAATGGTTCAGACGGGTTTGTTGTGTACTGTGATACATCCAGAGTAGGAGTAGGTTTGGGTTGTGTCCTCATGCAGAATGGTAAGGTCATAGCCTATGCCTCCAGACAGCTTAAGCACCAAGAGAAGAATTACTTAACTCATGACCTTGAGTTAGCAGCAATAGTGTTTGCCTTAAAGATTTGGAGGCATTACTTGTATGGGGTTCATGTTCATATGTTCACAGATCACAAAAGCCTTCAGTATATATTCTCTCATAAAGATTTGAACTTGCATCAGAGAAGGTGTTTAAAGCTATTGAAAGATTATGATATGAGTGTTCTGTATTATCCAGGCAAGGCCAATGTAGTGGTTGATGCTCTCAGTAGATTGTCTATTGGTAGTGTTGATCATGTTGAGGATGATAAGAAGAAGTTAGTTTAGGAAGTGCATCGACTTTCCCGACTAGGTGTCCGCTTAGTCGATTCATCAGAGGCTCATATTGAGGATGATAAGAAAAAGTTAGTTTAGGAAGTGCATCAACTTTCCCGACTAGGTTTCCGCTTAGTTGATTCATCAGAGGGTAATGTGTGGGTACAAAATAGTTTAGAATCATATATAGTTTCCGAGTAAAGGAAAAGCAGAATAGAGATCCCAGTCTAGTTAAATTGAAAGAGTCAATTAGAGATCAGAAAGTAGAGGTTTTCTCCCAAGAAGGAGATGGTGATTGGCTATGTGTACCAGTTGTAGACGACTTGAGGCAATGAATTCTTCCAGAAACGCATGATGCGCATTACTCCATTCATCCAGGGGCCACTAAGATGTACCGTGATTTATGGGAGATATATTGGTGGAGTGGAATGAAGAGAGATATTGCAGAGTTTATAGCTAAGTGCTCTACATTTCAGCAAGTTAAGATTGAGCACCAGAAACCTAGTGGGTCCATGCAGCAGTTCAGTAATCCCATATGGAAATAGAAAGAAGTAAACATGGACTTTGTGATGAGTTTGCCTCGTACTCATCATCAGTATGATTTAATTTGGGTTATCGTACACAAGATGACCAAATCTGCACATTTCTTGCCAGTTCATAGTTCCTATTCAGCCGAGGGCTACGCCAAACTCTATATCAGAGAGTTGGTCAAGTTACATGAAGTCTCAGTGTTTATCATCTCAGATAGAGGTACCCAGTTTACCTCTCACTTTTGAAAAGCATTCTAAATGGGTCTTGGTTCCCAAGTTCACCTCAGTACAGCCTTCCACCCTCAGACAAATGGTCAAGCAAAAAGGACTATTTAGACTCTAGAAGATATGCTGAGAGCATGTGTTGTTGAGTTTAAAGGTAGTTGGGATGACCAATTGCCTTTGTTTGAATTCATATACAATAACAGCTATCATTTCAGTATGAAGATGGCTCCATTTAAAGCCCTCTATGGTAAGAAATACAGATCTCCAATCGGATGGTTCGAGGTAGGTAAAGTCGCAGTTGTAGGGCCTGACTTAGTATTTGATACCTTAGAGAAGGTTTAGTTAATCATAGAAAGGCTTATGGTAGCCCAAAGCTGACAAAAATTGTATGCAAATGTGAGGAGAAAGGATCTCAAGTTTGAGATTGGAGATTTTGTATTCCTGAAAAATCTCTCCCATGAAGGGAGTGAAGAGGTTCGGCAAGAAGGGAAATCTTAGTCCCCAATATGTCAGTCCTTAAAAAATTCTCAGTCATTTTGGAAAGGTAGCTTACAAGCTCGAGTTGTCTTCAGATCTAGCTTCAGTTCACCCAATATTCCACCTCTCCTTGCTAAAGAAATGCATTGGTGACCCAGCAGTCCTAGTTTCTTTAGAGGACGTAAATATTCAGAATGATCTCTCGTTTGAAGAGATTCTATTCCAAATCCTTGATCATCAAATTCGCAGACTGAGAAATAAAAAAGTTCCCTTAGTCAAAGTTCTTTGGCGGAATCAGTCCAGGGAGATACTTGGGAAGCAGAAGCAGATATGCGGACCAAGTATCCTCACCTCTTCTCTACAAACAAGGACTAAGATTAAGGATTGAGTTAGAATTATCATTGCATATTCAGTCATGTATTCATGAATCAGTTTAGTCACGTACTCATGCATGAGATATGCACGTTCAGTATTAAAATTCAGCTTATCAATAGTTTTAGTCATGTATTGGTATCAGATATGCATGTTTAGTGTGTAAGCTCAGTCAATCAGTGTCCCTCAGCTTAATCAGTCTCATTCAAGAACGAATGTTCTCAAAGGGGAGATTATGTAATACCCCGTATTTCCCTAGCTTCTCAGTCCATGAGTTATCCAATATAAAATTTTTGAAATACTCAATATTTTTTTAGTTTAGATATTACCAATGCGTAGGAAATTCAGTCAGATTTCCAACGATATAAAATTTGCCCAAATTCGATAACCGGGCGAAAAGGTAGAGCAATTGTAGTAAAATAGTGTACCAACTGGCACTTCAGCACATCGCGGAGCCAGACGAAATGGAAATTGTCAAATTCAGAGAGCCTCCGCGATCATGACGCGTCACGCCAAGGCACATTTTTACAATTGTCACTTTCGAGTATTACCCCGCGATAATGGCACGTCGTGCCAAGGGTGAAATTCGCATCCAGTGTTACTCCGCGATTCCACTGCATCGCGCCACCAGCCACATTCCCAGTTGTCAATTTCTAGTGACACGGCGCGATAGCCCTGCGTCGCGCCAGAGGCCTAAGTCAGAAAAATTGATGAAAATTTAAAAGGTCGTCCAAGGTTAAACTAGTCTTTTTCCATGATTTTTAAATGCCTAGATACGGGATTTAATCCCTAAAAATATTTTAAAGTTTTATTAATTTTTCCCCAATTCAAAAGACATTCTCACTCAATTAGCAAACCCTAGCTTCAAGAAAACAAGATCAAATCTCAAGAAATTCACCAAAAACTCCAAGAACTAATCAATTCAGGTATGTTCAGTGTTCATCTATGGGAACCTTTCACCCATAGAGTCCAAGAATCCTTTTTTAAGAACTACAAGTTTATGGAATTGTGAATTCCCATGTTTGAATTGATTGTATGCTTGTCTATGATATTAATTGGGTTTTCAATCCATGATTATTATAAGATTCATGAATTTAGAATAGTATTTATAGGGAATTAAATGAATTGCATGTTAAATCCATGAATTTTGCAAGTTTGGACATTGTAGTTACAATGATATATGTTATCCATAATTATGCGCATTAAGTTATGCTCCCAAGTGTATGATAGAATGTCCATGTGAATTAAATGATCCAATCATGACATGTTAGTATATGTACAAGCCAATGCCCTACAAGTGTTTGATAAAATGTCTCTATGAATGAATTATGGACAAGTATACATTGTTATGTCTTTCAAGATTATGCTATGCTTTATTTTTCATACTATCGAGTCCTGGGGGTATTTAATACCCAACAATCTAGTTGTTTACGTAGAGCCAGTGTCAGTTAAAAAATAGTATTAGTCATGTCACGATCAGTGGAACTCAGTCAGTTACAGAACTCCGTTTAACTTAGTCAGTTACAGAACTCAGGAAAACTCAGTGAACTCAGTCTAGTTCAGTTCAGTATAACAGTTCAGTGTCTATTCAGTTGGGAGTAGGATTTAGCATTGAGTGAACCCAAGGATGAGGGCTCACCTTCCAGCAGAGGGTGTGATCCTTAGAAGCAGTCCTTGTATTCCAAAAATATGTAGCCAGCGTAGGTTGAGACATCAAACCTGCCAGTTGAGAGTTGATGAGATGTTTTTACCTTCCAATTGAGGGTTCCACCATTCTCGTTAGAGTACCTGTCAGATGAAGGTAACTCTTCAGTTGTCTTTACCCGTGGCATGGTACTGACACCCTTCCAATTGGGGTAACAGATTGAACCCCAACTCAGTTATCTTATTTGGGGCATGTCGGTTAGAGAAGTACCTCCCACAGTTTTAGTTTCAGTCTTCAGTATAGAACTCAGTTCAGTTCTACATAATCAGGGTTGTCAGATACAGTCAATCAGTATCAGTAACTCAGTTATCAAAAATCTTAGATTATCAGTTACTCAGTATCAGAACTCAATACTTAGCTTCAGAAAAGCTCAGTTACAGTATACATGCTATGTATTTACAATAGTTTTAGTTATCCATGTACTCTTATATTAAATTACTCTATATCATTCAGTTTGTATGAACGGAGGTGCTATTATTGATAACCATCGGAATATCTTCTTTAATCGAATAACCAATTGGATAAGAATAAGTCGTGCTAATAATTGGAGGATACTGTTGTTGAAACGGCAACGTCGTATGGAAGTGTTTAGATCTGTGTTTTTTTCCCACCATACTTGTGCTGGAGAAGACTCTGGCTTGTTGTTATAGTAGTAATTCATTGCAGTCGCGCCTTCGGGAACCATGCTGGCTCTCTGAAAATTCAAGGATGTAAAGTCTTATGGTTGGTAGAGATGAAGGGCAGATTGAAAGCTCGCAGTTTGCCAAGGACGATGTGGGCTAAAACTAGAGGAGTATAAAGGGTATCTTTGATTGAAATGTTGTCGATACCCAGTATAGCAAGCTCCACATCCAGTGTTACCATAACCATAAGGATTTTAAAGTCACCAAAACTTAAGCTTTTTCAACTAACAAAGCACCAACGAAACTAACTTCTAAAACTAATTCACTATTAAAGTCACCAAAACTTAAGCTTTTTCAACTAACAAAGCTCCAACGAAACTAATTCTAAAACTAATTCACTATTAAAGTCACCGGCACTTTAGCATTTTCAACAAATAAAGTCACCAACAACATCACCTTCTAAACAAAAAATCACTTGTAAATTCACCAAAACTTAAGCTTTTTAAACTAACAAAGGCACCAACGAAACTAACTTCTAAAACTAATTCACTATTAAAGTCACCGGCACTTAAGCATTTTCAACAAATAAAGTCACCAACAGCATCACCTTCTAAACAAAAAATCACTTTTAAAGTCACCAAAACTTAAGCTTTTTAAACTAACAAATGCACCAACGAAACTAACTTCTAAAACTAATTTACTATTAAAGTCACCGGCACTTAAGCATTTTCAACTAATAAAGTCACCAACAACATCACCTTCTAAACACTAATTCACTTTTAAAGTCACCAAAACATAAACTTTTTCAACTAACAAAGGCACCAACGAAACTAACTTCTAAACACTAATTCACTATTAAAGTCACCACTTAAGAATTTTTAACAAATAAAGTAACCAACAACATCACCTTCTAAACAAAAGTTCACTTTTAAAGTAACTTACCAATCTACATTCAAAACAAAAAAATCCCTTTTAAAGTCCCTAAACTTAACCATTTTCAAGCAACTAAGTCCCTACACATTCAAGATCAAGTTCACAATACAATTTTCAAGCAACAACACGACCAACAAGATGTCAAGAACAATGCTAGTGAATCGCACAAGGCCACACACGGCTTCACTAGACTTCAATATGAACAATGAAAGAAAGATAACAACAATAGTGAATCGCACAAGGCCCCACACGGATTCACTATGTCCACATACCTTTGATATTTTCATAACTAATGAACAATTCATAAGATTGGAGATACAAAATTAAAAGATACAATCAAGACTATTTTGTCTACTTTATTCTTGGATAGTTGGTTTAACTTATTCTCTTTTTCTATCCGTGATAGAATTGCCCGAAATTTCTAAATTTATTTAATCAATAAGGTTCTATTGAAGCAATTAGTACCTATTTTCAAGTCCTTCAAAATGAAAGAAATTTTATTTGGAACACCACCCTAAAATAATGGATATTGCAATGTGTGAATTCAGATTTAATCATTTCATAATATGATATCAGATGTATAAAAAGAATTGAAGAAAAAAAACTATTTAATTCCTTATCTAAATTTTTCTTTTTCCTTCTTGAAAGAATAGAAAAACTCAAAATTTGCTCTAGCGAAAACTAATTAATGTGATTTACTTGGTCTTCAAGATCATATTTTTTGGGTCTTCAAGATTCAAATACTAGTAGTATTAAGTATTCACAATCAGAAGATGAGAAGCGCATTACTACTTCCGATCTAATATTGTATTCATAATATCGGAGATAAACCTTACCGGTGACGGAGAGAGCGGCGGCAGCGCCTGTTCTCCGGTGGTGGCTGGAGCTATTTCGCCGGTGGCGGCACTGGCCCGCTGCTGTTGGGGGATGAACGGAGGGAGGTGGAGCGGTGATGGAGGGAGGACGAGCAGCGATGGAGCTGTTTTCGTTTAAAGAAAAGTGGAGAAGAGAGGGATTGTAGAGAGAGAGAAAGTGGAGAGGCGGCCTTCAGAAACACTTCTTCAAGTGGATGGTGAGGCAAGAACAAAGAGACCTTACTTTGTTTCTCAACTCGGCTTTAAATTTAGATTTTTCAAATGATCAAGAGACTAATTTTTTGGACAAAATTTATTTGAAACTTAAAAACAAGTGAAGTTTAATTCAAAAATGTTGTTTTGTATGTATTCGGATATAAGAATCTGTATACAAGCAACAAAAACTTCAACACTAGTTCCAGTCTAAGACAAGAACACTATGAAGTACAAAAACATCCTCAACATAAGATAAAGTGATCTAGTGTGTTTTATTTTTCAGAAATTTAAAGTCAAGTCCCCCAACTTCACGGAGTATCCTTAAATAATAATTCCCCTCATTGTACCCAAGATTTTAGAATCTTCCTCCCACGATAAAATGGCTTTCAATCCAACTATAGAGGTACCTCAAATAATTGAATTCGCCGAACTCACTCAACGATTTGATTGATCACACAGAATGTTTTTTAAGACAAGAAGAGAGTTTGTATTTCAAAAAAAATTTAATGCCTAAACCTGTGGATAAATGCAGGTTTATATAGCTATCAAGTGTCCCTTCCGATAGGTGGCAATGGTTCATCCGAAAAGGTGTATCCTTTGAAAGAGTCATGTCTGTTCATTCAAAACATTGTTTCTTTTACTAAACAGACACAGCTATCTGAATAGTCACACCTTTTCCAAAAAAATACGTTTTTTCCTCAAAGGTTGTGTCCCTCCATTTTTTATTCACACCAATTGAACCTAACAATCCCCCACATAAATGGGGAATGACTATTTTTTTTCCTAAAATTTTATGGACAAGTATGTGATCATCAAGCAAAGACTGATTGCATCTAAATAAGTGTATTTCCCTTTGAACTTTCCATAGTGAACATGCATTGGATGCACTCGGTCAATCGGCAGATTTGATATCTTTGAACCGTCGAGCTTTAATGTACACCTAGACAACACATGTCACGCAATCAGTCTTTTACCGTTTATGGTTCTCATGGTTTTGTTCTTTTCAGCCATGAACACGTCCCGGTTTCATGAGAGCTTAGAGAATAGGCCTTTACTAACATTCTCCTTGAAGAGGCTTCCACTTCGCCCTCACATAGGTGATTTTAAATGCTCAATCCTATAAATTAAACTATATGGTCAAATCTGTCAAATCTAGATAATCATTAAAAGACTTTTCACCTTAAGTCTTATCCTTGTTTACTAAACATTGTCTACATCATGAGAATGGGTTGGGTAATTGGCAATGTTGAACCTGTCAGACCCAACTTTGTTTGATGTCCATGAACCTAGCTCTTGGGATCTCCAGTCTTCTAGGTAGAGTTACCACCATGCTGACTCGTCCTAGGCCTTAAACCCATTCCCTTGGATGTCCTTTCAACTCCTTCTCTAGATAGGCCTTTTGTAAATGGATCTGACATATTATCCTTTGACTTTACATAGTCAACAGTGATAATTCCACTAGAGAGAAGTCCCCTAACGGTATTATGTCTTCGTCGTATGTGACGAGATTTACCGTTGTACATCATGCTCCCTGCCCCACGTATTGCCGCTTGGCTATCACAGTATATACATACTAGTGCCACTGGCTTGGGCCAATACGAAATATCTTCCAAGAAATTTTGGATTCATTCTGCTTCTTCACCGGCTTTATCTAATGCGATAAATTCTGATTCTATTATAGAGCGAGCAATATAAGTATGTTTGGATGATTTCCAAGAGACTAATCCTCCACCGATAGTAAATACATATCCACTTGTGGATTTTACTTCATTCGATCCGGTGATCAAATTTGCATCACTATATCCTTCAAGTACCACAAGATATTTATTATAATGCAAGGCATAGTCTTGAGTGTATTTAAGATACCCCAAAACTCTTTTCATTGCCATCCAATGAGTTTTGTTGGGATTACTCGTGTACCAACTCAATTTACTAATAGCGCATGCTATGTCTGGTCGTGTATTATATACATTAAACATCCTAATACTCTTGCGTACTCCAATTGTGAGTTAATTTACCTTCATTCTTTCAAAGTGCAAAGCTCACATCCAATGGAGTCTTGGCAATACCGAATTCCATATACTTGAATTTTTCAAGTACATTTTCGATATAATGAGACTGTGACAATACCAACCCTTGTGGAGTTCTATGGATTCTTATACCTAAAATCACATCCGCAACTCCAAGGTGTTTCATATCAAACTTGCTCTCGAGCATTTATTTCGTTGCATTAATGTCAGAAATATTTGTACTGATGATCAACATATCATCCACACATAAACAAATAATGACTTGGTGATTTGGAGTGTCTTTAATATAAACACATTTACCACATTCATTTATCTTGAACCCGTTTACCAACATGGTTTAGTCAAACTTTGCATGCCATTGTTTAGGTGCTTTCTTTAGTCTATATAACGACTTAATAAGTTTACACACTTTATTATCTTTTCCTGGAACCACAAAACCCTCAGGTTGTTTCATGTAAATTTCTTCCTCCAATTCTCCATTTAGAAATACGGTTTTCACATTCATTTGATGGATTTCAAGACCATATACTGCCGCCAAGACAATTAACATTCAAATCGATGTTATCCTTGTTACCGGCGAGTATGTATCAAAGTAATCAAGGCCTTCTTTTTGGTTGAAGCCTTTTACTACAAGTCTTACCTTGTATTTATCAATAGTATCATCCGCTTTCATTTTCCTTTTGAAAATCCATTTTGAACCTAAAGGCTTATTTCCTGGAGGAAGATCAACTAATTCCCATGTGTGGTTGCTTAAGATTAAATCAATCTCACTATTGACTGTCTCTTGCCAAAAGGATGAGTCTAACGACGACATCGCTTCTTTAAACATTTGAGGCTCATTTTCTAAGAGAAATATTAAAAAATCTGATCCAAATGAAGTTGACGTTCTTTGACGTGTACAACGTCTTGGATTTTCTTTATTATGTACATTCTCACTTGGTTCATCTCGAGGTCGTTTAGATCCTCCACTAGACTGTTCGTGTCTAAGTTTATACGGGTAAATGTTTTCAAAGAATTCAGCATTATCTGACTCAATTACCGTATTTTTATTTAGATTCGGATATTCGGATTTATGAACCAAAAAAATACATGCTTTACTACTTTTAGCATATACTATGAACACGCAGTCCACCGTCTTAGGTCCTATCTTAACCTTTTTAGGCATAGGAACTTAGACCTTTGCTAGACACCCCCACACTTTGAAATATTTCAAGTTGGGTTTCCTTCCTTTTCATTTTTCATAAGGAATTGATTGTGTCTTACTATGGGGCACTCTATTGAGTATACGATTGGCCGTAAGGATAGCCTCCCCCCACAAGTTTTGCGGTAAACCTAAACTTATAAGTAAAACATTCATCATTTTCTTCAAAGTTTGATTTTTTCTTTCCGCAATTTCATTAGATTGAGGTGAATACGGGCCGTAGTTTGATGGATGATTCCATTCTCTACACATATTTTCGCAAAGGGAGATTCATATTCTCCGCCCCTATCACTTCTTATCATTTTGATCTTTTTCTCTAATTGATTTTCAACTTCAGTTTTGTATTGCCTAAACACATCTATTGCTCCATCCTTACTATTTATCAAGTAGACATAACAATATCTATTGCAACCATCAATAAAAGTTATGAAATACTTTTTTCCACCACGTGATTGTGTTGACTTCATATCACAAATGTCAATGTGTATTAAGTCTAAGGGATTGAAATTCTTTTCAACGGACTTATAAGGATGTTTTGCATACTTTGATTCCACACACGTTTGACACTTTGATTTATTGCACTCAAAGTTTGGCAAAACTTCTAAGTTAATCAGTTTTCGTAACGTTTTGTAATTAACATGGCCTAAACGTTCATGCCACAAATTATAAGACTCAAGCAAGTAAGAAGAATTTGAAATTTTATTTATTTCAACATCCATCTTATAAAGGCCCTCGGTGAGATAGCATTTTCCTACATACATTTCTCCTTTGCTAATTATAATTTTTTCAGAAACGATTACACATTTGAATCTGTTTTTGTCTAGAAGTGAAATAGAAATTAAGTTCCTACGTAACTCCGGAATATACAACACATTGTTAAGTGTCAAGACCTTGCCTGAAGTTATTTTCAAGCCCACTTTTCCTGTTCCTTCTACCTTAGCAGTAGCAAAGTTAGCCATGTAGATCATTTCTTCTACTTGAGCCGGAGCGAATGACGAAAACAACTCTTTGTTGGCACAAACATGGCGGGTGGCACCAGAATCCATCCACCATTTGCGAAGATTCCCCACCAAATTACATTCTGAAAGCATAGCACACAGATCATCATATTATTTGTTGGACTCAATCATATTTGCTTGATCTTTTTTCTTGCCTTTCTTCGGGGCACGACAATCCGTGGACTTGTGGCCAATCTTGCCACTGTTGAAGCATTTTCCCTTGAATTTCTTCTTGGGTTGATTGCTTCCATGATCAACTTTTTTTCTTTTCTTAGAATTATTTTGGTCATCTTCTACAATATGTGCTCCATTAATTGTAGAATTCTCTTTTGACCTTCTCTCGACAGCTTTATTATCCTCTTCAATACGCAGTCGGACAATAAGATCTTCAACAGTCATCTCCTTGTGTTTGTGCTTCAAGTAGTTTTTGAAGTCTTTATACATGGGTGGTAGCTTCTCAATTATCGCTGCTACTTGAAATGCATCATTCACAATCAAACCTACAAAACAGTTCATGTGAGTACTAAGAACATTTTCAATTTGTTCAACAAAGGTATTTTTCAAAGATATACCTTCTGCTAGGAGATCATGGATGATTACTTGCAATCCCTGCACTTGAGAGACAACTGACTTGCTATCTATCATTTTAAAGTCCAGGAACCTTGCAACAAAGAATTTCTTAATTCCCGCATCCCCTGTCTTATATTTTCGTTCTAGTACCCCCCACAATTCCTTCGATGCCTTAGTTCCACTGTAAATATTATAGAGGTCATCTTGGAGACCACTCAAGATATAATTCCCGCAAAGGAAGTTTGAGTGTTTTCAAGCCTCTACAATTATGAAACACTCTTTGTCTGAGGTTCCCTCGGGCACTTCAGGAGCATCCTCATTAGTGAACTTTTGAAGACATTGAGTGGTGAGGTAAAAGAACATCTTTTGCTGCCATCTCTTAAAGTCAATGCCCGCAAACTTTTTGGGCTTCTCCTCCGGTGCCATTGTTAGCGGAGCATTTGCTCGATTTGTTGTGGCAATGCTAGTTGTCGCCATAGTCGTAGCATCATGTATTTGACTATCAGTCGTCATTTTTCCTGTCACCACAAGACAGTAAATTTAGTATTTTCAGAATACTTCTTATAAAGTTAAACAACTTTAAACACCTCTTGTTTCTAGTTAACAATGAAGTTTTTCTGACTTTCAATCGTCAACCAAATGATCTTTAACTTGTGATGAAGCTTTTATTTCTTCAAATCACTAGTTAAGTTCAAACGGAGTAGAAAGCTAAAAGCTTTAATCTCCAGAAACAAGCAATACAAATTCCGAAAAAAAAAATTAGTGAAAAGAAAATTTCACCAAAAAAACAAAAAAAATCTTTTCAAGGTTTATTCCTTAAGATTGTTGTTTTGTATGTATTCGGGTACAAGAATCTGTATACAAGCAACAAGAACTTCAACACTAGTTCAAGTCCAAGACAAGAACACTATGAAGTACAAAAACACCCTCAACACAAGATCAAAGTGATCTTTCTAAGAAGTGTGTTTTATTTTTCAGAAATTAAGATGAAACAAAAATTTAAAGCCAAGTCCCTCGACTTCACGGAGTGTTCTTAAAGAATAATTCTCTCACTGTACCCGAGGTTTTAGAATCTTCCTCCCAGGATAAAATGGCTTTCAATCCAACTATAGCGGTACCTCAAATAATTGGATTCGTCGAACTCACTAAACGATTTGATTAATCACACAGAATGTTTTTTAAGACAAGAAGAGAGTTTGTATTTCAGAAATTTTTTCATACCTAAACCTGTGGATAAATGCAGGTTTATATAGCTATCAAGTGCCCCTTCCAAAAGGTGGCAATGGTTCATCCGAAAAGATGTATCCTTTGGAAGAGTCATGTTTGTTCATTCGAAACATTGTGTTTTTTTCTGAACAGACGCAGCTATCTGAATAGTCACACCTTTTTCAAAACAATGTCTTTTCCTCAAAGGTTGTGTCCCTCCATTTTTCATTCACACCAATTGAACCCAATAAAAAATCCAATGAAAATGTTTTTCTTCACGTGCGGATGCATTTCGGACGCAGTACAAACGCACCTCGAAGGGATGCAACCCTTTGAGGTAAGAGACGTTGTTTCGGCAAAAAGATTGACCTACGCGCGTAGGTCGGGCTCAGACCTGGCGCAGACAGGCTTTGCTTGGCGCAGGTTCAGCGCAGAAGCCACACTTTATTTGACGCAGGTCCAACACAGAAGCCACTGGTTTGCGCCAAACGTCACCTGCAGGTCTGGCGCAGGTTCAGCACAAATCGGACACAAGTGACGTATTGTTTTAGAAAAATGCCTTTTTTCATGAACCACTGCTTCCTTTCAGAAGGAAGCTTAATGAATATAAATACCTGAACTTATCCTCAGGTATATGTACGATTTTAAGTTGAAAAACAATCTTCTTCAAAAACTCTCTCGTGATCATTAAACTATTGAGTGTGTTCGAAGTTTCTGAAGTATTAGTTACACATATATTATTTTTTATATATTATTTGGTTTGATGTATTAAAGATAAAATATATTTGCATAATTTTTCTAAAAAGATGCTTGTTTAATTACCGAATTATCCTTTCTCCATTTTGGCATTCTGCAATACGAGGCGATGATGCTTGTCAAAGCTTGAGCTATATCTTCTGCTCTATTATTCAAATTTGACCCCAATGCTCTTTTCTTTCATTACTAACTGCCGCAGAAACTTTTCTTTCATTACTCAACTGATGCGGCAACTGTTCCGAGTTCGACCTATTTGTTAGTGAAGTACCTCATCAATTCACTAGGGTTCTTCAATCAAGAAGCTATTTTTGCCTCCGCAAAGGTAGGTTACCGTGTAAATACCTTCAAGAATGTGCCTAGAGATAAGAACTCCATTAACTGAGAAATTTTGTGGATGCCATTATTGATCTGGAAGAAGCTTCCAACTCTGAACAGGGTATGATAGAAGATGGAAGCCTTTAAGGGGTAATAATGTCATTTGACAAGTTAATACATGTGTTAAAGTCATTGCATTACTAATACATGGAAAATGGTGTCACACTTCAATACACAATGAAGTGTACCGTTAGTACAAGTATTAGTTGTGCGTAGTCTAAAAAATGATACCAAACAACGTACTAGTAATACACAAAGACTAATGCATGCGTTATATTTTTAATACACTCTATCAAAGGACCCCTTAAGGTACCAAACATCACGTGCAGTAATGGTGAGATCCGCAACATTCTGTTTCTTATTGTATGAGGAATTGGTTACTGCATTTGGGAAACAGGAGCTCCCGAAGATCCTGATATAAAAATAGATATTTTAGTTATATCAAGAATGGGAGGTAGATTGGTCATACTACCAAGTAGTGTAGATTATGTTATCAACAACAACTTTCATTAGCTCGAATAGTAAAAGACGATCATGAGTTACATATCTTGGCGCTCGAACATTATAAAAAACAGAGATGGACTGACAGAATAATTGTTATTAAGCTATCGCTAGACTTGTTGAACATAACTAATAATGATCTACTTCGATACAGAGAAAATGTAGATTTGAAGAATTATGCACTTATAACGTTAATACTGGGGAAGTTACAAACCCATGACTACGAAAATCCTTATTCACTTTCAAAGGAATGTCCATACAACACTAGCTTAATTATTTAATTTCTTTGTTTGAGATAGTAGATAATCTTTTCGATGTGATGTTTATTCTGGAAAGTTATTGATTAAAGTCTTCATACGTAGTTTCTTCTCAACTCTATGCTCGTATTAGGAAATGATTCAAAACAAATGGTGCGGCCTTACACCGTAAAAGGGGAAAAGAGAAAAAATAAACAAGAGAATTATGATAAAAGAAGTAATAGATGAATTTTTGGACTCTCTCACCGATATAACTGTGATTCAAACAAGTTTATCTTTTGACCTTAATTTTTTTCAACAGATATGATTGTTATTCAAACAAGTTTATCTTTTGACTTTAATTTTTTTTCGCATCTTTTAAGTATTTTAAATTGTCAATAATTGTGACTTATTATAGTATTTTATTTTTTTCCAGTAATTTTCAAATATACAAATTTTATTTCAAAATTTTTGAAAATTATGTCCAAATTTATGGTTAAATTTAAATGGGTTAACTCTCGAAAAATAAAAAGTGACTGAATAAATTAGGATAGAGTGAGTAGATGGCATACCCGCTGTTTCTACTGATAAGAACTAAACTGGTGTAATTTTCATCATCTTGAAAATGCTAAAATTGGAAAGATCTATGTTTTGCATTGCCATTTTTCAATTTTCATCCACTTACACTCTGTTCGGATGGTTGTTAAGCATTGTTTTATAATGTATCGTATTATATTGTATTGTATCGTATTGTATTGTTTTAATGAATACAGCGCTGGAATAGATTGTATCATTTTCGTTGCTACATAATCTCAAAAGTCAATAATTTGAAGGATATACTTACCAGAAAAGTGGAGTATAGGGCACGACTACTACAAAAGATTGGATAAAAAATAAAATAGAAATACTAAATAACAAGTAAAGGTAAAATAAAAAAATAAAAAAAGTAACTAGAGGTGAAGCCAGGATTTCAACAAGGGAGTTTCATATTCAAAAAAAAACTTAGGATTTCAACTAAGGGGGTTTCATATTCAAAGAAAACTTAGTCGGAGGGGGTTCAACACCTACTATAACCACATAAAAATTAATTTTAATCATGTATAAATAGTATATTTTTTCGTCGAAGGGAGTTCGGCCGAACCCCCGAACAGAAGGTTGGCTCCTCCCCTGAAAGTAACGAAGCGATCCCACCAACTTAGCTATGCGACTTCTCGTCCTTACCTAATTATGCAATTTAACGATACGATACAATATAATTTAAGTAAAAATCAAAACAAACATGATATTTACGCTTACTAATAAGTTTAACGAGTCATAGTCTCTCTATAGGCACTGTTATTTCTATCCTCTTTACATTCTAGGATGTTACTTGCTTGTATCGTCTTACTTGTTATCCCAATTTCACATTTATTCTATTTTAAAATATTTTTGTTTCTCTGTTTTTTTTTCTTTAGTCATTAAGTTTCAATGAAGGATTAGTTGGTAATCCAACTTTCTCCGGTCAATAATTTAGTGTTGGCCTTTTCTTGTCACATTAAGAACGTATTTTTTTGACTTTCTTTGCATGAACTTGTCATTTTCAAAGGTTGCAGCAAAATATATATATATATATATATGAAACTTGAAAAATGGGAGGGCTAAGGAGAATGATTTGCATTTTTTGTACAGTTGAAAATTTTCCTTGTACAACAACGTTTTCTAATTGGGTAAACTAACGTTGACGCATTCCAACTAACAAATATGTTACTCTAGAAGAACTTGCATATTGCTTTTGGTGTTTAATTTGATTATCAACTATTTAAAATTAAACATATTTAAAGCTACAAAAGGTACTATAAATAATAAAGTTTATATAATTTTAAAGAATTGTTTTCAGAAATATTGGAATACGTAAATCATAATCAAACAAAAAAAAAAAAAATGACTATCTTCCTTCATCGATCCACACATAGCGAACAGAGTCTTTTCGTACTTGCAAAGCTCTTTCTTATTGGTCAATTGTTTATGAATTTGTTTACTATTCTTTGTTTATTATTCTTTGTGGGTGGCGTATTTATGTCTTCTCATCTTGTTCCATGCTTTATTACGGATTTGATTATTATCTCGTTTCCGAAGGTAGTGGTATAGACTGCGTAATACACTTGTTGTTGTTTTAATCCTTACGAAACTTCTTTTATATCAGTCCAACTAGTACAACTTTTAATTCCTACGAAGCTTCTTTTTTATATCTATCTAGTACAAGAAAATGATAATATGTCGTTTTTAGGCTTGGTGCTATAGTTCAACGGCATAGCCACATGTAGAAGAATATAGGGTAAAAATTATTTTTTCATTGTATATATTAAATGTTGAACTCTCTTAATAAAAATTTTTAATCTCATCACTGTTTTTTAACCTAGTCACTGTTACAATTCCACTTGTTGGTTTGACAGAATTTAGTGGCTTTGGCCTAAATGTTAT
Organism: Capsicum pubescens; assembly: GCA_030864215.1. Taxonomy (NCBI): domain Eukaryota; kingdom Viridiplantae; phylum Streptophyta; class Magnoliopsida; order Solanales; family Solanaceae; genus Capsicum; species Capsicum pubescens. The sequence continues at coordinate 23,028,281 of CM061543.1, forward strand.
AGTTGTGTTATAAATAATATATTCGAAAAGATTAATTTTTTTTTCTAAAATCCAATAAATTAACTGTCTCTTATGAAATCCAATAAATTAAACTACTTTTTTCTATAATTCAAATCCATAAACTTAAATTTTTAGCTCAACGTCTAGTCCTTTTCTTCTAAATGGAAAGAGTACTAACTATATTTTTCCATATAGGGTAAACAATAATAATATGAGTTAACCAAAAAAAAAGTAATCATAATATGAAAAAATAAAAGGGAAGTTTTTTTGTTTTTTACTTCTTTTTTTTTCTTTCCATAAAGAGAAGGAAAAGGTTAACACGAGGCAAATATATACTCCTAAAATAAAGGTACGCGGTCAGGTTATAAACCTGCCTCAGGAGACTAACGGTACACGGAAAATAGGAGACTAACCGAATACCTATTGACACCAAAATATTCACAATTTTTTTTTCCATATTCATTGTTAATACTAACAATAAGAAATAACAAATTATTAATTAATCATTGCCTTTGGTCTTCCTCTAAACAAGAACGTGCACGTTTATGCCTTTCCATAGCTAATATACTTGCACAGGTTCTTTTCTTTCTTTTTCAATATATCCATAACAATTCATTCATACACTCCCTTTTCTTTTTGATGAATTTCTTGTCGTTGATGGGTATGTTTTTTGTTTTTATAATTATTATTATGGTGATTTATGTTTTATGGGGTTCTCTGTTCTTGGCTTTTAATTTGCATGTGATCATTGTTTGAGTTGATTTTAATTGGATGATAGATTTCAAGATTGAGTATTGGTTAAAGGGTTCTTTGTTTTTTCATGAAATTTTTGGTGAATTCTTGTGTGATTGTATTATAATTTGCATGCTTAATTAATCTGTAGATGTGTGCGTTTCATATTCTTAATCTTGGTCATTATATTTTGTAAATGATGATCACATTGCTTTTCCAGGTAAAAGGTGGTTGCTTTTCATAATTTCTTGCTTTTTTTTCTCGTATGTTTTTTTCTATCTTTCAAATTATGTAATGCTTTATACACTGTCTTGATCAATTTTGTACTGTAGATTAAAACTGGTAATAGTAATTTTTTTGGACCAGAGACTGTATTAGTATAAGATGTAACTCCAGTGTTAATTTTGTTTACTTCTCACTTCCAAATGTTGCGTGCTGTTTGAAGCGCATATGTAAAAAAAAAAAAATGAATGCTAACTTCATGAGTTCTTCGTGAATTTGGAATTCATTATTGTTGAGCTGGTTCGACCTGCCAAGAGATAAGTTGTGTGATAATTGTGTATAGTGAACTTAAAAACTGTCTGATAGTTGCGTACATTGAACCTGCAAACTGCCTGATAATGATAATTGTATATAGACTTGCAAAAGTGATAGTTGTGACCTGCAAGATAATGATAATTGTATATAGACTTGCAAAATGTGATAGTTGTGCATAGTGAACCTGCAAGAGGTATCTGATAATTGTGTATTTGTGTATGGTGAACTTGCAAACTATCTGTGCTTATTGAACTTGCAAATTGTCTGATAAATGTGCATATTGAACCGGCAAACTGTCTGATAATTGTGTATGGTGAACCTGCAAAATGCCTGATAATTCCGTGCAAATGGTGAACCTGCAAAATGCCTGATAATTGTGTTTGGTGAAACTTGCAAATTGTCTGATAAATGTGCATACTGAACCGGCAAACTGTCTGATAATTGTGTATGGTGAACCTGCAAAATGCCTGATAATTGCGTGCGAATGGTGAACCTGCAAAATGCCTGATGGTGAACCTGCAAAATGCCTGATAATTGCGTATGGTGAACCTGCAAAATTCCTGATAATTGCATATAGTGAACTGCAAACTGTTTGCTAATTGTCTACACTGCTGTCTCAATAAAATAAGTGGTCTAAAGCCAAATTTTAATAAAATTCATGCATATATATATATATATATATATATATATATATATATATATATATGTTAATCATTTGTTTGCACTGCATAACTTTGGATATTGATGTTAAAACTTTATTTACTAATATAAAATTTTAGTTGTTTAGTTTAAAGTTATAAATATTTCTTGTAAAAATGAGAACTTTTTTCTTCTTTTTTTTTTTAATTATTTTTAAATAATTTTTAAAAATATATTTCACAATCTTCATTATTATTTCAAGTGAAGTTGAAAAATTCTTGCGGCCTCAAAATTTTGGGGCCTAAAGCGAATGCTCGCTTTACACCCTGATTGTCTACAATAAACTTGTAAAATGTCTGATAATTGTGTACAGTGAATTTGCGAGCTGTTTCTGTTGTTGATAGAGCCTTTTGGATGAAATGTTTCCCTCTTTACGATTAGGTTAGGGATATATTGATTTCATAATATCTGTTTTCTATGTGATTCAGATGTTCTCTGAGCTGAAGACCGTACTCTAGTTACCATCATGGATTCAATCCTGAATCGTGTAGCTAAAGACTCTGGTAGACGGAATAGGTCTAGTCCGTCCACTAGTGGAGACATCTTTGACCCTTCGTCAAGTAGTAATGGTGAGGCTGAAGGTTCAATAAATTCTAATACCATGTATTTGCTGAACAAACTTTTGCTTGGGCGGATTTTCACATTGACCATACATTGTTATGTCTGCAGCTAAGCAGCGGGCAACTGTGATAGAGTGGATAAGCAGTCTTCTTCCTTACTTAAGTTTGTCAGTAAATGCTTCTGATGAGGAGTTACGAGCGTACTTGATTGATGGTACCATCTTGTGTCAATTGTTGAACAAGTTGAAACCAGGTTCTATACCGGAGGTAGTAGTAATATATCGGATTTTACAGTTGTTAGAAGCTAAGGGTGGTTTTGTTTTTATAATATGACTTACTGCATCTTTCATTCTAGTTTGGTGGTTCAGGTCATTCTTCGGAGTTCGGCTCAGAAAATGTAAAACAGTTTTTGTCAGCTATGGACAAACTGGGTTTGCCCAGGTTTCAAGCATCAGATTTAGAAAAGGTTAGCACGAATATAAAGTTGTCTCTAATATATGTTCATCATCTTATGTCTCGTTATCATTATATAAGTGGTTGTACGTGTTGATTCACATGACATTCAGTTGTATATGTTATAATATGCAAAGAAGTTTTAACTTTCTGTACCTTTAGGTACAATTACATATCATTTTCTGTTTCTGATATATTCACTCTGATACATTATCCAGGGATCCATGAAAATCGTTGTGGAGTGCCTTTTGACACTTCGAGAAGAATTTATGCCAGATGTTGGAGGATATGGTTCGACTACACCATTATCTCGCAAACCTGGTGCTGATGCAGCTCACAGACAGGAACTGTCGAGTAATCATACTTCCCCATCCTCAACAGAAGGGAAACGAAAGATAGGATCAGATTCAAAATTCCAGCGTGCTTTGAGAAGTCCCGTGATGGCAGGTATGGCTGTTTAGATCTCATCCCTCCTCAATCCCAAAGAAAGAAAAAGCAAAACCCAGGATTCTTTTCCATGTGGGAAAGATGACGATTTCATTTCCCCTCATAAATTGTGCCGCTTGAAAGATTCACTAATAGAAAATGCAATAGTTATACATGACAGGGCTGCCCTTCAGTTTTGTAATTCATCAGGTGTTCTATTTCCCATTGTATTGAAACTGTCGATGAATTAAACTACTTTTAGTTTAAGATCTCTGTGTTCCAACTACTTCCCGAAACTTCACTTGTGATATCTTTTTCCTTAGATTGTTGACTTCTGTCTTTTGAACTTTATAGAGCCATCAGCGGCATTACTACATCACGTTGGGCATAAGTTCCATGAAGTATTTCAGCTTAAACATGGGGGCTATGCTGATCTTCCACCCTCGAAGATTACCGAAATGATGAAATCTAACAGCTTGGATGTTAGTAACATGTCCTTTTTTGTCAGTGAAGCTTGACTAAATTTTATATCTGAAATTTTGATTCCATACATGTTCCAACTGATTTGTTTTTTTGCATCCAGATTGCCCCAACGCAGTCGCTTCTAAGTGTTGTCAATGAGATTCTTGATGAAAGCATTGAGCGGAAGAATGGAGAGATACCTCATGTGCGCACAAAAGAGCTAAATATATTCATGATTATGTTCTTTTCTACACGAACACATCACAAAAATCATGGCCTAACATAATTTAGTTGTTTAACTCTGTCAGCGTGTAGCATGCTTGTTGAGAAAAGTAGTGCAGGAAATTGAGCGGCGAATCTCTACTCAAGCTGAACATCTTAGAACGGTATAATACACCTTACCTGCTTTCCCCCAAATTCTCTTGATAATGAACCTTGCTCATGACATTTCCTCTGCCTGTAGCAAAACAATCTATTCAAGACTCGTGAGGAGAAATACCAGTCACGGATCCGAGTCCTGGAAGCCCTTGCAACTGGAACTTGTGAAGAAACACAGGTAGAGTAAAACTAAGCTGTCTGTGAAAAAGTTCTTGAACATGGAAAATCGTACTTGTTCAAGAGTTTATGCATCCTCAACCCACACAATCTTTTATTTCAGATTGTCATGAACCAGCTTCAGCATATTAAGGTAGTCCACCACCTCTCTTCCACTGCTACATTGTTTGCGCAATATGGCATTCCGTAGTTTCATTTCTTGTTGTTTTGCATGTATTAACTCTTACTATATGAACTATCTATCTTATCTCTTGAAGATAAAGTCACCTCTACTTTCTCCCATCTGAGGTTTTTGCTTTGCTTGAAGTGAGCACGGAGAGTGCTGCAATCATTAATTATTTACATCAAACATCATCTTCTTTTTTGTTACGTATCTACTCTGCCTAAATTTTATCATCACTTGTGTTCGATGAAATTTTCAATTGACTGAAAAGGATTCGATGAGACTCGTCTCGTTTCAGCAAGAATAATTCAGCTGATTATGATTCTTTCCCACAATTTCAAAGTTTATCATCCTTTTTGAATTGAAATCACATTACAGAATGCAAAATCCAAAATGGACGCGGAAAAGAGAAATGAGGATCACGATGTGGTTAGGTTGAAGAAGGAGAAGGACGATCATATTCAAGAGATTGCAGCTTTGAAGCAAGAACTAGAAATAGCTAAGAAAGCACATGAAGAACGCTGCCTAAAAATGGAAAAAGAGGCCAGAAATACTCAACAAAAGCTTGAGCACAAATTGAAAGACGTTGAGATCCTTTTAAAAGAATCAAAAGAAAGAATGAAAGAACTAGAGACATTTTCTGAATCAAAATCACAGAAGTGGAGCAAAAAGGAGAATGTGTACCAAATATTCACAGAATTCCAGCTTGGCGCGCTACGTGTATGCTTTGATCTTTTTTCTCCCAAATTTTTTCTAGTATATTTTGTTTTTGGTCACATCTGATCTGGATCTCTATAAGCTTCAGGAACTGAAGTTTGCTTCTCAATCGATAAAGCAAGAAGTAGTGAAAACACAAAGGAGTTACGCAGAGGAATTCAATCAATTAGGTCAGTGCTGTATGAATAACAGTTACTTGAAGCATATATGTGGAAGATGTCAAAACAGACTTTACAGTTAAGTGATTGTATTCGATTTTTCTTTATGAAGTTAAATTTTTGTTACAGGTGCAAAATTTAGAGCACTAGACCATGCAGCTGCAAACTACTCTGACGTACTTGCTGAGAATCGCAAACTACACAATGAGGTCCAAGAGTTAAAAGGTGTTGTTATATTACGAAATTTTAGAATCAATAGGACGTAAGATGTCTCTCCTTTTACTGTTGCTTATGAATCTTTTTCAAAATAGGAAACATTAGAGTGTATTGTCGGATAAGGCCATTCCTTCGTGGACAAAAGGAAAAACAGTCAGTGATAGAATATATCGGAGAAAATGGAGAGCTAGTTGTTGTAAATCCTTCCAAACAAGGGAAAGAAGGCCGTAGGTCTTTCAAGTTCAATACGGTCTACAGTCCAGCGTCAACACAAGGTTTTCAGATTCCTCAGAACTATGCCAGATAAAATAATTTTACACATATTCCATAAGTTAGGTTGCCTGCGATGAATAATAACAGGAATTATGCAATTTCAACTTTTGCAGCTCAAGTGTATTCAGATATTCAGCCCTTCGTACAGTCTGTTCTGGATGGTTATAATGTATGTATATTTGCCTATGGTCAAACTGGCTCGGGAAAAACGTACACCATGGTAAGACTCCCATCCTATATAAATTTGTTGAATATGTTTACACATCGTTTAACATTGCTGAAACAAGTTAAATTAACCTCCAGACTGGTCCAGAAGGAGCAAGCGAGGAGTCTTGGGGAGTCAATTTTCGAGCTTTGAATGATCTTTTCAGAATTTCTCAAATGAGAGAGAACACTTTCAAATATGAAATCAAAGTCCAAATGATGGAAATATATAATGAACAAGTTCGTGACTTATTGTCAAGTGATGGTTCTCAAAAAAGATATCCTTTGCTAAATTTCAATCTTTTTGTCATTCTTGGCATTTTCTCCATTTTTCTCCTTTTCGACATTAAACAAAATTGTCGATTTGAAAATATGCTACCAAAAGTTTTTGTTCCCCTTCCTTTTCTCCCATGCTGCATTCCTACAGTTTCAAAGAATTACATAAGATCAATTTAACGTTTGCAATATATATCATGCATCTGCGACTGTTTTCCTTGATTTGCACACACTTGGGATTCTATCTACCTCTCAACCCAATGGGTTAGCTGTCCCAGAAGCAAGCATGTTCCCTGTCAATGGAACCGCTGATGTTTTAGATTTAATGGATACCGGATTGAATAATAGAGCCAAAGGTTCCACTGCCATGAATGACAGAAGTAGTCGATCACACAGGTTCAGAACAACTATTCATCTCTGAATTTCAATATTTAAAATACCTGTTTTCCTTTTAAATTTTTGTCATGTTACATAGATAAACTTATTGCAATATATGTCCAGCATTTTAACTATCCATGTCCAAGGGAAAGATATAAAGAGTGGCTCGTCGATGCATAGTAGTCTTCATTTGGTGGATCTTGCTGGAAGTGAAAGGGTTGATCGCTCTGAGGTGACGGGAGATAGATTAAAAGAGGCACAACATATAAATAAGTCGTTGTCTGCTTTAGGAGATGTCATATCTGCTTTGGCACAAAAGAATGCTCACATTCCATACAGAAACAGCAAGCTCACGCAAGTGCTTCAGGCTTCATTAGGTAATTCTCTTTCTATTAATAAGGTTTTGTTTTCAGTTCCTTGTACAATGGTAGACGTAATACTTTAGTATAAGCAAGTGCAGAAGATTTCTGATGAAAACAAATGTTTGACATGGTTGAGAACTTAAAAAAATCTGGATATGTCAGGAGCTAGCTTCTTATATGTAATGTTATCTCCTCCATCTCAGGTGCCGTTTCTGATGATTTATTATTCATGACATGTATCTTCTGGTGAACTGAGTATTATTAGACTGATGAACAAAGCCTATAGTTTTGAACACATATAAACGTAGTTTGATAGACGATAGCACTAGCCATTTTTATCTTAATCCATAGGTATTACACTTTCTTTGATTTCTACTTGCTGTGATGGAAACAACCATAACCATCAGCGATGCCCCAACAACTTTTAATGAACTTCTTTTCTCATTAATTGGGTGGTCTTTTTGCAGTAATTTATAATTCTATTTTGTCGTACAGGTGGTCAAGCAAAGACACTTATGTTTGTGCAGCTTAACCCTGAAGTTGCTTCATATTCAGAAAGCATGAGCACGTTAAAATTTGCTGAAAGAGCATCTGGAGTAGAACTAGGTGCCGCTCGAAGTAGCAAAGACGGCAGAGATATCAGAGATTTGATGGAGCAGGTTCTCTATTAACTTTGTAGTTCTACTAGATTAGAGCCTTTAATTTGCTGTACTAGATGATGCAATATCTTTTTTCTTAGCTCAATTACCTAAACGCGTGGCGATTAATCCCTCTCAGTATTGGAGAGGGATTTAGTTATTCAAGTAATCTGTCCATAAGGCGAGACTTCTGTCTTTGGCAATGATATTAGTTGGCGATACGTCCATAAACAAGATGATCAAAGTGAAACAATTTTCATAAGAGTATTAGGGAGGATACCAGTAGAACTACCCAGGATCCCCCGAGTGCCTCTTTCTTTTTCTCAATCAAGATATTTATTTTTAACCCGAATTGATCTATTTGATTTGACTCTTCTTGCTCCTTTCCTCAGAACAATAGGAAATAGGTTACATTATCCATTGAGGTTAGAGCACATAATCTATATTAGGGACTAAAGCTCATAGGAAAGCATGTCGCATAGTTTGGCTCCATAACCTGGCAGCATTGGAAACATCAACTTTACTTGAAGATAGAATTACTTCTTGCCATCACAAATATCACCTTGGCGATCTGTTCAGTATTAATACGAGGTGTCAGCTACCAAGCGATTTGTATATACAAGGATCAGAAGGTCTCTAGATGCACAATGATTTTAGTTTTGTTAGTTTCACTAATCATCATTAATACATTTCAGATATGCCACATGTTTTAAGTTAATGATGAAACAACAGTTACTGTTTGGGGATGTAGAAAAATCTTTTTCCATTACACAGCGTCATTCTACTATCTCACTGATGTTTTCCTTTATTTATTTATTTATTTTTCCTCGAGTGAATCAGAATTTCCTGTTCTGAAAGCATGTAAAATATTGTCCATTGCTAACTCTTAATCTTCCAGGTCGCGTCTCTAAAGGATACAATTGCTACGAAAGATGAGGAGATTGAGCAACTGCAGCTTCTCAAAGATCAAAAGAATGTTTCTCCGGAAGCCAATGGGGCGAAACGCAGTCCAAACTCGTTCAGGTATGGCTCTTCATCTCCAGGCAAAAGTTCACTCGAGGAACTTAGAATGTAGCTTGAAATTCTCCAATAGGTGAGGCTCAAACTTACTCAGAAAGCATCATCTGATAAGGAACTGCTCAATTAGTGGTGATCAAAATTATTTAGCTAGTTTCAAGAACTACCGTGATGAGTTTAGACACCAAAAGGAGTTCGGCCTTCCAAATTTTTAGTCAGAATATTTCTGCTTATGCTGATATCTTTGTGTTCAGCAACGCAGATAATGAGGACAGACTAAGTGATATGCTATCTGATAGTGGTCTTTCTGTGGGCACAGAAACTGATGGATGTGCTGAAAGCACCAATCTTTTCCCTGAAGGATACAAAACACTAGAGAACACAAATAAGTAAGTAAACATCATCTCGGCATATGCTTGTGCTTTCTACAGAACGTTAAATTCTTTATGGAACACAAGAGAGTAAAGATTGCTATTTGTCCCAGTAAATGCAGAACCCTGATTGACTAATGTAGAAATTTTATATAGAAACTAACCTGTCCTGTGAAATGTACAAGTAGATCAAGAATTCATACGGGAACTTAACTGTCATCTGAAATGTTGTTTTCAACTAGCATATCGGAAAAAAGTAAAAGAACTTGATCAAAATTTTAAACGATACTTTTATGATTGATTGAACTAAAAGTCCAGGAAGTTCGTACGCTTAACATCACTCCTCTGAGTTAAGGTATTCCAACTTCCGGAGCAAGAGTGTTGAATTAGTGATATTTTGCTGCTTAACTTGACCTACGATTTTTTGCAGACACAAAACTGCATATAAGATTCCTAGAACTCCACAAAAATCAGAGAGGGATTCTCCAAAATCCTCAAACGGTACGTTGATGAAGCATGACATGTTCAAAGAATACCCCATGGATAAACATTAGTGATGTAATTGGAACTTCCTCAATATGTTTCAGGTCTGCGAAAATCGACCAGTGCAGCCAATATGTTGGCTAAATCTACCAAAAGATGGCAATAGTATGATGTAGCAGTTATGCTTATCAAAATTTCCTTCTTTCTTGATGTGCAGCCTTTTAATCGAATTTTGCACTTTTGCATGAAGTTTTCAACTATTCATCTCAGCTGTACAGATTCTTTTCATTGAACAGGGAGTCCCTTTTAGAGTCTAGGATTATACATGCCCTTTTGCTTATACTACACTTAATTTTCTTTCATGGGTTTCTTTTTTACAAGGAATTCAGTGAGTAAAGCTTGTATAGATATGTTGAGTTGTAACATACAAGTGTTAGTTTTATCAGCAATTTATCCTCTTGTTCCTCTTAGTCTGCATATACTTGAACACATTGGCAGAGTTAGGATTTTTACTAATGGGATCAAAATATAAAGAAGTAAACACACGAAGAAATCGATGGAGGTTCAACATCTATTGTATATATATATATATAAAAAGATATTTTATTCATGTATAAATAATATAATTTTTCGTTGAAGCTATAATATATAGGCAAAGGTCCGATTTCACGAATGGTAATTCAAACTTTTACTTTATTGTATTGTATAATAGTCACCAAAATATTGTGTCCAAGTATCAAACAATGTGCCATGCACGTTAACGTTTTTTTAACTTTTGATGAAGAACTACTTACATAGTAAAAGAGAATCGTCCAAGGGATAAAAAATGTTCAGAAAAATTACATCATACCACAACTTAACTTGTGAGGAGATCAGTGTAGTGGTTTCGGGAAAGGAAGAAAGACTTGCACATGGTGTTTATTGATCTTGAGAAGGGCATATGATAGAGTTCCCAGGGAAATTCTGTGGAGGTGCTTGGAGGCTAGAGGGGTGCCTGTGGCGTACACTAGGTCGATTCAGGACATGTATGATGGCGTAGAGACTCGTGTGAGGACAGTGGGTGGTGATTCGGAGCACTTTCCGATTTTGATAGGTTTGCACCAGGGATCGACTTTTAGCCCTTTTTTATTTGCCTTAGTGATGGATGTTTTGATGCAACATATTCAAGGGGAGGTGCGTCGGTGTATGTTATTTACTGATGATGTGGTACTGATTGACGAGACCTGGGGAGGAGTTAATGATAGGTTGGAGATTTGGAGACAGACCTTTGAGTCTAAAGGATTTCGGTTGAGCAGGACCAAGACGGAGTACTTGGAGTGTAAGTTTAGTGGTGTGTCGCAGGAGGCTGACGTGGTTGTGAAGTTGGACTCTCAGGCCATTCAGAGGAGGGAGAGTTTCAAGTATCTGGGGTCTATGATTCAGGGCAATAGTGAGATTGATGAGGATGTCACGCATCATATTAGGGAAGGGTAGTTGAAATATAGGCTCGCTTCGAGAGTTTTATGTGATAAGAAGGTGCCCCCGAAGCTTAAAGGTAAGTTCTACAGGGGACAGTTCGACCGGCTATGTTGTATGGAGCGAGTGTTGGTCAGTTAAGAACTCCCACATCCAAAAGTTGCAGGTGGAGGAGATGAGGATGTGATGAATGTGTGGTCATACCAGGAAAGATAGGGTGAGGAATGAGATTATTCGGGAGAGGTAGGCCGAAGAAATATTGGAGGGGGGTCATGATTAGGCATGATATAGAGCAATTATAGCTTACGGAGAACATGACCCTTGATAAGAAGGTGTGGAGGATGCAGATTAGGGTAGAGGGTTAGGGGGTGGGAGTGTGTCGGTTACAGTAGAGGAGTGTTCTTTATTTGTGTTTGAAGTTTCTTGTTCGTGGTGTTGAGTGATGTCTATGATTTCGGATGGATAGTTTTTAGTATTACCTTGTGGTTGTAGTATTATTTTGTAGATAGCGGTGTTAGTTTATTTTGCATATTGTACTATTTTGCATACTGTACTAGTCTATACGTATTTATGTTTTGTGATTGCTATACTATTATCGATCCTAAGCCGGGGATCTATCGAAAACAGTCTCTCTACTTCACTTGAGTTAGTGGTATGGTCTGCGTACACTCTACTCTCTCCAGACCTCACTATGTGGGAATACACTGGGTATGTTGTTGTTGTTGTTGTAATTATATAATTTCTAATTTTTACTTAAAATGTGTTATATATTCATGTAAAATTAAATGATGTATTCAGAAGAATGTGATGTATCTGTGTGAAATGTGATATATCCGACCGAAAGAATGTATATGTGTGGACTAAATAATTTTTTTTTTAGTAATTTTGAAAAAAGTTCAAATAGAAAATAAGTAGTTATAAAAGGGTTGGGATTTACTTTTTAACTTTTACAAAAATCTGAAGGCCATCAGTACCAACTACCAAGTGAATATATATGCCAATATATTCTTTGTTTGATTAGTGGTTTATGCATTAGTTTCACCACATAATTCTACATTCAATTAAAGAAAAGTTCATCGATTTGGTGTATAAGAAGAGATTATAAGAAGCAAGCAAAAACACCCAAATGAAAAAGTAGAACCTTTTTTTTTGTTCTAACTAAGGATAAACTAATATATTTTAGTGATAATAATAATTAAAATCACAAAAATACTTGATTACATAACATAATATATTTTTCTCAACGACATAGATGTTGATAATCAAATACATATAAGAAACCTTACAAATATATTATAGTAAAGGTGCGGGCACCGTCGGGGAATGACGAGGATAACAATGTAGGGAGTAAAGCGTACAGTAATTTTGTCCTAAACTTACATTTATGTTTGTGAAATTTATTAGATTCGTACAAAATTTAAATTTACAACTTAATTACTAACAGTTGAAATCGTTATTGTAGAATTTAAAATTCAAATTTTAACTCCTTTCTTGGATTTAGCTCTAAACTCCATAGAACTTTAGCCTCCTATAGCCGTCTTAGGGCATTCATCCCTATTTTTAAGTTGAGCAAAGTAACAATGAGGCTCTTCTTTTTGGGAACTATGTTTGACCAGAATTTTATTATTTTAGCACTTCATCCTTTTTATTTTATGCGGCATTATTTAATTTAGGTGTAGTGTTTAAGAAAAAAAAACATCTAAAATTTATATGTGTGGTTGTAAATCATTTCATTAAGAGTAAAAAGAAGAATTCTAAAGTTAAATTGTCTCTAATTATAGTAAGAAATATTATTTTTGAGACAGATTAAAAAAAAAAAAAAAGCTATCACGTAAAATCAAACAGAGAGAGTACATGTTAATATTTGCTGAGGAAAAAAATTATTTAGTTCGATCCTTCCTCAAATTCCGATCATACAGCGGAAGCTTTGGGTAACCGAACTATCTTTTAGTCCTCGTAGAGTATGTATGTTCAAAAACAGAAAAGTGAAAAGGGTCGAATCCGCCATACCCACCAAAAAGATACTTGTAAACAAAAGTAATAACATGATGGGGGACCAAAAATATTAAAGGCTGAGATATTATTCACACTTGGATTGGTTCTCCATGTTGTATAGACAATGGGGTCATGGTGACAACGATAAGTCTTGTACCTAAGTTAAGAGCATCTTCTTTAATTTTAAAGTAAATAAAAAAATAAATAATGATCCACAACCACAAAACACCAAACACATACCAAACAGATTAACAGACTCACGTCATTCTTTAAAAATTGTTTACACGATTGGAAAGAGGTGTCGTCTTATGGTCATTATTATAAAATTTGATTAAAGAAACACAAAATATCAGGTTTAAATCTCAACAAAAATCAGAAATAAAGGTTAGATGATTTTTTTCAATCTATTCTATTCTAAATGTAGTGAGATAATCAAGTTGCATGTGCAATAACCGTACACCACTATCATAAGAAGGAAAAAAAAAAACTAAGAATAGATTATCTCAAGTTCATCAATCCTGATACATCTCACCTTATTCGATCTAACTTGAGCTTGGTTTATCTCATCTTTCATGTGAGTAATAAAAGGACAGTCCGGTGCACTAAACTATCGCTATGCGCAGGATTCGGGGAAGGATCCGATCATAAAGATCTATTGTAGCAGTTTTCCTTGCATTTCTGTCAAAAGTTGTTTTCACAGCATGAATCCGTTTATCAGTTACTTCAAAACTCTCTTCTTCTTATATGAGTCAATTAATTCAAAATTATAACTCCAAAAATTATAATCTCAGAATAATTTAGTCTAAACTTAGCAAACGAATGCATCATAGTCAAGAGGAAGGAGCCGTTGAAGAATAAAAAAGACAAGTTGTCATTCTTTAATTGTGTTGTCTAGCAAAGAGGTGGGCAACCCATAAGCAGAGCCAGCCTAGCCTATAGACAAACTAGTCAGCAATCAAAACTCTTCTTTAATTGCACACGACAATTTGCTAAACATAGCCCCCCACGCCTCTACTTTTCCTCCTTAATCTCAGGGGAAGATCAATTGGACAACTCAACTCAACTACATCAAATAACTATATTCTAATGCAAAAAAAAAAAGAAAACAAACATAAGATAACAAACCAATCCACGTAGTCTCCAATGTTTCCCCATCACAAAATATTGCTAAAATATTCCTCTTCTAACTGTTTTTAAGAGCAAAGGGATCATGACATGACACTTAGAAAAGGTCAAAATCTGTGAACAGAATCACATCGTAGTGGCGATAATCATGCCACTGAACATTGAATAATTACCATATGATGATTCATTATCAAAGTTGAAAAATACTCACAAACACGTGCTTTGCTCCATGTGACTTTCATTAACAAAGACAGCAGGCCAAGAATAGAAAATTAGCACTCCTTCTGTGTCAATTTATTTATCTGATTTTGACTCAGTAGTAGGGAATTTAAAATGTATCAAAATATCCTTTAATTTTATAGCCTCAAACGTGTTAAATGAAAAGTTGAAATAAGAAGTTATTAAAAAAGGGAAGACTTTTTTGAAACGGACTAAAAAGAATAGCAAGAGAGAAAGTAACTTGTCAGAAAACAAGACAAGTGAATTTGTAAGAAACCATATTTTTCCTTCAGATTATACTATTACAGTGAAGGATAAGTCACAAACTTTCACAAAGAGGAACTTCCTCTTTGAGTCTTGATGCTAATAATAAGTACTACTCAACTCATATTTTGTTCTAAATGCTATAAAAGAACCCTAGTCACTCCCAAAGAAAAGATAGCAAATCTTTCATTTTATCTCTTTCTTTGGGGGATATTACAGTTTTATTCCTTCATTTGGACTTAAAACAAACTCATTCATCACCTTGTCTTACAATATACACATTACTGGATTTGAATGATTAGAGAACAAAACTCATCAGCAAATTGGACTAAACCTTCTTTCTGTCACTCTATATATACAATGCTAAACGAATTTGGTGTACGTTTTCTTGCCTCTTCCCCCAAAAATCTCTCCTTTATATCTATTCTTTTACGATGTTGGTTTCTGTCAACATCTCTGTGTCATCAATGGATCTCTACCTAAGCTACAGCTGAGACGCTGCAGTTGCCGCGACAATTGAAGCCTTCAATCCTCACAGGAGCTGGCTTGTTCCCAAACTTCACACGAACACAGCCTCCACCGCTCATGATGGTGGAGGAAGGTGGTGGTGGTGAGGGTGCCACTGCTCTTTCTGGGATTGCTAGTGTGGGAACAAAATTGTGGTTGCCAAATTCGGCATCTTGGATCAGGGGATTTCCAGCCCTGCTGGGGGGAGATCCATAGTAAAATGGTGGAGATGAAGCCACCTCAAAATTGGCTCTATCAACTTCATAATTCCCCTGTTAACAGAAAAATCAGGACTTGTCAGCTATGAGTAAGAGAATTAACTTGTTAACAAACAAAACTAGATCATCTAGAAACAAGTCAACTAAGATTATCATTTTTCTTCAACAACAACATACCCAAAGGCTCACCTCTGAGGTAGTGGTATGGACTGCGTACACTAACCCTCCCCGACCCCACTTGGTGGGAATATACTGGGTATGTTGTAACAACATACCCAGTGGAATCCCACAAAGTGGGATCTGGGGAGGATAGAGTGTACGCAAACCCTACCGCTACCTCTTGGAGGCAAAAAGACTGTCTCCAAAAGACCCTCGGCTCAATTGAAGTAAAACAAAGTAGTAATGAAAAGGGAAAAGGGCAGTAAAGAAAACATTTTTTCTTCGACAACACTGTTTAGAATGTCTTGATCTCTTCAAATTAGCTACAAAACTTCTTATAAATCACAAGTTATAGTAGAGTTTCAGCTAGTCAATTCAAATCAATGCCCAAAAAAGGAAAGATGCAACATATCAAAGAGGGATGACATAAATTTTCAGTGACCTCCTACATATAATTATGGGCAAAAAGAGTTAAAATCGAGTGTTATTCACAATAGATTTCTACAGAAACCATATGACGGCCTGGTACAGTAAAGCTCCTGCAGACCCACTATGCGCGGGTCTGACGAAGGGCTGGACCATAAGGATCTATTTTCACGGCTTGAACCTGTGACATCCAGCGACTTTACCAGTCACTTCAAGGCTCCCTTTTACAGGAAACAAAAATTTACTTGAATCCTCTACCAAAAAGGAGCAAAAAGATCAGATTTTTCCCTTCAAAAAACAAGAAAAGAACTCACCTTTGTGAGGATGATATCCATCAGTTCACTTCCAGCTTTCAAATCGCAAGCCTCCATTTCTTGATTTCTAAAAAACACAAAAACAAAAAGCACCAAATAAGCAACAGACAGACACAACATAACAAAAACCAGTTAGGTGTACTAAAGTTTCCGCTGTGAAGAACATACAGCCAAAAAAAAGGACATACCTAAACTGCAGCAATTGATAAGGTCTAATGGATTCTTCAACATGAACAGAAGCAGAATTAAACAGCCCAAGCCTCCTAGGCTTAGGACAAACAACACCATTAGACACAGAAATATCAGCAGCCCTCCCATTCTCTCCAACTCCAACACAACCCACCAAGGCCTTCTGTTGATAAGCATACATATTCATCTTCTTCTTCTTTTTTCTTTAACAGATCCAAAGCCTGAAAATCAAAGAAAATGTTTACAAAACCTTAAGAACTTTTATCTTTCATATCCACAAACTTATATACATAAACACATATACATAAATATAATAACAATATATAAAAATGAAATTTACTATATATAAACATACAAGAAAATAGAGAAGGATGAAAGGGAAGGGGGTGGGTGGGGGTGGGGTACCTGGTGGGCTAACAAGTGGATGCCTGTAAGAGGGGAGAGAGAGATTTTTGGGAGAGAGAAAAAGAGAGGAAGAAAATGAGATTGGGGCAAGACTATTCATAGGCTTAGGAGAGAGGAAAAAAAGAAAATGCCTAATTTTTTTTAGTTTTTTTTTTATAATTTGGGCTTTGATTAAAAAAAAATCTTACTTCTAGTAGGGGTATTCATGGGTTTGTAAGGGGGTATTACTTGTCAAAATTAAAATCAAATTAATATAACTGATTTTTAAGTCATTAAGATTAAATCAATATAAATAATTTTTAAATTATTAAAATTAAATCAAATATAATATATATTTATCGATTTGGTTGTTATCGGTTTGAATTTAGTGTGGTTCAGTATTTTGATTAGTAATCATACAAAAAAATAAAAGAAATGATCTATTAAAAAAAAAAGATAATAATTCATTCAAAAAGAAAATATATATATCACTTGTCATTCGATTAGTATGGTTATTTCTTTGATTTTTTTGAATAAAGTAAAAATAAATAAAATATAATTCATTTTTAGAAGTGTAAAATCAGGTAAAGTTTAGTTTATTTAATTGGTTTGATTTGATTTTTCCTTTTGAATTGATTTTTACCAGAATCGTGAAACCACTAATTCTAGTGTTTGAGCTCAAAAATTCTACTCTCCCCGTCTATATGCGACTTGACATATATTTTGAGAAACAATAAATAATAGGGTAATTTTATTATATAACTTTTTGAATATATGAAATAATGTTTTGGGCGATATATTGGGTAACAAATAGCTTTTAATAGTAAGGGTAAAATAGGCACAAAATGATAAATTAGCTACTAGTATTAGTTTTTCAAATTGGACAGATATTGTTGAACATCTATTTTTAATATAGTAAACAAATAAAGATGAACCGATGAAGTAATTAATTATTTATCCTATTCGCACCGATTTATGCGGCATAATTTGACCGAATACAAAATTCAAATAATAATAAAAAATTGTTATATTTACCAAATTATCTTTATTTTAGTCACTTTAGTGGTTAACTTCTCTTCACAATAAAGTCATTAAGTGGGATCTAAAAACGTAACATCGAAATGATGCATTAAATACTTGTCAGCGACATTTTTGTAGGACATATTAAAAAGAAAAAGATGGTATGTAAATTGAAATGGAGGAAGTATCATTAAATATATATCGATTTTAATTGATACTTTCTTCATTTCAATTTGACTGACTGGAAGGGTGTTATGTAAATTGAGACTAAGGGAGTACCATTATATATATAAATTAGCTACTAGTATTAGCTTTTCAAATTGGACAGATATTGTTAAACATCTATTTTTAGTATAGTAAATAAGTAAAGATGAACCGATGAAGTAATTAATTATTTATCCTATTCGCACCGATTTATGCGGCATAGTTTGACCGATACAAAATTCAAATAATACTAAAAAAATATTATATTTACCAAATTATCTTTATTTAAGTCACTTTAGTGGTTAACTTCTCTTCACAATAAAGTCAGTAAGTGGGATCTAAAAACGTAACATCGAAATGATGCATTAAATACTTGTCAGCGATATTTTTGTAGGACAGATTAAAAAGAAAAAGATGGTATGTAAATTGAAATAGAGGAAGTATCATTAAATATATATCGATTTTAATTGATACTTTCTTCATTTCAATTTGATTGACCGAAAGGGTGTTATGTAAATTGAGACTAAGGGAGTACCATTATATATATATATATATATATCGATTTTAGTTGATACTTTCTTCATTTCAACTTGACTGACTAAAAGGGTGTTATGTAAATTGAAACAAAAGGATTACCATTTAATATATATCAGTTTTAGTTTATATTCTCTTCGTCAATTTGACTGTCTTGTTTTGACTTGACATAAAAAAAAAAAAAAAAAAAAACTTTTAGATCTTGTAATTTTAAACTAAGACATGTGAAATGTAATAAAATATCTTTTAATCTCGTGATATTCAACATGTTTCTTGTGGTTGAATGTGTCGGATGAATTTACAAAGTTGTCAAAAAAACAAGTGACATGAAACAAATGAAAAAAAAAGTAAAATAAATAAATTGAAATGAATGGAGTATGTATTATCAATTTCCTCCCCATTTTCCTTTTCTACCCGAATTTTTTAAAAATAAATATATTAGATACTTGGCTTATTTTAAGTAGCTTTTGACATAACCATAAGGGTTGGTGTGGTGGTTCAGCACCTCACCCCTTAAGCAAGAGGTTGGGGGTTCGATCCCCATTTCTGGTGAATGGAAAAAACTCTGTGGCCAGTTCTCTACCGTTTAGTGCGTTGACAGTAGAAACGGAGGATTAGTCTCACGACTGTCGACTGTGGGGATACTTGGAAAACAAAAATGTAGCTTTTGACTTTTAAATTCTTTTTATTTTTATTTTTGAAGGTGTTTGAAAAAAAATAAAAGTGCTTTTAAATGTTAATTTTTAGGCTAAAAAGGTACAAAAATAAGTTAAACGTCAAAAATTGAATACTACCAACTTATGACTTTTAGCTTTAGGCTTATAAGCTACTTAAAAACCGTCAATCCAAACACCCCTAACTAGTGTTTAGTTTATCATTTAAATACTAATAAAATAAAAAAAAATATTATCAATCTAATTCTGCATAGCATATTTTTACCTTTTTTTTTTATATATAAATTTAGATATTCACGAAAGTGTTTTTTTTTTTTTTGGTAACTGGGGGATTTTATTTATTAATAACTAAACGATGGCGTAGTCATTAGTACAAACAAGTGGCATTTTGCCGGCCGGAGAATGTTTAGGTCTAGTACTAGAGTTACATATATTCATAGAAATGGGCGTAGAGTGCCCTACAAAAGAAGTTCCTTCTTTGTCTGCCCGATACTGGTTCAAAACAAACAATGGTGGAACTAGCCACTTCTTTCAAAAACAGTCAGCTCCTAACTTAGTGCCCTCCTTTGCTAGCAAGTCCGCTACAACATTAGTGCTCCGCATTTTATGGATGACCGGGGGATTCCCCGTTCGAGCCAGTAGATCCCTGCAAATGGTAAGGAAGTTAGATTCATCAGTAGAGCAGACAGAAGCAGAAGAATCAGATAGAAGTGTTGCCAGTTTTTTTGAGTCAGTAGCAACTGTCAGTTGTGAAAGTCTCATTTGCAACGCCATTTTAGGCCCCATTATCAAAGCAGTAGTTTCAGCTTCAAAACTAGATTGGACGTCAATACTAGCACTGAAACCTACAATCCAACAACATTCATTATTTTTAAACACACACCCTGCACCCCCTTGGGTGAAGTTAAAGGAGTCATCCATATTTAATTTTATACCAGACAGGGAAGAAATTTAGATGGTTAAAGGGACAGCCATTTTACAGGTGTTTTTTCCTGTAGAGGCAAGAAAGCGATACTCGGCTGCTCTGTCATAGGCAATATTGTACAAAATTCAAATTCTAAATTAATAAGAGTTGTTGGGTCTAACTAAAATTTTAAAATAAGGTTTGGATTGTGATCTCAATTCATTACTTATAATTTTTAATGTAATGTGCGTATTTTTTAATTAAAGAATTGTCAAATAAAAATTATTTTAAGAAAAAAATTAATCAAAAAGAAAGTAATATAAAAAAATTGATGGAAAAATATATTATTTCAATTTTATCATATTTCCTTAAAGGGATGTGAAATATAATCCCTTTTTAACTAAATAAATATCAACGCTCTTGCTCTTTTTCAAAAAAAAATTTGAACATAGTAAAAATATTTTTTTTTAAGTTTTATATTTGAACTATTGAGAGTGTGAGGTTTCTAAATAAATCATCATTCATTGATTAGCGACAACGCTCAGTCATTGATTAGACCAAGTATTTGTCTAAAAAGATTTCTAGGTGTGTTTGACCATATAAAATCTTCATCCACTTGATATATATAATAGATTTATTAACTGATAATTTTCATTTAACCTTTTATATTTTTCAATTAATTTTTGTAAAACCCTAATTCTCCCCTTCTAAGTTGAAGATATTATCGTCATGACTGAGACAAGACTATAGTTGAAAAGATGGAGGAAAAAATGTTGAATAGCACAATTGAAAATAAACTATTGGCTCAAGTCATCGATAGCCCATAAAGTAGTCTTGAAATTTTATTTAAACCTCTCAACTCAGGCATGTATCTATAAGACCTCCAACCCACCCGTAATTCGATCCACCCAGGCCTTTTTGCCTACATGACACTCCGCGTGCTATATACTCGTCGAGGGCGTGCGAACCATGAAATTCATCCGATGTAGCAAAAGTTAATGTTATTTAACATTAACTTTTCTCTCCCCTTCACCCCCAAATTAAAAATACCTAATTTCTCTCATTCTCTCACATTTCTCTCATGCTCTACTCTCTCATAGCCCAATTCTCTCACAATTTTTCTAAAAACTCTCATCTCACTCACAAATTTATCTCATAATTTCTCTCATCTTTCTCTTTAATCGATTTTTTCCTCATTTTAGATAAGAATGTCGCAAAATTCAGTTAATCTTGAGTTCTCGATTTGTGTTACTGTTTTGAATTTTGTCCTTTGAGAACTTCAAGGACTCTATCAAATTCAAGTCATAGATTTTTTTTGATGTAGAGTTTCAAAGATTTGTAATATTTTTCTAGATTTAAATTTATTTTTTTGGTGAATTTTTGATAATTTTACTGTTTTTGCATTTTAGAAAAATGATGGATGTGGCTATTTTAGATGGATTGATTCAAAACCTTCAAATTATGTGCATCAATCTCCTGGGGTGAAATCGAGCTTAATGATTAGGTGCAAATATGGTGAAAATTTGTGTGATCGACTGAAGGAGAAGCTCAAAGAGGTTGAACAAGAGAGGAACACTTTGTGTGAGAAATTGAAAGATAGTGAAGAGAAATTAATTGCATTAAGGCAAAAACTCAAAAAAGTTAAATTTGAAAGGGAATGTGCAAAGGTCAAATTGAATAGACTTATTCTGTTTTTTCTCTTTGTTCTTACTATAAAGTGGTTCTTTACTATGGTGTAAGGTAGTAGTTAAGCTTGGGTATTGAATAGGTAATTGAGTATTGAGTAGTTTATCCTAGTTAGTTTGTAATTGAGTTGTTTGGGTAGTCTATTTTGTATAATTTGAATGAATTGACAAGTTTTATATGACAATCACATTGTCAATTACTTTGTGTCCAGTTGTGCAACAAGGCATTGCCACCTAACTAAGCATAGCATATATTTGTAACTACTAAAAGTATTAAAATTGACCTAAAATATTAGAAGCATCACACATATTAAAATTGCTCAAAGTTGAGCTAAAAAGTGAAAGAAGTAACACATCATATTAAAACTACTCAAAGTTAAGCTAAAAAGTGCAAGAAGCAGCACATCATATTAAAACTGCTCAGAGTTGAGCTAAAAAGTGAAGGTGTTCAAAAAAAGTTCAACATTGAGTATAATAGTACTACTGCAGCATACCACAAAGTCACTAACTGTTGCCTAAGAAAAAGTTGTTAAAAAAATTAATAACACAATTTGTTCGGAATGAGAGTATAACCCTCATTACAGTATCATGTGCACAAATCATTTCTAAATGAACTACTTATTAGAAGATCCAACTGATGAAGAAGAATTGGCTACATCCACTTTGTTTCTTTTATTTGCTTTCATTTGTTGCAATTGTATGTTGGTGACTACATCTTTTCCATTCCACTTTAGGCCACAGGATTTAAAATAAATATCCATATTGGTTGGTGAAACGCTCCTTAAATTTGTACCTTCATAAATAATCCTCTCACTTGATGTACCAAGTTGCAAAATCAGACAAAATTATAAGACAATGAACATTGAAAACTTGAATGAAAACATAGTTATAGATAAAGCATGAAACAAAGAGAAATACATTGTACACTTGGGTTTCAGTTGCTAGATCAGAGTAAATACGAAAATCAGTTGCAGTCCTTTTGTATCCAGTAGCAGCAACAAATGAGGTAGTAATATATGGCCTCTTGTTGGTTGGCAAAGGTGGAACTTGACTAGAAGAAGTATTTCTTCCACTTTCAAATGAGGTCCCTCTTGCATTAGCTATTTTTCTTTCCAATCTTCTATCGGTCCCTACTTGACCTCTATCGGTCCCTACTTGACATCTACTAGTCCCTACTTGACCTCCCCTATCAATACCACATTGACCTCTATCATAACCACCATTACCTCTACCAACACTAACTTGACCTCTACCAGCCCCACTTGACACCTTTCTTTGAGGTGCTCTTGGCGCAGCAGCAATGTCAGCACAAATAGATCCTGATTGACTGAATTATGTAGTTGCATATGTATGAAAGGTGGAGCTTGACTGTGAATAAATATAACACAATATTTTTAGCAGTTTTCACTAAATAAGAAGAAGAGTAATATTAAGGCAGAATATACATCACTTACTCTTGCTGCCTGACTTTCAGTGTTGGTATTTCTTGGTATTGCACTGGTCATCACAAATAGAACTTGATTGTGGTGGTGGTGGTGGATTTCATGAGGGTTCAGGTTGAGTACTATTACTGCTCCCCATCTCATTCTAGCAGACAAACAAAAATATGAAAAGTTAAGAAATATGTTAACTTTACAACAATTGTTAACTATTATGAAATTTATTTAAGGTTTTCTCTTTTTGCACACACAGTCTTGTTATGGCCAACTTAATTGCACCTTGAATAGGTCATCTTGATACCTTTTTTTATAGTGTGCCCCAATTTTTTGGTTCATCCTTACTCTTTCTTCTATTCTTACTAGATCTGTCTGGCATCTTTCTTAATTTTGGAGGCTCAATTGATGGGTTTGTGATTTTTGACCATATTTTCATATTGATAATTGATTGAATGAAATAGTTATAAGACTTAAGAAAGGTTTCTTTTCTATACCAGTGCTCTACATGTTTTTCATGATCTTCATTCAAGTAATAATATAAATAGCATGAAGACAAGGAATACCTCTTAACATTCATAACCTACAGTCACAATACTTCTTGTCCAAGCGAACAACAAATGTGTAACCCCCATCCCCAATTTCAAAATCATTAACTCCATTTCATTGTAGTCTACACCTATTTAAATATTCCTTATTATTTTCTAAAATAGTTCTTGCCATATGTGTAATGTCTGAAATTCATGTTTCGATAAATCTGATCATATCTATATGTCTATTCATTATTTTATGCCCGATATCCTCTAACATTGTGATTATGGACTTATGTTTAGCAGCTAAGATTCAAGAATTGAAAGTCTCACACGTGTTATTTTCTATAATATCATATTTAGAATGTGTTTCGAAATATGCCCTACACTAAGAAGAAGAAGAAGGATTAACCAACATGTCCTCAGTTATTTCCTTCTTACCTAAACTTGACATTGCTTGCATCTCCTCTCTAAATGTGACTTCAAAGCTTGCTTTTGCACATCTCCAAAACTGTTTCCTTCTTTCTTCTCTTTTTCAGTGCATATGTCAATTGCTTCAATTATGTCTAGCACACATTCTTCTCTAAGCATTTGATAACAAATCCATCAAAACAGGAACAAGATCCTGTAATAAGTATAAGTATTATTATAATAGAAGTTTTAATGGAAATTAAAGTTAAATAACAAGAAAAATAATTATGTAGTGGTACCTTTTGTTGGTCTGACATTACAGTCAGGCCTTCACCAGTTCCCAAATTTAGATCAGCAATCAAGTACCTTATGAACCAGTTTCAGCTATGTTTTTTTTTGTATCCACAAGTGTTCATGTAATAGGATACATTTGGTTGTTCCCATTTTTTTCTGCAGCAACCAACAACTCACCCTTACAAGCTCCTTTGAGAAAGCATTCATCAAAATTAATATTTTTTCTACCTCTATCTAACTATCCTTGTTTGAAGGAATGAAAGAACACATAGAAATAAACAAAGAGGTTTTTCTTGGTTCGATTTTCTTGTCAGTTTTTATCCAGCAAGAACTTTCAGGATTTGTTTTCTTGATCATATCTATATAGTCACACAATCTGACAAATATCAGCTTTCAATCACCCATATTCTCCCTCATAACAATCTGTTTAGCCCTATAACAAATAGTCTTACCTACATACAGACCTAACACCTCTCTTATCAAATTCTGAATTTCTCAAATTCTTATGTATGACTGAGAAACAATTCTGTCCTTGAACTTTCTAGCAATCAATTTTGAATCACACATCTTGTTCTTGTTTAAAGGAATACACTTGTGAATAGAGTTATAGTTCTTAATAATAAAATCACCCGAATACCTATCAGTAGAAGCAAACAGAAATCAGTTGCAATTAGCTACAATTCACTTCACCCTTATTATATGTTTTTCATTAGGTTTTAACTTAAACTGCCTTATATACTCTACAACATAATCTGCAACAACTTTTTGAAACTGTTTTGCACCCTAGAAAATCATTCCAAGTTCAAACACAACAAATTCACAATTTTCATCATACTTAACTTTCTTGCTTCTCCTTCTTCTAGATAGATCTACTCCTCTAACAACACTTAGATCTATCTCTTTACTATCTTTACTTCAACAGTCAGAACTATCAAAATATTTCTCATCTCTACCCAACTTTTCAGCATATTTGTTAGCCTTATTTTTTTCAATATCCTCAAAGCGTCTATCTACACATCCAACAACTCTCACGGGTACTTCTTCAATTTCAACAACTTTTTTTCTTGCTTTGTTGTTTCTTTGTTGTTCCTTTTTTCTTGTCTAAAAGCCCTCAAATCCTCATCAACATCTGAGCCATCTTCTGAAGGAATATCTCCAAGATCTGAATCATTACTCAAGTAATCTGATAACTCACCTTCTATATTAACATCTTGTACATAGATATCTTCTACATCCACCTCATCACCTTCTATACTAATATCTTCTAGGTTAACATCTTCTACATCAGCCTCTCTCTCTTCACCTAAGTTAACAGTCTCTATCTCTATGTTAACGCTCTCATCAATATTAACAGATTCTCTCTCTATGTTAACACTATCAGTAACACCTATAGTTTCTCTCTCTAGTTCGGCACCCTCACTAACCTTATCCGTTGACACTCTTTCATTATCTATAACCTCAGGTCCAGGTTAAAAACCTGCAAGCCCATCAGGGTCAAGTGTTGGTCCATCTAAAACATGATAGACATAAAAGTCAATAGAGTCCTCATGTTTTAAGACTTTAACTAGTTCAAGGAGATGTCGGTAATTTTTAATCAAGTTGAACTCTTTAGTTACTGCATCTTAGTAATAAAACCCTCCAACAGTTGCATATCCTAATTCTCTAATATAAAATAACAATTTCAGTAATGAAAAGGGATCCTTGTCAATATACCTTAGTTCTAGCATACAACTTTCAACATATGTAGGGACAGGCGTATTTGAAAAGCCCCCCTCCCCTCCGGTAAAATTTTGTAAAAATAATCTCCATTTATTAAGTCACCTGCAACAAATGGTAAAGAATCAAAGTTAGTAAACAGAATATACCCAAAGAACACACCAACAAGCTAAAAGCTACAACCTTTAATGCATATGAAGAAAGTGACGGAATATTCCCAACAACGCATTCCCTACAGTGACATTTCAAAATCTTAAAAACTAAATTATGCTAAAATTTAAGAAATTTAACAAATAAAAATCATAAAAACACTTACTGGAGAAAGATGTGAGCAAAACCCCTAAATTTTTTCATACCATCATGACACACCAGAAGAAGAAGGGCTGCTAAGCCAAATAGAAAGCCTTGGAACACCAAGACAGTAGCAAGTGCGGCTTTGTTCTTCGATTTAACAAGAATTTTTATTAAATTAAGCCTAAAATCGAAGAGAGAGAGTGAAGTCGGGGAGAGAGAAAGCAGGGTTAATGTTTACGTCAAAACGGACCTTTTGACGTTTTAAGTCTCAACAATTATACGTGAATTTATTCAATACAAGTAGAGACATTTGAGTGGATTAGTTTCCACATAAACAACGTTTGGGGACACACGCATGGGATCTGATGAGATTTGGGGAAAAAAGGTCTGGGTGAATCAAAATTCGGGTGGGTTAGGGGCCCGATAGGTACAGGTTTGAGTTGGGGGATTTAAGTGAAATTTCGAGATAACTTTAAGGGACTATCGATGACTTAAGCCTAAATTATTTTAAGTGATTTTCCACTTAAAATGCCACGTGGCAACATTTTTAATCAAAAGAAAGGGTATCATACACATTATCAAATATTAATTGTGGTGTATTTCGCTAACTTTGAGTGATAATCTAAATAAAAAATTCATATTCTCAATAATTTAAACGTGGAACTCAAAAAACTGAAATAATTTAGATATTTTATTAATCCTTCTAACTCTTAAATAAATGAAACATGATTCAAAAGATCATAACAGGAGATCAGAAAAACACAGAAGAAGACAAATATTTACAGTCAAAGGTTCTCTTTGGAGTAGTAGTAATCTAGTACTCTATAGTCAAAGCTAGTGTTTTAAATTATGAAAATTGAAAATGAACACTAGTTGGAAGCTCACTGCTTATTATTTTCCATTCATGGTGTCCCATTTTCTGATAGTGATTTGGCTAGAGAAAATAATGCTCCTCCAGTCTAATTGTAAATAAAATAATAATCATCATTTTGAAAATGATAATTATAATTATATCCTAAATATTAAAGAAGTGGTTCATTTTAATAATATTCAATAACTTAACCTATCCTTTGTCCTTTTAATAATATTCAATAACTTATTGCTTGTGTTCTTATTTTTCAAGTTGAAAGCATTCATCAAGAGATGGGCAAAGCATTTTCAAGTATAAGATTCAAAAGTTGACACAAGAAAAGGATTATGATTACAGTTACAATCTAAATATCTATGTTATCCTTAATTACCTTATAAATTTTTATCTTTTAAAAAAAATGTTAAAAATTACTTTCTCTAATCTAAAATAAATAAATTATTGAGATATTTTTTAATATCCAAAATAAATGAATTGCGCCTTCTTTAAGAGATATGTTGGAAATTTCTTTTAATTTTACTCTTTCATTTAATGAGGTTCTTAAGTAATTCACATTTTCTAGGAAAATAATTTAAGAATAATTAAAAGAATAATAGTGGAAAATAACCTACAATTTATGTTCTAAAAGATTTTTGTTAAGGGTGTATCATATTTCAATAATTTATTTATTTTGGACCTGAGAGAGTATGATGTTATTTTAATCTTAATTATTGTACTGGCAATATATGTCTTATGTGATCATTTCTGAGGTTGTCCATTTAACATATTGAATGGATATGTTGGGTAAAGCAACCCACACTCACACATCTTTATTTCACTTCATCAATATTAGGTTGTTTCCTTCTTCAACCATCTTGGTCATTTTTTGGGACTACCTAGCCTCCTATGTATGTTTTTTAATTGTTTATGAATTATGATTAGGTAGTATTTATAATTCCACAAATGAGATTTGGGGAGAGTAATACATACACAACCTTACTTTTACGGCCGTTATGAAGAGAGAAATCGATCATTTTAAATTGACCTTCGACAACCCTCCTCCTTGAACGAGCTCCGACCGGTCTTACTATTAGGGGATCGGAGTGGGGAATGCAGGGACATTAAAGAGGGTTTAATTTTCCAACACTTGAACATGAATGCAGATAGACAAATTAATTACCCTGAGGATCAATTTGGAGGCATTGATGAATTCTTGGGAATGCAAAAACATATAGGCACACATTTAAGTCACATTCAAACTTTGTCATTTCTTGGAAAGCGTAATTTACATTTCTCCAAGCCTTGTGTATCATAAATTTTGTTATCATGAAATAAATACCTTGTCTTAAAAGCAACTCTATATAAACAGCTGGCTAGTCTATAGGCAAAAGTATTCACTACACAACAAATTAATTTGCAAAGAGTTCAACTTGGAGAAATAAAAGATGAACAAGTTATTTGTTGTGTGCATGCTAGTGGTGACATTAGCAGTAGGTGCAATGGCTAATATGGCAGATGATGAAAAAGATTGTGCAGACCAACTAGGAAATCTGGCATCATGTGTTCCATATGTGAGTGGCACTGCTAAAAAGCCTACACCTGAATGTTGTGAAGACACTCAGAAAGTTAAAGCAGCTAAGCCAAAATGCCTATGTGTTCTCATCAAAGAGAGCACTGATCCATCCTTAGGCCTACCCATCAACACTACTTTGGCTCTTCAAATGCCATCTGCTTGCAACATTGATGCCAAAGTCTCTGATTGCCCATGTATGATAATACTATCTTCTTTCTACTCAAACAAAAGCATGCATTTAAGCTAGCGTTTGATCATAAAATTTTTATCAGGCTGTAAAAGTTTATTTCTGATATTCTTTTGATCATGAAGTTTGATTAGATTTTAAAATTTTATGTTCGAACTCTTTACACAAATAGTTGATCCGGTACACATAGACTATACACTAATTATGTACAGTTGTACATATATTATATATGGATTATACCTCTACTATACTTCTGGCAGCTATTTTTAGTTTATGTGGTTGAGTCGGCAGCTATGCGGGCTTATTCTTCAAAAAAGAAAAAATCAACATACCAATTTTTGCGAGAAATTTCACTTCTGACTCACAAAACTACAAAATTTTCCAATTAAAATACATGTCTGAAATACAACCTAGTAAACACGAATTAAGTTTCAACTTCAAAATCTATGACCAAACTAGAGTTAAATCTAATTTATCCCCATGACTCACTTTTTCTCTAAAGCAAACTGAAATGTCTCATTTCTGTTTTTAATTGCAGCAATACTGAAGATCCCAGCAGATTCACCAGATGCAAAGATCTTTAAAATAGATGATTCACCAGATTCTAGCACAACCTCATCACCTGCTTCTGGTTCTACTAGTTCAGACACCAAGGCTACTACTCCAGATACCAAGACTACAAGCACCAGTGGGGTTGCAAAGAAGAGCACCAGCATCATACTGACTATGTCACTCACAGTAATTGCGCTGATCTTCATTTAGATATTTGACTAATTAAGGCTTTAACTTATGGCAACTTACTGGAAGCTAGGGATCAATCAGCAGTACTTTTATAGTTAGTTTGTGTTTCCCCGTTTTTAACTTGTTTTCCTCTAATTAGGTACAAATAAACTATCAATTTGCAATACTATTTCTTTTGCTACTGCTTAATTTTTATCCAATGGAAGTTAATAATTGTTTTGATGTGCGCTATTTGAGCCGAAAGCCTTTTGAAAATAATCTCTCCATCTCCAAATAGTTCGGGAGCATTTAAGAGTTCACGTAGTTTTGGTTTTAACCTTAAATCTGGATATCATTTGAACAAAACCTGAGACAGAGACATACTTGTACCATATTAATTCTTAAAGATGTTTGCAAATATAACCTCTTTATTGTCTTATTTAGCCTAAGTTTTAATTAATTATAATTCATAGTCTTTCTTACCAATTAAATACAATTGATAGCCTCTCTCCTTTGTTTTCTATCTTTTTCCTAACTACATAGATGTATAATTTTAAAAGTTAGGCGAAGACACTTTAATTTTACTGAAACATAGGCTATTTTGTGTAAGTGCCCATCAAAACCAACATAAACAGAAATTTGGTTTGGGCTTTAGCCCCAAATCTCACTATTTTCTGTTACGAGCCCATTCTCTTTTCTGTTCATCTCACTTGGGAATGGACTTTGCTGAAGAGAGACATATTATGTTGGGCCAAAGGCCCAATACGTTATAATGGATAGAAATCTTGAGTCAAGTGAACTCATTCACATGTTGCATTTTATAATATAGGAAAAATTACATATTATAGACAAAATACTATATTAATTGCATGATATGGTTCATGTTTTAAAAAATTACAATTCATAGTCATTTGATAGTTAAAAGTTGTTTTTTTTTGTGGGCCCTTTATACAAATATATTAAGATTTGTATATATCAATTTTCTCCCTCATATATTTATTTTTGGTATTTTCTTTCTATTCTCTCTCTATCCTATTGACTCAAAAAAAGGCAACAATGGAATATCAAAATACAAGATTTTTTATGATATCTTCTTCAACTATTTTTTCCTTAATTTTCTCTCAAAATCACTCTAATATCCTTGATTTTAAATTAAAGAAACGACAACACTGGCAACATCATAATACATGATTATTCAAGAGATCTTCTTCAACTTTTTTCTCCTTATTTTCTCTCAAAGTCACTCTAATATCACAAAATATAATCCTTGATTTCTCTGTGATAAATCGTTTTTGCGGATTTTTCACCACAGAAAATTAGTTTAGGATATTTATTGACATTAGATTTAATTTTTTTAAAATTTTTATATATTATGTCAGTTAGTCGTTAAATTTCTTCGTTGTTAATATATTTTACAAAAAAAATAGAAAGGGGGGAGCACTATCCCGTTTTTATAATTTTTTCATTTTTACGGATTTTTATTTTATAATATAAATTTTTATATATTATGTAAGTCACTTACCCATTTTTTTTACGGATGATTTATCAAAAAAAAAAAAAAGGAAAGAATTTTGCATCTTCTATCAATGCGGAAAGAAAAAAATATTTTAAGGTATCTAAATCTAAAAGGGGGAGCAATGAAGTTGAGAATGATTACGAGGTCTTTTTGTATATATTTTCATGAAACGAAATTGTTGGTCAATATACATTTTTGTTTCAATATATGTAGATACGTGTACTTTTTTTTTGTAGAATAATACATGCATATATATACAGAGTTAGAGTGTATGTATGTATGTATATACATTTGTATTTTTGATATATGTATATACAATTTACATATATGTATATACAGTTAACTTTCACATTTACATTTTGAAGAATAATGCATATGACATATATATAATTTTAGAGTGCATATATGCATATACATTCAAATTTGTTATTATGTAAAACATTCAAATTTGTATATACAAATATACAAACAACAGATATACAAATAATAAACATATATGTATATGTTTATTTCGTTTGCATATATGTATATACAGATATACAAATATGTATATTTCGTTTGCATGTATATTTCGTTTACAATCAACTTTCAAATTTGTATATACAGATATACAAACAACAGATATATAAATAATAAACAACAATTTTGATCTGAATATATGTATATTTCGTTTGCAATATCGTTTACAAACAACATTCAAATTTGTATATACAGATATACAAACAACAGATATACAAATAATAAACAACAGTTTTGATTTGAATATATGTATACTTCATTTGCAAATATGTATATATAGAAATACAAACAACAAATATACAAATATCAAATTTATGTAAACTAATATACAGATATACAAACAATAGATATACAAATAATAAAAACAATCTTTGTAACCTTTAAAACAGATATACATACAATTATACACTTATGTTAACAGATATACAAAAATTCAAATATACTATTAATAGATATACATAAAAAAAAAAAAATTAAAAGAGTGTCAATTATATATTATGAAATATGCAGTAGAGTAATGAATAAATATATCACACAAATTGCAATTACAAATGGTATTTAGAAAAAAAAAAAAAAAAAACTAACACAAACAAGGATTATAACCTTTTAACAACTTTTGTGTTTTTTTTTTTCAAAATTACGAAAATAAAAATTGAATACGAAAATTGAAACATAAAATTACAATTGAAGTTATTGTATACAAAAATAATAGTAATTACAAAATTGACAATTTGAAAGTTTTTGAAGTTTATATTGTGCATTCAATTTCGAAAATCTAATTTAAACCAATAATAAAATCGATTTTCATTATTTTGAAACTGAATCAATTTTTATTGCGTATTAGATCCAAAAAAGGATTTAAGTAAATAAATTCAAGTAAAAAACTAATTTGCTTAAATCGTATATACTAGAATTTTGTATGCATGAATTACCAACTTTCTTCTGTAGATCACAATTTTTTTTTAAAAAAAAATTATCAACTTTTAAGGGAGTAATTAATGCATAAATTCATATTTATTGATCTGTTATATCAAAGAAATAAATGGAAAATTGGAGAAGATTAAGGATATTTATTACATTAAAATTTCTTTTTTTATCTCTTTTTTGTTGTTATGGACTTTTCCTTTTTTTTTTTTTTTTGTATATATATACATAAACCTGTCATTTATTTTATCTGTGAATTGTAAATATAAAATTTAGACTAGAAAGTTAGTTATAGATACTCTGAGGAGCCTATATGTGAAATTTTACCTTTTATATAAAAGAATTTTGATCGAAATAATCTTTTATTCAAACAGCTTAACAAAAATAAGACATTTCTGAAAAATTTAAAATTAATATAAGCTTATTTCACATTAACGTATGAGGCATTATTTTATTTTGAACTTTCAATAGGTAAAAATGCAAAGAGCAATTCATCACTGTACGTCAGCCAATCAGATCAGCTTTATATATAGTTGGATTCCAAGTTGCCAATTAAGCGTGCTCTTCTTGTTAACACGAATTAAATTAAGATAATTAGATAATGTTACCAATGATTTTGTATATTCCATTTACTCCGTCAGCTGTTAGTTTTTCCGCGTTGAGTATTTTGAATAAAATGATATCTAATGCGTTATTGTGAAATATTCTTTTGTTATTTCGTTTAGAAAATGGATAATTACGGTTACGTTTTGTGATATATGCTTTTTAGCTACTCACATATATCCATGGATTCTGCGTTTACTGCGGTTACGTTTCCTTCATCTTCTACTTACTAGTATTCATGTGGTAGAATTAATAAAAGCAACCTTGGAGTAGCCGGAAAAGTCGTTGCCATGAGACCTGAAGCATTCAAGCCGTGGAAACAACGACCTCTTGTACAATAAATCTTTGTGATTCGGCCCTTCCTCGCTGGGACTCTCTGGACATTGGGGGAGTTTTAGTGCATGGAGCTTCCCCTTTTCTTTATGTAGTATAACTAATAATTAGCTAGTGAAGCACTAATTCAAAGGATTCATATGAAGAATTGCAGAAGTAGATAAACATGGTTAAAGACTAGATATTAGACTCATCGGTCTGTAAGAGATGTCAACAACAACTAATTGCATGTGTTATATATTCCTGAATTTCACACCTAGCTAGCTCCTGGCTCCCATGTCCCAACCTAAATGAAGATCACGTTGAATTATAGTACTAGCTAGCAAGTATTTTTATAAAGGAGAAAACAAAGCAAAGGGCTTCGAGTTATTATGTGAGAATAATGAGATCAATGTTATAAATGTATTTACATTACAGTGAATGTCTATCAAGATTTACTTTGATATCTATTAGGATTTGAAGAATGTGTTTTTTACGATCTACTTTGATATCTATTAGGATTTGAAGAATATGTTCTTTACTCAGACTAGGAGTAAATTTCCCCTATAAATAGAAGATTTCGTTCATTGTAATACACAAATAACAATTACTTTCTATTCTCCTTCTTCTCTATTCTTTATTATTTATAACAATCACCGGTTATTTGTAGGCAAACAAGCAAACATAATTGCAAGCCAATGCAAGGAGGACAAATTTAGTAGGCGTTAGCCCATAGATGCCAACTATTTTTAACTTTATTTGCAAATATGAAGTTTAATTGAAGATAAAGATAGAGATGGCTTTAGTTATTTTTTCTGTAAAGGAGAGAATAAAACACTTTATTTGAAATTTATGAAAATGACGTTAGAAAACAGGTTTATAACACTTTTCAAGTGAAATTTGAAAATTTTGTAATCAAATATGTACTGTTTTGAAATAAATCGAATTTATAATTTTCATGGCCAACCACTAGATAGGTCGATGCTAGGAAAGCCAAGTACTCCTAATAATTTTGGCGACTGTCGATGTTAATAGAGTTCGTACCTTATAAGCTTGGTTAATTACTTTCATGCTAATACATTGTAGTAAATTAATCCTCTTAGATACAAATAAACATAACAAATTAGTATCAGTTGGCAATACTATTTCTTTTGCTACTGCTTAATTTTTATCCAATGGAAGTTAATAAATAGTGTTTATGCTTTTCCTATTATTTAGCTATGTCATCTTTAATTATGTACTTTTCTTTTAATTAGTTTGATGTGCGCTATTTGAGTCGAAAGTCTTTTTAAAACAATCTCTTCATCTCCAAATAGTTCGGGAGCATTTAAGAGTTCATGTAGCTTTGATTTTAAGCTTAAATCTGGATATCATTTGAACAAAACCTGAGACAGGCATACTTGTGCCATATTAATTCTTAAAGATGTTAGCAAATATAACCTCTTAATTATCTTATTTAGCCTAAGTTTTTAAATAATTATAATCCATAATCTTTCTTGTCAATTAAATATAATTTACGGCCTCTCTCCTTTATTTTCTATATTTTTCCTAACTACATGGATGTATAATTTTAAAAGTTAGGCAAAGACACTTTAATTTTACTGAAAGATAGGCTATTTTGCATAAGTGACCTGCAAAACTGTTTAATACAACTGAAACAACATAAACTGAAATTTGGTTTGGGCTTCAGCCCCAAATCTCGCTATTTGTGGACTGCGACTGTTACGAGCCCATTCTCTTTTCTGTTCGTCTCACTTGGGAATGGACTTTGCTGAAGGGGAGATATTATGTTGGGCCCAAGGCCCAATACACAATGTTGGAGAGAAATGCTGAGTCAAGTGAACCTTATTAGAATTATTTACACTCTCTCCCACTTCTTTAATTACTTTACTCTCTCTCCCAATTCATATACATAACAAGGCCGACATATACATAAAAACCTTTGTATATGACAAGGCCAAAATATACATAACAAGGCCGATTCATATACATAACAAGTATGACAAGACCGACATATACATAACAAGGCCAACATATGCATAGAAAGCTATGTATATGCATCTTTAGAGAAAAATAGGATTTTTATAATATGTTTGAAGAGATGGAATTTTTTCTAATAAGTGAAACATAAGTTGTGGATTTGTGTAATTTTTAGAAAAAATTTTGATCGAATTAATCTATTATTTGACAAAATAAGACATTTCTGAAAAGATTTAAAATAATATAAACTTATATCACAATAACGTATAAGGGATTATTTTTGTTTTAAATTTCCAATAGGTAAAAAAAGCTAATGGTTGATGAAGTTAAAGAGCAATTCATCGCTGGATAATTGGATTCCAAGTTGCCAAAGTGTGCTACTCTTGTTAACACGAATTAAGATAATTAGATAATGTTACCAATAATGATGCATGTCTTGTATATTCCATTTACTCTGTCAGCTGTTAGTTTTTGCACGTTGAGTTTTTTTTGAATAAAATGATATCTAATGCGTTATTGTGAAATACTCTCTTTTAAATGGTTAGTTACGGTCAAAATTACATCTTAGTGGAAGGATCGTCCTTGCATAGATGTATCATCTGCAGTGCCAATACAACAAGCCTAAGTTCAATTCATGATGATTATATATCCCCAGGTTTATACAGATTAATTTACAGAAAAAAACAATCAATAAATTCCTGGACAAACAAAAATAACTTAATCAGTGTATTCTCACAAAGTCGGTTTGGAGAGGGTACATAATACGCATCAGTCCGCACCTCTAACTTAGAGTGAGGCAGCGAAACTGTTTTCAATAGATCTTCCAAGACAAAACCAACCTAGAAAAAGACGCAATAGATGAAAAATAAATAAATTATGTTTATAAAAATAGAAGCAATAAACCCCTGTAGGGTTGTAAATATATGAAGTTACTGTTTGTATTACTTATGAGCTGCCGACACATTTGACCTCTTCGTTGGGTGGGCGGTTAGAGGTGGGTGAAGCTATATATGGATTTTGTGATATATATGCTTTTTCCATGGATTCTGCGTTTTCTGCGGCTACGTTTCCTTCATCTTCTAATTATTAGTATTCATGTAGTAGAATTTGTTATTCCGTATACAAAATCTATATACAATAATACGAACTTCAACACTAATACTAAGTTCGAGAATAATTTCATGAACTACCAATAAAGTTTTAACAACTTCAAACACAAGCTCAAATGAACTATCAAAATGAACTTTCTACTGTTTTTCTGAAAAAATAGTAAAACCAACTTAAAGAAATGAAGATGAAGATGGAAAAATTGTTGAATCAAGTCCAACGAATTCACGGTGTGTCCTTAATCATGAATTTATTTCCTCAAGCGTCCGAGGTTAATGAAATATCCCCCCCCCCCAGGATAAAATGATTAACTTCAGAAAATAGTGGTACCTCAAATTCTGAACCACAAACTCACGCAACGATTTGATGATCACACGAAAATTTTAGAAGAAGCTGAAGATGTTTTTTCAACTCAAAATTCGTACCTTTACCTGAGAAAAAGTTCAAGTATTTATAGTTAAAAGGTGTTACTTCAGCAAGGAAGTACTGGTTCACAAAGAGAGACAACTTTCTGGAATCATCACGCGACATGCGCTGGTTCTGCATTGATCTTGCGCCAGACCTGCGCCCGCAGGTGGGGTTTGCCAATTTCCAGAATGTTCTGCGCTGCACTGGACCTGCGTCCGCACGTCGCCAGGTGCGCACTTTGTACTGCGCTCGAAGTGCGTCCGCAGATGGAGAAAACTTTTCTATTGGATATTTGGATTAAAACTCGAACGTCCGCAGATGGAGAAAACTTTTCTATTGGATATTTGGATTAAAACTTCACTTAGTTTCAAGTTCCGAATAAATTTCGTCCAAAAAATTAATCTCTCGATCATTTGACAAATTTAAATCCGAAGATTGCTTCAGAAAGGAAGCAGTGTGTTCCTGCGCCCGCAGGTGGCGTGTTTGCACTGCGTCTGAAGTGCATCCGCAAATTAATCTCTCAATCACCTAGTTTCAAATAAATTTGACAAAATTGAAGTCAAAGCAAGCCTAGCAAGCAGCAACAACGATGATGCTTCTCAATATAAGCATAAGCAAGTTCTTTTCTCCCACCAATATGGAAGAACTTTACTTCTTTGAAGTGAAAAATTCATTTCACTTTTCCTCCATTTGTTTCCTTCATTTTCCATTCACATTTTCACTTAGAACCCAACATAATTAATAAAGAGGAGCTTTGAAGTAATTGATAAAGTTGATGTCACTTCACATTCGCATTCAAGATAAGCTAGTGAAACACTAATTCAAGGGATTCATATGAAGACTCAGAAGTAGATAAACATGGTTAAAGACTAGATATTAGACTCATCGATCTGTAAGAAATGTCAACATTCCTGAATTCTCACACCTAGCTCCTAGCTCCCAAGTCCCAACCTAAATGAAGATCATGTTGAATTATAGTTGCAAGTATTTTTATTAAGGAAAAAACACAATAAAGGGCTTCCAGCTACTATGTGAGAATAATGAGATCAATATTTATTTTTAGGCAAACAAGCAAACATAATTGCAAGCCAATGCATGGTGGACAAATTTAGTACGCGATAGCCCATAGATGCAAACTATTTTTAACTTTATTTGCAAATATGAAGTTTAATTGAAGGCAAATTAAAGATAGAGATGGCTTTAGTTATTTTTCTGTAAAGGAGAGAATAAAACACTTTGTTTGAAATTTATGAAGATGGCATTAGAAAACAGGTTTATAACACTTTTCAAGTGAAATTTGAAAATTTTATAATCAAATATATACTGTTTTGAAATAAATTGAATTTATAATTTTCATCGCCAACCGCTAGATAGGTCAATGAAATAAATTGAATTTATAATTTTCATCGCCAACCGCTAGATAGGTCAATGCTAGGAAAGCCAAGTACTCCTAATATTTTCGTGACTGTCGATGTTAATAGACTTCGTACCTTAGCTTGGTTAATTACTTTCATGCTAATACAAATTACTTGTACCATATTAGTTTCTTAAAGATGTTAGCAAATATAACCTCTTAATTATTTTATTTAGTTTAAGTTTTAATTAATTATAAATATAATTCATAGTCTTTCTTGCAAATTAAATACAATTTATGGTCTCTCTCCTTTATTTTCTATCTTTTTCCTAACTACATGGATGTATAATTTTAAAAGTTAGGCGAAGACACTTCAATTTTGCTGAAACATACGCTATTTTGCATAGTGACCTACAAAAC
Organism: Capsicum pubescens; assembly: GCA_030864215.1. Lineage (NCBI taxonomy): Eukaryota > Viridiplantae > Streptophyta > Magnoliopsida > Solanales > Solanaceae > Capsicum > Capsicum pubescens. Next base: position 23,067,385 of record CM061543.1, read on the forward strand.
TGTTTAATATACAACTGAAACAACATAAACTGAAATTTGGTTTGAGCTTCATGTTAACATCATGAAACCGTCGAGATATGAAGAAATCTCCAATGGAAAATGAATGTTCTAGAAGAAACAAGAGAGAGAAAAAATCTGATATTATCAGCTGACTTTCCCAAAATAAAATCCCCTATCTTTACAATTTGGATCTGAAACTATATATACAAACCCGGAAACATAAACCAATAAATAATGGATTGGGTCTGAAACAAATATTGGGCCAAGATAAAAATATACAGAATAATGACACAAACTAACTCACTCCACTATCATCTATATTGGGCCAAGATAAAAATATACAGAATAATGACACAAACTAACCCACTCCACTATCATCTATATTGGGTCCATGCATATGACTATGTAACTCAACACCCCCTCTCAAGTTGGAGGGTGACAAAACTCCTAACCTGCCAAGGTGAGAATGATGAGCAGCACCTGGTAAAGCCTTCGTAAAAATATCAGCTAACTGGGAAGCACTCAGGGTGTGATGCAAAGTAATCAAACCATCACCTAGTTTGGTGTGAACAAAATGACAATCCAACTCGATGTGCTTGGTCCGCTCATAGAAGACAGGGTTCTTAGCAATATGAATAGCGGACTGACTATCCGAAAAAATAGCCACAGGGAGAGAAAGCTGCAAACCAAAGTCAGAAAGTAATCGTGATAACCAAGTGAGCTCACCAACAACTTTACTTAAAGCACGATACTCAGATTCAGTGGAAAAAAGGGAGACTACTGATTGTTTCTTTGATTTCAAGCTGATCAAATTACCACTAAGCAGAACACAAAAACCAGTGACAAATCGTTGACTGTCTGGACAAGAGGCCCAATCACTATCACAAAAAACCACAAAAAAACTGGAGAGTGAAGTCAGAAGAATCATTATAAAACAAACCAAGACTAGGAGAACGTTTCAGGTATCTCAAAAGATTCAAAGCAGCCTGCATATGAGGGGCACAAGGGCATTGTAAATACTGGCTCAAGTGCTGCGCAGCAAAGGAGAGATCAGGCCTGGTATGAGTCAAAAAATTTAGCTTGCCAATCAAACTTCTGTAAACCTCAGGCTGAACCAAAGGCTCCCCCATGTCAACAGATAACTTCTTATGAAGTTCAAGAGGCCAAACTACTGGAGAGGAAACATCACAGTTTTATTCTTTGAGCATATCATGAACAAATTTACTTTGATGTAAAAGAATACTAGAAGAGCAATACAAAACCTCAATACCCAGAAAATAGTGCAGCAAACCCAAATCTTTTATCTTAAATTGATCATGAAGGAACAATTTGAGATCAGAAATCTCTTGGACCTTAGTGCCAGTCAGAATAATGTTATCAACATACACAATCAATATAGCCAGGGAATCACCAGATCCTTTAGTGAATAAGGAATAGTCATTGAGAGAATGGTGGTAACCTCTCAAGTGAAGGGCCTCGAAAAGCTTGGCATACCACTGGCGAGATGTTTGCCGAAGCCCATAAAGGATTTGTTTAGCTTGCACATCATAAGAACAGAATAAGAGCAAAAACAATAAGACCAGGAGGTAATTTCATGTAGACCTCTTCATCCAAATCCCCATGAATAAAAGTGTTGTTAACATCAAGATGAAAAAGTGACCAGTGATGCTTAACAGCAACAACCAAAAGAGATTTGATGGTAGACATTTTGACAACAGGGGAAAAAGTTTCATGAAAATCAACACCTTCAACTTGGACATTCCCACGAACCACCAAACGAGCTTTATACCTCTCCAATGAGCTATCAGCTCGATATTTAATCTTGTAAACCCACTTACAACCAATGGGTTTCTTGCCAATAGGAAGAGGAAAAATAGACCAAGTATTGTTAGCTTCTAAAGCTGTAAATTCTTGTCTCATAGCATCTTGCCATTGAGGAAAGACAGATGCCTGATTATAAGTGTGAGGCTCACAAACAGGTTGTTGACTAGTTAGAGAAGCACAGGATAAAGAATAGGTGGAGAAGGGCAAAAAAGAATAATGACAGACATAATCTTGAAGATATCCAGGAGGATGAGAAGGTCTAGAAGACTTTATTGAAGGTGAAGGGGGAACTGCAGGAACTATAGGGTCTGCAGTAGGAGGAACATGGACAGGTAAGAGAGTGGAGACCTCAGATAAGGTAGGATCATCTGGGGTGATGTAGGAAAAACAGGGTCATCAAAAAAAAGAAAAGAAAAAGGACACATAGTAGAAGAAGGGGAAAAATAGATTTATGAAAAATAACATCCCTAGATATAAAACAAGTTTGTGAGAGAAGATTATACAACTTGTAACCTTTTTTAGCAAAAAGATAGCCAATAAAAACACAAGGAACAACTCTTGGGGAGAGTTTGCCTCTGTGTGGGATAGAAACAGTAGAGTAACTTAGGAAACCAAAAGCTTTGAGATGAGAATAAGAGGAAACTTTATGGTGAAGCATTTCAAAAGGGCTTTTATGATGCAATGTAGGTGAAGGAAAATGATTGATGAGATAAGTTATTGTCAACAGACAGCCCCCTAGAACCTAATGAAAAGATGGGATTGAAAAAGTAAAGCCCTAGCAGTTTTTAAGAGATATTTATACCTTCTTTCAACTACTCCATTTTGTTGAGGAGTGTATGGACAAGTTGTTTAGTGGATAATGCCTTTGGAGGCAAAATATTGAGAGCCACTCAAAGATGACCCAAGTTCGAAAATATTATTACTCCTAACTATTTTAACTTGGGTATGAAACTGATTTTCAACCAAAGATATAAAAGCTTTAAGAAGATCAAAAGCATTGCTTTTAGCACCCATTAAATGAGTCCAAGTGGATCTAGAATAGCCATCAACTATGGTGAGGAAATAACTAAATCCATCATAAGTAGGAGAATGATAAGGACCCCAATTATCTATGTGAATCAATTCAAAGGAAGAAGAAGTAGTAGTAGTGTTAGCAACAAAGGGCACCCTAGGTTGTCTAGCTAAAGGGCAAGTAAATGATTGTTTATGGGATAAACTCTTAACAAGACTAGGAATACACTTCATTTTGGAAAATAGAGTATACACAAGCCTATAATGCCACAAACATCTACTTTATTAATAGGAATATCATTGTTTACGGGGATATAAGGACCAGAAGAAACAACAGTAAAAGGTACAGATGGGATAACAGGGGAGACAGTGGGATTACAAGTAGAGTGAAAAGAAAATACAGAACCAGGAGCAGTCAAGGAATCTAAAGGGTTGAACATCTTGTAGGGTCCACAATTAAGTCTACTAAGCACCACTGGCTTCCTCAGAGAAGGGGCCTGTAAGGTGCAAGCAGACTTGGTGAACTGTAGCATGAAATCAGGTTGTTCAACCAGCTTGGACACAGATATTAGATTAAAATAAAAACTAGAAATATATAGAACACTATGGAGGATAAAATCAGGAAACAAAGTGAAGGATCCAATATATGTGACCTTGACCTTGTATCCATTAGGTAAGGAAACTAGATAAGGAATGGTAAGGGATTGTACATTAAAAATAAGAGACAAATCAAAGGTCATATGGTCAGAGGCTTCAGAGTCTATAATTTAAATTGTTTTATCTATTTTAGTCAATAAACATGTGTAAGACAACTTACTAACAAAATTTGCAGAGGCTAATGTAGAAGGAGAAGCTGCAGGCATGTCAGTAATATGAGCTCTTTGCAGCAAAACAAGCAGCTTAGAATACTCTCATTTATTCAGACCAGGAATGTCATAGGATTGGAGTAGTTCTGGGTCAGAAATAAAATCATCATACCCAGTATTAGAAACCTTTTGGCCAGAATTAGTGAGTTCAGCATGAGAAACTGTTCTTTTTGGTGAGGGTTTAGAAAACTTACAACTTGGAGGAAATCCATGAAGCTTGTAACACTTATCTATAGTGTGACCTGATTTCTTACAATACTTGCAAACCAATGAAAGAGTCTTAGGAGACTCAAAATTCATTTTGGAAGTAAAATTTTGTCGTGAAACCCCAGCTTGGAAAGAAGTAGATTGCTGAGAGAATTGAGAACTGGTAGAAACAGCTCGTTGTTTTTCATCTGCGGAGAGAATGCTATAAGCAGTACCAATAGAGGGAAGGGGCTTCATCATAAGAATATTGTTGCGCACTTGTATGCATATGTCATTGAGACCCGTCAGAAACTGGAAAACCTTTTGTTCATCATCGGATTTCTTAATACCCCCACAAGTGCACGCCGCAGCAGTATGCGCAGACAAGGAAGCAAGCTCATCCTAGAGCTGCTTAATTTTATTGAAATAAGAGGCAATATCTAAAGGACTCTAAGCGATATGAGCTAAATCTTTTCTTAGCTCAAAATTTTGAACCCCATCAGCCTTACCATATCTTTCTTCTAATTCAACCCAATGTCCCTAGCATAGACAGAATATTCAACACTACGAGCAATGTCTTTTGATAGAGAACTAATCAGCCAGGACACCACAAGATCATTGCAATGCTGTCATTCCCTAGCTAGGGGTGAGGAGTCAGGGGGTCTAGATGAAGAGTCATCTATGAACTCAAGTTTATTTCGAACAGATAGAGCAACCAAAATAGTCATATGCCAGATACCAAACCCAGTTCCGTCAAACGAAGATGACACAAGAGAAGCACCCAACACATCGGAAGGGTGAACATAGAGAGGATGATAGGGATGAGTATAATCCTCAATGCGAAAAACAGTACGATTAGTAGTCGATGAAACAAGAGGGTCCATGGAAGTCGACATCTTCAACCTCAGAACCCTAAAAACCGAACAAATTGTCAAAGTAAGAGAATAAGAAAAAAAAAAGGTTACCAACACCTTCGCAACCGGAAGGAGACGGCCTTGAAAAATACAGAACTCGATGGAGAGTCTCGAAGAAATTCTCGAAGAAATTTCGATGAATCCTAACTTCGATGAGATGACAACAACTGAACACCAGAACAACAAAAAATGTCGGGAAAACGCCGATGATTCCACTGGAATTGAACCAAAAATTAGCTGAACACAAAATCTTCAGGTGAGACCAAAAATAACCGGAGTTCGCTGGAAAAAAATTCACGAGAAGCAGCGAGGGTAAGATCGGAAGAGAGCCAAAGAGCAGATCTACAGGGATATTAAACTCTGATACCATGTTAACATCATGAACCGTCGAGATTTGAAGAAATTTTCAATGGAGAATGAATGTTCTAGAAAAAATAAGAGAGAGAAAAAATCTGATAGTATCAGCTGACTTTCCCAAAATAAAATCCCCTGTCTTTACAATTTGGGTTCAAAACTATATATACAAACCCGGAAACATAAATCAATAAATACTGGATTGGGCCTAAAACAAATATTGGGCCAAGATAAAAATATACAGAATAATGACACAAACTAACCCACTCCACTATTATTTATAGAACTCGGAACCAAAATAAGCCACGGAATTAAAAAAGTGACCAAAATAGGTCGCCTATTTAAAAAGTTATCAAAACAGGCTAAATGTAATAAATTATTACGTTTTCTACTTTTTTGTTAACGGTCAACTAACGGAGTTGACTTTTAAAAAAACGTAAGAATTTCTTACGTTTTACACATTTATTTGTAAAATGTAAGAAATTCTTACATGTTATAAAAAAAAATGTAAAACATAAGAATTTCTTATGTTTTACACGATGGTCGAAAATTCCTAATATGATATTTTCTTTGAGCTAAAATAACATTAAAATGAAATAATATTTTCTAATAAAAAAATACTTTTAATTATAAATTTATAATTGAATAAATTATATTGCAATACTTATATGTTCTGCCTGCAGTATGCTTTTTCCTCTTTGTTTATCCTTTTACCTAATCGGCGTACCTTAGGTAAAAGTGGACCACCTTTAATTTTGAAAAAAGTCAAATAACGTAACTCTTTATTACGCGTTTTTACACAATTTTTTAAAAAGTATACTCATGGCTTTTTTTTCTCGACCATCGTGTAAAACGTAAGAAATTCTTACGTTTTACAAATAAATGTGTAAAACGTAAGAAATACTTACGTTTTTATAAAAGTCAACTCCATTAGTTGACCGTTAACAAAAAAATGAAAAACGTAATAATTTATTACGTTTAACCTATTTTGGTAACTTTTTAAATAGGTGGCCTATTTTGATCTTTTTTTTTTAATTCTGTGGCTTATTTTGATTCCGAGTTCTCATTTATATTGGGTCCATGCATATGACTATGTAACTCAACACTTCAGCCCGAAATTTCGTTATTTGTGGACTGCTACTGTTACGAGCCCATTCTCTTTTCTGTTCGTCTCACTTGGGAATGGACTTTGCTGAAGGGGAGAGAAATCCTGAGTCAAGTGAACTCATTCACATGTTGCATTTCATATAAAAGAATTTTGATCGAATAAATATATTATTTGACAAAAAAAAAGACATTTCTGAAAAAATTTAAAATCAATATAAACTTATATCACAATAACGTATGAGGTATTATTTTATTTTAAACTTTCAATAGGTAAAAATGCTAATGGTTGATGAAGTTAAACAGCAATTCATCACTGTGAGCCAATCAGATCAGTTTCGTATTTGGATAGTTGGATTCCAAGTTGCCAAAGTGTGCTATTCTTGTTAACACGAATTAAGATAATTAGATAATGTTACCAATAATGATGCATGTCTTGTATATTCCATTTACTCCGTCAGCTGTTAGTTTTTGCACGTTGAGTTTTTTTTGAATAAAATGATATCTAATGTGTTATTGTGAAATACTCTTTGTTATTTCGTTTAGAAAATGGATAACTACGGTCAAAATTACATCTTAGTGGAAGGATCGTCCTTGCATAGATGTACCATCTGCAATGCTAATACAACAAGCCTGATAGGTCAAGTTCAATTCATGAAGGATATATCTATCTATCTATATATATCCTCAGATTCATACAGATTAATTTACAAAAAAAAACAATCAATAAATCTCCGGACAAACAACAACAACATATCCGGTGTATCCTCATAAAAGTTGGTTTGGAGTGGATACAGTATATGCATCAGTCCGCACCTCTAACTCAGAGTGAGGCAGAGAAACTGTTTTCGATAGACTCTCGATTTAAGACAAAATCAATCTTGAAAAAGACGTAATAGAAAGAAAAAAAAGAAAACAACACATATATAGAGAGAGTATATAATAGAAACAATAAACCCTTGTGGAATTGTAAATATATGAAGTTACTGTTTGTATTACTTATAACCTGTCGACACATTTGACCTCTTAGTTAATAGTTGGGTGGGCGGGTAGGGGTGGGTGAAGCTATATATGGATTTTGTGATATATATGCTTTTTAGCTACTCACATATATCTCTGGATTCTGCGTTTTCTGCGGTTACGTTTCCTTCATCTTCTACTTATTAGTATTCATGTAGTAGAATTAATAAAGGAAGCCTTGGAGTAATCGGTAAAGTTGCTGCCACGAGACCTACCTGAAGGTCATGGGTTGCATTCAAGCCGTGGAAACACTGACCTCTTGTAAAAATATAAGATAAAATAAATCTTTGTGATTCGGCTCTTTCCCAGATCCTGAATATTGCGAAAGTTTTAGTGCACGGAGCTTCCCCTTTTCTTTATGTAGTATAATTAATAAAGGGGAGCCTTGGAGCAACGGGTAAAGTTGTTGTCATGGGTTGCGTTCAAGCCGTGGAAACAACCTCCTCTTGTAGAAATGTAAGATAAGACCGCGTACAATAATTCTTGTGATTCGGCCCTTCCTCGGACCCCTGGACATTGCGGCAATTTTAGTGGACAGAGCTTCCCCTTTTCTTTACTTTATGTAGTATATATAAATAGTAATTAGCTAGTGAAACTCTAATTCAAGGGATTCATATGAAGAATTGCAGAAGTAGATAAACATGGTTAAAGGCTAGATATTAGACTCATCGATCTGTAAGAAATGTCAACAACAACTAATTGCATGTGTTATTCCTGAATTTTCACACCTAGCTCCACTACTAAAAACTGAGTTATTAGCTACCAAGATTAGTAGTAGCTCCACTCACTAAATCTTGATTAGTGAAGGACGTTCCTCGCTAAATCAAATGGCTAAAACAAGACTTTTTAGTAGTGCTCCTACATCCCAAGTCCCAACCTAAATGAAGATCACGTTGAATTATATAGTAGTTAAGTATTTTTTTTCCAAGCAAAAAACACAATAAATGGTTTCCAGCTACTATATGTGAGAATAATGAGATCAACATTTATTTGTAGGCAAACAAGCAAACATAATTGCAAGTACCCACATTGGAGTCCGACTAATTCGAATTCGCACCGCGTAGGGCCCCATTCGGGGGGGAAGCGCTCCCAATAGAGTTTTCTCCATGTCCAGGGTTGAACTCTCGACCTCTGGTTAAGGGTGGAGCAGCCCTATCCGCTGCACCATAACCCATGTTGGTATTTTTAGCTTTAATTGCAATGTATGAAGTTTAATTGAAGATAAAGATAGAGATGGCTTAGTTATTTTTTCTGTAAAGGAGAGAATAAAACACTTTATTTGAAATTTATGAAGATGACGTTAGAAAACAGGTTTATAACACTTTTCAAGAGAAATTTGAAAATTTTATAATCAAATATATATACTGTTTTGAAATAAATTGAATTTATAATTTTCATGGCCAACCGCTAGATAGGTCGATGCTAGGAAAGCCAAGTACTCCTACTAATTATCGTGACTGTCGATGTTAATAGACTTCGTACCTTAGCTTGGTTAATTACTTTCATGCTAATACATAATAGTAAATTAATTTTAACTAGAGTACGTAAGTCGTACACAAAAAGATATATATCGCACATTACAACTCTTAGTAACCATTTCATTAAAATTGATTAAGGAAAAGGTTACTATATAATTATTGATATTTTAGAAGTTCTTCGGCAAGATCTTTAATTTTCATATCCCTTCTATATACGTAAGTAAAACCAAATGATTATTATTGAAGATTGTCGATACCTATGAAAGGCTAACAAGGTCACGATCAGACATGTCTGGAAAGAGATGAAGCAATGTGTCGATTTTCTGGCAAATGAAGCACACAACCATAAAAAGTACTACTAGCAGATTTAAGCAGTGTTGCCTTTGTTATTAAGAACTTTATTTAATCACTAATCTTTTTATGCCATTGTACCACATCATTGGCAAGTCCATTCAAAGGTCGACACGTACAAAGCCCAAGTTTTTGGAAAGGAAATTTATCAGTTAAGCTGCATATATAATTAATAATTAGAGACCTGCATAAAGGGTCATATCTACTGAGACTGGAGTATGATATTTAATTTACCAAGCATAGATCATAAAGATGATATTTAAATCAGTAGGTAAGAGATATTAGTTGAAAGCAATGCATTTGTTTTTATAGATACACAATAATCTGATAGAGCTAGCTGATTTTTCAATCTGAAAAGGAGGTTTTATTTGCATTTGGTTTTAAAGAATTAATTCTGTGTGCTTTTTGATGAGCACGTGTGGTGGGTGCCTTTCTAGAGAACTTGATAATCAAGTACAAAAGACTTTGAGAAAATAATTTAATTTTTACTTCTTATTTTATTCTGAACAAAAACATTTATAAACCACACATAATATTATGCATGCTTAAGCCTGTAAGTTGCATTTCAAAAGTTGTCTTATGTTATATAATATTATAACATATATTTAAAATTACAAAATTCCACAAAACAAATCTTTTTCTCTATATAGTACTCTCCCTAGTCCCTTCGTCTCATTTTATATTCATCCGGACACAGAGTTTAAGAAATAAGAAAGACTTGATAATTTTTATTAAAAAAAATATACTATTACTATTTTAATTAAGTGAGACCATATAAGTTGGACTAATAAGAGTAAAAGTGAAATTGTTTCTTAAAATAATTATTAAATAAAGAAAGATGACATTTTTTTTTTAAACGAATAAAAAAAAATAATGACACATAAAATAAGATGGAGAGAGTAATATATTTACAATTTAAAAATATACTAGTACTACTTTTTTAAGCTACTACGCAAGCTTTGAAATCAAGATTTGGATATATGGAGCTATATGACCGGCAGTCTAATGGTTGGTGATCAAATTAACCACTAGGCAAATAGTCATTTGTAAAAAATTAAATTAAAAAAAGATTAGGTTAGGGATATTTCTACACGTAGTTGCCTGGAAATATGTAATTGGTGTCACTCTCACCCCAATAAATAAATAATATAATATAATATACACTCTTAGTATGCATGTGTCAAATCGAATTACATACATGGTTAAACCCAATGTGGCATTTTCTTGCCTAAAAACTATAGGAAAAAGACGTACCAATTAAGGTCGGCATCTATCTCAATTCTTAACTATCTCAATAAATTTATATTATATATTCTTAGTTCGTTAACTAATGATTATATTATAACAAGTACTACTACTTAACTGTTATACTCCTTCCGTCCCATTTTACTTGTCTCAAATTGGAATGGCACAACAATTAAGAAAAATAATAAATAACATGACTAGTTTACCAAAGTATCATTATTAAATGATGTTTACATTTTAATTTAAAGAAAAGGTAATTAATGCAAAGGGTAAAACATGAAAAGAAAAGTTTGTCTTATCTTGATAAGTAAAATGGGACATCAACTTAGCCAATTTGGGACGGATAAAATGGGACGGAGGGAGTATTATTTTTACGTTTATATATAACCCGGCTAACTAGAGGGCTTTTCGTTCCAGTCATTTATTAAATTTAAATTATATGTCCTAGGCTAGCGATGTAGAATCTATATGTATATAATCCGGTTATTCAAAAAGTTCTCCGGTGTAATTATATTCTATTTTACATCATTGATTAGTAACTTGAGCATGTTATTGTTGAGTTTCATCAATGAGAAACCAGTATAGGGTAAAGAGTAACATAGAGAGTGAAAAAATACTTTCTATTGTGTCTTAGCTCCCAAGTGTACAATGTACAATATATAGAGAGAGTCAGCTAGCTACTCTAGCTCTAACCGACTCTTCCCCACTATCTCAACTCTAACTGTAATTAGTTACAATTACCACTTGGACAGCCTGTCATCTACTAACTAATTCACTGCTGCCTTAGACTTAGACACTATTCCATTGCTATCACAACACCCCTCCTCAAGCTGATGCTTGAAAGATATCTTTCAAGCCCAGCTTGGATATCAAATGTACATGTTGTCCTTTGCCTAAACCTTTAGTAAGTACATCAGCCTGTTGCTCTCTTGTGGAGATATGATGAGTCTGTATCATCCCTTGAATCCGTTTCTCTCTTACAAAATGGCAGTCGATATCAAAATGCTTAGTTCTTTCATGAAAAATTGGATTAGCTGCAATTTGAATTGCAGCCTTACTGTCACAATAGAGATCTATAGGCAATGTAAGTTCAACTCCCAGCTCTTTGTAAAGACCACATAGCTAAGTGAGCTCAGCAACCACAGATGCCATACTTCTGAATTCAACTTCAGCTGAACTTCTAGCTACTGTATCTTGTTTTTTCGACTTCCAGGACACTAAAGCATCTTCATACTTCACTAGGTAACCTGTAATTGACCTCCTTGTCTGAGGACATGTCCCCCAATCTGAATCACAATACGCAACTGGTGTATCTAATTTTTTAGCAGACATCAGTAATCCTTGACCAGGTGCTGATTTGATATATCAAAACACTCTTAACACAGCCTCCATGTGTGACTCCTTGGGTGCATGCATGAACTGACTCGGGACTTGTACTGCAAAGGATATATCAATCCTTGTCATAGTTAGATACAACAATCTACCAACCAACCTTTGGTACTTGCCAACATCTACCAGGGGTTTATCACAAGAATTATTATTGGAAGCATCTACACAAGCATCATATTCTATAGAGGTCAACCTTGTACTGGGATCCAAAGAAGTTAGGACAGGTTTAGCCCCACTCAATCCCATTTCTGAAATAAGTTCCAAAGCATATTTGCGTTGAGACATGACAATTCCATCCTTGGATCTAGAAAATTCTATCCCAAGAAAGAATTTAAGATCACCTAGATCTTTTATTTTGAACTTCAACTTCAGATCATTCTTTATTCTTGTTATCAGTTCCATGTTACTTCCACTAACTAGAAGGTCATCAACATACACTAAAACTATCATCAAGTCATGCTTAGTCTTCTTTGTGAACAAAGAGTAGTCATAAAGACTTTGAGCAAAGCCAAGTTGTACTAAAGCTGCAGTTAGCTTTAAGTTCCATTGTCTAGGAGCCTACTTAAGTCCATACAGGGACTTGTGTAATTTGCAGACTTTACCAGACTCCCCCTGTCTGCAAAAGACCTGAGGAATAGTCATATAGACCTCTTCGAAGAGATCACCATGCAAGAAAGCATTGTGAACATCCATCTGTACAATAGTCCAATGATGAGCGACATCAATAGCTAAGACAGATCTCACTGTAACCATCTTGGCTACAGGGAAAAATGTTTCTGAATAATCAAGCCCCTCTTGCTGTGAAAAACCCTTTGCTACCAGACGTGCCTTGAACCTCTCAACAGCCCCAGAAGCTAAGTACTTTACTTTATACACCCACTTACATCCAATAGAATATTTTCCAGGTGGGAGATCGACTATGCTCCAAGTATTGTTTGCATCTAGAGCTGCAATTTCAGCTTGCATTGCCTCAACCCAATGAGGGTTAAGAATAGCCTTTTGAAATATTTTAGGCTCCACAATAGCAGAATAAGAGGCTAAGGCAGTAGCAACAGCAGGAGAAAAAGAATCATAACTAACATAGTTGAAGACAGGATACAAACAAGAAGATGTTTTGGGTTGAGGAACAAAGTCCTGAAGCCAGATGGAAGGTTTTCTACGTCTAGAAGATCTCCTAATTGAAGGAGGTGCATCAGGTGGAGGTGAGGAGAAAGAAGGAGATGCAGATGAAGAAAAATTTATATTAGGTGGAGGTGGAGATGTAGGAGACGCAGTCAAAAGAACAGAAACAACTTGAGAAGCAGGTTCACTAGGCATATCAACAAAATGCAGAACTGGAAAAATAGAGGTCCCTTGAGAAAAAACTTGAGAAAAGGGAAATAGTGATTCTTGAAATGAGACATCCCCGCTAACAAACAACTCTTTGGTGTGAATATTATAGAGTTTATAGCCCTTTTGAAGAGTAGAATAACCAAGGAAAATAGAAGGAATAGCCTTTGGAGCAAACTTATCTAGTTTCTTGACTTGAGTAGCATAAGTCAAGCAACCAAAGACTCTGAGGTGATCTAGAGTGGGAGGAGTATTATACAAGAGCTCATATGGATTTTTACCGTGAAGTACAGATGAAGGAATTCTATTAATAAGATATACTGTTGTTAAAGCACATTCACCCCAGAACCTTAAAGGAACACAAAACTGTAACCTTAACGACCTGGCAGTGTCTGGAATATTTCTGTGCTTCCTCTCAACTACACCATTTTGTTGAGGTGTGTACACACAGGAACTCTGAGGAAAAATACCAAGGCTATGTATAAGTTCAGACATTTGAGAATTAAAGAACTCACACCCATTATCAGTTCTTAACACCTTAACATAAGCATTGAACACATTCTTTATCTGAAGAAGAAAGCGTTTGAGTGGAACTATAACTTCAGATTTGGAGTTCAACAAAAAAACCCATGTATACCTTGAAAAATCATCTACCAAGGTCAGAAAGTACCTTTTCCCATCAAAGGTAGGAACCCTATAGGACCCCCACACATCACCATGAAGTAACTCAAAACAACCAGAAGAAGTAGTAGATCTTGAAACAAAAGGAAGTCTAGATTGTTTTGCCAATGGACACACAGTACAGTGTTCAGCAGTAATATCACTATATACATTCTTGAAGCAGTTCATACCTTTTAAAGTAGTTAAAGGAACATGTCCTAGCCTTTTGTGCCACAGAGACAAGCTTATTCTAGAATTTCTCACACTGGCTGCAACTGGAACACAAGAAGCATTATCACCAATTTGAGGTCCTTGAGAAGTTAGCTGACAATCTGCATTTATCATATATAGGTCATTCTCTAGTCTTCCAATCCCCCTCACTTTTCCACTGAATAGATCCTGGAAAATACAAAACTCTGGGTAAAATAAGGCACAACATTGTAACTTCTTTGTTAGTTTAAACACAAAGAGTAGGTTATACTTGAACTTTGGAAGAAAAAGAACATGATTAATTTCAGCTCCTTGTAGAACCTGAGACTGACCTATATGAGTTACCTTGTCCAAGTTACCAGATGTGTAACACCCCGTATTCAAGTACATGTATTGGCATATTCAAGTACGTGTATTGGTATTATTTATATGGAATTAATTTTTTTATTTTATTTATACCGGTATTTGCCTTTTCGATGGTTCCATACGAAGGTTATTGAATAAGCTTTCCAACGATATAAAGATTTCCAAAAATGGATAAGTTTCGGATATAATCGAGCACGTTCGAAACTATAAAACGGTGGTCGGGATATGGTGAATAGTAAATGTGAAGGAAAATTTCCTGCACACAAACTACTGAGGCCTGCCAGTTTTTTTGGGTCAACTTTGAACAATCATAACTCCCTTAATATAATAAACTGGGAGATCTACGACTTATAAAAAGAAATATCTTTGAGTCTTCTTTCCAATGCAATTGGTTTCATCCAAATACAACGTCTGAGTAAGGAGTTATACTCGTTTTACTTCAGCCTCTTAAAACAGATTTTTAGGGTCAACTTCAAATGATCATAACTCCTTGTAAAGGACGAACTGGGTGGCCTACTTTATATTAAATTAAAGCCCTTTGAATTATCTTTCCAACGATACCAATTTCACCCAAATCCGATATCGGAGCAAAGAGTTATGGTCGATCTACTTTAGCTTGTCAAAATAGTCCACCAAAGGACATATTTGACATTATTTAAATTTTAAAGGCACTTTGGTCATTCCCTATGATATTATGGACGGGAATATGTGTATATATACATGTATATGAGTTCAAAAACTCATCTTCATCATCAATCATAGGAAAGAACAAACCCTAGCCAAATTTGACCTTCAAATTATCTTGTGATTCAACCGTAGAAAATCTAAATTGATTCCGTAGTTGTGTTCACCGTCTCGAGGGCCTCGAGAAGCACCCCTTATTTGTGCCAACAGGACTTCGAAATCAAAAGGGCCATTTTATGGTAAGGATGTAAATTATGTTGGTGTTATTTATATGGATATGTATATATATGCATGTAAGCATAAGAAGTGTGTTATTTGATTGTTGTTGAAAGATGATTGGGAATGATGTTGGATTATTCTTGTGCATGGTTGGATTATGTTGAATTGTGAAGGGATTTGGTGTGATGATGTGGTATTGAAATGATGATGATTATATATATATATACACACATAAACCTATTGTTCAAGTTGGTTTTTGGAATGCTATGCAAATATTGGTTGTATGGAATTATGGAAGAGAATTGTGGTGTTGGGTTGCTAATACTAGATGCCAAACATTTCATTATAGATAAGTGATTTGTAAAGGCGGGAAGTTGTGTTGAATTGGTATCCGAATCTACGACGAGGTATGTAAAGCATACTCTAACAATGTTCTTTGGCATGAAAACACCAATGTTCCATCAAGTAAGATTCCGAGGTTGTCCAAAAACATGTATTGTTCTACGTTACCAACGAAGTTGTTTCCATCCTATAAAGTGTCAAAATGTTTCATTGATATACCAAAAGGCTCCTATTTCATTGTTGTGATATTGATGATTCTGAAACACATTGTTGATGTACCAATGAGTCTTTATTACATCGTTATTGTATAGAAGGTCTATTACTTGGTTCCTATTGATGTATCATTGTTTCAAAGTATCAAAAATGTGGTGGCGACTGAAATAACAATCTCAAAGATTAATTGAACTAAGTGATGGAAGTTCTCTCTTATCGGGTGGTATCCCAGGGGCATAAGCCTAGCATGGGTCGATCCCTATTTACGTGTTTATGAGTGGTATCCCAGGGGCATAAGCCTAGCATGGGTCGACCCCAGTTGATATGTACTGGAGGCAGCCTAATGGTCACAGTACAGTACAATAATGATTACAAAGATGTTAAGAACGAAGGTAAAGTGATTGAATAAATTCAATGTACAGGTTGTCACAAGTTCTAGTAAGTGTGGTCCACTCCTATTACGATTTATTCACTTGTTTCTGATTTCTATTGAGCTCCTATATCATATGTGATTATCTACAGCTTTACATACTCAGTACATATTTCGTACTGACGTCCCCCACGGGGACCTGCATTTCATGCTGCAGGCACAGGTACCTCAGCTCATACACCGCACAAGTAGGAGCCAGGTCATACAACTATTGTTGGTGAGCTCCAGTTTGCTTCGGAGCTTTCCGAGTCGGTTCCTTATGTTTTGTTATTATACAGGAGTCATGTGTGGGCGGGGGTTTTTCCCGTCCCTAGTTATGTCATGTATATCCTAGAGACTTTGTAGACATAAGGAAGGGTAAAGTCATGGAAGTTTATATAGTGATGTTATATCTGTATATGTGGTGGCCCCGACGGCCAAGTATTATATATATATATATTTGTTCGTGTTGTGCTGATACAGGTAATTAGATCCTTATATATGCAACGAAGTGCTGTCCAAATTTTTGGTGACATGTAAGGGAAAGTACAGGTATTTGAACGGGTTCTCCCGGGCCTTCTCGACTTCGGGTGCCAGTCTGGCCCGATGGGATTTTGGGGCGTGACAAAAGTGGTATCAAAGCGGTTCGTCCTAGTGAGTCTACAGAGCCGTGTCTACGTAGAGTCTTGTTTATCGGTGTGTTGTGCACCACATCTATAAACAGAAGGCTGTGGACATTTAGTAATTGTTTCTTTTCTTCATGTCTTATATCGTGCGATAGAGCCTATATTGTATATGAAGTCATAGTTTACCACTGAATCAGTTTGTTTCTCTTATTATAGTAATGATGCCGGTTACCAGAAGCAAGAATACCGGTAAGCAAGTAGATGTGGCTGCCGGAGAGGGGACAAGTAAGTCACCCACTATACCAGCTAATCAAAGTGAGGCTCCAGCTGAGCATGCATCAGAAACTTCCCCCAGTCCGAAAGAAATAAGGGGGAAGAGAACTATATCCACAGAGCCACCTATTAATGCTGTTGATCAAGATCTTAGAAATGCAGTGCAACTTTTGACTCGTATAGTTGTTGGGCAAGCTTAAGGGCAAGCCATTCCTACTGCAGGTCCTAGTGGTATAGATAGGGCGACTAGCCTTCGAACACAGGATTTTCTTAAGATGGATCCTCCTACTTTTACTGGATCAGATCTTAACGAGGACCCACAAGACTTTATTGATCAGATCCAAAGGGCCCTAGAGGTGATGCATGTATCGGGCAGAGAGACAGTGGAGTGAGCCGCGTATAGATTCAAAGGTGAGGCTATATATTGGTATGAAGACTGGAAATGGTCAAGGGGCATTGATGCACCCCCAGTTACTTGGAAAGATTTCAAAGACGCATTTATTGATCATTATCTTCCATATGAGACTCGTCAGGCCCGTGCGGATCAGTTCTTAAATCTTCGACAGGGTAATACAAGTGTGAGGGAGTATAGTCTTCGATTTAATTCTTTGTCCAGATATGCTCCTAATGTTATAACTACTATGGATGACAGAGTTCATCAGTATGTGGTTGGATTGGATCCGTATTTGGTTAGGGATTGTACTATTGCTGCACTGAATAAAGACATGGATATAGCTAGGATTAAAACCTCAATTTTCTGCTAGACCACCTAGGCCATTATTTTCTTATTCTGCAGCTAGTGCTCCACCACAGCATCAGGGGTTTAGAGGCAGTCAATTTGGGCAAAGAAGTGAGGGTCATGGTTCGCGATCAGTGGGTTACCAAGGGCAAGGGAATATGAGCCAATCGAGACCTCCTCGAGAGCCATGCAATAAATGTGGAAGGTATCATTTGGGCGCATGTCGGCTGGGGACCAATGTTTGCTTTTGGTGCGGTATGTCGGGGCATATGATGAGGGAATGCTCACGAACGGACATAGGGGGTATGGCACGACCTACGGGGTCATTTGTTGCATCATCATCATCGATGCCTTATTCAGGAAGGGGTGCACAACCAATGGGTCGTGTTAGAGGTAATAGAGGAGCCACGAGTTCTAGCGGGGCTCAAAATCGTACGTATGCTCTAGCAGATCGACAGAATTTAGAGGCTTCCCCAGATGTGGTTACGGGTACGTTTTCTATATTTTCATTCGATTTATATGCCTTAATTGATCCCGGTTCTACATTATCTTATGTTACTCCATTGGTTGCTGAAAAGTTCGAAAGAATACCCGAACTGTTAGTTAAGACATTTGAAGTATCCACACCGGTCGGGGAATCTATTATAGCTAGAAGGGTTTATCGAAACTGCATAATAACTGTTTGTGGTCGTGATACGATGGTTGATCTTATGGAGTTAGAAATGGTAGATTTTGATGTTATAATGGGTATGGACTGGTTGGCGTCTTGTTATGCCACAATTGATTGCTGCACGAAAAAAGGTATATTTTCATTTTCCAAATGAATCAGTCCTTGAATGGAAAGGTGAAATTAGCGCGCCAAGAGGTAGATTTATTTCTTATTTTAAGGCAAGAAGAATGATTTCCAAGGGATATATATATCATTTATTTAGAGTAAGGGATACAGAAGCGGAGCCACCAACTTTTCACGCTGTTCTGGTGGTAAATGAATTTTCTGATGTATTTCCTGAAAATCTTCCAGGTTTGCCTCCTGAACGAGAAGTAGAGTTTGGTATTGATGTAATACCAGGCACCCAACCAATCTCCATTCCTCCGTATAGAATGGCCCCAGCAGAATTACGAGAATTGAAAGAGCAATTGAAAGATTTGCTAGAAAAGGGGTTCATTAGGCCTAGTATTTCCCCTTGGAGAGCACCAGTGTTATTTGTACGCAAAAAGGATGGCTCGCTGAGGATGTGTATTGATTATCGGCAATTGAATAAGGTGACTATTAAGAATAAATATCCTCTCCCAAGAATTGATGGTTTATTTGATCAGTTACAGGGCGCCAAGTGCTTTTCTAAGATTGATTTGAGGTCAGGTTACCACCAAGTGAGGGTCAAAGAAAAAGATATACCCAAAATAGCTTTCCGAACAAGGTATGGTCATTATGAGTTTCTAGTTATGTCATTTGGGCTAACAAATGCACCCGCAACTTTTATGGATTTGATGAATAGGGTTTTTAAGCCATTCCTGGATGTATTTGTGATAGTTTTTATAAATGATATTCTAGTTTATTCTAGATCAGAAGAGGACCATGCCAATCACTTACGATAGGCATTGCAGACTCTTCGTGATTGTAAGATTTATGCAAAGTTCTATAAATGTGAGTTTTGGTTAAAGTCGGTGGCATTTTTGGGTCATATTGTATCTAGTGAAGGGATAAAGGTTGATGCTCAAAAGATAGAAGCTGTGAAGAACTGGCCAAGGCCCACAACGCCTACGGAGATTCGTAGTTTTCTCGGGTTGGCCGGTTATTAAAGAAGGTTTGTTAAAGGCTTTTCTTCCATTTCAGCACCCTTAACCAAGCTAACCCATAAAGCATCCAAATTCCAATGGAATGATGCCTGTGAGAAGAGTTTTCAAGATTTAAAGAACAAGTTGATTTCTACACCCGTGTTGGTACTTCCAGAAGGCACCGAAGGGTATACAGTGTATTGTGATGCTTCCAGAATTGGTTTAGGATGTGTATTGATGCAGCATGGTAAGGTAATAGCATATGCTTCTAGACAATTGCGGCCACATGAGAAAAATTATCCTACACACGATCTTGAGCTGGCAGCAGTTATTTTTGCTTTAAAGATATGGCGCCACTACTTATATGGGGTTCATATTGATATATATACTGACCATAAGAGCTTGCAATATATTTTTAATCAGAAGAATCTAAATTTAAAGCAGCAGAGATGGCTTGAACTATTAAAGAACTACGATGTTGATATTTTGTACCATCCAGGGAAAGCAAATGTGGTAGCTGATGCGTTAAGTCGTAAGGCTATGATGGCGCCTATAGGAAGGCAAGGGATGGTTAAGGATCTTCACCAGTTAGCTAGTTTGGGAGTTCGCCTTCTTGAAACTCCGAATAAAGAGTTTATCGTACATAATACTGCGGAATCTTCATTAGTAGCTGAAGTGAAAGAGAAGCAATATGCAGACCCTATTTTATTACAGCTTAAGGAGAACGTTCAGAGTGGTGCGACCAAGGCATTTGAGCTTACGCGAGAAGGAGTACTTCAGTGCCAAAACCGATTGTGTGTGTCGGATATAGACGGGCTAAGAAAGAAGATTATGACAGAGGAACATTTTTCAAGGTATTCCATTCATCCAGGATCAACCAAAATGTATCAAGATTTGAAAGATATGTATTGGTGAAATGACATGAAGAAGAGCATTGCAGAATTTGTAGCTGAATGTCCAAATTGCCAACGAGTTAAAGTGGAACATCAAAAGCCGGGAGGCTATATGCAATGCATAGATCTTCCAATTTGGAAGTGGGACATGATCAACATGGATTTTGTTACAGGTTTGCCTCGTACAGCTCGGAAATTTGATTCTATATGGGTGATTGTGGATAGGCTTACTAAATCCGCACATTTCTTACCCGTTAAGACCACTTACACAGTTGAAGAATATTCGAAGTTGTATGTTAAAGAAATAGTCCGATTACATGGGGTGTCAACTTCTATTATATCGGATCGGGGAACTCAATTTACCGCAAACTTTTGGAAGTCTTTCCAACGGAGTTTGGGAACACAAGTGAATCTGAGTACAACTTTTCACCCTCAGACGGATGGACAAGCAGAGCGCACCATTCAAACACTTGAAGATATGCTACGAGCATGTGTTATAGATTTTAAAGGCAGCTGGGATGATCATTTACCTCTTATTGAGTTTGCCTACAATAATAGCTATCATTCAAGTATCAAAATGGCACCATATGAAGCTTTATATGGGAGGAAGTGTAGATCACCAATAGGATGGTTCGAAGCGGGTGAAACTCTTACGTTCGGACCGGATCTTGTGTATCAAGCCATAGAAAAAGTCAAGGTGATTCAGCAACGGTTGAAAACAGCCCAAAGTCGACACAAGTCATATGCGGATAGTAGAAGAAGAGGGCTAGAATTTTCGTTAGGCGATTGAGTATTTTTGAAGGTATCGCCAATGAAAGGGGTGATGAGATTTGGCAAGGAAGGAAAGTTGAGTCCACGATATATAGGCCCGTATAAGATTATTCGAAGATGTGGGCAAGTTGCTTATGAATTAGAGCTACCCCAGGAACTCTCATCAGTGCATCCAGTATTTCATATATCAATGCTTCGAAAGTGCATCGGAGATCTGTCCTTTATTACTTCTACTGAAGATGTGCAAGTAACAGAAGATCTTACCTATGAGGAGATGCCTATTGCTATATTAGATCGTCAAGTTAAGAAGATGAGAAATAAAGAAGTAGCATCGGTGAAAGTACTTTGGAGAAATCAACAAAGGGAAGAGATTACATGGGAAGCTGAGGAAGCAATGAAATCTAAGTACCCTTATTTGTTCAAAGATGAAGAGGAAGTTCAAGAAATGGAGTTAGAACATTAACAAGTAAGTTTTTGTTTATATATGCATAGTATTTATATGATGATGTGAATGTTAATGGTGGACTTGAACTTGTTTTAGTTGAATAACTACGCTAACATTCGAGGACGAATGTCCTAAAGGGGGGAAGGATGTAACACCCCGTATTCAAGTACATGTATTGGCATATTCAAGTACGTGTATTGGTCTTATTTATATGGAATTAATTTTTTTATTTTATTTATACCGGAATTTGCCCGTCGATGGTTCCATACGAAGGTTATTGAATAAGCTTTCCAACGATATAAAGATTTCCAAAAATGGATAAGTTTCGGAAATAATCGAGCACGTTTGAAACTATAAAACGGTGGCCGGGATATGGTGAATAGTAAATGTGCAGGAAAATTTTCTGCACACAAACTACTGAGGCCTGCCAGTTTTTTTGGGTCAAATTTGAACGATCATAACTCCCTTAATATTATGAACTGGGAGATCTACGACCTATCAAAAGAAATATCTTTGAGTCTTCTTTCCAATGCAATTGGTTTCATCCAAATCCAACGTCTGAGTAAGGAGTTATACTCGTTTTACTTCAGCCTCTTAAAACAGATTTTTAGGGTCAACTTCAAATGATCATAACTCCTAGTACAGGACGAACTGGGTGTCCTACTTTATATTAAATTAAAGCCCTTTGAATTATCTTTCCAACGATACCAATTTTACCCAAATCCGATATCGTATCAAAGAGTTATGGTCGATCTACTTTAGCTTGTCAAAACAGTCCACCAAAGGACAGATTTGACATTATTTAAATTTTAAAGGCACTTTGGTCATTCCCTATGATATTATGGACGGGAATATGTGTATATATACATGTATATGAGTTCAAAAACTCATCTTCATCATCAATCATAGGAAAGAACAAACCCTAGCCAAATTTGACCTTCAAATTATCTTGTGATTCAACCGTAGAAAATCTAAATTGATTCCGTAGTTGTGTTCACCATCTCGAGGGCCTCGAGAAGCACCCCTTATTTGTGCCAACAGGACTTCGAAATCAAAAGGTCCATTTTATGGTAAGGATGTAAATTATGTTGGTGTTATTTATATGGATATGTATATATATGCATGTAAGCATAAGAAGTGTGTTATTTGATTGTTGTTGAAAGATGATTGGGAATGATGTTGGATTATTCTTGTGCATGGTTGGATTATGTTGAATTGTGAAGGGATTTGGTGTGATGATGTGGTATTGAAATGATGATGATTATATATATATATACACACATAAACCTATTGTTCAAGTTGGTTTTTGGAATGCTATGCAAATATTGGTTGTATGGAATTATGGAAGAGAATTGTGGTGTTGGGTTGCTAATACTAGATGCCAAACATTTCATTGTAGATAAGTGATTTGTAAAGGCGGAAAGTTGTGTTGAATTGGTATCCGAATCTACGACGAGGTATGTAAAGCATACTCTAACAATGTTCTTTGGCATGAAAACACCAATGTTCCATCAAGTAAGATTCCGAGGTTGTCCAAAAACATGTATTGTTCTACGTTACCAACGAAGTTGTTTCCATCCTATAAAGTGTCAAAATGTTTCATTGATATACCAAAAGGCTCCTATTTCATTGTTGTGATATTGATGATTCTGAAACACATTGTTGATGTACCAATGAGTCTTTATTACATCGTTATTGTATAAAAGGTCTATTACTTGGTTCCTATTGATGTATCATTGTTTCAAAGTATCAAAAATGTGGTGGCGACCGAAATAACAATCTCAAAGATTAATTGAACTAAGTGATGGAAGTTCTCTCTTATCGGATGGTATCCCAAGGGCATAAGCCTAGCATGGGTCGATCCCTATTTACGTGTTTATGAGTGGTATCCCAGGGGCATAAGCCTAGCATGGGTCGACCCCAGTTGATATGTACTGGAGGCAGCCTAATGGTCACAGTACAGTACAATAATGATTACAAAGATGTTAAGAACGAAGGTAAAGTGATTGAATAAATTCAATGTACAGGTTGTCACAAGTTCTAGTAAGTGTGGTCCACTCCTATTACGATTTATTCACTTGTTTCTGATTTCTATTGAGCTCCTATATCATATGTGATTATCTACAGCTTTACATACTCAGTACATATTTCGTACTGACGTCCCCCACGGGGACCTGCATTTCATGCTGCAGGCACAGGTACCTCAGCTCATACACCGCACAAGTAGGAGCCAGGTCATACAACTATTGTTGGTGAGCTCCAGTTTGCTTCGAAGCTTTCCGAGTCGGTTCCTTATGTTTTGTTATTATACAGGAGTCATGTGTGGGCGGGGGTTTGTCCCGACCCTAGTTATGTCATGTATATCCTAGAGGCTTTGTAGACATAAGGAAGGGTAAAGTCATGGAAGTTTATATAGTGATGTTATATCTGTATATGTGGTGGCCCCGACGGCCAAGTATTATATATATATATATATATATATTTGTGCGTGTTGTGCTGATACAGGTAATTAGATCCTTCTATATGCAACGAAGTGCTGTCCAAATTTTTGGTGACATGTAAGGGAAAGTACAAGTATTTGAACGGGTTCTCCCGGGCCTTCTCGGCTTCGGGTGCCAGTCCGGCCCGATGGGATTTTGGGGCGTGACAAGTTGGTAGATGAACATTACTAGTACTAGAGATGTCTAACATCTTGGAATTTCTTAGGAGATTTATATTATGAACCATATGTTTGGATGCACCTGAGTCTACTATCCACTTATTATCACCAGTCAGGGAGATAGAACTATGCATAGTACCTGTTGTACCAACTGTATTTGCAGAGGTAGGATTCTTCTCAAGTAATTGAAGAATCTGTTGATATTGCTCATGAGTAAAGTGAGGCATTGTTGAACCTCCTGCTGCACACCATCCACCGGTAGAGTGATTTCCAAGCTGCATTCCAGGCATTGCTTCACATAGATCATCAAAAGAGCCTGCATAATTTGCAACATTAGTAGTAACTAAATTTTTCTTCTGCCCTTTTGAATCATTGGGATAACCATGGAGTTTATAACAAATATCTTTGGTATGTCCCTTCCAGTTACAATAGTCATAATATAGATTGGTCTTCTTCAGTCTATAGTTGGAGTTGTTGTTGTGATTCAGTCCAAAAAATCCTGAATTCATAGATGGTTTCCCTTTCCTGTAGTATTGGGGATTTATACTACTTTGCCCTCCCCTGTATCCTCAATTGTAGGATGTACCACCTGTATCAAGGATCTCAAAGGATGTGCCTCCTTGTTTGGCACCAGAATTAAAGGTATTCTTCCCACAAAAAAATGTCATACTATCGGATGTATCAGTTATGTTGACAGAATTTGACTTAGCAAGTAAACGTTGACCTTTCTCCGATATAACCATGGAATAGGCCTTATGGACAGTAGGAGGAGGATATAGCATCATAATTTGACTCCTACACTGGTTATATGAATCATTAAGTCCCATTAAGAGCTCCATTAATCGCTGGTGTTCAAAATGGGAGGCATAAGTTTGAGATTCGTCACACGAATAGCTAGGACATGGTATAAGAGAATCATATTCCTCCCAAAGCTCTTTCATCTTAGAGAAGTATGATGATACAGAAGATATACCTTGCATCAGTGTTGCGATTTCCTTATGGAGGAAGAAGATTCGCGATCCATCTACTTTGTCAAATCGCTCTTTCAGATCAGACCAAACCTTTTGATCATTTGATGCATACACAATTCCACTAAGTAATTCTTTGCTCACAGAAATCATAATCCATGACAACACTATTGCATTGTATTTTTCCCATAAATCATGCAAAGCAGGTTCAAACTTCTCCTTCGCATGTCGGCCATCTACAAAACCTAACTTGCTCTTGCCTAAGAGACCAATTCGCATTGATCTGCTCCATAATGCATAGTTTTCAGATCCAGTTAGTTGTATAAAAACAAGTGAACTACCTGGAGCATCGCAAACTTGTAGATACTGAGGATGGTGACGATCAATCATGGTTGTAGTAGCACCAGATGAATTAGAGATTCCGCCATTAATAACACCAGTTGTACTCGCCATAACAACATAATTATGTGATAGGACACTCAGACCTTTCAGCAAACAACACTAGTGCACAAATTTGAGCAAAAATTTGCAGAATTACAATAATCAGCCACAAATTTGAGCGACAAAAAAAGGAAAAAATGTGATTTCGATCACTATCTTCACTGCCTGTAACTATATGACAATCAACAAATGATTAAGTCAACCTGGCTCTGATACCATGTTGAGTTTCATCAATGAGAAACCAGTATAGGGTAGAGAGTAACAAAGAGAGTGAAAAAATACTTTCTATTGTGTCTTAGCTCCCAAGTGTACAATGTACAATATATATAGAGAGTCAGCTAGCTACTCTAGCTCTAACCGACTCTTCCCCACTATCTCAACTCTAACTGTAATTAGTTACAGCTACCACTTGGACAGCCTGTCATCTACTAACTAATTCACTGCTGCCTTAGACTTAGACACTATTCCATTGTTATCACAACAATTATAATAGGTTAAATCACTTTAATAATGTGGAGAAAAGATTATGGGGGTCGTTTGGTAAGGTGCATTAGGAGAAGTAGTTCATGTATTATATAGGATATTATTTAATACTATGTTTGATAGAATTTTATGATACAAGCTTAATGAGCTCCACTCCTTTGGGATCGATGCTTCCAGGACGGATCCAAAACTTGATTGTTTTAGGGGATCAAATACGTGAATGGAGGATAGCTTGGAAAGAAGCTATATTTGAAGATATCCTCCGAGGAAAGAATGGGCGACACCGCATTTGGATGATAGCTTGGACTTCGAGAGAGTATGGGCGTCCATTGCATTATTTTGGGGGGAAAGAATAGAAACGACACTTCAAATTAAATTATTTCCATGAAAATGACCATGAAATTTAAATTCCCCTTTCTAGCCATTTTAATTTCTTGGCTTGTTCTATACCTCTTCTACACACCTTTTATATAGTTTCTATACATATCTGATACATATAAATATTCTGTACGAAAAT